>OZ025289.1:213369038-214595705 GCA_964019185.1 Maratus speculifer | reverse complement strand
TCGCCAAACTAATAGCCAAATTATACATATTGACATAATTTTTATTTTAAATAACGAAAAAAACAAATAATTAGTGAAAATTAATAAAAATACAAACAAAAAGTCGAAATAAAAATCACTTAATGACATTTTAAACACGTGAGTCGTATTTAATGTCCTTGAATTGACATTAACGATCATCCATCATTGGCATTTTATCTTAAAATTTGGCGATAATTTTTTGGTCGACGGGATAATCTAGTAGTACCCTACCATTTTTATCTGCATACTGTAAAAAAGTGGGTAAGTATAATCGCATATAGCAGAGCGGATTTCGTTTAATACTTTTTTCAAAGCAACTTTAATCAATTTAATTTAACATTAATTTAATAACCTTAATTAATTCCTTTAATTAATATATTCAAATTGTTAATTTATAATTATTAAATTCTTACATTAAAAGATAGCACCAACAAATTTAATTCTAAAATAATTATAAAAAGAAGTTATTTTAATCTGATTAAAACTGTCAATCAAAACTGCACATCAAAATATTTAAATAAAATACAAAAATCCAATTTTTTTGAAAATCCCGAATAAAGAAAAAAATGCGAGTGTATACATAAAATTCTAAATTTCTAAAAATGGGGAAAAAAGTTTAAAATAAATTTAAATTGTTGAATCAGTAATAAATTGCAAAGGTTTTTAAAACAAAAAGAAAATTGAATTCCAAAAGATATTTTAATATCAGATAAATGAAACTAATCATGAGGGCTTCATTATAAAAATATATGAAAGGTCTTTAAAATGTAAAATTTTAAAATTAGCAAAATAATAAAAAGCCATGTCCTGTTAAAAAATAATTTGTCGTTATTACCGTTACTAAATGTATTATATGCATTATTTTAATTTTACGAGTAAAATACACAATAACAAGAAAAAAAAAAAAAAAAAAAAAAAAAAGAAGAAAAGAGAGAGAAGAAAAGAAATTTATAATTTCTCTCGACCCATAAAACTTTTATTAATGCATCATAAAACAGATTAAGATTTGAAAAAAAAGTGTTGTAAAATAAAATAAGGAAATTGAAAAGCAGTATATATTTACTTTAAAAAGGGATAATTGACGAGGTTAGAGGAAAATCCTTATTTTAGAATAAACACACAATGGTACATTTTTACGGGCTATAAACGCAGAAATGTTTAGCGTGATTGCTTAAATATATTTGCACATGGTGTTCATAGGACAAAAATGTATAATGCAGTCATTTCCATGTAAATTTTCAAAGTAGAATATCTGACTGGATATTTTGGAGAAAAAAAGAGAGAAAAAAACAGCGGTTCCATTGTATTTTTGTACTATGAAACTGCATCGAGAAGGAAGTTTTCTTTTTTCTATTCTGTTTACAAAAATAATGCTACGTATTCAAATATGATAATAACAAGTCATAGAAAAAGTACTAAAACACATTTGCGTCGTTTTTGTAGCGACCATTGTCGCAGAAATGTTCTGTAGTTATTTAGCATACGAAAATAAAGAGAAAGCATTAACATGTTGATAATTTCAGAATACAGATTTTTTTTAAGCCAAAATAAAAATGCAACAACTTTTATACATGCTTCGAAAGCATTTTGGAGATGACTTTGTTAGTTTTTTTAGCTTTTTGTTTAGTTTTTAATGCTTGTAATCCATTTTACTAAACTAATAATGGAGAAAAGCAAACAAACAAAAAACCCCACTACCATTACATGTTATTAATTATGCCATTTCATTTGTGTAAAACTAAGTTTTTGTGATGCTGAAAGAAAAGTACAGTAGAACTCAGTTTATCCGAATACCGGTTATTCGAAAACCGATTTAACCAAAAGACCTTATAATTCCTTAAAGTCCATTTTAAATGTAAAAATTTTTACTTTTAGTGCTATTTTTACCGATGTTAAATGACACCTTTCAACATATTTTGGATTCACGATTACTATTTTATTTGTAAATTTAGATCAAAACAATTCTGAATCATTTTTAATGCATTGAAGAGCTGTTTTAGTGCATATTAGTTCAAAAAATTTAGAAGCAATATAAGTAAAATGAAAAAAAATTGAATGATATTACTGTGCACTGTTAGAAATAGTGTTAAAAAATCATGTTCTTTATGAATAAACAAAGTCAACTTACTTATTTGTTCTATTGCGTAATTTTGGGCATTTTATTAGATTTACAAGTACAACACTTCATTTTTAAAAAATAAAATATGTTGTAATTTTCTGTTGTTTTTCAACTTTCTGATGCTTTGAATACGATACCACATCATATTTTTACTACAACTATGTTCAAAATTACGGTCATACTTTTCCATCAAACAAGTTTTAACAATAACCATCCGGTTATTCAAAAATTTCTATGAAACCCCGGTTATCTGAATAAGCTACAACGGATATGTAACAACCGAAAATGCTTTGGTCCCATTCTTTTCGGAAAACCGGGGGTTTACTGTTCTATAATTTTTAAAAATGATTTGGATGCATTTTTTAGATGGTTTTGTTAGTTTTTTTACTCTCTGTTTAGTTTTTAATACTTGTATAACCTTTTACTAAACTAATAATAACACACACACAAAAAAAGCCATTAAATGCCATTGACTGCGTCATTCCATTTATATCATTTGTATAAGATTATGTTTTTGTTATGCTTAATGAAAGGTATGATAACTTCTGAAAACGGTTTAAGAACATTTTGAAGATAATTTTGTAAGTTTTTCTAACTTTCTGTTTAGTTTTTAATGCTTGTATAACCTCTTATTAAATGTTAACGATTATGTTATATCATGATTGTATAACAGAAATGCGTCCTTAAATAGTATTAAGTACAAAAGAGAGACTCTAGAAGAGAGTAACACTAGAGAGACTATTTGAGTTAGATTTTTGCTGAAGTGTCAATAACTGTTGCTTTCACTTAATTGACATGCGTCTGTTAACAATGCGGTTGTTAAGGTAAGTGCATATCTTCAGGGCACTTTCTTTGAAAAATATGAATTTTTTTAATCAAAAACGTGTGTTTTTAGGTAAATTGGAAATAAAGCTATGAATTTAAATAAATTTCACAATGAATTCATAAAAATTAACTTGATGAATAATGTATTTTGAAATGAGAATTTTATCTTAGAAATATTGTAAAACAAGAATTTATATAAATTTAAAATATATAACTTAAAAAAGCTTAAAAATTGGAAAAATAAAATTCTTAAATGCAATGATAGACTTTGATTAATTCTTAATTGTACTGATTAGTGAGATTCCAATACCCCCTTGTTTAACATTATATTCTAATATAATATTTAACAAATGGACGTGGAATATATTGTTATATTTAAAATATCTCCTCAAACAATATATTTTTTTACTTCTTTTTTGGGTTCTGTAGTTATAAAAGAAAAACGAAACCATTTTACATTTATGATGTTTTATTTTCCCATTAAAGAATATGACGGATGCAATTTCTGTGTCATTTTCATATACCTGCATTGCTATGGTTTTGCCAAATTTTAGTTACATTTCCTTATTGGTTTGATAGAATTTCCATAAATAATCATAAATGTGAAATTACCTGCAAACTCGAAAATTTCTTGTTATATTCATGCTCAATTATGAAAGCTGAGCTCTGCTATCAAAAGATTTGTTATTTCCATGACAACAACATATTCCATTGAAATCATATCGAATTATTTCAGAATCAGACTCTAAGAGCAAGATTATAGCGAAATCTCTATAACTAGTTTTAAAATACAATACGTAAGATATTCTTCAAAACCAGACCATAAAAAGTAATTTTATCCGGGAAAATAAAACTTCCAAAATCGCCTGCAAACTCCAATACTGCTTCATGCCCAAATTCATGACCATTTCTGAACACTATATTCCACAATTCAAGAATTTGCTGTTTCCATGGACACAATGCATTTTATTGAAATCATAGCGAATCAGCTCAAAGTATGAGCCTAAGAGCAAGACTGTACTGTTAAGGGAGACCTACTCCATAGTTTTTATATACTTCATCATAAATTTTCTTGGCGATAGAGATCACGGTACAGAACATGAAATTCCATGACATACACCAAATTATCCAAAAGTCGTTCTTGGGTTGGTTTAGCAAAGGTTATTAAGGCATTTGTTCTGTTGGAAAATCCGACTTAAGCCGGCAACTTTCTCTGCAATTGGCAGTAAAAGTGTTTATAGAATTGCTTGGTAATCGATAGCCTACATGCGGTCTGAGGGAAAAGCCAGGTTAGGTTTACCACCATAGTTAAAGCTTCCAAACACAATTAACAAGCCTACCTCCTCCTCTTTTTTTACAAATTCATTTTTTACCTGCACAGGTGGGGCAGGGTGTGAGTTATTCCTTATAAATATGTATTTGCATATAGACTTTCTTAATATATTTGTTTCGTATCCAATTACGGTATAAAATCACAGTGGCTTTATTTCAGTGGAACACATCTTAGTCTACATACATTCGACTATCTGTATTTCCTTTTTGCTTTTGCGACACTACAAATTCAGCGTCAAATTTTGCATAAAGCAGATGTTTCTTTTTTTTCACCAAAAGTCTTCATTTCGCAAGCGTATACATAAATATCATAAATGCACAGAATTACCCGCAATTATTTATAAACCATTTTTCATATTGCTCATGATACACTTTCCTTGGATACTGTAATTATTGTAATTAAACCAGAACCATCGCATTAAAATTACTTATTGGCGTTTGCAGATATAAATAAAAAAAGTTTTCTTTAATGGTTTCAGAATGGATCTTGCTTTCAGAAGACTTGTACATGCCAATTATAGACATTTTAAGTCCGTGGCAGATGTGAAGGCCGCCATTTTAAGTCTGGGATAATATTGATGCTAATGCTGTCAGGGATTTGTAAATAGAATGCCACATCATATATTTCAAGTCATATACGCATGGCGGATATTTTGGCTATTAACAGTAATGGTTTTCTTTCAGCGGAACACTTTCTCCCCCTCCATCTTTTTCATACATTTATTTTTCTTCCTGTCTAGGTGAGGCAGGGAATGAGTAACTCCTTGTATTGTATGTATTTGTATATAGACTTTCCTAGTATATTTGTTTCGTTTTCAATGATTTGTTTCGTGTCCATTTATGGTACACAACCACGGTCACTTTATTACAATGGAGTACAACTTAGTTTGGAAAATTAATTTCTTGAATAGATTACAAATAAAATATGCAATTTTTCTCCTGCATTTACATTCTTTAAATAATGTAAGTTATGTGAATTACGAGAGCGAGAATAATAGAGTATAATAGTATAAAAATATTAAATTCATAACCATTAAAAAAAACATACGAACTTTTATATCACAATTAATTATGCATAAATCTTAGTTTAGTGTACCCTCGATAAAATGCCAAAGATTTTCTTTTAAAAACTGTCTTTATTAGAAAGCTAGACAAAAATTATTATTCAACAAAGATTTCAGGTTAAAAACTTATATTATAAAAGTTACTTTAAGTATTCACCATATGTTTCGTTTTATAAAAGATTGACTTGTATAAAATCTCAAAAGTGTATAAAAATCAACGAGGAATGATAACCAAGGAGCAATTAAACAGCAATAGATTCTTTTTATTGTTATAATTCCATGTACAAATTCAACTTTGCAACTGAAAATATTTGCTTGAAATATGATGGAATCCGGAAACAAGATTTTCCAGATTCAAAGAACGAATTAATATTTTGTTTAAATTGCGCAAGGCCTTTCGAAAGAACTTCGTCTTTCTTCGTCAGGCGCAAAAAGACATGCGACTACTATGAATGTAGCGGCACGAGTCTTAATGATTTAAAATTGGCTGTTCCTTCAGCTTGCTTCTTTTCCCACTTTTTCACTTCAGTCGGGCCGTTAAAAAGACTAAGTTCTTTCGAAAGGCTTTGCGCAATTATGATGTTTTACAGAAATTTTTTAAACTGCAGATGATTCTTAGTCTACAAAAATGTACAATAATCATCAACACAAATACATTATAATTAAAACTGAATCACGGAAGATTCCAAAAAGTATTCTGTTATCTTTAGAAACCTCCGAAAACAATTTATTTTCGAAATTTAAAAGAAAATTTATAAAAATAAATTTTTACTAACTGTCTATAATTTTTATAACGTTTCTTAATAGCTTCTACAAAACATTAATTCATTCTTTGAAACAGGAAAATCTTGTTTCTGTATTCCATCAATTTTCAAGCAAATATTTTCAGTTGCAAAGTTGAATTTGTACATGCAATTATATCAAAATAATTTAAATTTTCACATTAATATTAGTGCTGCTAATATTGTATGTATTGTTTGTTACATGTTTCAAAATCGATAATCTGATATATATCGATAAAATTGATATAAAAATATCTGCCTGAGTATTAATAAAATACGAAAAAATGATACTCTGATTTGATAATATATTAATGGACTGTAAAAATTACTCAGGAAATGCGAGGCAGCTAAAAAAATATTTTTATAAAATCTTCTTTAAATTTTAAAAATTAACAGTTTTTTGAGTTTTTTAAATGTAAAGAAACGCTTTTCGGAATCTTAATAGACTTGGAAGAGGTTGTTGTATATTTAGTTTCTCATTATGATACAGTTTTGTAGATCAAGAAACATTTGTCACTTTTTACAATGTAAAGTTGTAGGGAAAAAAAGTGAACACTCCCTACTAATTCCTCTACAAATTATCGTAGAAGAAATTTACTTTTACCAAACGATTGCATATAAAGTCTACTTTTAAGTGCTGCATATAAAATTTGTTTAAGGGCCCATTTACATATTAAAACTAAAACAAACATAATTTTTTTTTTCAATAGCAATAGCCAATTTTAGCAAAATATTTAAATCTTTTTTTTAAACTATGCTGAGACACCAAATTTCAAGTCATTGTAATGATATACATTCAAAATTTAGTGCTTAATGTTAAATTACATTTTCATAATTTTATTGATATCTCCTGAAAATATACTCCTAATGTGCTAATTCTTTATGCACGAATAATTATTGCAGCCCCGGCTTCTCAGCAAAAGTTGACATGACTCGACAGAACTATGCAATAATTGTATATTTTAAGTTTCCAATGATTCAGTTTGGTAGTTTTTGCTCTGTTATAGTCTAAGAGTCGGCCACCCGAAACCCTATGTCATCGGGCACAAGAAAAATTCTTCTGTTTTATGGAAGAGTAGTGATAGGGGAATCTAATCATCTATGCTTGCAGGAAGCGAAGTGGTACATAAACCAAAAATGAATGCCACTAATAGTTGTCTCGTAGACTTAGCATTATGTTTTCCTGCACCCAATTTTGCATGTTTTTATACTTTTATTGTACGGCAAACACAATATTAAACGTACGAGTGAACCTCTAGTGGTATAAAGTTTTCGCTTCAGGCAAACGTGGATGACTGGATTCCCTTATTACTATTCTTCCAGAAAATAAAGGAATTTTTACTGTGCTCGATTACGTAGGGCATTGTGCGGTCGGCTCTTGGAGTGTCATATGCGGACAAATGGATGGACAGATTGAACAACGACTATAGATGTTACGTATTTACATAATTACGAACGCATCTAAAAAGATGTAAATCTGCAAAAATAGTTTATGTAGAAACTTCAAAAATCTGTAGGTTTATTAAAATTTTATCTCTACACTGTGCCAAAAATAGATGTAGATTTACCAAACTGAGTTTGTAAAAAAGATGCAGATTCACAAATTTAGGTTTGTAAAGATCCATAAATCTGTATATATGCTAAAATTTTATCGATAACTCTGTTTAATTCCAGTTATATAAAAAGTACCAGGCATCCCAGTTTTCTAAAAAAATCTTAGTCACTTTACAGGATTTTTGTTTTATATTGCTAACTTGTATCTGTTTCAAAAACTTCTTTTGTTGCAGTTACATAAACAGTTCTAGACAACCCAGTTTCCTAGAAAATTTTTAGAAACTTTATAGATTTTTTTAATTACAGTCCACGCATATAAAAATGCATTAAAACTTTCAGTTAACAACAAGAACAGTTACATAATATACGAATCTCCAAATAGTCACAATCCAGTTCAAAAAATAATTATCGTTATTTAATTTACCAAATGATTTAAATATGTGCATTACATTGCTTTTTTATGTAAAATACGTGATTTGAAAAGGAAAATCTGTATTCACTCTTAACCATAAAACTTTTATTGCCGTCTCATAAAATAGATTAGAATAAAAAAAAATTCCCTGTGTAATAACATAAAAAAAGTTGAAAAAACTGTATAAATTTATCATGAAAAGGGATAAAAACTGAAGAGGTTAGAGGTAAATCCAGATTTTAGAATGAAGACTCAATTATTCGATTTGACGGGCTGCAAACGGGAATGTTTTGGGTCGAGTTGATTTAATATATTTGCAGATGGTTTTCATGGAGTAATAATGTTAATGCTATTTCCATGTAAATTTTTAAAGTATAATGGCAGATAATAGTAATAGATTTTATACTAGGTTATTTTGTTGCATATTTACTTTCTTTTATTAAAAAAAAAAAAAAAAAACATTGGTTTCGTGAAAATTTTGGACTTTTAGATTTCGGAGGATTTATACGTTTAAGGGGTCAAAGATCCTCATTTTATTTATTTATTTATTCATTTATTTATTTATTTTTTTTTTACAAAGTTTCTGTCTGTAAGGAAAAGTATCTGTAAATCTATGAGTCTGTGACTTTGTCTGTCTACATGTATGTGGCACAAATTTTATGGACGCAATACCTCAAAAACTAATGTACGGAATTTAATAAAATTTATATTCAGGTATTCCTTGATATAAATATGATGCTGATTAGTTTTTGGATTAAAACATCCGACAGGGGACGATGCTTTGCTGCATTTTTTTTTTCAATTTCCGAATTTGCTTTATCTCAAGAAGTAATGCACGTATTTTTTCATCAAACTTTAGATTCATGTATATTTCAATATAAATTGGTGCTAATTAGCGTTTGATGTAAATTGTACAACAGGTAACACTGCTCTGCTGTATTCTTCGCGATATAGCTCTATCTCAAAAACTAACATGCGGATTTTCAACAAAGTTTAGATTCAAGTAGACATTATTAACATAAGATTTTATTAATTAGGTTTTAGTATTAAGCTCTCAGTACATTTGTATTGCATTTTGCAGGATTTACACGGTTTTAGCGATTGTTTTATCTCAATAACTAATTTTATAGCTTTAGAATTCTCAAAATGAGTATAGTTTGTTATTCATTTTTGGGACTGCGAGAGCAAACAATAAAACATTAATCTGGACGAAACTTTTGAGATTGGCATATCTGACTACTTGTATGATTGTTTAGACAAAGGTTATTTTTTTTCTTCAAAAATGTGAGATGTATTAACTTCTCTAAACCTCAGTGTTTATTTATGAACTTTTACAATTTCAGTTATATATTTATATTAAAAATCTGATAACAAAAATAAATTGAACACCAAAAAGATATGTATCTATGAGGTATACAGTAAAATATACATTCTGTACAACATGAGGTGCAAAGAATATTTGTTAGTAATTTCCTGGGCTGCATAAATTATTCCATCACATAATGGTATAGGGGGAAACATTGTTTGGGGCACATTTTAATAATATTAAACTATTTCACATTTTAGGAAATTAATATACGTTGCTGAGGTTTACTACAAGTTGATATCTGTATAATTGAAAGCAGATAGTATTTATAGAGAAAAACAAAATATTTACTACTGTGTGCTACTATACTATGTCCGAAGTATTGAATACCCAGAATCGAATACCGAATTACACTCAGAACCGAATATTTTTAAAACTTCGTTATATTATGAACGCACCTTATTTATTACGCTTGACATGAAATTTCCAACCTGTTTCTACTCGTGAAATGCAAAATCTTCCAGTATGTTTTTGCCACAATTGATTTTGCACTCTCGGATTTAATGTAATAACCTCTTTAGGCCCCCAAGAGTTCATTTGTGTACTTAAAAAAAAATCAATTATGTATTCATATTGAAACACTGATAACTAAAAGAGATTAAACGGTAAAAAAAAAATTCTTTATACATAAAATTTTCGGATACATAGGTTCACAAAAAGTACAATTTTCGAAAAATTCTTAGGAATTTTGTATTTAATTTTACATTTTGCATTACAGAAACATTGTAAAACATAAAATAAATATACATTTAATAATATTTTATTACTAATAGACTTTATGAATGGTGCATTAACGCACTGTAAAATTATTTATATTTTCATCTTTGTACATTTCGTACACTTTTCTTGCAATCCATTTTTATGTAACATATAGATAGTTAAAAAAGCCCCATAAGAAAAAAATAGCTATTTTATTTAGTTTTGCTCTTTATGCTCCATTCACATTGACTTTTCTCCTTGTTTTTTTTTAAACGTAATTTATATTTTTGAAAAAAAAATGGTAAAGATGTATATCCTAAGAGATACACCAGGTCGGAAAAGTTATAAATATGAAAACTGTATAATATAGAACGACTACCAAAGTTATTCCGTGTAATGTTTGTAGTGAATAGTCTTTGTATGAGAGCCTGTTATTTAAAAAAAGTAAATAAATGGAAAAATCATTAGCATTCGATAATTATAGCAACAAGACTTATACTTTTGTTTTTACTTTCTTCTATCTTTACAAGAAGAAAGTATTGGATTTGGGAAAACTTTCGAACTGCTGTTTTCGACGGATTTACACGTTTTAAGAGTCAAAAAAACCCTAAGACATGTTTTTACAAAATGTCAGTTTGTGAATCTGCCACTCTGTGACTCTGTGAATCTGCATATAACAATAATTTTGTGGGTACTCTATCCCAAGAAGATGGAATTTCACAAAATTTAGATTCAATTAGACTGTTACGAAATTATTCTATTCTACCCAGGTCGAAATTCATGCTGGTATTTGTTTGCTAGACAAGCACCAAGTGCTATAACCCAACAAGTAAAATAGCATAAACTAGCATTACACGTTGCTGGTTCCAGCAGAATTTCCAGCAATTCATGGTGTGTATTGGCCCACTTTGCTGGAAATAAGCATGAGATGCTTGCATATAGCTTGTCATGCTTTTGTTGTGCAAGCTAGCGATATAGCATGTGATGCTAGCTAGCATATGATAACATAGAATTTCCAGCAATTCATGGTGTGTATTGGCCCACTTTGCTGGAAATCTAGCAGACATAGCAATAACTAGCATATTTTTGTTGCTGGTACAAGCATAAATTTTGACCTGGGTATTAATTATTCTCGATCAACAGTTCTAATATTGTGGTTCAGTGTAATTTAAATCTAGATCAATCACAAATCTTTAAACGAAACAAAACATTTAATTAAAGAAAACATAAAATAAAAGTTTGAGAAATATTCGACATTCTATTACATCTAAGAATCTAATATCAACAAAAAAGATTATTTCATTTCAGTTTATAAAAGAGTCTATACTTTAAAGAACGTCCCAGCTGGCAAAATACGATGCTCGCTAATTAGCCGGAACATCCCGCCCGGCGTTGGACGACTGTCCAACATCATCATAAATAGGCAATGGAACAACTCCTGTGATGTTCCTACGTAATATACCTGTAGAGGTCTTGAGATCGACGACGCGGACATGTCCATCGTCTCCTTTGTAGGTTTTCAAAACTCTTGCTAACCTCCAGTTGTTGAACTCTTCGTTTCTATCTTTCAGTAACACGAGTTGACCATCTTGAAGATTTTGCGAGGTCTTTTTCCATTTACTTCGAACTTGCAACTCATTTAAGTATTCTCGGTTCCAGCGTCTTCAGAACTGCTCTTTTATTCGTTGAACTAAGGTCCATCTAGAAGATAAAGGCAAAGAATCCAAAACTTCATTATTATCAGGAATATTTAGAAGAGGACCTCCAGTAAGGAAGTGACCAGGTGTCAATGGCTCTAAATCGTTAATATCTGTAGATAATGAAGTTAATGGTCTTGAGTTCATGACGGCTTCAATTTGGGTTACAAGTGTTGTCAACTCTTCAAAATTTAAGACAGAGGATTTAGTTATTTTCAAGAGTATTCTTTTCATAGCTTTAATATTCGATTCCCATAGTCCACCGAAATGTGGAGATGCAGGTGGTATGAAGTTCCATTTTATTCCCTCATCTGCACTAAATCTCTGAATTTCTTCCGAAGCACAAATTTGGTAGAAGGATTTTAAAAGAGCATAAGTACCCTTAAAATTGGTGGCATTATCACTCCATATAACTGAGGGTTTCGATCGTCGAGAAACAAATCTTCTTAAACAGGCTAAAAATGCTTCTGTGGTCAATTCTGAAACAATTTCCAGGTGTACTGCTTTAGTAGAAAAACATATGAATATAGCAATGTATGATTTTATTTTAATCTTTGATCGCTTCAAGTTAGGTTTTGTTAAAATAGGACCAGCTAGATCTACACCAGTCTTCTCAAATGGTCTAGATGGTACAATTCTATCACGAGGTAAATTACTCATAATTTGTTGAATAGTTTGATGCTTGGACCGAAAACATGTTATACACCTACTTATAATTTTCTTTACTTGGCTTTGACCAGATGGTATCCAATAAAACTGTCGTAATAATGATAGGGTTGTCTGAGTACCAGAATGCAGGAATTTTCTATGATAATGTTGAATCAAGAGTTCAGTGAAATAATGAGACTTTGGTAAAATTAACTGATGTTTCTGTGATTCCGCTAAATTCGAAAATTTCAATCTTCCGCCGACCCTCAACAGCTCATCAGCATCTAGAAATACGTTTAAACTTAAGAGTTTACTGTTGTTTGGGAGAGGACGTTTTCCCTTTAAACACTGGATTTCAGTTTGAAATGCAGAATTTTGCACAATCTTTATCAGTCTCTTGGTTGCATTTTGTAACTCAGAAGTATCTAAATAATCATATTTTCTACTTCCTGTTTCTAATTTACAGTTATTCAAAAATCTTAAACAATATGCAGTAACTCTTATTAATTTCATAAAAGACGAGTATCGATTAATTAAATCAATGTTTGCTTGATTTTTATCAACAAGTGTTGATTTTACAGTAGCATTTTTCTTTAGTTCTAACTCATCTTTAGTTTCAGCAATGTCTAATGTATCAAATGAACTAGCCAATTTTGGCCAAAGAGATCTGTCTTGCTTTAACCATTGGGGACCTTCCCACCAAAGATGGCTATTTTTCAACTCTGGAACTTTCAAGCCTCTAGTAACAAAATCGGCAGGATTATCTTGTCCAGGACAGTGAAACCAATTTGATGGATCACTAAGATTTCTGATTTCTTTTACTCTGTTTCTAACAAACATTTTGAATCTTTCTGACTCTCCCTTAATCCAATACAATGTAATAGTTGAGTCAGTCCAAAAGTAGCAACTTACGGGAAAAACTAATTCTTTAGCAATTTTATGACAAAGTCTAGTAGACAAAAGGGCTCCTAAAAGTTCAAGACGAGGTATAGAAACAGTTTTTAAAGGGGCAACTCTACTTTTTGCTGCTACAAAACTGGTAACTATGCTCTTGTTCTTTAAAACTGCTCTAAGATATACTACTGTACCATATGCCTTTTTTGAGGCATCTGAAAAACTATGTAATTCAAAACAATCAACTTCATCAGGAGCTATATCAGACAAATAATATCTGGGGATGCTAATACTATTCAGTTCCTTTATTTCTTCAAACCATGCATTCCATAAATTGTCCAAATGCTTTGGTAAATTCTCATCCCAATCGAGGCCTAAACACCAAACTTCTTGAATTAAGCATTTGATTCTAATGGTATAGGGGCTAAGAAAGCCAATTGGGTCGAAAATACGACCAACAGTTTGCAATAAATAGCGTTTAGTATTAAGTCTCTTCGAGAGGAAATTTTCCATATTATGAATTTTAAATGACAATGTATCATTATCTGGGTCCCAAGAAACCCCTAAAACTTTTGAATTCACCAAGTGCTGATTACTAAGATTAAAATTATCAGTTGCGTCATCAGTATGCAAACCATATTGTTCCCATTTTTGACGTAATTCATACGAATTAGTTTTCCATTTTCTAAATATCATTGAAGCTTCTTGGAAGATTTCATAAGCTTCCTTACTAATTTTAAAAGCTGATTCAACATTTGGTTGACTGCTGATAAAGTCATCAACATATAAGGATGAATTTAAAATATCAAAAGATTCAGGAAATGTTTCTACATACTTTCGTAGGTGATGCTTGATAGTAGCTGCAAGAAGGAAGGGGCTTGACTTCACACCGAAAAGTACTCTCTTGAGTCTAAATATTTTAAATTCCTTACCTGGATCTTCAACCCATGGCTCATCATCCCAAAAAAATCTTGTGAAGTCCCTGTCTGCTTCATCAATTTCGATCTGCAAAAAAGCTTTCTGAATGTCTGCGGTAACTGCTATTGGAAAGTTTCTAAATTTGATTAAAAGACTGAACAGATCGGGGATAAGATTTAAACCAGTATATAAACAGTCATTTAGTGATAATTCACCTTTAGAATGGGCGCTTGCATCAAACACAATTCTAAGTTTAGTTGTGGACTTATCTTCTCGAATAACTGCTCTATGGGGCAAGTAAAATGTATTTACATCAGATGAGTTTTCAACAGGTTCGATGATATTCTCTGCTAAATAACTGTCCAGAACAGATTTATATTCTGAGAATAACGAAGGATCGTTTCTAAAGTTTGTTCTCAACTTTAAAAATCGTTGATGCGCCACTTCGCGATTGTTATTGAGGGACATTTTTAAATTTTTCTTCCATGGAAATTTTACCTTGTACCGATTATCTTTAAAAACAATACTAGACTCGAAGTCAGATATGACGTCATTATCTACATTAGAAATAGTTTGAGTTTCGGATTCAATTCCTAAGCTTTCCAGTTGCCAAAATTCTCTAATTTGTTCAGATAAATCCTTTTCTTCAACTATAATTTTCATGCTAAATAATTCATTGGCTGACCCCATATAACCCTGCAAACACCAGCCAAAAAGAGTTTCAGTAGCTACGAGATTATCCTTTAGTCGTTTAATTCTACCAGTTACAACATTATAATAATTATCGGTACCCATTAAAACTGCAATTTGTTGATTACTATATTCATGACTGTCAGCGAGTTGTAGACCTTTCAATTTATTATATGATTTTCGAACGTATTTATCTGGAGTGGGTAAGCAAGCAGCTGAAATCTGATCTGTTTCAAGGGCTTCGATTTCAATGTTCAAAGAGGGTTGATCCCTATTTTCTAGTTTTACTTTTACAACATTATATGTTTTCTCAGTCGCCTTTTCGGCTCCAAAAGCATAAACTGATAAGGTTTCCTTTCTAATAACTGGCAATTTTAGCTTTTGTGAAATATCGCGAATTATAAATGTTCTCATACTGCCGTTATCTAATAAAATACGAACTGGTTCCTTTTTATCAGTTTTCAAATCTTTTATTATTGCTGAACAAGTTTGTAAAAATATATTGCAATGGGTGTTTTCGTCTGGTATCTTATTAGTGGAAGTGTTATCACAATGAGAAATGGATACGACACTTTTATCAACATTTACATTTGAATGATTTTCTAATTGGAAACAAATAGCCCTACTATGTTTTTTACCGCAAATATCACACATTTTGGTTTCTCCACAGTCCTTGATTCTATGTTTACATTTTAAACACAAAAAGCATCTTCCTTGCTTTTTTAGTAATTCTTTTTTCTCAGCCAAGGTTAATGATTCACAGAATTCGCTATTATGCTCAACACTATTACAAAATATACATGAATTCTTGTTTACAGAAGCCATTAATTCAGCTGAAACATTATTTTGTTTATAACCTTTCGTAGTATATTGATATTTCGACTTAAATTTTGATTGTTTATCTGAAAATTTGGGTTTGTATTCATTCTTGTTATCATTAGAAAATGATTTTTTAGAATCTAAATCATGGATAGTTAATACCCTTTCTCTACTCTCAATTTCATTTTTAAGAAAACTCATAAGATTATCTATATTCCACATTTCACCATTCTTTAGATGTCTATTAAATTCTAATGTTAAATCTGGAGGTATTAACTTCAATAATATTGGGCAAAGCAACCCACTGTATGTATCAGACTTTACACCCAACGACTCTAAATTTCGAATTTGTACTAGACATTTATCATACAAACATCTTAAACCATAAGTGTCAGAAGAACTTTTCAAACATTTCATATTTAATAAATTATTTAGATGAGCGTGTACGAGCATATCATGTCTACCAAACCTTTCTTTCAAGAGCGATACAGCCGCCGCATAATTATTTTCTGTCAAACTAAATCCACTGATTGTGTTTGCAGCCGATCCTGCTACCAAACTTTTCAAATAGCTAAATTTCTCAACATCGGTAAGACTTGGATTTTTGTGTATAGCTGTTTCAAATTCATTCCAAAATTCCAGGAATTTATCTGGTTCACCAAAAAATCGACTTATTTGTAGTTTAGGCAGCTTTATTTTCTTGAATTCGGTAGAAACAGGACATGCCCGTACTGAATCAATATTATTAGCATTAACAACATTTGCATTTGTACTCAAACTTTTAATCTTGAAGTTTAATTTACATCTATACGATATCACTTTCTGATCGTATTCATCAATATTTAAAATTTCATTTTCAACATTTTTAGCATTTAATAAACTTAAAATGTTATTATCTAGCTGTTTAATAACACTAAATCTTGTATTTAATTTATCAAGTAATTCCTCAAAATATGTCACAGAATGTTCTGATTTCGAAAAATAATCATCAATATCTTCTATTAACTTATTTAAAAGATTTCGATGCGTGTCACGCATCTTTCTTTCCTTATTTTCATTCATTGTATAAAATAAAATACAACAAAAAGTCAACTCACCAATCTGTCATCAAAACGAAAGCATTTTTCTAATTGCGCAATAGCTTGAAATCCCGAATTCTTGCCGGTCCGATGCAACAATGTTACGAAATTATTCTATTCTATTAATTATTCTCGATCAACAGTTCTAATATTGTGGTTCAGTGTAATTTAAATCTAGATCAATCACAAATCTTTAAACGAAACAAAACATTTAATTAAAGAAAACATAAAATAAAAGTTTGAGAAATATTCGACATTCTATTACATCTAAGAATCTAATATCAACAAAAAAGATTATTTCATTTCAGTTTATAAAAGAGTCTATACTTTAAAGAACGTCCCAGCTGGCAAAATACGATGCTCGCTAATTAGCCGGAACATAGACCTTGATATAATCTGGAACTGATTGGTTTTTGGTGCATATCGTCCAATAAATGACGCTGTCATGCTACCTTTCTCCTGATTTCCTTAGTAGCTATATGTATTAAGAGCTGATGGATGGATTTTCGTAAAACTTCAGATTTCGATAGTCCTTAATGTAATATATAGCTGATTACCTTTTGGTGTAAATGGCTCAACAATTGGCACTGCTATGCGCTATTATTCATGATTAACTGCAATAGTTTTATATCAGGAACTAATGTACTAATTTTCATCAAATTTGAGATTCAGCTAGTCCCTGATATAGATTAGTATTCTTTTGTTTTTTGAGTAAATTGCTCAACATGGGGAGTTTATATCAAGATTTAAAAAAAGATTTCTGCAATAAATCTATTTCAAAAACTAAGACGCGGATATTCATCAAACTTCAGATTCATTTAGAACTTCGTATAAGTTGTTGCTTATTAAATTTTGGTGTAAATCACCCAAATAGTGACGCTGATGTGCTTCATTTTTCTGGCAATATTCATATGTACACTATATGGCCAAAGATGACCGTCCTCTTGCAATTTTAGACATTTTGTTAACTATCTAGAAAAACACATGAGGAATTATTCTGAAACTCTAAATGTATAAATATAATAGTACAAGTCATACATTTCTGTGAAGAGTTTTTCCCGAAACTCCATAGGGGACCATCAACAAATTTAAAATAATGAATATCTTTTGGATAACCCTGTCAAAACTAAGGTACCAAAAGCTCTCAAACTGTAGATTATGAATAAGTGACTTATAAACTGTGTTCATTTTTGTGCCGATAGCATGTATATTCGTAGAAAAATTAAGGTTTCTATAAAAACAAACCCAAACTTTTCCAAGATTTTTGCTTATAATTTGAAGAGTTCTTAATATAAAATAATATTCTTTTCTGAAAATATGACAAACAACATTGCACACAATACCCTGTAATCAGAATAAAAAAATAATAAAAATAGTATGAAAAGTGAGTAGATTCACTAAATAATTTTTCACTGCGCATGCGTCAACAATATCAAAATTCCATTTGTATATTATATTAGCTACATGTATAGAGCAACTTTTGTGAAAGTCTTAAAATCATAGGTTGAAAATTATGAAAATAATCGTCAATAGAATAATTTGAAAAGCCGTTATTCCCAAAACGAAGCAAAAACAAGAGGGATTGTATCCATTTATTCATTGATTAGCGTCAATATAGAATACACAATATGGCGCGTACTACGACATTTGGATAAAAACCCTCATTTTTTTGCTTCATTTTGGGAAGAACAGATTTTGTGTTTATTCTATAGACGATCAATTTCAGAATTTTCAAACTATGATTTTGATACTTTTACAAAAGTTGCTCTATACATTTAGCTAATATAAAATGCAAATAAAATTTTGATATCGTTGACGCAAGCGTAGTGAAAAATTATTTAGTGAATCTACTCACTTTTCATACTATTTTTATTAATTTTTAATTCTGATTACAGGATATTGTGTGCAATGTTGTATGTCATATTTTCAGAAAGGAATATTATTTTATATGAAGAACTTTGCATATTATAAGCAAAAATCTTGGAAAAATTTGGGTCTGTTTTTATAAAAACCTTAATTCTTCTACGAGTACATGCTATCGGTATAAAAATCAACACAGTTTATAACAATAAGCTACTTAATCATAATCTACTGCTTGAGCGCTTTTGCTACATTAGTTTTGACAGGGTTTTCCAAAAGTTTCTTATTCTTTTTTAATTTGTTGACGGTCCCCTGTTGGAGTTTCGGGAAAAAAAATTCACAGTAATGTATGACTTGTACTATTATATTTATATACTTAGAGTTTCAGAATAATTCCTCATCTATTTTTTTAGATATTTAAAAAATGTCTAAAATCGCAAGTGGACGGTCATCTTTGGCCACGTAGTATATGAGATAGAAAAAAGTTTTGGGATTGCCACATGCGACTAGTTTCTCGAAAAAAATTATTTTTAAGTATGAATGAAAAGCAGTTATGATGCGATTGTGTTCCCTTGTATGGCCGATTGTTCTATTTTCAATGTTGCTCTGCTCAGTTGCTGAAATAATAATTTTCTTAATAACATTCCATTTAAAATTATTAAGGCTTTTGTTTACACACCATTGTTTATTCGATAAACATTTTCATTTTGTTGAAAATTGAATTTAAAAATACAAATAATTTTAATACATTTTAAAAGAACATAAAAAAATCATCTAAAAAGAAATTTATAACTATTGTTCAATGATAAGTAAAAGTGAGATATAGCATATTTTAAATGAATAGACTGGTTATGTTTGTAATACGTGAATAAGATGTAATTGAATCTTCATGTTATTAAATATGATTGTGATATTAAATATATTTATGTTTCTTTTTGCCATATGTATAAAAATGAAAAAGAAACATGGAAATTTAGCATTGTTGCCACGAAATGTTTAATTACATAGTGTTATGTATTTATTTTTATATATGTCTTGTACGAGTGCGCTCCACGTGGCTGCAGCTTATATAATAGTAATGATCCGTGCCGCTATGAGAAATGAATACCAATGAATTTCCCATAAAAAATACCAGATACACACGCGTGATATCACAGAAGCACACATATTTCCTAAAAGGCTGACATGTTCAAATTAAATTGATAATGTCATTTTAAAATAGCTCAAAATGTCTGTTTGATGCAAGAAAAATTATGCATTTATTTTGATAAAGAAGAAAAAAATAAGCCAAAGGAAACTGAAAGGAAAAGTAATAATATTCCAGCATCTATCATTTGATTATTCAGTTCCAGCATAATGCATTTTGAGATGAGAATTTTTTTCTTACACGTTTCATAATTAAAATGTTACAAAAATTAATCAAAAAATCATTAGAGATGACTTGAATTAAAAAAAAAATCTATATTAATAAAATAACAAATCGCTCTGTCTGCGTGTGTGTGTGTGTGTGTGTGTGTGTGTGTGTCTGCGATGGCTAGCAAAATCTATGGGACGTACGAAGCTCAAAATTTTTTTGAGAGTAGCCCAATATCTCTCCTGATGCACCTGAGCTTCAGAATTTCGAAATTCTATTTATTAACTGAGTAATTAATTAAATTCCAAAGATCACTCTCATAAAAAATCGCCTTTTTTCTTCTTTTTTTCCCTTCATTTAGTTATGGTTGGTTGGTTGCATAAAATTTTCGCATAATTAATTAAAAAAGCTGGAACAGACCTTTAAAATTCATAGACTGCAAACTGTCAGTTTAAATGATGATTTTTTATCACAGCGGTTGTAAACCATGGAGGAAAAAGATAGGTGGTGGTGAAGTAAACCGAAAAAAGGGTTACAAGATTAAACCATTTATCGCTCAAATTTTAATGTCCCAAACAAAAGCATGTGGAAGGGATTTTGTATTAATAAGACGAATTGAAAGAAATGAATTACAGCTGAAGCGTATTTTACGAACAAATAGTAATTTTTTAAAATGGTCATTTTTCTATTATATCATTTATTTTTAAAAAATGTTTGCTTTTAAAATAATTGAAATTGATAAATTCGAAATAATAAAGTGTCAAAATAAAATTAAGTAAAATATTGAAAACATTTGATTTAAACTAAAAATTGTATTACTAAAAGTTTTCTTTTTTTTTTCAGAACTTTTTAATACTTTATAACGTAGATGAAAAAATGTTTTTAATTTAACAACATATTAATAACTCTATGTCAATATATAAAATATATTTATGAAAACATTCTTTTAAAATCATGCGCGAAAACTTAAATAACAAATATTAGTCTAAAATCTAGAATTCAGAGTGCAGACGATTTTAAGACATTAACGAAAGAATGTTAACTTTTCAAGCAAAATCTTAAATGATGCTTCTATATTGATATTTCAAAGTGACGGCTAGGTTACATTTATGTTATATTTAAGTTACGGTAGGGTGATGTTAAGTCGCAGTTAGGTTACAGACAGATTATGGCTATGGTACAAAAGTTTACGGTTAGGAATTTGTCCACAGAGTCAACATTACGCATGCTTTGATTAAAAAAATACACTTTTGTTAAATGGCTCTGAAATTATAATACTATATACCAATCTTTTATCATCGCGTATCGATTTCATTCACGGTTTAGTCGGATTTAAGAGTGATATAATTAGTTTGAAATTCAAAATATTTCACTTGGGATTTCTATGCAAAAAAAAAAAATAATAATTAGTTTAGTTATTAATATTAGTTATATGATTTAACAGTGATTTTTTACGGGTAAATATCAACACTTTAACACGAAACTAACGCAATCGTTGGATACATGTTCCCTCCCGTGTTTCTCATTGCTCATTTTAAGTATTTTTAGAGCTTAATATTAGTTGTTGTTTTTAAAACCGATTTTTCGCAAAGTCAGCTGCGACGTATTTCAGACAATGCATTTCTGCATGCTTCCAGTTAATGATAAAATCATACAAATTTCAAGTTCGTTTAATATTGTTAATACGGACCCGGGCAACGCCGGGCGGGTCAGCTAGTGAAAAATATAATTATAATATGCATAAAATTTAATCAATTTTTAAAATCAGTATTGTCAGTTGTTTTTTCATTAAATAAAGTAGAAGAAAGTAATTTTCCGAAATAATGTAAAAAAATTAATCAAAATTTGTTATTCTTCACATTGAAGCTCCATAGGTTCAAAGATAACAAAACCTCCATAATTCTGTTTTTTATAGATAATAAAGGGAATTGATTTCTAGACCAGAAAATTATGAATAAAACAATGTACTTTAATTTTCTTTCCAAACATTAATTAGCATGAACAAATTTTCAATCATAATTTTTTGTTGTTGTTGTGTTTGATTAGTTTTTACATTAGCAAAATGAATGTCAATTCACTGTTTCATAATGAAAAGTAAAATATAAATAGCACGCTTATTTTTTTATTATTCTTATCTAAAAATATAATTAATTTTAATAATTAATAACTAAAACTTTTTACTATCAAAAATATGTTATATATGCTGAGAGTCACAGAAGAAATTAAAACGTAACATATCGAAAAATAGAAAAGGAAGCACGATGCGATTTTTACGGAAATTCTTAGAAAAATATGGGATTTTGCTTAAATAAGGAAAAAATGTGCATGAATAGTTAATTACATTTACGACCGAAATGAGTTGATATGACCGAATGTTCTTTTGATTTTTTTACCTGTATTTTGTATGGTAATGCAGTAAAATATTTAATACCGTCAAATATATTTAAATGCTCAGTTATTTAGGAAAATGGTCATAAGCCGTGTCATTATACACAGCATTTAAAGAGGATTTTAGCTGTGTTTTACATCTTACATCGTGTGGCTTTTTATTACGGAGAGAGTTGAAGTTAAAGATGTTCACAAATCGAACAATGTTTGTCGTTATATTGATAGGATGAAGTTATTTTCCATTATTCAGCAAAATATACAGTCGAAGAAAAAAAGCGAAACACTCCTACTAACTCTGCAATAAATTCTAGAAGAATAAAGTCACAGGTACAAAAAGTTGAAAAACAGTCTATTTTTAATTTATGTATGTACAATTAGGTGAGGTGTTAAAATACTACATGTACTACATGTCAAAACAAACCAAAACTTTGCCAAACGTCATAAATAAATTCTATTCCCTTCAATTAGTCTAAACATAAATTTGCGCGAAATTTGTACGTTTAGTTTATGAGAAATTAATTATTTTAAAATTGAATTATTTTAGAGGCTGTATCAAGATTGACTTTCAATATTAGAAGATTGATTAGAAGCTATAGATTCACTCAGTCATTTCTATTAATGCATTATTTCTTGAGAATATGACCATTTCAGTTACTTAGCATGCTTCGGCTATAGTTACAGACCGTAAAATGATCTTCAGTATTCCTTTTATAGTATTAAAAGTGTTGAATTATCTGATTTAACAAAATTATAAGTTACCTATAACTATAAAACTTTTAAAATGTGTGAATCTGACTGGATTTTTATTAGTGATTTAATAATGTATTTTCTTAGATTGTGAATTTATTTAAATCATAGTTTTTTTTATTTATTCGAAAAAATGTGAAGAGTATCGGCCACTGCAAAATTTAGAATAAAAAAAATTATATAAAGCAATATAAAGAATCAATGTGAAGAAAAAACAGGCAAGTCCCTTTGTCTCAAAATAAAGCCCAGGGTGATTAATAATGCTATATTTCAAATAAAAAAAGTTTTTAAAAAGTAAGTGAGAAGGATTGATTTTAGTTAGATCTTTTCAGATATGTTCGCATGATTTATATCCATATTTATTTGAAGAACTAAGATTAAACAGATTAAATCAACTTTAAAAAGACATCAGAATAACTTAAGATTAGTTATATTCTTTATAGAATTATATATATATATATATATATATATATACATTTTTATATGTGTGTGTGTGTATATATATGTAATAATAATTCGACGAAGGAGGCTATGTTCCATAAACTCCGAAAAATATTACTCCTAAGAATTAACAGCAGCACGAGCATAGCAGTCGTTCCGGCAGTTGGTAAGCATTGAAATCCATTGGGGTATTTACCCATTATAAAAACAAAAACCATCAGTCTTCAAATTCTTTTATTTATTATCTCATAAAATGAGTATCCCGCAGTCACCTAGACACTGTCATCGAATGTTCCAAAACTTCGTGTCTAAGCTGCATTCTAAGATATTTGAATTTTTCGGGGGGAAAGACGCAGCATCCTAATATTTTAAAAGTCAATCGCATTCTAAGCTCTGAAAAACCAAATGAGAAATCCACATTTTCGCGAAAAACTAGCCCCTCCTACTCCGCGTCAATCATTTTAAAAATCCAACCTGGATTAATCTGAATCTACGTAATAAAAATGATCACCTGTGATTGGCCTAGGAGGCGCGAACCTCGGGTAGGAATTACTTCACGTGTCGCAAAGAGACAAACCTTTTAACATCTTCGCGCATTAACACAGATCATGTGATCAACAAAAAATAAAATTAAAAATCTCGAGAATATTCTAAAAAGGAAAGATTACGAAATAATTTCCCGCTTTTTTGAGAAACAAGCAATAGATTATTAATAAGATAAATAAAAAAAGAAAAAAGGAATTTAGCTGTTAAAAGATTAATATATTACGAAACTAAGATTAAAAATATGTTCCACAATTTTAGAATTAAGAACTCAGAGAGAGCAAAATGGCGCATTTTTTATTTTATTTTATTACAAATCCCCCCTCCCAGAAAGACGGGTGAAAATGTCGGTCAGAGACCTACAAGTTCACATAAAGGGAGATGACGCAGACTTAGATCACGAAGTTATTGTTATAAGTAATAATAATTAGATACTATATAAAAAATTTAAATTAATTTCTCTCTTTTTTATAAATATAGAATTCAAATTTAGGAACACTAAGGTGATGCATGGAATAACTTTAAATTTAAATATAATAAAATAGGCATCAATACAAATACAAGATATAATCTTGTTTAAAGTACACATCATTAAGTAATTTGAAAATATAAGCAATTGCTTATGGTATATTTTTAACATGAAAATGAAAAACAATAACGCCGAATCCTCCTTAACAAAAATAAATCCAAACAGGATGGAGAGATTTAGTAGATTTTTCAGGAAATCAAATCCAAAAGTTTGGCCCACAATGTTCGTCCAATAAGTCACATTTTTAATTGAATAGTTCACTACTTCCTTTCAAGGAGGTCTAACTATGTCATTATAGAGCATCCAATTTCTATCATCTAACATCAGGATATTAATTCATTTTGTTTTTGTAAGCAAGCCCTAGAACACTTATAATAGTTTCATTTTTGGAACTTTTGTGAAAATATTTTTTATAATCATATTTTTAGATAATAACTCATTTTATAATATATTAATACAGTAATAATTGTTGAGGGATTTTGATTTTGAAGATTTGTTTCAGACAATTTGTATAAGTTTCTGTAGTGATACTTTTGGAAGGAAATGCCCAAATATATCTTGTTGCATGTTCATTGTCTTGTTGCATATCTTCTATTATAATATGAAGATATTTTTTTGTAGAATTATAATAATTGACCCCTCCTACAGTATCAACAGACAGACAGTCAAAAGGTTGATCTGTAGTGGGCATAGCTTGTAATAAGCCAAATTTTTTCTGTCTAGATTTTTTATTTTTCTGGCAAATATCACAGTAATTAACAAAATTGGTAATGTCTTGTGTCATATCTGCCCAATAATAATTAGGAGAAATAAAATTTTGCAATTTTTTAACACCAGGGTGACCGAACTGTTCATGAGCAACATTAAGTAATTTTTTTAAGGACATGGGAACTACTACTTTACGAAAACCTTTTCTTTTAACTACACTGCTGAAAACAATTAAAGGATATTGCAGTTTTAGGTGGATTTTGTATCTGGGAAACTTTTTAGCTGATTGATACATGGTCGACAGACATAGTAGGTTATATGAGAATAAATTACACATGTTTGGGAGAAAAAATTGCATTATATTGCGTATTTGTGTACAAAAGGATAAAAACACAATTTGTGCATATGAGAAAAAAAGAATAAGAAAAGGTGTTTTCTTCAAAGAAAATCATTTTCAGTAGGGGGTATGGTTTCCACGGGCGGCCAGCAACGTTGAACACCTTTGAGGCATGGACTCAATGAGGCTATTAATGACGAGTTGGGGTATTCTGCCCCACTCTTCCAGAAGAGCTCTTTCCAGTTCTTGGAGAGTTTGTGGGGGTTGTTGGCGGCCAGAAACTCGTCTTTCTAGAGCGTCCCAAACGTGCTCGATTGGATTCATGTCTGGAGAACACGCTGGCCATTCCATTCGAACGATTCCTTCCTCGAAAAGGAAATCCTCCACCAGGTTTGCACGATGTGGCCTGCAGTTATCGTCCATTAAAATGAAGTTATCTCCGATTGCTGCAGCGTAAGGGACTACAATAGGTCTGAGGATTTCATCCCTATTTCGGCGACCAGTCAGAGCTCCATCTCAAATGATGTAGAGGTCAGTGCGCCCGTCAAAGAAGATGCCACCATACACCAACACTCCTCCACCGCCAAATCTGACACTTTCGTGCACGAACTCAGGATTATTCCTACTGCCACGGTCCCTCCAGATGAAAATATGCCTATTATCCGGATGCACAGAAAAACGGGACTCGTCAGAAAACAGAATATTGCTCCATTCATTTCTCCTCTAGTTGACATGCTCGGTTGCCCACTCCCTGCGGTCGCGACGATGCCTTAATGTTAATCTAACACATACCATCGGTCGGCGAGAATACAGACCTACAGCATGGAGCCGGTTTCGGACAGACTGAGTTGAAATCGTGGTGCCTGTAGTCGAGCGAAGGCGTTGTTGGAGAAGAGTAGCGTTCATGTTTCGGTGTCTCCGAGCTGTTAACGCTAAATACTGATCTTCATTGGGCGTTGTTGCCCGTCTACGACCTTGCCCTGGTCTTCGGCCTACACATCCACTCTCCAAAAAGCGGTTCCAGATCCTGGAAATGACACTTTGTGACACTCCAATGGCTTGCTCTATTTCGGCTTGAGTTTGGCTCCCTTCTAACCTACCAACAATTCTCCAAGCTTCTGAATCTGTCAAATGACTTCGCTGAGACATCGTACTCATCGAAACAAAGCAATCACTGAATGCCGATTATCCTTGTCTTCATTCTCTTTTATCCAGTTGGAAGTCAAATTTCATTCGCTGCAGCTGAAGCGACGTTTTTGACGTCGAACACAAAATTTGCATACTCCACAGTTTGAAAACCAGAAAAATTTCCATTTGTGATTCTCTTCTTCTATTTTCGGCAAAAAAAATTCGTCTATATCTTTATTTAATATAAAACTTCAAATATCCTTTAATTGTTTTGAGCAGTGTATAATCAGTCCATTGTCATGAATATAGTTTGAACCACACACATTTTCTTTTTCTTACATTTGTAGATCCCTTTATGTATTCTATTTTTTAACCGAACATACTTAACTTCAATGACCATCTAAATAATAAACCTCTTAAATGTTTGACATTTTTTAACCAAACAAGAGATGCATGATCAGTATGGATGGTAAATTGTACACCGTGAAAGTAATGATAAAATTTATTTAAAGTATCAATGATGGCAAGACATTCTAATTCAGTAATGAAATAATTTTTCTCATAACTTCTCAATCCTCTAGAAAAATAAACAATTGGATGTAAAAAGTTATTATGGTCGGGCTGTTTAAGAACTGCACCTACCGCCACATGAGAAGCGTCAACAAACATATGTAGGGGGAATTTTGGGTCATAAATCTTTAAAATTGGTTTAATAATGAGGGCATCTTCTAATTTTTGAAAAGAATTTTGACATTCAGAATTCCATTCCCAAATAGTATCTTTCTTAAGTAATTTATTTAGGGGGTGTCTAATCTCAGCATATTGTCAATAAATTTATGATACACATTTATAGAACAAAGAAATCTTGTAATTCTTTAGTATTAGTAGGAGTTTTAATTTTTTAATAGTTTCTATATTAGTATTAGCTGGAGTTAAAGTTCCATTTTGGATTTCATACCCTAGAAAATTGATTTGTTTTTGAGCAAAAGTACATTTAGATAATTTTAATTTAATATTTTCTATTCGGCATAAATAAAAAATTTGGATGAGATGTTGTATATGTTCATCTATTGATTTAGAAAAAATAATTATATCATCAAAATAATAACAAGCAAAGTCTATTTTATATTTTGTAAGAATTCTTCTAATTGTCCTATTGAAAATTGGGGGCCTATCTTTACACCGAAGGGGAGAACATACCATTCCCAGAGCCCACAATTAGTAGTAAAGGCTAACTTTTCGGAATCTGCTGGGTGAATAGGTATGTGCCAATAGCCTGAGGCTAAATCCAGCGTAGAGAAATATTGGGCACCACTTAATTTGTCTAAAATTTCATCAATTCGGGGCAAAGGTTCAGCGTCATTTTTCATAATAGAATTTAATTTTCGGTAATCAACACACATTCGGGTTTTTTTGCCTTCATCTCGCTTATTTACTAACGTAACTGGGGAAGAATATGGGCTATAACTTTCTTTAATCAATCCAGCAGCTAATAAGGATTGAATTTGCTGAGATATTTCTTTTTCATCTGCAGTGAATGTACGATAAGACCTCAAAGATATTGGTAGGTCCGATTTAAGAAAAATACGCTGAGGTTCAATATTAATTCTCCCTACATCATATTTATTTTTAGAAAAAATATCTAAATAATCCCTTAAAAGTTCCCTTACATTTTTATTTTGAATATTATTTAGATCCCCAAAAATATTATAATCATCATTATTAGTTCGAGGCAAGGATTGAGGAGTTATGGTATTTCCATAATCGGGTTGCATATTGGTATCATTTTTTACAATATCAAAATGAAGTAATTCTAAATTATCACTGGATATGTTGACATGTTGGTTTAACTTAATATTGTCTTGTAGCACCTGGCTTTTTGCACAATGAATTTTCAATTTAAATTTGGCACAATCAGGTAAACCTAAAATAGCATAGTCCAAATCTAGCTTACTTACTTAAAAATTAACATACCTCTTTATATTACCAAATTTAATATATTATCGAAAAGATTTATCAATTGTAAGAGTTCCTTGTGCCTGTCTAATAGTAATAGGGGACACATTATGTAAATTAGCATTTAAATATCGAACACATTTGAGAGGTAAATTTGAGACAGTTGATCCACTGTCTACAACACAATACACTTTTTTAATGTCTACATATCCGGGAATAAATAATTTTCAAAAATTATTAGTAGGAGGTGGTTGTATATGAGCAGGAGTTTGAGATTGCCTTGAATTTGTGTTAAATATACAATTCCTCTCTCAATGATAAGCATTTTGTATACCTCTGTTTAAACATACTCTACAGGGACGACTTGAATAATTATTTTGATAATGGGTCGTAGGCATTCTAGGAGTGAAAAATCTAGGATTAAAATTTTGGGCTGGGTTGTTTGGAGTGGGTCGAGTCCAATGTCTAGAATGAGGATTGTGATTGTGCATAGGTCTAGTTTGTTGAAAATATCTGTTGCTGTTATTAGGGGTATGAGTTGGAATCGCTGCTAATTGTTTAGCAATGCGAAACCATTCACGAGTATTGGAAGGAGGGTTTACAATTAAACAATTTTGATACTCAGGATTAAGTCCATCAGTTAATCCCTGGATAATTAAATTTTCCCCAAGCTGAAGATATCTTCCAATCTCAACTTTCTTTCTAAAATAAGAATCTAAATCGCTTAGATCATATAACTTTAAAGAGGTAAACTCAGAAAATTTTGGAACTCTAATCTGAATAAATTTTTCTGTTAAAATCTCAACAATTTCCTCATAAGTAGCACAATCCAAACAGTCATTTATAAAAACCTTTAGTGCTTCACCCTTTAAAAATTTCGAGAGGTGAAGTTTTTTCCAATCATTATCGTTTTTTTTCTCCAGAACACTCGTTATCAAAGTGTTTAAACCATTTTAAAATATTCATACCTGACTCAAAGTCAAAAGGTAGTATATCAAGTTTATTTTCTGACATTTTTTCTTAATTTACTAATCCGGATCTTAATAACATGAAAGAGGGATAATTCATACGGAAAATATTTAAATGCTACACTTCAATTACTGTATTTCAATTACTATACTTCAAACACTTCAATAAATAACAATAAAAATATTAAATAATAAATAAATCAATTCTGTCTTTGAATTCATGTGAAAATAATAAATAAATAATAAATAAGTAAAAATTAAATAAATATCACGGTTTCAATACATAGGAAATACACAACAAATAATTTTAAGACCAAAATACTTTTCTTTTACGTATTAATAATAAATTTAGCAACAGTGAACTTTTTTAAGAACAAAATTATTATTATTTTTTAATATCTGTAATATCATGGTAAAATCAACAATTTAATAAAGAAATTATTATTAAAATTTCGGAAACAATAAACAAATAAGAGAAATAATAAATTATAACTTACAATCACCTCGATGAACTGGATCCCATTCCCAGATTTTATTGTAAAACAAAAACAAAAAAAATAATAACTCGCGAATGTTGATCACAAATTTGCAGCACTGTTATCTAAAAATATATAAATAAATAAATAAAACCAAATGATGTTGAAATCAGATCGTGCAGGTGTTCTTTAGATGAAATAATCAGCACACATTCTCGCAGATGTCAAGTATATAAGAAAATACTGGAGGCATATTTCACACTGAAAAGTTTATTCTTCGAAATGCACGGAAAAATGTGTCTTTACTCTATGTAGGTGATCTTTAGTAACTTCTATTTGCATACCTCACGGCTGAATAGCATACCTCACGTTGTTTGCATACCTCACGGCTTTTTAGGTTTCTCAATTTATGCACATGAAGATGCTGTTCTCAAATTACCTTCTTGAGAAAAATCCTTTCTTTATCGACTGCACTCCTTTAAACACCATGGCATTACTTTGATGACACATATTTGTTTAATGTGAGAATAAACAAAGGTAGAAGTTCCAGCTATTAGTTTCAAGCTCGGCGAAAATGGCGCGTGCACACACTCATCGCTGTGACTAACAGGTTTCTCTGACAGGAACAGTCTGTAGTTGGCAAACCACTAGAATTCAATATTTCTCCACAGATGTGGGCCGGCTCATTTTAAAAATCCTACCGGCTTTCAATGTAATAATAATTCGTCGAAGGAGGCTCTGTTCCATTAACTCCGAAAAATATCGCTCCTAAGAATCAGCAGCAACACGAGCAGAGCAGTCGTTCCGGCAGTTGGCAAGCATTGAAGTCCATTATAAAAAAACCCATCAGTCTTCAAATTCTTTTATTTATTAACTCATAAAATCAGTAAGCTCTTTCCCGCAGTCACCTAGACACTGTTATCGAATGTCCCAAAACTATCGTGTCTAAGCTGCATTCTAAGATATTTGAATTTTTCGGGGGGGGGGGGAGACACAGTATCCTAATATTTAAAAAGTCAATCGCATTTTGAGCTCTGAAAAACCAAATGAGAAATCCACATTTTCACGACAACCTAGCCCCTCCTACTCCGCGTCAATCATTTTAAAAATCCAACCTGGATTAATCTGAATCTACGTAATAAAAATGATCACCTGTGATTGGCCTAGGAGGGCGAACCTCGAGTAGGAACTACTTCACGTCTCGCAAAGAGACAAGCCTTTTAACATCTTCGCGCATTAACACAGATCACGTGATCAACAAAAAATAAAATTAAAAATCTCGAGAATATTCTAAAACGGAAAGATTACGAAATAATTTCCCGCTTTTTTGAGAAACAAGCAATAGATTATTAATAAGTTAAATAAAAAAGAAAAAGGACTTTAGCTGTTAAAAGATTAATATATTACGAAATTAGGATTAAAAATATGTTCCACAATTTTAGAATTAAGAACTCAGAGAGAGCAAAATGGCGCAATTTTTTTTATTTTATTACATATATAAGTATATATAATATAAAGAAAACGTGCCTATCTCAAGGTCATAAAAATAACTTTAAAAATGTTTGTAAATTAGCACAAATAGATCTAATTTTCAAGTTATTTAAGATTTTGCTTCTTATTTTAAATTTTGTTTTCAGATTACATCCGTTTTTCAGGAAAACGTACGCATCTGAAAGTCATAAAAATAACTTTTAAAATGTTTTTAAGTTAACATATATACTTGAATAGATTGACATTTCAAGCTATGGAAGAAAGGCCTCAATATTTAAAGCTCTTTATTAATGGGTTAAAAACTTTAATAAAGTTTAAATAATACAATTTTTAATTGATATAAGAAAACAATAAATTAATAAAATAGCAGTTTTGACTAACAATAAAATATTTTCGAGAGAACATTTTATCTAAAATAATACTGTAAAAAACAGTATACAGTATCTAATGATAAAGTAATATAGTAACTAATATATAGTATATAGTAACTAATATTTTAAATGATAAGGAATATTGGGTGTCAAGAGGTTGTGCGCTTTCGTCAATGGTTAAAAACTTAGTATAATTCTTGTAACAAGATCTATGATACTGCATTTCGATTGCTACCAAGTCCTTATCACGAATTTGTATCAGTAAATACTCATCTTTCTTTGCGATTGCAGCTTCAAGCAATAAATTGTTGTTTGTTTCACATTGAGCCAATTTTTCTTTTTTTCTTTTACCTGTAGATCTGACAACAATATATTTTTCTGTTTTGCAAACAACACATTCGGCGGACAACACGCATTTTTTGTATACACCCTGCGAACATATAGAATCACTTCGCACAATTCGTTTAGAAATCATGTTTTCGGAAAATTATGCATCATAAGATTGTAATGATTTTGAGGTTGATGCTTTAGAAATTTTTTCAGCAACAGCAATTTGAATTTTATCCGTAAATTTTCTATGGAATTTACGATGACAAAAATTGTTTTTATCATCAGGTAATTCTTGTTCATTTACGGGCAACTATAACAATCAGAAGCTATTTTACTTTCAGTCGTATCAAAATCTTTCCATTTCAAACAGCACTGCTTAACTTTTGCCCAACTGACGGCAGAAAAGCTTAATATTTTTATGCCTGCATTATTGACAAGATGCAAACAACACTTCATAACATCGGACATGGTATTAATATAAGCATTAGTATCTTTCATATGCGGAATCAACTTTGTAAACAAGGCGAATTCTAGGATGTGAACATACGATGGAGATAATGCTAGATAGCGCGTTTGCGATTCGACGATGTTCATTGGATCATAATTTCAGTAAAAAAAAAAAAAAAAAAAAAAAAAACGGCAGCTTGTGATTGGAGGATTCAGTTGCGTACTCGGCTACTTTTACATTCTAACATATAAACAAGACCGCAGGAATTGCAAAAATAAGAATTTATATAACTGATTATGAAAAAATATGCACTTTATGATACCAGAGCATTATGAATTCTTTATCTATACAATATTATTTAAATTTTAAGATTAACTCGAAATTGAAAGGAACCTCGATGATTGAAAGGAACTTTCATGATATTTACGTATGGTCCACGGCCTACAATTTATGTGAAAGACTAATTGAACCTGAATTTGGCGGAAATCCGTGCATTCATTCTTGAGATAGAGCTGTTGCAGAAATCTGAAAAAAAAATACACCATAGAAGCATCACCTATTGAGCGATTTAGATCAAAACGTAAAAAAATCATTTTATGTTAAGGACTAACTGATTTTGAAGTTTGAGGAAATTCTGTGCATTAATTCTGAAGACTCTAATGGTGAATCTTCCCCATTAGAATCTTCAGGTGAATCTTCAGGTGAGCAGATATATTGCGAAAATTGCACAAAATGCAGCACGGCAGTGCTACCTGTTGAGCGATTTACCTCAAAATATAAAAAAACGTCATGCCATATCAAGAAATAACCGAATCTGAAGTTTAATGAAAATTCGTCCATTGGTTCTGGAGATTGAGAGATTGCGGAAATTTTAAATAATGCTGCATAGTAGCGCCACCCATTGAGTGATTTTCAATAAAACGTAAATAAAATTCAATTCATATCAAGGAATAGCTGAATCTAAAGTTTAACGAAACTCCGTGCACTGATTCTGGAAATAGAGATATTACAAAAATCTAACAAAAGACAGCATAGCAGCACCAGCTGTTGAGCAATGTACACCAAAAATTAATAAGCACGAATTTATATAAGGACATACCAGAATATAAATTTTTATTAAACTCCGTTCATCAGTTCTTGAAATAGAATATTCACAAAATTTATCTCACGTACAGACAGATAGACGGACAGACAGTCACAGATTTCAGACAGACATTTTTTTTTTTTTTTTTTTTTTTACCTCTAAAACGTGTAAATCCATTGAAAACCAAAATTCGAAATTTTACACGAATCCAACACCTTTTTCTTGCACAGATAGGAAAAAGAAACAAAATGATTACGCCAAATAAGAAAAATTCTAGAAAACGAAATAATATAAATAAATTGAATTACCCTGGTGAAATTTACTACATTTAACGAATAAAAAGTAAATTTGTTTAAAACTGAGTATTTCCACTATTTTAGAATTGAAAGCATTGGGTTATCATATATGAAAAAAAAAATCGTAACAAAATGAAAACATCGATTTGCTCTGATTTGAAAGTGTCATTTTCTTCAATGTATTAATGACAAATACAGATCCCGAAAAGCCCGATAGATTATAGACCGGAATACTCCAGCACTGACAAACGCCTCATGGTGTTCACGGCTGAAATTACAGAATTAGTTAAAACTCGATTCGATTATTAAAACGAAATTAGTCGTCCAAATCAAATCTTGGTGGAAAATATATGAAAAATTCAATTTTGCCAATTGACTTGTAGGTTTACTATTGTTTTCTCTTGCATAGAAAGGCATGAAAACTTGGGACAAAAGGAAGAAACAAAATGCTAAACCTACGAATAAACAACTAAAATTATTTTTTTTGTTATATTCCACCAAAAATGTCTTGGCGGACCGATTGCGTTTTAATATACAAATTGATATTTAACTAATCCTAGAATTTCATCCGTGAACTCGATGAGGTGATTGTTGGTGCTGCCACCTCCTGGTCTATTGGTCTGATAGCTTAATTTGTAGAATAACTAAAGGAATAAAATTTGCAATTCTTTTCTTGCATTGCATTGTTTAAATACTATATATTTTACGGAAACTGTATTGCTGATGGTGGGAAAACTTAAATACACGAATGATAAATTTTTAAGTAGAGGGAGAAGAGTATATAGACTTTTATGCTGCAATTTAAAAATACATCACTGTTTTCTATTCCTCGGTAAAATTTCACAAGATTTTCTTTTCAAAGACTTTTTTATTAGAAAGCTTGAAGGAATTTATTATTCAACGAAGATTTCATGTTAAAACTTCCATTTTAAAAGCAAGTTTAAATATTCAGCATATGTCATGTTTTATAGGAGCGCAACTTCAATAAAACTTCAAAAGTGCATAAAAAGTCAACAAATAAAGGAAATTAAGAAGGAAGTAAACAAGAATCGATTTTCTTTCTCCTCCCAAAAAATCTTAGAGTAGTTCTTTTGATGTAAATTCTGTTTTTAATTTGATCTCGCAGCATAAAAATGATAAAGACAACAGTTTTTTCAAAGAAATGTTTTCTCTCTCTTAATAAAAGCATGTTCTATTTTACAGAGCATCTTTATAAATATATTTCGTTTAAAACATTCAAATGAAGATATGAAAAGGAAACCCTTTGAGTTTAAATGTAAAGGATACGAAAATGTTTCATAAGATTTGCTGATGTTAATTATATGGTCTAACTTTAATTTAATTGAATGCTGTACATTTAAGGTGTGTTGTAATATTCATGCTTTGAAGGTTCCTAGAAAGTAATTATTAAAAATCCTAGTTACTGAGCATTGTGTGTTGAATTATGATAATATTTTCAGACTATTTTCTATTTAATAAAGAACATTATTTATGACTTAATTGTTGTTTGATTTTTTTTTTGCCAATCAAACGCAGTAAGAACAGCAAATTTCAATTGAAATTACGAAGTGAAGTCTGAAAATAAGTTTTCCCTATCGACTGTGGTCAGAGTTTTGTATGAAAGTCAAAAAGTAGAATGAGACATGAAAGATCAGACATATCTTTATTTTACCCCTTATTTACCGTGTACATTGAAACATTTGTCATATCGCTTGATAAGCTTCAAAAAGCACCCCAGGAAAAACTCAGAGCACTACATACGGATAAAGCATTCAACGGTTTGTCCGTATGCAAAGCCCTAAGTCCTGATGTTTTCCTGGAGGGCTTTTTGCATCTTTTCAAGCGGTATGACAAATCTCCACCTGAGAATAATATGGTTCTTTCCGTGTTTTTGAAAATAAATAATTTACCGATATAGAAAGGTTCTATTTGTATCTATGAATGCATTTTTGCATTAAATGATGTTATATATAATTTACATATGACATTACAATTTTATTATGACATTATTTTAATCAGAAATGCCTTCATAGGTACAAATAGAACCTTTCTACACTGATAAGTCATTTTTAGCACTTTCCAACAAAGTTGAAAAGTGCTTATGCATTCGGTTTGTCTGTCCGTCTGTCCGTCTAGCCGGATGGCCGTCTGTCCGTCTGCCCGCGCTCTAACTCCCGTAAATATACTCGGATTGCTATGAAATTTTTATACGTTATTGAGGTTTACCCTAGCACGACATCTATTGAAAATGAAGTATCTGCCATGATTAGTTTATCTACAGAGAGAATCAAAAGTTTCCCATTACATTATGACCTATGAAGAAAAATCGTTAATATACTCGGATTGCCATGAAATTTTAGGACGTTATTTACATTTACCCTAGCACGAACGCTATTGAAAATGAAGTTTCTACTATGGTTAGTTTATCTACAGAGAGAATCAAAAGTTTCCCATTACATTATGACCTATGAAGAAAAATCGTTAATATACTCGGATTGCCATGAAATTTTAGGACGTTATTTACATTTACCCTAGCACGAACGCTATTGAAAATGAAGTTTCTACTATGGTTAGTTTAGTTACTGGGCGAATCAAAAGTTGTCCATTACATTACGGCCCATGGGGAAATATCGTTTATATACTCGGATTGCCATGAAACTTTAGGACGTTATTGACGTTTACCCTAGCGCAAGTCCTATCGAAAATGATGTTTCTACCATGATTAGTTTATCTACAGGGCGAATCAAAGTTTCGCATTACATTACGGCCTATGGGGAAAAATCGTTAATATACTCGGATTGCCATGAAATTTTAGGACGTTATTGACGTTTACCCTATAGTTTAACAGCTAGCAACGTTTTCGTCACCTGATTTTATCAAGGCTCATTTTTTAATATGTTTTTCCCTTTCATGGTAGAATACGTTTGCTAGCGGTCTGGCAGTCGGGAGACGTTGCGTTTACCTGTGGCAGAAGGGGTTATGCAGGTCAAAAAGCTTCAAAATCACGTCATTTTATCAAGGCTCATTTTTTAATATGTTTTTCTCTTTTATGGTAGAATACGCTTGTAAGTGGTCTGGCAGTCGAGAGACGTTGTGTTTACATGTGGCATAAGGGGTTATGCAGGTCAAAAAGCTTCAAAATAACGTCATTTTATCAAGGCTCATTTTTTAATATGTTTTTATCAAGCTTAAAAATTACACGATATTACACTTTGGATAGCAGACAACCTATAATTAATTTTCCATACTCAAATTCGGTTGCAAATTTAATGCCAGACGGCTTTGAATATGCCAACGAAAGTGCCTGTTCCAAGAGAGGTTTATAATTTAAAAATTATAAGACCTCTTTATGTCATTTTATCAAGCTTAAAAATTACAAGATATTACTCTTTGGATAGCAGACAACCTACAATTAATTTGCCAGACACAAATTCGGTTGCAAAGTTAATACCAGACGGCTTTAAATATGGCAACGAAAGTGCCTGTTCCAAGAGAGGTTTATAATTTAAAAATTATAAGACCTCTTTACGTCATTTTATCAAGCTTAAAAATTACAAGATATTCCTCTTTGGGTAGCAGACAATCAATAATTAATTTGCCAGACACAAATTCGGTTGCAAAGTTAATGCCAAATGGCTTTAAATATCGGCAACGAAAGCGCCTGTTCCAAGAGCGGTTTATAATTTAAAAATTATAAGACCTTTTTACATCATTTTATCAAGCTTAAAAATTAAAAGATATTACTCTTTGGATAGCAGACAACCTATAATTAATTTTTCCAGAGACAAATTCGGTTGAAAAGTTAATGCCAGACGGTTTTAAATTTGGCAACGAAAGTGCCTGTTCCAAGAGCGGTTTATAATTTAAAAATTATAAGGCCAATAATTAATTAATTAATTAATTAATTAATTATAGGGTGTCTGTTATCCAAAGAGCAATATCTTGTAATTTTTAGGCTTGATAAAATGACGTAAAATGGTCTTATAATTTTTAAATTATAAACCACTCTTGGAACAGGCACTTTCGTTGCCATATTTAATACCAGTAGGCATTAACTTTGCAACCGAATTTGCATCTGGCAAATTAATTATAGATTGTCTGCTATCCAAAGAGCTTGTAATTTTTAGGCTTGATAAAATGACGTAAAGAGGTCTGATAATTTTTAAATTATAAACCGCTCTTGGAACAGGCACTTTCGTTGAAATATTTAAAGCAGTCTGGCGTTAACTTTGCAACCGAATTTTTGTCTGGCAAATTAATTGTAGGTTGTCTGCTATCCAAAGTGTAATATCTTGTAAATTTTAAACTCCATAAAATAACGTAAAGAGGTCTTATAATTAATAAATTATAAACCACTGTAGGAACAGGCACTTTCGTTGCCATATTTAAAGCCGTCTGACATTAACTTTGCAACCGAATTTGTGTCTGGCAAATTAATTGTAGGTTGTCTGCTATCCAAAGAGTAATATCTTGAAATTTTTAAGCTTGATAAAATGACGTAAAGGGGTCTGATAATTTTTAAATTATAAACCGCTCTTGAAACAGGCACTTTCGTTGAAATATTTAAAGCCGTCTAGCGTTAACTTTGCAACCGAATTTTTGTCTGGCAAATTAATTGTAGGGTATTAATTTTTAAGCTTGATAAAAACATATTAAAAAAAATGAGCCTTAATAAAATGACGTGATTTTGAAGTTTTTTGACCTGCATATCCCTTTCTGCCACATGTAAACGCAACGTCTCCCGACTGCCAGACCGCTTACAAACGTATTCTACCATAAAAGGGAAAAACATATTAAAAAATGAGCCTTGATAAAATGACGTGATTTTGAAGTTTTTTGACCTGCATAACCCCTTCTGCCACAGGTAAACGCAACATCTCCCGACTGCCAGACCGCTTGCAAATGTATTCTACCATAAAAGCGAAAAACATATTGAAAAATGAGTCTTGATAAAAAGACGTGATTTTTGACGTTGGACTACTAACCCGAACCCTCTTGAAAATGAAGTTTCTACCATGATTAGTTTATCTACAGGACGAATCAAAAGTTTCCCATTACATTACGGCCTATATGGAAAAATCGTTTCAAAGGAATTTTAAAGATGTATACTCTGTCAAACATATTAACATATGCATTCTATAAAATATAAGGTGAAAATGTAGCTATTATTCATTTACATGGCCACACAAAAGAATTTCATTAGATAATGGCAAAAGGGGGAATTGTGTGTGACATATTTTAAATACATTAAGCTGTTTCATGTATAATAAAATTGATATATGTCACTGAAGCTTAATATAAATTATACGCTACTGTCTTGCATAATATGAAGTACATAGCATTTACAGGGCCATACAAAAGATTTCATATAGTATACTCTTTCCGAAGTACCGTATATGTGTCCGATGATGGCTGATGGAGGGATGAAATGCATTTTAATTATGATATGCGCGTTTATATTTCGCTAAATATATGCACATTATATGGTGTGCATAAATGTTATAGTTGATATACAGGGCTACCCAAAAGAGCTCACCAACGTTACTGAATATGAGCTGAAATTATTTAAACGTGGTTCTTAAATAAGCTATGCATTTTTACGCTGAACTGCATTCAATTTACTGATAAATGTTTGTAGAATATAGATAAAATTCTATACAGGGCCACGCAAAGAATTCAATACATTGACGCCTATGAATGGTAATTTATGAGAATGTGATTTCAGTTGTTTTAAAAGTGTTTTAGTTTACAATAAATTTTAGCCTAATGCTGACGTGTAATAAAGGTACAATGTAAACTACAGGGCTGAACAAAAGTATTCAAGTTGTTTCCATCTAATAGTATGAAATGCTGAAAAAGAAATTTCGAGCTACTGGGTATTTTCTTGCTAAACTAAATTTTCCCATTATATCAACTGACATATGAAATACAGAGCTGTTCAAAAGTACTGGAATACATATTTGGGTATATTTGGCTATACACTATTATTTCCCTAAATAACAAAGTTTTGTTAGAGATTTCATTAAGTGTTGTAAAGTGCTTCATGATCTATGCTTAACGCATGATTTTTTATTACTTGTTCTTCAAAAACACAGATAAAACCTTATTATTCTCAGGTGACGAAATGTCTCACTACGCTTGATCTTACGTTGACAAATAAAGATGCTTCGTATCTTTCATGTCTTATCATATTCTTTGACTTTCATACCCACCTCTGTCCACAAACGCCGGGGGAAACTTATTTTCAGATTCCCCCTCGTAATTTGAAAATATTTTGTAGCCATGAAAATTTCCCAGAAAACTTAGTACAAATGCTGCAATGGAAACGAGAAACATAATTAAAGTTAACTCAGTGGGAAATAACATACGCTCAAATCGTTCAAACAATCCTGCATAGTTATTTAAGGAAAAGTGCAGTAATCTAAGCATCAAGCTTTTGGTGCTCTTTGTATGAGAAACTGCAAATGTCTCTATTTATCTTTGAAGTAGACATAAAAGAATTTAAAATGGAAAAGTGGAGATAAATATCCCTTACTTCTATGATTCAGAGAGGCTATACGTTGTGTTGTTTTTTTAGGTAGATTTCGTATGAAATACTCAGGATTGCGGTCATTCCTACGTTAGAATTTCTGAAAATATTTTGCAGATCTACGCCGATCATGACCTCTAGACCCCAAAACCACCATTAGTAAAAAAAAACTTTACATATATACATATCTATCTGTCTTTCTACACTACATAGCCAAAGATGACTGTCCACTTGCGATTTTTGACATTTTGTTAAATATCTGGAAAAATAGTTGAGGAATTATCCTGAAACTTTAAGTGTGTAAACATAATAGTATATGTTATATATTCCTGTGAAGATTTTCTCTCGAAACTCCACAGAGGACCATAAAAAAATTGAAAAAGAACGAAAATCTTTTGGACAAACCTGTCAAAACTAATGTAGCAAAAGCTTTCAAACTGTATATTATGATTAAGTAGCTTATTTTTATTAACTGTTTTCATTTTTTGCGGATAGCATGGATACTTGTAGAGATATTAAGGTTTTTATAAAAAAAGACCCAGTTTTTCCAAGTTTTTTGCTTATAATTTGGAGAGTTCTTAATATAAAATAATGTAGTTTTCCGAAAATATCAGAAAAATATTGTACACAACACCCTTTAATCAGAATTACAAAATAATAAAAATTGCACGAAAAATGAGCAGTTTTACTAAATATTTTTTCATTGCGCATGCGTCAACGTTATCAAAATTTCATATGCATATTGTGTTAGCTAAATGTATAAAGCAACTTTTGTAAAAGTCTCAAAAGCATAGCTTGAAAATTCTGTAAGTGTTCAACGACTTAATAAGCATAAAATCCGTTGTTCTCAAAATGAAGCAAAAAAATAAGAGGTTATATCAAAATGTATTAGTACGTACTATTATTTTCTCAACACAATCTAACTGATTGGTAAAGTAATCATACGAATTGAATAATTTCGAACTGAGCGAAAAATTGCCCAGGCCGGAAGTCGAACCCAGATACTTGGCTTACAAGGCCAATGCTCTACCTGTTAAGCTACCGGGGCGACAGCCGGCTGGGATTTTTCGCTCAGATAACCTTATTGGTCATAGCATCTATTCTGCCATTTAGACAGTTCAACAGAATAGACCGCAGGTAATGGTCCTCCATATGACGATGGGTACGTATATATACTATTATTTTCTCAACACAATCTAACTGATTGGTAAAGTAATCATACGAATTGAATAATTTCCAACTGAGCGAAAAATTGCCCAGGCCGGAAGTCGAACCCAGATACTTGGCTTACAAGGCCAATGCTCTACCTGTTAAGCTACCGGGGCGACAGCCGGCTGGGATTTTTCGCTCAGATAACCTTATTGGTCGTAGCATCTGGTCTGCCATTTAGACAGTTCAACAGAATAGACCGCAGGTAATGGTCCTCCATATGACGATGGGTACGTATATATACTATTATTTTCTCAACACAATCTAACTGATTGGTAAAGTAATCATACGAATTGAATAATTTCCAACTGAGCGAAAAATTGCCCAGGCCGGAAGTCGAACCCAGATACTTGGCTTACAAGGCCAATGCTCTACCTGTTAAGCTACCGGGGCGACAGCCGGCTGGGATTTTTCGCTCAGATAACCTTATTGGTCATAGCATCTGGTCTGCCATTTAGACAGTTCAACAGAATAGACCGCAGGTAATGGTCCTCCATATGACGATGGGTACGTATATGTACTATTATTTTCTCAACACAATCTAACTGATTGGTAAAGTAATCATACGAATTGAATAATTTCCAACTGAGCGAAAAATTGCCCAGGCCGGAAGTCGAACCCAGATACTTGGCTTACAAGGCCAATGCTCTACCTGTTAAGCTACCGGGGCGACAGCCGGCTGGGATTTTTCGCTCAGATAACCTTATTGGTCATAGCATCTGGTCTGCCATTTAGACAGTTCAACAGAATAGATCGCAGGTAATGGTCCTCCATATGACGATGGGTACGTATATATACTATTATTTTCTCAACACAATCTAACTGATTGGTAAAGTAATCATACGAATTGAATAATTTCCAACTGAGCGAAAAATTGCCCAGGCCGGAAGTCGAACCCTGATACTTGGCTTACAAGGCCAATGCTCTACCTGTTAAGCTACCGGGGCGACAGCCGGCTGGGATTTTTCGCTCAGATAACCTTATTGGTCATAGCATCTGGTCTGCCATTTAGACAGTTCAACAGAATAGACCGCAGGTAATGGTCCTCCATATGACGATGGGTACGTATATATACTATTATTTTCTCAACACAATCTAACTGATTGGTAAAGTAATCATACGAATTGAATAATTTCCAACTGAGCGAAAAATTGCCCAGGCCGGAAGTCGAACCCAGATACTTGGCTTACAAGGCCAATGCTCTACCTGTTAAGCTACCGGGGCGACAGCCGGCTGGGATTTTTCGCTCAGATAACCTTATTGGTCATAGCATCTGGTCTGCCATTTAGACAGTTCAACAGAATAGACCGCAGGTAATGGTCCTAGGACCATTACCTGCATTACCTATATTACCTATATTTACCTATACCTACCTGCATTACCTGCATTACCTATATTTCAATAGCACCTTATTCTTTTTACTACATTTTGCGAATTTTTCTGAATGTGGCTTTATATTTGGTTGAAAATATTGCATGACATAGAACATTTTAGAAAATATTTAATATATTTATATTTCAATGAATTTTGGTGAACTCCCACCCCCCTCCCTTTTCTTCTTTGCAAAGCATCTGCAAAAGTATTTGCAAAGAAAAATTTTCTAATTTATTAATAGCCGACTTATTTTAAAACTTAAAATATGTAATATTGATTAAAGTAGTCTGCTTTGTTTAAAAAAAATGATACCTTAAAATCGTGAAACCGAATCAAAACGAAAAAAAAAATCTGCTTTATGCGGGATCTTTATGCCATCATCATTAGATTCTTCTATGCTTTGGTATAGGAGAAATGCTTTGAATGGGACGATTTTGACAATATCATGCTAAACATAGACATGGAAAAAATCACCAAACAAAATGTACATTTGGGACACTTTCATCCTAGCGCCCGGGGCACATGCCCTTTTCCCCCAACCCTCTCTTAGTTTTGGCCCTGAATGTGAATAAAGCTCTTTTTCTTTTCTATCACAATTGTCAAGTACTTATTAGCAGCAATATTGTATTAGATATTGTATTAATTCAATACTAGTTTCTTTTTAAAGTCAGTTATTAAAAAATGTCAATTTGTGGAGAATCCCTTAAGATTCAGCCGTTTTTAGAGAGCAGAGTAAAAAGATCTCACTAAAATAATGATATCTTTTTGAATTTTCACGATATTTGATTGGATTTTTTTTATAAGTCACTCCATAGAATTGACTATTAAATGATGTAAAAAAAATGTTTTTCTAGTTCGCGCATGCGCAGATAAAAATTATTTTATACAACTACTCATATTTCATAAAATATTTAATATATTTATATTCCAATTGCGCTACATTTTTTCTACTGCATTTTGCCAATTTTTCTGAAATTTGCGTTAAATTTGGTCAAAAACCCAGCATGATATAAACAAAAAACATACCAGAATTTATTGAATTTTTCAAAAAAATCGCTCTATCGCCATAAATATACATGCTATTCTCACAAAAATTAGTGTACATATTCTACTGTATTCATATATTTGTATTCTAAAGCGATAAGTCGTTTCGTGCATTTTCATATACAGGGCGATTCCAAATATTTCTATTATTCTTTGTTTTTTTGCCGGCCCCCTAATTACAATTATATAAAGTGAAACATAATCTTTATATTTCTGAAGTTCCAGAAGAATCCGACCAGTATATTTTTAAATATTTGACAAAATGTGAAAAACTGAAAGTGTACTTTTTGGTAGATAGTGTATGTATCATTGTAATTTACTTTACTAAATAATAAAACTAGTACCAATATTTTTTATTAAAATAATATTGGAAATAATTGAAAATTTCTAGTTTAAATAAGAAATCTATAATAAACTTTAGCAACAAAAAAATATTATCAGTTTAAAAAATATATAACTTGTTTCTAATTTATTTACTAATTTATATCATACATGCATTGCATTATTTTTGCATGTAAAGCATGTGATTTAAAAAAGTTCTATCTTCTCCCTTCAACCATAAAACATTTATTGATGCTCCATAAAACAGATTAGGATTCTAAAAAATTACATTGTAAAATAAAACAAGGAAGTTTAAAAACAATATATATGTATTATATAAAAACAGATAATAACTGTAGAGATTGGAAGAAAATACAGATTTTCGAATAAAGCGACAATGTTTCAATCTATCAGGCTAACACCGATCTATTTAGCCTGGCTGCTTAAATATATTTGTTAGCAAGAATGTATAATGTAGCCATTTTCATGCAAATGTTCAAACTAGAAAGATATAGTTTATATTTCAAGGACAAAAAAAAAGTAGAAATAATTTTATAAAGAAAATGAGAGTTGCATATTCAAATATGAAAATAGCATGAAATACAACAAGTTTTAAAACATATCCCTATTTTTGAACTTCAAATGTTTTACCATTATTTAAAATGCAATGATAAAGGAAAACTCTATCATTCTCTCATTTTAACATTGAAATTTTTAATGGTTTTTATAAATATAGGGTAACACCCCCCAGCAATTAGCATGTACCAGTGATTGGCACATCCTACGAACATGTTCTAAAATAAGATTTATATCCAGTCTTTTAAAAATGCAAGACCATATACCAGTTATATGCTCATTTACGTTAAATATTATAACTTTGATTTATGCTACTAGTTGACAATAGTGCCTAGGAAACAGAAACAATTATGGCTTATATGAAATTAGCCATTTTTGTTGCAAATGCTTCTTCTTTGGTTTAACGAAGGCATGCTTTTCAATTCATTATAATATGATTTATAATATATTTTAAATTTTAATTGACAACAGTTTTGTTTAGTTAAAAAGGGTTACTTTAATTGTGTAAAAGTATTTTCGACACAGATATTTGGGTTTCTGAATTAATGATAGATGCCAATTAATGGTGCTTCAATTTTGCTAGTTCCAAGTAATTGGCACCTATTCCAATTACAAGGAATAAGCAAGGAATTTGAGATTAAACCACTTATTTTGGAAGTATTTTTAAAGTTATAGACTAATTTTGTTTATCATTTGTTTTATTTGAAAATATAAAATATTATCAGTAATTGGAATCCATTAAGGCTTCATATGACAATTACTGGAGACAGCATGACAATTACTGGGTATTAATGTAAGTATATTGTATTGTTTTAAAGTGTTCACATTTCAGACTAATATGATGATTTCTTACTCTCAAAAACCTGAAATATGGCATCTTCATCTACAGTAAATTCATTTAAAGTGATTAAACCCAGTGCAAAATGTAAAGTTTTTTTTAATATAAACTTGTGCCAAATACTGGATCACAAGGTGTCATACATTGGTGCTCTAGGTGCCAATTACTGGTGATTTCAGAAACTTTTTATAAATATATTTTTATAAATATATTTTTATAAAAATACTTTTTCAAATTTTTTTGCTTTTAGTGAGCAAAATAGATGTACAGATATGCATTCTTTGATTTAAAAATATTTTCAAGTAAATATCTTATTTCTTTGTAATGAAAATTGAAGTAAGTTTAAAGACAAATTCTTAAAGTGTCAATTACTGGGGATGTTACCCTACTGTAACTTTTTCAAGTATTGTGATTTTTCTGATTTTGATTTTGAGATTTAATGTTGTACGTTCTACTTCTTAATTGTTAACGCTGATAATCATTTCATTTAAATTTAATTAATTTCGTTACTTTCATTTTTGAAGGTTTATTCAAAAGCATCATCAGTTATGCTAAATTTGACATAAAATCGTATTCAAAATTTCCTAGTATTTTTGATTTGAATGTTGGTTATTGGGTTGAAAATAAAAGTGGAATGCAGTATTATTTAAATCACTGACAGGCCATGAAATACACTTCGATAATTAAATATAACTGATTTTTTTCTTTTTGAAATATTCAACTAGACTTTTGATTTCATCTGTTTTTTGGCTTATTCTTACTATTTCAAACTTGAAATATGTAAAAAAAAGGATGATAAGAGGGAAATTCTGAGTTATATGTGTTGCACAAAAGTTTTTGCAATATCATTTCTGTAAATAAAAGTTTCTTGACAGCCACGTATTGTAAACGTTAATGCACTAAATATTTAACGAATGGTTTATCTGTGTATCTAAAATTAACTTATTAGTTTGAGGACGTTGCTGGTGACGTAAAGAATCGAAACTTTTTACATAAGTTGAAGTTTGAATAATTTTTTAGATGTTGAAGGCTTTACTTTTCTTTCTACTATATAATTTAAATTACATTTCGAAGTTATTCCACCTGTCAGTCCCGAATTAGTTTAAATAAAGGTGTTTTAAATGCATAAAATTATGTATAAGATTAAATTTCACCTAAATTTTCAATAAAAACATTCCTGGATTTTAAGAAAATGAAAGTTAACGCATGAATATAAGAATAAAATCGGATAATTACAGTGTCTCACAAAAGTGATGGGACACTTGTGCTTTATAAAAAGAAACTGCAATAAAATAAATAAACAAACATGTGCAAAAATTTTTTGGGTGTGTTTCATATTTAAAGTTAGTAACAATTATTACATAACATACATTTTGTCAAAATATTAAAATATTAATTTAGTAAAAATACAATTTTCAGAACGGAGCAAAAAATGGCTCACAAAAGTGATGGGACACTTACTTTTCCATCAAGTATTTATCCAAAAATTTTACTTTTTAAAAGGTTTTAATATTTTGTTGGATTTCCTTTTACTTTTAAAACATGATTTTATCTTTTTGGGATGGATTCGACTAATTTGTTTGTGATTTCTGGAGTGATTTTACCCCATTCTTCTTGAAGCACCGATTTTAGTTGTTGTTGTTGTTTTGAAGAAATGGTGTGTTTGCGAATTCTTGATTCCAATTCTTGCCAAATATTCTCTATGGGATTTAAGTCTGGAGATTGTGGTGGTGTTTTTATTATTTCAGGACAGTTATATAGCAGCCAGAGTCTAACGTTCAGAGCAGTGTGCTTGGGGTCATTGTCCTGGTAGAATTTAAAATCGTTATGAAGGTTCAATTTTCGTGCTGAAGATTTCAAATTTTGCTTTAAAATATCAATATACTTGTAGTGATCCATTATATTGTCAATAAAAACAAGATTACCAACTCCAGCGGACGACATACACCCCCATACCATAACTCCTCCTCCACCATGTTTTACTGTTGGTACCAAGTTCTGTTTGCGATATTCTTCAATGGGTTTTCTCCACACCAAGATTCTACCGTCAGAACCAAATATATTAAATTTACTCTCATCAGCAAATATAACTTTATTCCAGTAATCAGAATTCTTATTTATGTTGGATTTTGCGAAAGCTAGTCTGAGTTTTCTATTCTTTTCACTTACGAAGAATTTTTTCCTGGCAACTCTACCGTGATATCCAGCAGATCGAATTACTCTTCTAATAGTCTCAGGATTAACAATTATTCCATATAATGCTTGTAAATCAGCAGCAACTTTTGAAGCACTATTTCTTGAATTTTTTTTTATATTTCGAACGATAATTCGCTTTATTCCATTGGATAGCTTTGATGGTCGGCCAGGTTTTCTTTTATCCTGAATCATATTATTCTTTTTATATCGTTTAATGATATTGAAAACTGTTGAATGACTCAAGTTAACTGTTTCAGCTGCTTTTCTAATAGATTTTTCACGTTCAATATGCAAATTAATAACTAATTTTTGAATTTCAGGTGAAGTTTCTTTTCGTTTAACATTCATGGCTACACAGAGCTAAAAACACAAAAATTCCAAAACAAACTGGAGAGAAATACTGCAGACGATTTTATATATTATTGCCAATTGCTTTTAAGTAAAAATAAAACCCCCAAAAATATTTTTATTGCTTATTTCAGACGATTTTTGTTGCATATATAATGGTGTCCCATCACTTATGTGAGCTATTTTTTGCTCCGTTCTAAATATTTGTATTTTTATTAAATTAATATTTTAATATTTTGACAAAATGTATGTTATGTAATAATCTTTACTAAATTTAAGTATGAAACACACCCACAAAAAATGTGTACATGTTTTTTTAATTTATTTGATTAGTTTCCTTTTGTAAAGCACAAGTGTCCCATCACTTATGTGAGACACTGTATGTAGTATGCACTTTTTATTAGCTTTTACATTAAATCTATACCTACTGAATTTTGTTTATTTTTAAGGTGTTTAGTTTTATAGGCATATAGCTCTCTGATTTTTAATATTCTTGATTTAAAGGCACGTTTATAACTTTCAAAAATGCATCATGATGGTTAAAAAAGCACATTTCACAATCCCTTTTACAGACTCTCGTGATAAAAGTTTTGAAATAAAAAACTCCTATATATACTACTTAAAGTATTATATTTGAAGAAATGTGATAAAAAATAATACCTTTGTAATACAGGAATGCAGTCTGGACTAAAACGCTTCTCAGGATGAAAAGTTTTCTTTAATTAAATGAAAATAACTATTTATAGTCTCGTTCATAGATGTCGGAACTTGTCCGTACGTTTGATTTCAAACATGCATTTTTTTCTGATTTTCAAATTTAATTTGAAAATCATAAAAAAATGACGATTGTCAAAGTTGGGAGTGGTCATTTCAGTGTCACATCCTCAAAATGAATCCAAAAGTGAGAAAAAATACATGTTCAAAGCAAACATACGGACACGTGGCGCAGTCAATGATCGAAATTTTGAACTTATTACTTTGTATTATTTTTACAACAATCATAATTAGTAAACTTATCATACGAACTGAATATTTCCATCTCAACGAAACTATTCCCAAGTTGTAAATAGATCCCAAATCCTTGGTTTACATTGCCAATGCTGTACCGTTTAAGTGCCTGCCAGCAAGCATGTCTCAGTCAGATAATTTTATAGGTAACATATGTAGAAAGCTCAGCAGAATAAACAGCAGGTAAAGGAGATCCATGTAAATAATTGGTACATAGATGTTCAATTATTTTTAATACAATCATACTGATTGGAAAAGTTATACGAATAGAATATTTTCAACAGAGCAGAAAATAGCCCAAGCGGCAATCGAACCCAGGTCCTTGGTTTAAACTGCCAATGGTCAACAGGGCAGGCAACCGGCGTACATATTTAGCTCAGATAACTTTATTGGTAAAAACATTTGGTTGACCTTGCAGTCTGATCAACAGAACAAACCACTGGTAAAGGAACTACATATAAACGATGGGTACATAGATATATTATTATTATTAACACAATCATACTGATATGCGTGATGGATGTCAACCGAAGTAACTTAAACGACTAGTATTGGCAATGGAAGCCAAAGATCTGGGTTTGATTCCCGGCGCACAGTGGGGCAAAAAGCCTTCAAAACTGGCAAAAAATCGAAAAAATGAAATTTTATTTTGAACTACCGACATACGTCACTTTAATAGAGCAGATGTCAGTACATATCTTCCTAGTATTAAAATTTGCGCAAAGTTATTTTAATCGTCACTAGAGAAACAAGTTAAACTGCATATTGTGCTTTGATAATAAGTGAAAAAAAATCAATAATTTTGTTTCAACATTCGTTTGTTAATTTCGCTATAATAATTAAACAATAATTCTTTTTGACTATGGAACCTTCAACTACAAGTATGTAACAATAATTCATAAACTTTCAATTTGTTTTAATACGATTTTTATAGATATACAGATGCTTAGAATATATAGTGGTGGAATTTATAAAAAAAATTAACACTGTCTACAAACATTGTAGGTTTTAGTTATGAGTTAAGGCGAGTTAAGTGTTAATTATAATTTTTTCTACTAAGTATGAGTTTTAAAAGGACAAATATGCCAGAAAATCTTGCTCCTTTTTGCCACTTTTTTAATTGCATGGTTATGTTTATAGCTAATCATCCTTAAATTTTTGTTAGTGTACTGGTGTGCCAAACATGATTATAAATATTTTCTTTGTTTACGAATTTTAATGCATTGTTTATCACAAAACAATGTATTAAAATGAAACTGACTATCATGGAACGTTTTAACAAAAAACATTTGAAAAGTAATGTGATTTTATGGTATAAGAGCGCCATAATCGGAGAAACTCCGAACAAGTAGTTTAAATGAAAAGAAGATTAAATGTTTTAAAGTTTAATATAAATTCCGATGAGCAAAAGCCTGGCGAAACAAGGGAAATGCTTTAGAATTAACAAAGAGTGGCTTGGCAAATCGCTTTCATTTCCTCGATTTGAAAAACAAACAGAAGCGTCAATGAAAAGCAAACGTGCCCATCTTCATATTCCGTCTGAATTTGTTCTGGACGATCAAAAATATCAAGAGTAAAACGGTTATACAATTCTAGTTCTACATATTCGTTAATGTACGTGACATGTATGAGTTTAAGATCTGAAAAACAGGAAAACAAAAGTGTATGTTAGCACTAAAACAACAGAAACAGTTTTTCTTCTGCTGTCTTTATAGTAACATGTACATTTTGCCTGAGAAAGGTTGATCCAATCCTTCAAAACGAGTCGCTAATATTCATTATAAGGTTTGCTTGAGAATAATTAAAATTACTAATTATGTTTACATTTTTTAATGCGATATTATGGATGATTTATAAATATCTAATTAGTATAAAGCTATCTTAAATTCTTGTTTTTAACTCATTTTTCTACAAAAAATATTGAAAAAGGTTTGTAAATTAATTAATAAATTACTATTTAGCTTATGTAAAAGTTTAAAATTTTACTACTTTTCTTCTACAAAAGAATCCGTGATGTGTTTTTTTTTTGTTCAAAGTAAATTTTATTTTTTGCCAACTTTGGAGGCTTCTTGCCCCACTGTGCGGCGTGGGCATTTTTTTCGCTTAGTTAGAAATATTCAATTTTTATGCTAACTTTATCAATCAGTATGTTTGTTTAAAAATAATATTTCTATGTAAAAATATTATTTCTATCTAATTCAAATCTTCTGTAGGGACAAAATAACTTCTTTCTACTTCAATATTTAATAATAGGATATATTAGTACACATCCAAACAAGCAACTTTCACCAAAACTTCATGACTGAGAAGAAACACTAGGTGCTAGAGGGATGTTGTTATACGAGACAAAAACACACAAAAAACGATTAAATGACAAAACAATACCGGAAACTGCTCTCCGTACAATCATTACGTTTATTAGCCATTTTCATTTGCAGGTCCATAGATAAAGTGCATATCAGGTGTTTTACGTATTGATGAAGAATAACATCTTCCGATGCGTTCTACCGTCATTGACAGTTGCACACAAATATCAACAACTTTTACGTATTAATCGAGATGAAATTTGCATATGTGTTATTTTTCATCATATCGTAATGCATGCTGTTAGTGTCGTTTTTCTCCTGTTAATTATTAACAGAAATGTAATTTTAACACTTTCATGGACCAAGTTTCCATATGAGCCAATATATTTGTGTTTTATTTTCCACTATACATTCATTCTCTGATAAAAATTGTTTATCTGGATGGGTACTATCCCCTCTATATAGAAAGTTTTCGTCATCAATTTTTAAACATCCAGTAAAATTCTGTTACAATGATCTGCCACTATATTATACTCTTAGTAGATTAAGGGAAATTTTCTTCTAAAGCTCTATATGTTAGATGTCTAGGAATACATTCTCTTTTTTGTGTTAGAAGGAAAACATCCGAGTTGTAAACAGATAATATTTATAGTAACATTGTAAATTGCTTCCTTTACTGGTTGGTTGTGCAGATGGGTTGTTGCACTACAAACTTTTAAATGTTAGATAGTTATTGGTGTGGATTCGGTTATAGATTTTCTGCCAAGGTGTTGATTCCTGTAGAAAATGTTAATTTTTCTTGATTTGCAATTAAAAAATATAGATAATTTGAAACAAATATATAGAAAAACAGTTAGTGCGCATGTATGCGCACACACATATATATATTTATTTAAACAAAGAATTTTAATTATGGTATTTTACATTTTTATAGAATTGGGTAAAAGGGAAAAGAAAATGTATTCAAATTGTATTGATTCAGTAGGAAAAACTTTCCTTTTTAGCTCACAGGCTATCATAGCCTGAGAGCTTATGTGCCCGTCCGTTCTGTATGTATGTTCGTTCGTGCGTAACGCGATAACTCATGATAAAAATATCGGATCCACTTGAAATTTTGTATATAGGTATATCCTGATATGGCGCTTCCCTGATTAGTTTTCGGAGTTCATTCGATATGTATAAGAGGGGGAACGGGGGGCTCATGCCTCTCCTCTTAATTGATATAAACGGGATTTCCATGCAGAATTAACAGTTTTCGTTCGAAATTTATATATAGGATCATTCTGATGAGGCGATACCGTGGTTGTTATTAGTTGTTCATTGAATAAGTATATACGGGGGGAACAGGGGGGCTCATGCCCCTCCCCTTAATTGATATAAACGGGATTTTCATGCAGAATTAACAGTTTTCGTTCAAAATTTAGATATAGGATCATTCTGATGAGGCGAGTCTGTGGCTGTTATTAGGTGCTCATTGAATAAGTGTAAACAGGGGAACGGGGGTTCTAATACCCCTCCCCTTAAATGGGGAAGGGCATAATAAATGGATGCCCCTTGTATCAATCAATATAAATATTGTTGTATAAGTGGATTTTTCAAGCAGAATTGTCAGATTTCGTTCAAATCTCTGAATTGTTTTGGAAGTTAAATGGTTAAGTATAAAAGAGGGGAATAACTCCTCTTAAATTATATAACTGCTAAATGGGTTTTTATTAAGAATTATCCGATTTGCTCTGAATTTTTGATATAGATTTTTCATATGATAAAGCATGTCCTTGATAGTTTCGGAGGTTCAATGATTAAGTATAAAAAAGGAGAAAGGGGAGAGCTGTTTCGCCTTCTTAATTGTTTTTTAGAATGGAATTAACGAAAATACAAGGCTGTAATGTAGAATTAGTATGCGTAACCTGTGAGCTCAGTGCCATCAGTTTAACTGGGCAATATTCTTTTTATTTATACAATTATTTAGCATAGCTTTGGGCAAACAAAATATGGCATAAGGTAGGTTATCTAACTTTACATTTTTTTGATTACCTTAATTAAAAAAAAAATTAAAAATTGTTATTCCAATGGGGTAAGTAATAGTTATTCTAATTGTCTAACAATGCAGAGTTATTCTAATTTCACACAATTGTTATGTAAAGAGGAACTGGAATAAAAAATTATTACAAAGATTTCACAACAATGCAACAAATCATTTTAACTTTTTGATTAAAGTTTAGCAAGCACGTTTTGGCCTTTTTTGTCCATATTGTATAAAAAAGCTTCCCATTCCGTCGAAAATCTGCATTTTATGCTGACATGCATGCATTAGCAAGACCATCTATTCAGCTATAAAGGGCAGTAAAATATATATAAACTTAAAAAAGAGATAAAGAAGTCTTTTGGGGAAAATAAACAACGCACATGCCGTTATATGTAGTGAAAGGGAATTTTTATGGTTTGTTGTGCTTAAGGAATAAGAAATGCGAGAATCAGATTCGAAAAATGTGGTAATTCTTCTTTGAAAATGTGAATGTGAGGAATATTTGCCAAATCCTTTTTTTGCATATTAGTTCTGCTTATTTTTATTTCTTTAACAGTTTATTTTTTACTCTTTATACAATTATCTCTGAATCGAATGAATGTAGCTTATAGAATAAAGTATATATTATATGGTTTTATTATGGAAAACCTTGAAAACATAGTTTTATAATAATCACGAAATTTCATTATTTAAAAAATTAATATGGATAAACTTTTAAAAAAATCTTTGAAGCTGGTATTATAATAGAAGAACGATTCCTTTTGACTTGAGTCAATAAAATTTGCGAAAAATAAATGTATAATAATAACTGAATATCATTCCGAAAAAAAAAAAAAAAGAAAAAATAATGCATCAAGCATGGATTATGAAACACTTCAAACACATTCAGAATAAAGTAACAAAACTGCACTGTTTAAAAATTTAAAGTATTATGTTTCATTTCACCATATGGAAATGTACAATGCATTTCAAAACCGAATTTCAGCTATTCCCATCTACAATCGGAAAATTATACGAATTTTTTTAGAAATCTTGTAAATTATAAAGAGATTACATCTATTAACAACACGCATTTCAAAATTTCATTTAGGAGAAACATATATTTCAGTTCAAAATTACTCTTCAGCAACTTCATCGAAAATTTATTTTTCTCCAAATCATTTTAACTTTTCGCTTAAAGTTCAGCAAGTTCGTTTAAACCTTTCTTGTTCATATTGTACATAAACTTCACATTCCGTTGATAATCTTCATTTTATGCTGACATGCATGTATTTACAAGACCATATATTTAGTTATAAAGGACAGAAAAAGATATACAAACTTTAAAAAAGACGAAAAAATGCCAGTATTTTGGGGGAAATAAACAACGCACATGCCGTTAAGCGTAGCGAAAGAAAATTTTTATTGTTAGTTGTGCTAAAGCAGATGGGTTTGTTGCACTACAGACTTTAAAATGTTAGATTTATATCAGTGTACAATCGGTAATCGATTTCCGGCCAAAATATTTCTTCCTATAAAAGAAAAAAAAGAGAGAGAGAGAGAATTGATTTTTAATTAAAAATTATAGATAAATTTTTAAATATGAAACAAATAAGCATGTATATAAACACACACATGTAAATATTTACTAACATAAGGAATTTTAATTATGATATTTTACATTTTTATAGGATTAGGTAAAAAAGAAAAAAATGAATTATGTATGTATTTGTTCCGTTGGAAAAACTTTCTTTTTTATACATTTACTAAACATTGCTTTGAGAAAAAAAAAACTCGTACTTTTTTATTCAGCGAAATAAATTAAAGTATAGCATAAAGTTTGTTATTTAACTTTACATTTTTTTGATTTCCTTTATAGTTAAAATATTAAAAATATTTATTCTAATTGTATAATAAAGCAGAGTTTTTCAAATTTTACACAATTATTATGTAAAGTTGAAATGAAAAAAAACCCCTTAAATACTTATTACAAATATTTCACATCAATTTAACAAAAAATTTTAACTTTTTGCTTGAAGTTCAGCAAACACGTTTTGGCCTTTCATGTTAATATTGTATAAAAATAAGCTTCCCATTCCGTCGAGATTCTGCATTTTATACTGAAATACATGCATTAACAAGACCATCTATTCTGCTATAAAGGACAGCAAAAGATATATAAACTTGAACACGAAAGAAAAAAATGAACGTCTTTGGGGAAAAATAAACAACGCACATGCCGTTAAAAGTGTAAGCGAAAGAAATTTTTTATGGTTAGTTGTGCTTAAGGAATAAAAAAATGCGAGAATCAGATTCGAAAAATGAGGTAATGCTTCTTTGAAAATGTGAATGTCAGGAATATTTGCCAAATTCTTTTTTCTATTTCAGTTCTGCTTATTTTTTTTCCTTAACGGTTTATTAGTTATTCTTTATACAATCGACCCTGAATCATTTGAATGCAGTTTAATGGATAAAGAATGTATTACATGGTTTTATTATGGAAAATCCTGAACACATAGTTTTATAATAACCTAGAAATTCATTATTTAAAAAACTTAAACTTAAAAAAAAATCTTTGAAGTTGGTAATATAATAGAAGAAAGATTCCTCTTGATTTGAATCAATAAAATTTGCGAAAAATAAATGTATAGCAAATAAATAAATAGCAAATAAATGTATATCTGTATATCACTCCAAACTAAAGAAAACAAGAAAGAAAACATCATGCGTATAGATTATGAAGCACTTTGAAACACATTCAGAATTATGTAACAGAACTGCACTATTTATAAAATTAAAGCATTACATCTCATTTGACATATGGAACTGTATAATTCATTTTGAAACCGAATTTCAGCTGTTCCCATCTACAATCGAAAAATTATCCGAATTGTTAAGTAGTACTGTATATTATATAAAGATTTGTTTCTATTAACAACATGTATTTTAAAATTTAGTTCATTTAAGATATACATATATTTTAGTTAAAAATTCCTCTTCAGCAATTTCCTCTGATAAGGAGAATGATATAGAAATATATTTGTCCAGTCCTGTATATGAGGTATAGAACATATAAAGCAATGTGCCAAAAACTAATTAAATTTAAAAACGCATGCCGAATTTTAAAACATAATCTCCCGCAAATATTACTCAAAAACAGTACTGCAACCCATTTCTTTTGTGGGTCCCTGTAAATTAATAAAAAATGCTATGCATACTCTGTTTTAACGTGATCGTAGTGAAATTCAGTGATTTATAAGAGTTTCAATACATTTGAAGAAGCATAACGTCATTAAAATACACTCGAAACGATTTTTACCTTTATAACATAATGTAATAAAATTCTTTTCAGTAACCCAGTAAATGAACCGCTAGTTGTACATACTTCATATGCAATGCTTTGTTGACCCTATATAGGTTTTATGAAGTGCATGAAATTCTGAGTATATTTACGGGAGTTAAAGCATTTAGAGATGGACAGACGAACAGGCGAATAGACAGACAGACAAACTGATTGCATAAGCACTTTTCAACTTTGTTGGGAAGTGCTATAAAATATAAAAAAAGGATTTTCAAATTTCGATAACGATATTACTATGGGGGATGGGGAATTAATTCGGGCTATGATAACGTATGATACGGTTTCCAAATCATCATTGTCTTTAAGGGTTAATATCTCGGCTAATTATCGACGACATTTTTAAAGTCGTTATTAACAATGCTTTTTTACTTCTGCAACGATAAATAACTCTAGCGCCCCTCAGCAAGTTTGTTTCATACCCTTAAATTTTCTTGTAATCGGAAAAAGCGCTTTTCTCGACTACTTTACGACCTAGGGTTATATGTATAGTGTTTCTGCAAGGTTTAAAATAACGTCTATTACCTCTATTTTTTTAAGAATTTTAGTTTCAGTAGATTTAGAAATAGATGGAGAGGAGGGCATATTTTTGCTCTACATACACCACATGTCCAAAGATTATCGTTCACTTGCGATTTTAGATATTTTGTTAAATACCTAGTAAAATACATGAGGAATTATCCTGAAACACTAAATATATGAATATAATAGTACAAATCATACATCTCCGTGAAGATTTTTTTCCAAAATTCCATAGGGGATCATCAACAAATTAAAAAGAATGAATATCTTTTCGATAACCCTGTCAAACCCAATGTAGCAAAACTGTCCAAACTGTAGATTATGATTAAATGGCTTATTGTAATAGTGTTCATTTTTTATGTCGATAGCATGTATACTCGTAGAAAAATTAAGGTTTTTATAAAAACAGTCCCAATTTTTTCCATGATTTTTGCTTAGAATTTACAGAGTTCTTAATATAAAAGGTTTTATGTATAGAGCTTTTGCTACATTAGTTCTGGCATGGTTATCCAAAAGATATTAATTCTTTTTTAATTTGTTAACGGTCCCTTATGGAGTTTCGGGAAAAATTTTTCACGGAAACGCATGACTTGTACTATTATATTTATGCACTTAGAGTTTCAGGAGAATTCCCCATGTATTTTTCTAGATATTTTACAAAATGTCTAAAATTGCAACTGGACGGTCATCTTTGGCCATGTAGTGTATTCGACGATGTCAAATATAATTAAAGAAAAATTCTAAAATTCTAAAATTAAAGAAAATGAATTCTCCAGTTTTAACACAATAACCCATACGGCAGACAAAGAAAAGATTTTCTCTCTTCCGCAAATTTTATTAATTTACACATTTATGTTTTACAGTGTAAGGTAAATTTCAAAATGATAAACTGGATAACCAAGTTGTAAAATGTTTGCTTTAAATATCCCAATAATTTGTTGTAATTCATTAATTTAAATTATTTCTTGGACATATACTTTTTCGTTCGAATCTGTAAGACGCTTATTTTATGAAATTGCATTCACTATGCAATAATACTTTGAAAGGATTTAACATTTTTTTATAATATTTATTTTTGAATGAAAGAACAATCTAATTTATAACTTAAACATTAAAATCTATGAATAAATAATGATACAACGTTAAGGAGCACAAATTATATAAAATAATAGATGTTTAAAAGGCATACAGCCGTTTTGGGACTTCTAAACTCCCATCATCAGTGCTAAAAAATATTAAGTGTAAAAGGCAAAAGATAAGTCACATCATTAAATGACAAACGCGCATCGTAGCTCGCCGCCAAGGCGAACTTAACCGTAAAGTGTTGCAAAGCAACAGCAAAAGCAAACTGACTCGCGCATTCCAAAGGAGACCAATGAGATGTCTCTACTCCCACTGGAAGAGTCCAAATAAAGGTAAAAAGAGGAGCGGAGGGGGAGCGAAATTACAGGAAAGGAAACCAAACTTCTGAAAATCTGGGTGTACTGGACATGTAATTAACTAAATTATTTACTAAATAATTTTATTTTTTCCAAATATGAAAAGCTTCCCAAAAGTCTAAATCATAAATTGATGAACAATATTGTATTAACGAGGCTTCGGAAAAATTTAATATTGTGCCTTTTGGACCAACAATGGTTAGCAATAGCGGATCTTTTTATTTCACAATTTTTAACGTAAGTACTGTGTTCTCCCAAACGTTTTTTCAAAGCTCGCTTCGTTTGACTGATGTACATTCTATCGCATTTGCAAGAAATCTTATAAATATCCCAATGGGATAAATCATCTATTGGATCTTTGAAATTTGAGAATTGCATTTTGTTGAAAGGAGTATAAGTTATTTTAAAATGAAATTTGATGACTGATTTTTGGAAAATATGGAAGAATAATTAAATTAACATTGCGGTCAGAGTTGAAGTTCGAGGGAGTATATTTTCTCAATTTGTTATGAATGGAATCAACGATTTCGATTGGGAAACCCCGATCAATGGGAATGGATTTGACATGGTTTAATTCTGCTTTAAGCAAACTATCGGAGGAGCAAATTTTTATGGTCTGATGTACATAAGTGTTAAAGGCAGCTAATTTCTGCTTAGGGGGGGTGAAATGAAAGGCGATGGGGGGTGGTAAAGATACTGCGTAGGATTTACGATAGACAGTTGTGTGAAAAAAGTTATTTTCGCGGGAAACCAAAACATCCAGGAAAGGTAATTGATTCTTATTTTCAAATTCGTAGGTAAACTGAATATGGTCATCTATTGAGTTCATAACTGTAAGACTATTAGTAAGATCAAGGATATCAGAGTCCAGCAACGCAAAAAAGTCATCGACGTAGCGGATGTAAAATGGAAAAGTTAGTTTTTTGAATAGTTTTAATTCGAAATAATGCATATAAAAGTGAGTAAGGAATGGACTGAGTGGGGAACCCATGGATAAACCATCAGTCATTCGATAAAAGTTACCATTGAAAATGAATGTGTTTTGCGAGAGACAAATGCTAGTAAGGTGAGTCAGTTCATCAATTTCGAAGTTTGTGTAATGAAATTCCCGCAAACGCTTTTGCTATTGCTTTGCGACGCTTCACGGTTAGTTTGCCTTGGCGGCGAGCTGCGATGCACGTTTTTCATTTAATGATGTGACTTATGTTTTGCATTTTACACTTATTATTTTTAGCACTGATGATGGGACATTAGAAGTCCCGAAACAGCTGTATGCCTTTTAAACATCTATTATTTTATATAATTTGTGCTCCTTAACATTGTATCATTATTTATTCATATATTAGTACAAAGTACAATCCTCCTCCCCTCTCTTGCTTATTAAAATCTATGTGCTGAATTAAAAAATACGTCTTTTTAGCCACAAAAAAGTAATTTTATCAGACAACAATATCAACAAAAAAGCACTCATCTGTGCATAATAAGCAAGTAATGCATAGTTTTTCAGAATTCATCGTTATTAATGTACCAAATAGCCATAAATATCTTTTAAAATGATATTTATAAAAAATACACCTGCTGTATCAAGGGCTAATGAAGATTATATATTAAAAAAAGCTTAAAAATTAACAATGTTTCGATAAATTTTAGCTTCTTTTAAAAAATATAGCTTTTTAAATATCCATTAAGTGATAGGACATAAAAAATTGTTATTGTGTTTAAAATAATACCCCCAAAATAATTTAGATAAAACTTAATTTGCGTACTAAAGCAGGACATATAATGCTCTAATGCAATTTAGGTGTAATTAATAGTTTTCTCAACACCTTCCTAGAATTTTAGCTAATCGATGAAAAACTTAATTACCGTACAAGTTAATTTATTTTAATTGCTTTTCTTAACATTTTTTATTCATCGTTAACAGCTGAACAGACTATATTTAAAAAAATTTTTAGTTGCCCTTTATTTGTTAGATTAAATATTTTTCTCAAGTATTAGTTTTAGTATGCATATAAATATATCAAGTATACTTATAATTTATAGTTTTATATGATGAAACAACTATGTTAAATTTCTTCTAGAAAGGAAGCTATTTAGAACGGAGATTATTTTTTAAACTTAACCAAGATGTTACAAAAGGTTTTAGAAAGTTCATTTTTATGTGATATTTCTATTTGTAAAATAAGTAAGATTAAAACTTTATGAACAGTAAAATAGTTTTATTTGACTGTTGACATATTTCGACTCCATCGGAGTTATTTTCAAATTTAAAAAAAAATTGTTATGAAATTTACACGGGAAAAACGTAACATGTAAACAAAAACAGCAAAAAATTATTTTACCAAACTTTTTTGCTTTTATGAAATGTCTGTTTTTAGTCTGTCATTGTTTCTGTTTATATGTAGGCATGCGATATAAAATTTCTGTGTGCCTTATCACAAGAATTCATGCACAAAAATCAATAAAAAAATATCATAAGTAATTTCCTGATACGAACTGGTGAATATGTCTAGAATAAGTGTTCAGACCATGCCTGGACGCGTCAGTAAATAATAATTGAGACTAGTCTTCTTGGCTCTAATGGACAACGACAACAGTTTAGACAGGCCCCTTCAGAAGTTAGAGTAAGTGAGATACAAAGTATTGATCTTCTCGCGTACAGTCAGGCTCGTGCAGCAGTAGAACGGATAATTCGCGTTCTTGTGTCAGCTTGAATATCTTAAAACAAAATTTTTGTAGTCGCTTCGCGGATTCTACGCGCCAAAATGACAGAAAACGAGTAAACCAAAAGTAGGGTAGATGTGCCAGTAATGGGCCCCCTTCCAATAATGGGCCACCTCGCACTTTTTGGTTTATAAAAAAATAATAAATAACAGTTAAGCTTTTATTATTTTTTTCTGAACTCTACCTTGCATGCTTTATAAGCTGGAATTATTTTTTACACTTTTCTTCAAAACAATTAGGAAGCAGAAAATAAAGTTTCACAGTTTTTCTGTTTTTCACTGAAAATCTTAATGAACATGCTAAGAGCAGACTTTACTTACTTAGTTTATATCTTTTTTATTTTTCCGTAAAAATTGAATGTTTTTGTTTGGTTAGCAATATAAAACATTGAATTTAATATACCAATGGCCATTTACAAATTTTATTTATTTTTAAGGTTTTAGGAGGGGTGGCCCATTACTGGATTGCTTATTTCGTTATTTTCCAGTAATGAACCACCCAAGTGACCAATACAAAAAGGTGTTATTTCAGTAGAGATAAAATATTTTGATTTAACTGAAAAGCTAAATAATCAAATTTAATACTTAAATTTTACCTATTAGAATTTAATAAAGGCAATTTCTTTATAAATAGTTGTCTTAAAAAAGTCATCCAAAATTGGTACAAAACACAAGCAGAACATTTGACAAAATCTAGATGTGCCGTTACAAAAGAAGTTGTTTTAAGTTGGTTCAGAAATTTAAAATCATATTTGGAAGAAGATATTATTAATATTTTCGTCCGAATTCTAAAGCATAAAGAGAGAATTTTTAATAAGGTTAAAACAAGGTTTCTTTTGTGCTCTTAAAACAAGGAAAATTTTGGGATGAAAATCAGTTAAAGATGTGTATTATGTAGTACCAAATAACGAAAAAGAACAAATCACTGTTACGGGATGTTTTTCAGCAAATAATGAGATTGCTCCATTGGTGGTAATATATCCATATAAGCATCTCTCAAGGGAAATTGTGGAATCAATCTGTGTCAAATTGATGGGCTATATCATTATCTGAAAATGGTTGGATAGTGCAAGAACATTTATCATTTTAAATGCATTCTAAAATTCCATATTGAATAGTTTGGACTATGGGAAAGGGCTGATAAAATTGAAGATCTGTTATTTATATTTCACAGTTGCACAGCACATCATTTAGATAATGATATGAATGAAGATTGGAGATCTTTTTTAATACCTTCTTTTATCTAAACTTGATTTTAGTAAAACATTGTATTTATCCTTTAAATCTATTAAATCCTTTAAAATTAAAATTAAATCCTTTAAATTTAAATATTTTGTTTTATATCTTTACAATATCAATCCTATAATGTTAGCTAATAATAAACAGTTAATAATATCATTAATATTTTGTTTTATATCCACATTATAAATCCTTGATTATATTAAATTAATAACTTAAATTTAAGTATTTTATTTTATGTTTTTTTCATTATAAATCCTTTAATGTAATGAATTTCTAACTTAAGTTTTAATATTTTGTTTTATTAGTATGCTTTCATTAAGTTCTGGAGAAAAATACAATTGAAACATGTTGGAAGTTGCACGTGAAGCGTAGCAAATGAGGTGCGTTCGTACCATAACGAAGTTTTAAAAATATACAGATATTCCTGATATAGTAGACAATGCTTCGGATACAGTGCAGTAGTTAAACTGTTTGTGTTCCTATAAACATACAGGAGGTAATTTTGATTACACCTCAGCAACGTATATCATATTCATAAAATGTGGCACAGTTTAATATAATTAAAATATGTCCCAAACAATGTTTCCCCGTAAAGCAGTATGTAGTGGAATACTTTTGTGTGGCCCTGTAATTTAATAATAAATATTCTTTGTATCTCAGATTGTACAGAATTTTTATTTTAGTATATATATACGTCATAGGTTCATGTCAATTTTATTATGTTCGAAAGAGTGTAACACCATTAAAATGCATTTGCAACTTTTTCCCCATTGAATGTAATGTAACGGAATACTTTTGATAGTCCCTGTTATTGATCTATGCATCTGATTATCATAAGATCTGAAATGACTCTACAAAATTATGTAATAATTATATGTTTTAAATTTCAAACGATGAAAATGCATTTTAAACTTTTTCCCCATTGACCGTAATGTAACGGAATCCTTTTGATTTCCCTGTAATTGATCTATTTATCCGATATTCATAAAATTTGAAATGACTCGACAAAATTATGTAATAATTATGCATTTTAAATTTCAAACGATTCGGTTGGTTAGTTTTTGCGATGTTATATGCGGACAGACAGACGAACAGACAAACGGACAGACAGACGGACAGACAGACGGACAGACAGACGGACAGCCGGACGGACTGAACGACAACTATAGGTGCTACGTATTTACATAATTACGAATGTACCTAAAACAATTATCTGTTATTTTTTTAGGGTGGCCCATTATTGGAACATAGGTGGTCCATTACTGGGCTTTTGGGTGTTTAGATATATTTCTATTATTTAAAATTAAATTTTTATTTCTATTGGGAAATGTAACTGTGGCATTAGTTAAATATTGTTGAAAGATTAATCTAAAGTGAAAAAAATGGAATACAATAATTATAACTATTAATAAAAAATTATTTTTTAGAGAAATTCCTTAAGGGGGTCCATTACTGGCACACCTACCCTAGTATTAATTTTTGGCTTATTCACCCCTTCACTTCCGGCAGACATGGATCATTAGATCTCTCTGTTACTACTCTTTCATAAAATAAAGAATTTTTTCTTGTGCTCGATGACATAGGGTTTTGTGCGGTCGGCTTTTGGACTATTGCAAGAAGTGTGACAGGTGGTGATAGTTTAACGGAGCGGATGCAGAAGACGAAACTTGCTAAAAATGATACAAGAGAAAAAGGAGGGGAAAATGGAAATAAAAGAAATAAACAAAATTAAAATAAAACAAAAGAAGTAAAATAAAAGAATATATTTTTTTGATAAATTAAAAAAAAAAAATTACAAGAGAAGAGGAAAAAGAATTAAAAAGTAATTTCCACACTGGAGACATGGAGGAAGATTATGTGAAATTATTGAGAAGATTATCAAAATTTTTACAAATAAAGTAATTTTCATGAAAATTTCAATCAGAGGAAGAGGCCGGGTAAGAAATAGTTCTGGCCATTGAGAAATTGAAATAATGACTGGAAGCTCAACAGTGAAACGCAATAGAGGATTTAGAGATTTCTTGATATTCAATATACACTTTGATTCTCGTCTAATATGAATTTTAAAGCTCTCATAGTTTGACCAATATAATTTGATTTTCAAAAGAAAGGAACAAAATAAACACCCCATTAGTCATAGATGGACAATGCGATAGCAAAATAGAATGTCCTGAAAAATGCTCTGGTATATTAATTGCCCTCCGAAACTCGAAACTAATTACTTTTATTATTCCTTTTTCACTGTGTGGCATTTTCTGCAGTTTTTAGCAAATATATTTGGATCCTTTTACTCAAAATCTTATACTATAATACGAGCAAAAATTGTGTGTGTGTATGTGTTTGTGTGGGTAAATTTTATCTCAAAAACGGCTCTAACGATTTTCGAAAAAATTTGGATTTTACCATTTTCGGCCACTAGAAGACCATTGAGCTAGGTTACATGTTAGAGAAAATTCGATTACTGGGTCATTTTGGGTCACAATGGGTCAGGATCTAGCTATTTATATCTAGAGAACGGCAGGATGGATTTTAAGGCAATTTTGTATCCAACCGTTTTTTGGCACGAGAAAACTATTGGGCTGGGTCACATGTTCGAAAAATTTCGATTAGTGGGTCATTTTTGGGTCATTATGGGTCAAGCCATTTTTATCTAAAAAACGACTCTAACGATTTTGACCAAATTTTATATTTTATCGTTTTGGATTACAAGAAGACCATTGGGTTAGGTAGCATGTTCGAGAAAATTCGGTTAGTGGATCATTTTTGGGGTCATTGTTTGTCATGCTATTTTTATCTAGAGATTTTCTCACGCAATTTCGACTAAAAATTGCATTCTATGGTTTTCGGACACGAGAAAAACATTGAGCTACGTTACATGTTCAAGAAAAAAAATTAATGGGTCATATTGGGTCATTAAGGGTCTGGGTCAAGCTATTTATATTTAAAGAACGGCAGAATCAATTTCATCGAAATTTTGCCTGTAACAGTTTTTTGACATGAGAAAGCTAATGGGCTAAGTCATACGATCGAGAGATTTCGATTATAAGAGTCATTTGTGAGTCATGATGGGTCATAATGGGTCATGGTCAAGCTATAGCTAAAGAACAGGTGGATCGATTTTAACGAAATTTTGTATACAACATTTTTTTGGCACAAGAAAACTATTGGGATAGGTCTCAGTTCGAGAAATTTCGATTAATGGGTCATTTTGGGTCATAAAAGGTCTGGGTCAAGTATTTATATATAAAGTACGACAGTATCAAATTTAATGAAATTTTGTATGTAAGTTTTTTGACACGAGAAAATTAATGAGCTATATCACATGTTTGAGAGATTTCGCTTATAAGAGTCATTTATGGGTCATGATGGGTCATAATGGGTCATGCCAAGCTATATCTAAAGAACATGTGGATCAGTTTTAACGAAATTTTGTATACAACATTTTTTGGCACGAGAAAATCATTGGGCTAGGTCACATGATTGAGAAATTTCAATTAATGGGTCATTTTGGGTCATAAAGGGTCTGGGTCAAGTTATTTATATTTAAAGAACGGCAGGATCGAGTTTAACGAAATTTTGAGTGTAACAATATTTATACACGGGAAAACTAATGGGCTAAGTCACACGTTCGAGAGATTTCGATTATAAGGGTCATTTGTGGGTCATGATGGGTCATGGTCAAGCTATATCTAAAGAACGGGTGAATTGATTTTAACGAAATTTTTTATACAGCATATTTTTGGCACTGGAAAATCATTGGGCTCTGTCACATGTTCGAGAAATTTCGATCAGTGGGTCACTTTTGGGTTTATCTAGATAATGTCTCGCGCAAATCTGACTAAACTTTATATTCTATCGTTTTCGGACGCAAGAAAATCATTGGGTTAGGTCAGATGTTTGAGAAAACTCGATCAATGAGCCATTTTGGGTCATAATGTGTCAAGATCAAACTATTTATACCTAAAAATTGGCTCAATCGATTTTATCTAAATTTTGTATTTAACGTTTTTCGGCACGCAAAAATTAATGAACTAAGTCACATTTTCGAGAGATTTCGATATAAGGATTATTTGTGGGTCATGCTAATTTTATCTAGAAAATTGTTCTCACCATTTTGAGTATATTTTCTATTATATCGTTTTCGGGCAAAAGAAAACCATTGAGATAGGACACATGCACGTAACAATTCAATTAGTGGGTCGTTTTACGTCTTAATGGGTTCGGGTCATTCTAATTATATATAACAACGACTCAGTCAATTTTACCTAAATTTTGCAACGGAACGTCTTTTATCACGAGAAGACTATTGAGCTGAGTGTCATATTAAAGAAAAATAAAATTAGTGGGTCATATCGCTTCATTGCTGAATGATGTCAAGTTAATTTTACTTAAGAAATGGCTTAAACGGTTTTGATTCATTTTATACTCTACTGTTTTTGATTACCTGAAGACCATTGAGCTAAGTCACATGTTTGATCACATGTGATTAGTGGATCATTTGGGTAATAAAGGTCAGGATCACGAGACTATGGCAAAAGCCAATAAGTTGGCGATATTTGACAAAATACTGGCGAAATTTGGCCGAAAAATCGACTATTAAGGTTAAGAAACCAAAACACATATTTGGCGCCAAATGAAAGAATGTGTCCAAATTTGGTTATATCTGACAAAAAATATTGTCTTTCAGAATGTGAAGAAATTTTTTATACATTTTTAATAGTCTTCGAGATGCATAGTTAAACTAATCAGAGTCGAGCTAAAAAAGTGATTTGGATTGATGTCCTTTCATTGTAAATTTTAAAATAAAGTAAAATTTATGAACATGTGCATACAAACATAGTTTTTTATTGATTGTTTTTGTAAATAATACTATTATTAATAACATGTTTTACAGTAATAGTACTATATCGAGTTGAACACAAAGTTAATTTTGACCGAGCTGAGCTCGGTCACCCCTGCTAGTTATTATTAAAAGTTAAGTTTTGCTTTAATTTAAAGCCGCGATATTTTTTTACTATAGAATTTTTGGATTCCTTTTTCGATTTAAAACCTAAATTTGGTTTTTGTATACATATTATTTTTTTATTGAAAAAAAGAAAGTCGGAACTTGTACACTAAACGTTGCCAATCTTGGTGCAATTGCTGTTGTACACTTATAGAAAAATGTGTGAATACTTAAAATATTACGATTATGTATGTTAAATTCTATGATATGGAAATAATATAGCACAACTCAATTTTAACTACGACGTAATCATCATGCCAATCTAGAATCATTAACTGTTATGGGATATTGTTGAATTAATTACTTATGAAAGAATTTAAGAGAATGAAGAAAACTTTAAAAAATATTTAAGCATTGATTAGATTTTCATAATATATTAAATGACTCGACAAAATTTTTATACAACTATACATACACACACATATATATTTATATACATATATTAAATTTAAACCATTAGGAAGTTTTTGCGCTGATGTATGCAGATAGACGGGCGGACGAGAGGAAAACTGTATTTGCAACGTATTTACAAAAGTCCAATACAATCTTCGCAGTTACAGAAAAACATGATGAGAATTGAATAGTAAAGTACCTCAAACACAATCCAAGATAGCTAAAGAGAAAAAGATGAACAAATGTTAAAAATAGTTGGATGTGCCAATTCCTAAACATTCTTCTTGTCATACGTACATTTGAATATTTAAAAAAAATAGTTCCTCATGTTAATGTTTTAACAATTTTAATTCAATACTATACCATCTTTGATTTTCATCTAAAATTTTTGTTTCAGTCAGTTAATCGAAGTAAAAACGAGTTTCCGTCTCTACAAGAGCCGATGGATAATAGAATGATAGGCAGATTTTTTTTTTCAAATTCGGGCAGGACCTACTTGTCATACAAAAAAATAACCATACACAAAAATTTTACTTCAGTTCTAGACATGACTTCATACACTTTTAGGTTGTGCACTATTGAAATGGCACCCTTCTAGCGGATTGTTTTCAAATTCAGGGAGGTCCAACTAGCCATAGCCAAACATTTACGCAAAAAATTGGTTCAATTCTATACATAATTTCATACACTTTTAGGTAGTGCAATATTTAAAATAGGCACAAAAATTGCTATTTCAGTGCCCCCTTCCGGCGGATTTTTTTCAAATTCAAGGAGGACCAACTAGCCATAGCCATACAATTACAAAAAAAAAAAAAAAAAAAAAAAAAAAAAAAAAAAAAAAAAAATGGTTCAATTTAATGCATAACTTCATACACATTTGGCCGGTAGAATATCGAAAATGGCATAAAAATCGCGATTGCAGTGCCCCCTTCTGGCGGATTTTTTTCAAATTCAGGGAGGACCAATTAGCCATAGTCGTACACTTACACAAAAAATTTGGTTCAATTCGATGCATAACTTCATACACTTCTGGTCGGTATAATATTGAAAATGGCACAAAAATCATGAGTTCAGCGCCCCCTTCAGGCGGCGCTGAACTCTTTTCTACGAATATTTCAGAATTGAAGGAGGAACTGCTTGCCATAGCGAAAAACATTCACAAAAAATTTGGTTTAATTCTATCCATATCTTCATACACTTTTTGATGGTAGAATGGCGGCATACAGACACACGGAAAGACAAGCATTTTGTAAAAACATGTTTTTTGGAATCTCCGACTCCTAAAACGTGTAAATCCGTCGAAACCAGGAGGTCTAAAAAAGTTTCGATTACAATATTTCCCTCTATTGAAGATAGAAGGAAGTAAAAAGGACATGAAAAATATTTTTACGCTTTTACAAAAATATAAAATAAATAAATTTCGTGTAAAAATTAAAAAAGTAGGGTAATAGACTCCATTTAAAATAGGATGTAAGTACCATGCCAAGATAGAATCATTGCCTGAGATATCGTTGATTTAATTATGATAGACTCTGACAGGAAGAAGAAAACTTTTATTAATACATTTTAAAGTTTTGATTGGAGTTTCATAAAACTCAAAATGGCTCAATAATATTTTGATATGATTATCTATATATTAAATTTCAAACCATATGATCCGGTTGCTTTTGTGTTGTTTTATGCGTACAGATGAGCAGACAATCGGACGGATGAGAGAATGACAATATTTGCAACGTATTTATAAAAGTGTAGTATAATCAACGCAATTACATGCTTATAATTCAATAGAAAAGTACATCAAACACATTCCAAGTTAGCTAAAAAGAAAATATGAACAAATGTCTTAAAGAAACATACAAAGAAAATATTTTTATGATTTTACAAGTATATAAAATAAATAAATCCCGGGAAAAATTAAACAAGTAGCATAATAAATATGCAAATGCCTAAACGAGTACATGTTTTTTATACTAAAAAAAGGAACTTTCTGTTTTTTTAGAATATGTCTGCACTTTGTTAAATTATCATGCATACAAAATAGCTTTGGAATTTTTTTCTTTCAGAGAAAAAATAAACAAACATAAGGCTGAATTCTGCAGAAAAAGAAATCATAAAAATATTTTTACTAACAATTTCTTGGAGTTGAAATGTATCTTTTGAACTTGTAGAAATGTACTCTCTTAAAACGAAAAAGCTGAATTAACTCAAGTTGAGCTGAAATCCACTCTTTTCCCATGTTGAAAGGAACCTTCTCAAGAAGAGCTGAAACAACTCAAGTGAATGAGCTGTTTTTAATCAACTCATGATTGAGTGATCTCTATTTTACTCATACTTGAGTGAAATCAAATCAATAAAGGTTAAATCCAGTAGTACTTGAGTGATTTGTAATCAAGTCATACTTGAGTGAAATGAAGTCATTTAAGACTGAATCTCGTAGCACTTGAGCGATTAGTAACCAAATCATACTTGAGTGAAATGAAGTCTTTAGAATTAAATCGAGTAGCACTTGAGTTAGCTGCAGCCAACTCGTATTTGAGTGAAGTGAAATAATTTAAGGCAAATCCAGTAGCACTTGAGCGATTTGTTATCAATTCAAGTTGGAGTGAAATGTTGTCATTTTTTATTTAATCCATTAGCACTTAGGCGATTTGTAACCAATTCATACATGAATGAAATCAACTCATTTAAGAGTTAATCCAAAACTCCTTGAATTTGTAGAATTGAATAAATTCACTCTTAAGAAAAGCAAAATTGCTTAAAATTACAAAAATCTTCAAGCGATTTCTAAATCGTCTAAATAAAATCACATCATTTAAAACTAAATTCAGTAATCCTCGATTAATTTTTATCAATGAAATTCAATATAACATGGAATTATTGCCACATTTTAAAGTGTTGCAATTAAATTCTCATTTCGGATTTAAATTTCTGTTTATTGACATTACAAGGGTATATATATATATATATATAAAGAGAGAGAGAGAGAGATTGGAAAACTGTAACATGGATTCTCCAATATTTCTTCCAAGTCTTTAATTAACAAGACTTAAAACATTCTAATTTATATGACTGAAAGTTCTCTAATGAATCATAAAAACATTTTTTTTTCTTTCTAATTCAATGAAACTGTTTCCTATGTCAATTTAGGGGAAAAGGCAATTGAATCGTTATACAAAATTAAATAGAGCTTACATGAATTTTTTATTATTCTGTCAAATCAGAAATTTTTAACATCAATATTTTCTTTTGTTAAATTTAAAAGTACATATATTCATTAAATTGAAAATACTGGTGATCTCAAAATTGCAAATTTGAAAACACTTATTCATGCAAACTGCCTAAATTTGCATAACTGTACAACAGCACCCGAACAACATTAAACAGAATATCAGCTTCTGATGTTGTGGTGCTAATGGGATTTTTCCTTTCTTTTCTTGGGCAATTTCAAGTTTACATATTTTCCAATGATACTTATAGCTTCAGACATGCTTATATACAATTTTAATTTTTTCATTAGCTTCTGATTTAATTGCAAATAACAATTATTTTTTTTATTAAAAATTTACGATTTCAATCAAATAAACCAATCTTAGGCATCTTACTAAAAAAATATTGAAAAAATAAACTTGATATCAGCCCAACGACTGAACTTCAGCACCACAATGTCAGAAGCTGATTGTTCCCCTTAAGAGTTTAGATAATCCTATGCAGAAGTTATTTTCAAATATCTTGTTTGGATTTTAAAATTTTTACCTTTTTTTTGGGGGGGGGCATAGAATATTTGAGGATGATCTGTAAGTGGGTTAGTTTTTACTTTTGCAATTTTGGTTAGTTTTTTTTTATATTAATAGGAGTTTCAGAACCAGTTTTGAAAAAGAAAGTATTAAAAAACATAAAACCTAAATTTAAAAAAGTATTCCCCCCCCACACACACACACACATGGCCAGCGCAGGGTTTAAATAAATGAAATTGAAAATATTTTAAATGGATAAACATCAACCCATGACACCTTGTTGTAATTATTCCTCGATTTAAATCTCAATCAAAATCTTATATTTCTTAAACTGACTAAATTTTAAAAAAATATTTTAATTCTTTAGTTTGAAATCTGAAATGGCTTTGAAATCTTAGATAAAATAATTGTTACCTATAGCATTTATATAAGCACATTGCAATTGGGAAATGTGGAGGAATGCCATTAAAAAACTTGTATAGCTAAAATTTGGATTATGGACAATTATTTTATTGTATGAAGAACCTTCAACTAAATATTGTAGTACAAAAATTAAATGCAGAAATAACTGAGAAATGGATTTATTGACCATGTGCAATTGTTCTTTATATCATTTAAAACATTTGTTAAAACTTGAATTTATATTCAAGAACAACTTATTTCTTCTTAATTAATCTTTTAATTTTTATTTTATTCAATGTTTCTTAAATCAACTAACTTTTAAATAAATATAAAAGCATAAGACTGCAGCATTTTATGTCAAAAGTTAGAGCCAAATGTGCAATTTAGAATGTTGCAAGAAAGAAAAAAAAGCTAATTTTATTTAACAACAAAAACATTTTATTTAGCAAGAACAAAATAAACCTAACATTAATTGATAACAATTCTTTCCAACATCAGATAAACAAGTTTCAATAATATCTTTAACAGGACCTTTATAAATATAACAGTCCATTTGCATTAAACATTAAATACATAAAGAGCATATTGTAATCTGTCCACTGGTTTGTCCAACTTTTAAAATCTTAGGCAAAATAGACGCTTTCTTGAAAATCCTTGAGATTAAATAAGATTGTTGAATTTGACTCCTCGCAGTAGAATTTTACTGCTCCATGAAATCATCTTCCTGTGTTAAAAGAAAATATTGAAATTAAGTTAAATAGCAATAAATATAATGTTAAGGAATGATTATGAACATATTAAAATATTTTGCAGTTTTCAGATTAAATGTTTTATAAAATTTCCCATCCATAGTCTAAACAAAAAATGAACCATACACTAAAAATTTTAGCTTTATAAATATTACACTACTGAAAATTCAGCCAATCATGAATAAAATGGAAATTGAATAAATAAATCCTGTGCGATTACACTTATCTGCTTGTTTAAATCATGGTGTTACTTCTGATACAATCTTAAAATAAATCACCATTTTAAAAACAAATTTAAAATGAAAGTTCTGAAAGCAACATTATAAAATATTGTTAAAAATTCACCTTTGTTGCTACTTTCAAAATGTATCAGCGTTGGCAAATACCCAACCAATACAGGTTTTTGTGGATTTTTAGTTGTTTTTCTATATATTTGCATATTTATATAATACAAGATAGAACCTACAACAATTAGACCAGGGTTGGCACGGTTTAAACCAATTGGTTTTAACTATGGTTTAAACAACTGTTTACTCCTTTTGGTTTAAACAACGGTTTAGTTTAAACCAACTGGTTTTTTATGAAAAAAAGAAAATTGTTTTTTTTTCAGAAGAAATCTAATGACATTTTCTCTTTTTCTTAATAATTTATGTATGTCAGATTATTGAATATAAATAACTTCTATTTTTAACATTTTATATCAGCAATAAGCATTGGATGTAGCAGGTTTAGATCATTTTTTGGGTATAGGATTAAAATCAGTCTGCATTGGTGAATATATTTATTTCTCTTTAGAAAAAGCTTCGAACATGTGAATTGCTCTAATATAAGATAGATTAAAAATATTCAATATTTAATAGAAAATATCTTAATTTTTTTAAAACTGCAGATTATTTAACGCAATAACATAATACAATTTATAAGATTTCAAGCTGTAAAAGAAATCCCCAATCTTAATTGGGGAGGTTATCTTAAGCATTAAAATCAAAATATGAAGTCGAATAAGAGAGTTTTCAAAGATTGGATGCTACTTATAGCATTTTAATAATAGTGATTCCCCCCCCCCTGTTAGTTATCTACTAAATCTATGACCAAAAATGTTGACTTCAAATTGTCATTCAAGAAACAAAATCTCAAGAAGTATTTGAAATTTATTATTTGGATAGCTATGGAGAAGAATATTTTATTTATCAGACTACTTTCAATTTACATTAAATACACAAAGAGCATATTGTAATCTGTAATTAAAAGATTAGTTATAAAGATTTTCAGAGTATCAATTCTTCACTGTATACAGCACTTTATTCTTAGAACATAAGACAGTTTCCTAATACTGTTTAAATTAAATTTTAATTTCTTTTATTTTTTACATAAATTTATTGTAAATATTTAATTTAAATCATTTTAAAATGAAGTTACAGTTTATAATCCAATGTTTATTTTTATCAATAAAGATGCATGTATATGTAATGGTGATTTTGAATATAGAGACACATAACTCATTGATCTTTAAGATTTTAGTCAAGCTGTAAAAGAAATTCTTCTTGATTAGAAAAATTACCCGGGTGCAGGGGCCTCGCTAAGGGGGGGGGAGGCAGGGGGGAGCCTCCCCCCCAAATATTCGTAAATGCTGTTACACTTGGCAAATTTAATTAAAATTTTAATAAAAATTGTAGTACATTTTCTATTTTTGATAGAATTTGCAAAAGTTACAACTCTAATTGGAAATATTAAACTTTTTACAAATAAGAACTGTATTACATTTTCTAAGTGTGGTAACTTGGCAAAATTATAAAACGAGTTGGCAAATATGAAAATTTGACTTGGCAATTTAAGGTCTTCTCCCCCACCAATTAAAAGTCTTAGCGATTGCCCTGCCCGGGTGTCATCCTCTAAAGGATGACACCAAATCTTTATTTGCAAATAAAAAATACAATTTTATAAGATTTTGGAGTCTAATTAGGAAATAAAATGAGATTTTTAGCTCACGATGCAATACAGCTAGTTTTTTTTTCTTTGCTAAAGTGAAGTTTTATACAGAATGGTGTGTCTAAATAAGATATGCACCAGGGAACAAAAACCAACCGATTCAACGAGTGGGTAACAAAAGTAAACTTTAAAAGAAAGAATTTTCTTCTACGTATAGACACGACATTGACTTATGCAGACTATGGGTCGAGTGATGATTCACTGCTGCGGTTTTTTTATGCAGAAGGACAAAAGGTAAATAAGGAATGGTAAGGTTATTTTTTATAAGAATGTAGAATTGAGATTGAAAAAACGTGACAGATTGGAAAGGAGGAGGAAGAGGGGGGGGGGGGCTTGACACCTTTTACATTTGTCCCGGGATGTCACCCATCCTAGCTACTCCACTGCACACCCACTTCATCTCTGACAAGTAAATAAATTTTCCTGCCTGAGAAAACCGTACCAAACACAAATCATAAAATATTACTTGAAAAAATAATTATAAGAAAATATTGCATTAATCCTTACTATCTGTTAAATAAATTATCGGAAATAAAATACGCAATTTTATAGTTTTAGTTTACATACTACATACTTTTTTATAAAATAGTAATTTTCCATTTTATTATGCCAAAAATTTTTTATAACTGCAAAGGAAGTTTGGTTTATTTTACATTCTAGTAGGTGTGTGTGTGTGAAGAGGGGGGGGGGGGATGGTTAAAAGTATTTTATAGAATTTTATGTAGCAGGCTACTGATGACTATTTCTGACCAGTAAACTTTCATGCGTACTGGTCTTTGGGACCAGTAACTTTTTTTAAAATCAATTCTACCACTGGGCTATGCATAAAAAATGTTAAGGGAAAGGGAAAGCAATGATATTGCAAGGTATTTTCTAAAGAGAAAGAGGATTTGCTTTTTGGTTATCGTTGCATAATATTTAGGAAATAATACTTGCATTTACCAGTATAGAAAGACAAACTTTTGTCCACTGTTTTCGTTTTATTTATAAATTCTCATTTAGATTTAAAGCTACCTGGGAAGCAGGCACAAGAAAACTATTATTTCTGCATGCATTATGTAACAACTTATAAATATTAAGCAGATTATTACAATACAGACCATGCATGCAATAATTTTGTCCAATAATAGTATGAAACTTTGCCAAACAAAACAGTAACACAAGTTCAACATTAAGAATGAAAAAAAAATCTTGGAAATGTGTTCAAAAACTACATATTATGCCATACATGTAGCCTCTCTATATAAATATATATGTAATCCGGAGCACGTTTTTACTAAGACACTGCAAACAAGAAATAAATACAATGTTTTGATAAATTTATATGAATAAAGATATAATAATTACAAAACTTTAATACAAGGCAATTAAATAACGAGATATTTACATTGCATCAACATTTTTTACTCTGATTAAATATACTAATTTATTTTATTAAAGCACGAAAGTTTTGTAGCAGCACTGTAACACCAATTATTAATATAGAAATGCATTAAACACATCCTCAATACGACATTTTAATTTTGACATGACACGACATTTTAATTTCAAGGTATGATACTGTTATGAATTTTAGTCTGTTAAAAGAGAAGGGAAATTTATTAAAAGAAAGCATAATTAAAGTAAAATACTTATATAAAAATAAAACTTACTTACTTCGTAAAAAAGGCATTTTCAGCAAATTGTTTAGCGAACGGCGGAAGAAGTCTCCATCTTATCTTGCAAGGTCACGTGACGAGTCAGCGGCGAAAATCAGAGCGGGAAAAGAGCTGTTTCATTATTGAGTTGAGTTCTTTAGTTTTAAAGCTGTATGAGTGGATTAGAAAGAGAAAAAATCAAACCAAGATGACTGAATCGGTTAGAAATCAACTCATTCACGATCCAATAAATTAGAACTCTTTCTTGAGCAGCCAAATCCACTCTTTCGTTTTAAGAGAGTATAATGTAGATGCGTGAAATCTACTAAGATGTGGAAAAAAGAAAGAAAATTAGTACATTTCAGATAGATTATGAAACATTTTCCTACGCGTCCTGAAAAATTCAATGAAATTACGGTAGTTAATAAAGTGAAAAAATATACAAATAAACAATTAAGAAAATTCATAACACAGTTAAACCCCCAATTTCAGCAATCAAAATTAGCAGTTGATAATATAGTCAAATTCATTTAAGCAGCCTTATATAGTGTCTGCAGATTTTTATACATTCCACGGTATTTGCAAAAATATATATTTTCGCTATAAAATTCAAAACTCATGACCTTGTACACGATCTACATTTTCTTATACATTTCACATAGTAACCTAAAATTCAATTGGGTTGAAAAAGCATAACACAACTAAAATCAAACTTTTAGCAATTACTCTCCATAGGCTATAATATATTTTGTTTTTGCATAGCCCTTTATATGAATTTATTTATGTACAAACACACCTTCGTGTAAACTGAGCACTTTTTATTCTACATAGTGAATATCACATGTTTTGTAACGATTTAGACATGTTTTCAGGAGATATTTCAGTATTATTTCACAGAAAAATAAATACAGTATAAAAGCACGAAATGTCTCTCATTAAATCGGGCCCTGGTAAGATGATTAAAGTAGTCGGGTGTGCCAATCTCAAAATTTTCTTCTTTAACATACATGTTTATATTTCAAAAATGTTCTTACATATGTTAAAGCTTTAATTAACCTGATTTTATTTTGAAGTTGTAAGAATCCTGCGAAATTTCATAAATTCTAAATACACTCCCACCCTTCCTTTTTCTTATCTTTTTCACATAAACTCTACTTAAAATCATTGCAATTTTCTGTGTGCTTAAGGGGCTTAGTTTCACCCCTTTACAGTACATACTTTTACTATATTTGCTTTATCGTAAAAACTATTTTGCTTTGAATACAATTTACTAGGTTTTAGCAACCTGATATAAATTACACATTACATAGAAATACCTCTGTGACATACATTCTATTCTGATCTTCACGTGTATATACATATATATATTATAAAGGCCAAACGTATCTGTGCGTAACGCATACGTCGTTTTGTGAATGGCAACACTTTCCCCTGAAATTTCGGTTTTGCAATTTTCGCTACTGCAAATTTTACACTTCTAAAATCGCACATTTTAAATTTTTACACCGTCGTATAGAGAAAAAAAATGCACTTTTAAATGCAAGCTGTATCTCAATTTATTTTTGAGGAATTATTTTTTTGTACTTTTAATGCTAATTTTGTAATTGTGGCAACCGAATCACTTCATTTTCTCTTAAATTTGAAAAAAAATGCGCAACACTTTTTCATGAAATTTTGGTTTTGCAATTTTTGCTACTGCAAATTTTATCCTTTTAAACATCACGCATTTTAAATTTTTACACCGTCGTATAGAAAAAAATATATACTTTTAATCGCAAATGATTTCAAAGCTGTATCTTAATTAAATTTTGTGATATTTATATTTCTATAGTTTTTAGTACCAATTCTGTAATTGTGGCAACAGAATCATTCCATTTTCTCTTAAAATTTAAAAAAAAAGAAAGAAATTAAAATGCGTATACAATTTCAAAAATATCGTCTGTTGTCAAATCTGGTGAATTTTGGTTTTATTTTGTTTAATAATTTGAATAATTCAGTTTTATAGTATTTTGTTAATTTCAGCTTAAAATAATTTTTGCTTGAGAATCAATCTGACCAATATAAGATGCATTTTTAACTGTGACTAATTCAATAGATTTATTATAAATCATTGAAACACTTCTCTCTTAAAGATTTTCTTTCATCGAACTTCCACGGTTTTCAATTCGTAGCAATAAATTCCAAAACTGTATTTTAAACTTAAAAAAAAATCTTTATATATATTTCGAGAAAATTCGAAGTATATCTGTGGTTCATTTACATTGCAGCTTTCGAAAAATTTCTTTGGGGGGGGGGGAGGGGACACACGAATACATGCCACAATGAAAGATGCATACAACAGAAAATGAACCGTTACTGAAAGTAAATAATAAAAGAGTATTTTGATGAAATTCAATCTGCTTGGTAATTAAAAACGACTACTGGGAATAAATGCAATTTACTGCATAATTAGCTTTTTTTCTTCTTTGCATTGTAACATAACTTGTATTGTTTATTTAATGATTTGAGGCCAGCAAAATTAAAATGAGACCCAAGAAAATTTAATATTCACCCGCAGTTCAATTCTCGAGAGCGAATTTCATTTTTCGAAAAAAATGCTCGGATGCTTATTTCGCATTATTACAGAAGATTATCTATTAACTATGATTGAATAGAAAAGCTTAAAGTGAAGGTCCTGCTTATTTGAAAGAATACTCAGATATTTATTGTTTATGACTCATAGTAAATTACTATACCTACGCGTGAATAACAACAATTCTTATTTGTATGTATTGCGCATTCGTGTATAATGCACATTCTTGTATAATGCTCTTTTGCATCGAATACATGCTCTGCTACTGATTAAAAAATGAAGTATCATTCTTTCGTGTATAATTCGTAATACGTTAATTTAAAAGGAAAAAATAATTGGAAAATGAAAAAGGGGATTAAAAACATTTATTTTGGACTCACAAATAAAAAATTATGTGACATAAATTATAGGGTTATTATGAAAATGATGAATAAAAAAATCAAAATGTAACTTTTCACATTTAAGAATTATATTAATTTATCATAATATGTCTTTTAAATATTAATATTGAACCGTTTTAAAATTTTTTTACTTGAAAAGGTAACATTATTTTGGTAATGATTTAATATCGTTTGCTGTCGGAAATCTAGATTTTAGATTAATATCTGTTATTTAAGTTTTCAGCCATGATTTTCAAAGAATTTTTTAATCATTATATTTTGTCTGTTTACATGCAATTATTAATATGATGTTAAAAACAAATAAAGACATTTAATTAACCCCTTGGGGACGAGCGACATGTATACAAACCGCAAAAAGGCTTAAAAATTCTCGTTTATCTCCACCAGTAAAATTCCACTGAAAAATTTGCCTTATTTAACCAGCGCAATTTCTCGATTTAGTGAAAAACAAATTTCTGTTTTTAAAAATCGGTGACAAAACATTACAAGTTTCGTCAAAGGCTTCCATCGCGAAGGGTTAAATTAGCTGCGATTGATCAGGGCCATATGGAAATCTATTTGAAGCTCAGTCACAAAACTTCATTTCACGAGAGAAAATTTTTGTTATTTAGTTTGAATTACTTGAGTTTTTTATGCACATTATTATTTGCAAGCAAAACAAGTTCATCAGATAGTAAAACTAACTGTCTAAAATCTCCAAGAATGATATAATTATCAATGAATGCTTTGTTCGCATTTGAATAATTAGACTTGACATTTTGACACAAAATTTTATTTTCACAAAATTCTTACATCCATCACTATAATGATAATAATAAAAGTCTGTAACGTAGGTAAATATACAGTTTCCCTACCGTCTCTAAATGACGCCTCTGATCAACATTAACATTATATTTATAATATAAGCACCTTGCACTCTGTTTGATAAAAATAAAATCGTCTTTATTTTTATTGCTTACTATAGTAAAAAGCAGTTATCTCAATTACTTACCCTCAACCTTTAGATATTCCATTGTCTTTTTTATTTCTAGTAGATTGTTTTAAAATACTTAAAAAATAAAAAATATATACAGGGTGGTCATAAAAAAACTTTGCCGATATACGGAGCTCTAGGGGCCAGTCCGCTCAACCGATCGAAATGAAATTTCAGATATAGCTATTCAAAGGTATGAGCTCGAGATTCTGTGAACGGCAACAAAATGGCGCACACGGTTACGGTTATAGTTACAAAAACTCGAAAATTTCCAATGGCAACATCAATTTTTTTCATCGCAAAATGCTCAGCACATGGGAAAACCCTAAAGAGCGTTGAAACCGTACGTGTATCGCAAGCAACGGACATGTTATGCACGCACAAAAAACCATTCTGGGAATCCTCCGCCCCATAGAAAAAAGTCGATTGGGGCGCAAGGAGGAAATTTGCATATGACACAGAGTCAGTACACTAATCTTTGATTACAATAAAGATCGGAGAAAATAAAACTTTTATTTTGGTTACACATTTTCCACATGGGTACCATCACCATGCAATGTGTAATTGCTCGTGATGGCACCCATGTGGAAAATGTGTATTCAAAATAGAAGTTTTGATTTATCCGATCTGCATTTGAGTTTCTGTAACTATAACCGTAACCGTGAGCGCCATTTTGTTGTCGTTCACAGAATCTCGAGCTCATACCTTTGAATAGCTATATCTGAAATTTCATTTCGATCGGTTGAGCGCACTGGCCGCTAGAGCTACATATTTCGGCAAAGTTTTTTTTATGACCACCCTGTACATTTGCAGGCTATTTTTTCTCATCCCTTAATTATTTATTTAGCATAAATTTATTTTATCGTAACATTGTATTTATTTCTCATTTTACATTTTTAATTGTAATTGACTTTAAAAAATGCGTAATTTATTTTAAATAAATTTTAAGTAACTTTTAGTAATACATTTTTTAATTCATATCAACTGTTTACAATATCTTATTTAAAATTATTTTGACATTTAATTATTGATAATTTTCCGATATAAATTACTTTAAAAATAAACATTTATTTTAATAAATAAAAATATAGCTAAGACCATTCAAAAAATTTACCTTTTAGATGTGCTTCAGTTGTAATTCATCTCAGTCAATTCGTCTTGTTAATACAAAATCCCTTCCACGTATTTGTTTTGTTTGGGCCTAATGCGGAATTAAAATTTGCGCGATAAATGGTTTCATATTGCAAATCATTTTTACGGTATACTGCACTTCCGTCTGTCTTTTTCCTCCACGGTAAAATATGAAATATTTTCTGCCCACAGACGATAATTTTTGGCAACAATCTCAGTTTAACTACTGTTGATAAAATTTTAAAAAGAGAGAAGGAAATTTTTGCAAGAATATTCTCGAACTGTTATTTTATCTGATTTAAAAATTCGGCTAAATGTAAAAGAATGCCTTCTACATCATGAATTAGTATATGGAAATAAATGTGCATTTCTTAGATTTTTTTTAAAAGTATTTAGAAGTGCTCGAAAAAGAAGAGAATCGTTTTCATGGCTTGGAGCATTTTATCTTTGGAAAATTCGCCTACATAGATCCATTGATCTTAGAGAAAACTACTGTGAACTCTTCTAAGAATCGGTAAGTTTAAACTCTGAAGTCTCAGTGGTATTTTAAAATATCTTTAAAACAACTTGTTGTGAAATTTGTTTAATACATCAATTAGTAGTAATACAGTTTTGAATAATTTACAGATGCTTTACTTTATCTTGTTCCAAGAGCATTCTTGATTGCACAAAACAAAAATATATTTAAAGAGGATGATTTCTTTCGTGTTTGCATCTTTTCAGCTTTCTTGGTGTTGAAAGTTTGATTGGGAAAAGTTTGAGTTCAGAAATATTTCTATATTTTCATTGTAAGGACATTATATTTGTGCGTTTCCAAAAGTGTACAAAATATTAATATATATATATATATATATATATATATATATATATTTCAAGTAAAAGATTTAAGTAGAGTTAAAAAAAATTACACAAAATAAATATACATTTAAATTTAATTAATTTTAATTGGCAAAATTATTCAAAAATTTATTAAAGGACTGTATAAATTCTTTAATATAATTTCAAAAATTCACAGGAAACGCTAAAATGAAATCTTCATGAATTCGTGGCCCCACCAGTAGCCGAAAGGTTCTGACATCCAAAACTGGTAGACGGTAAGGGCTGGGTTCGAACCCAATCGCGACTGTTGGCCTAACCGTTCGGAGTTTTCCGTGGTTTTCTTCGAACCTTGGATTTACTTGCGTAAATATGGGTTATATTCCCATAGAAAGCACCCCTCCCCTTAAGGCTTATATCTTTCGTGTAGATAATTGGCCGTCATAAACACAAGCAAACAATCATGAATTCGCGATTCGGGGACATAAAGGATTATCTGCACTGTTTATTCGTGTCTCGAAAATTCCAGCGTGAACCCTCATATAATCAAGTACAGAAATATCCGATAAACTTTTTCATTTTATCAGGGGTCGCAGCATATAGGATTTTATTTATTTTTTATTTTTTTGTTCTTACCTTATATTTTATCTATAATGTCCAAGAGACATTTTTATAAGGTATGTAATATGATTCATCATGAAGGTTATTGATAAAACATACTGATAAAAACGGTAAAGTTTTTTTAAAATGCTCCGACTTACAATGGGTAACCATTGTACTAAAAAGCATTCTTTATCTGTAGGAATAAATATAATTTTGAGATTCAGCGAAGCATGAAAAAAAAAAAAAAAAAAAAAAAGAATCAATTCCTTTTGTTGCCACTGATTTTCGAAAGTGTTTGAGTATTTTTATATTGTATTAACGAGTTTTATCACATCGGAATATTGATTTTTTGGATGTTATTAAGCGTATTTAGCTGCATGGTTAAATTTGTACATGCAAGAATAATAATAAAAAAAATACCACAATGTGCATTAATTTTAATATTAATGAAAATGGTGGTAATTTATCATGTTTGCTACTAAAACATGTTTGTTGGCCTCTCCGCGGTGGTTATTATGTAGATTTATTCAGTTTCATCGATGCTAGATTTTCATTAGTTTCGTATTTCATGAGAGCAGGTGGCTCGTGAAAAAACACTTCATCTTGTGTTGCGGTTGTAGCTTTTTCAACATATGTAGTGAGAAATGCCAGGCTGGTATCACTTTAAGTGGTTCAATTGTTAGAACATCAGTGCGCTATACCAATGGCACAGATTCGATTCCCGGCTTGAACACTTTTTCATTCTGTTGGCCATACGCCTTTTAAGCAATTAAAATTTAAAAGAATAGCCATCAGTATTCTTCTAAGATTTTCTTAGATTTACATTTAGAGATTATATTTATATATATTTCTGAGATTAACACTTAGCCTTTTGGTTTTGCAGGTTTTTTTTTTTTTTTTTTTTTTTTTTTTTTTTTTTTCTTTTTTTTTTTTGCCGATTAGTGTGATGAAAGGGCAAAAAATATTTTCGTATTAAATTACTTCACGAAAGTTTTCATGAACGTTGAAAAAGATTATAATAAAATATTATACCCATCGTTAATATTACAATCACTGAAGAAAAAAATAAACAGAAGTATCGTTTATTTTATCAAATAGATATATTTTTTGCTATTCAAAAAAAAAAAAAAAAATCCAAAAAGTGGTGAACGTAAATTATTGCTTATTTCTTCCACATAAGGAAATATTACAAGTTTATTCATTATTTCTTTCATTGTATTAATTCTGTGTGTTTTAAATATGCTTAACAAACAGTTTTGCCGCTCCAAAAATATCAGAGATAATTAATTAGATAATTATTTTAATTATACAAGAAATTAGTGATGTAATTGCTTTTAGAAGAAAACGGAAGGCAATTAACTTCGATTTCCGAACTAGTTTTTCGTTTCGAGCTTTCATTTGCTCAGGAGAAGTACATGTAATTACTTAATTAATAGTTCGGACTTTTATTTAACATTTAATTTTTTGTGCACATTTTTTCTATTAAATAATGATTCTGATAATGATAACGTCTTATTTGTAAAATAAACATGACTTTTTCTGTATAAAAAAAAAGGTTTTCATTTCGTTAAAGATGATTAGGAATGCTGTTTATGTATAAATTGAGTCATTATTTTGTTACAAAGTAAAGAATTTCACTTATAAAAAATGTCCCACAACGTCACCTGCTAACCTCTTAACTTCGATGTTATTATTTGATCATTTTTGTTTTTAAAATTACAAAAAATAATAATAACGTAGCTCGGAAACAAATTTAAATTTCAAAATGTGAAGAGTTTTTATGACAACTCTGTATGCTTGCAAATATATTTTTGTCTCTTCCATCGTTATTTTAGTCTAATCTTGGGGGAAAAGCTACTTGCGCAGAGGAGAAAAAACGAATAAAAAATGTGTTTCTTTCAAAGAAAATCGTTTTTGGTACAGAAAGTTTGATTTTGCCAGACGTACAGCAACTTAAACACTTTTGAGACAAGGAGCCATTAAGATTATCAATAAGGAGTTTGGAGTATTCTGTCACGCTCCTCAGAAAGAGCTTTTCATATTCCTGGGAGAGTTTATGGGGATTTTAATTTTCGAAATTCCGGGAATTTTTATGACATCTCTGTATGCTTGCGTAAACCTTTTCATTTTTCCATCCTTATTTCAATTAATCTTGGAGGATTTGTGATGAAATTAATATTGTGTCTACATGAGATTACGTGTATGTATCAGTGTGTTTATATGTAATTTTGCATAATAGATTGTCTTTATAAATCATTTATAACATGGGAAAGAGTAGATATTTATAATGAAATTCTTTTCGATGCCATTTCTGAGAACGATTTAATTGAAAAAAATAATAATAAAATAAAGCAAGTGCCTGCTAAAATGCAATTTTTTAAATATTTATTAAATATATTTCTTCTTTTTCTGGTCTTTTATGTGTCATGTTTTTTAACGAAAATTAAAAAAATAAATAAAAATTGAGTAACTGCAAAAAATCGCATTTAATTAAATTTAATTAAAATAATGATATGAAATATAACTTTTTGTAAATTTTGTTTAGATAAAAACATATTTTTAATAATATTTTACTTAAGCTATTTTTTAGTTGATTCAGTAAAAAATTTAAATAGCACTTAATAAAAACGATTGTGAAAAAAAAACTTAAAACACAGAATTTTAATTACTTTTAATAAGAATAAATTGACTTATTTGATAAAAAAAATATATTTTTAAAACAAACTTTAGAATGTTAATTATGTATGCTTTATTTTTGTTATTTACAATCGCAATGAAAATCGATTTTTTTGACGGATTTGCACGGTTTAGACATTGGAGATATCTAAAAATATCTTTTTTAGAAAAATAAATTAATATCCGTATGTCTGTGTGTCTGTAAACGTTTTATCTTCCGACAAAATTGAGATAAAGCTTAAAATTTGGTTTACGTAGTATGTAATAATGATTAGAAGCCCGTGTTGTATCAGTTACCTTGATTATCTGGAATTATTTTTTTTTACTCTGGAAATATTCTTTCTGATGATAGGTATATATATATATATATATATATATATATATATATATAATACCATTAAAAGTAGACAAGATTCACCAACGGATTTTATCAATAAAACAATAAACCAAAACGAAGAATTAAATTGAATTATAGTAAACAATATTAACCATTTGAAATTAACCATTGAATATAATAACTTATAGCACATTGAACATGGAAGGAAAAAAAAGAATAATATGAATACAATTGAAATTTGTAGAACCAAAGCAGAATCTTCAGGTCCCAAATACTTTGGAACTACAAATGGAGTGTGTGGTTTCATCTTCGTATTTGCCATGAAAAAGCAAAACAATACGAATTTGGGACTACCATCACACAAAAACCAAATTATTAAACAAGGAACAAAGATATTTTACAAAAAGGAGTTGAAAGTAAGTAAAAATAATAGTTATCCATAACAAACAAAAAAGATAAAGCTGAATGGAAATATAATTGAACCGGAAAAAATAATAATCGATATTAACATAAAATTAAATTAATAAAATGATTAAAATTAGAATTAAGAGATAACATTCATATTAACATATAACTTAAAATACATTATTGTTACTTTAATCAGTAACATTTATTGTGACTTTACATGGTAAAAACTCATTATCTTAATATAGGATAATAATAATAAAAATAATAATAATAATAATAAAAATAAATAAATAAATAAATAATAATAGTAATAATATTATTAATAATAATACCAAAAATTATATCAATAACATTAAAAATAATTTGATATTTAAAATATAGCTATTTAACTATAGATATAACTAGACGAATATCCATATATTTGTGTAAATTAAACAGTTTAAAAATTATGTTAAAATAAATAACCCACTCTCAATTTTTTTTTAAATAAATAATTAACCTTTGCGTTTTTATCCAGACAACACCACCCTCCGCCGTACTCTAACATCTACCCACCCAACCAACCTATATATATATATATTTATTACTTTTTAACATTTTTTATTTTTTATTATTATTTTTATGTTTTATAATTTTTTTATACATTTTTTATGCAAAGAATTAATTATAAGATCATGTAATATCTAATTATAAATTAAAGAATATATGAATTTTTTAGGATAACCATTATTTATAGCATCATATACAAGCTTTTTAATATTAGTATTAATTAAATGGGAAGAACATAGACATTTTATTCTATATAAATGGTTAAGTATTATATTACGATATACAGAATTATGAAGACATGATTTAAAATTAGTAAAAGTATTAACTTTAAAATTAAATTCTTTCCTTTTGTCATAAATATCAGTTATAAATTTGTTCTCTTTTAATATAATTTTAATATCTAAGAAATTGATAGTATTATTAAAAAGTAGGTTTTTTGAAAGTTCTAGATTAGAAGGATAATCAACAGGGAATTGAGATATACAGGTGTTATCAGTATCAATTAAAATTACATCATCTATATATCGATATAAATGTATTGTATTATTTAAATAATGACGTTCATAGTAATATAAGTCAGATAATACACTAGATGTACTACCACCTTGTGGTATACCAACATTTTGAATATATATATTGTTATCATGCATGATAAAATTATTATAGATAATGAAATTAGTTAAGGTATGAAAATATTCAGAATCGATATTATGTGATATATCCAACTCGTGTTGATATTTTTTAAAAAGCTCATTTATGATATTATTTAAATCCGATAAATTGATATTATTAAATAAATCTTTAAAATCATAGGTAGTGATATTGTTTATACATTTAAGATTTTTCATAATATGGACCAGTTCATAACTATTTTTTATGCAATGTGTATTATCACTTTTTTTTTGTGATAATATATATTTGATTAAGAATTACTAATAGAAGTTTGTTAGCAGCATTATTATAAGTATTGCAACCAATTGTAACAGTTCTGAATTTAACAGGATGCTTATGAAATTTGGGTATAAGGACTAGATAAGGATATTTAAAGTTAGTAGGGTTAATGTCTAATAATTTATAGAATCCTTTAATTTTACGATTATTGGCAAGTAAGTTATCATTAATTTTTTGGAATGTGTTATTATTAGATATACTAGATTTAAGCAGTTGATGATAATAAGATTTACAAATAATGGCATAATTATTAGGAGATTTATCAACATAAGTTATTACAAAGTTTTGTTGTAATTTATTGATTTGCTTAAACAGATGCTGTGTATTTACATATTCTAGGTGTGAAATATTATATTTTAAGGACTTGGTTAATTTATCGATAACTAATATTTTCCATTGATTAAAATATTCAATGGGTTTATTATAATAAATTGCAAGTTTATAAATAAATATATCTATATCATATGTAAATAGTTTTATGATAGATTTAATGTTTAATTTGGATGGAATTCTGTACTTGGTCCCATAACCCATAATTCTTCTAAGTGGTAAATCATCTACAAGATTAAGATTACCAGTAATAATATGTCCATGATCTTTATTTATATATTTTTGTAGAGAGGGGTCATTGCATTTACAGGGTAAAGTACTAGCATCAAAAGAAGATTTAGCGAAAGAATTATAGTTAAAAATCGTTCTGCCGATAGATATGGGATACTTAAAGGTTTTAGAAATATGAATATTATTAATAGGAAATTGACAGTTTTTATCATTTAATATGGAATTAATATTGATTTTATTAAATATTGGATTAGAAAAAGTAATTACCATTTGAGTATTAGTTTGTAGATTTTTAGGTTTTTTGAGTAAATTTATATTGTACAGGTTGACACGAGTCATAATGAGATCATAAAAAATATCTGAAAAATGTTTAGAGTAAGTTTTACTGAGAAAAATATTTAAATATTGTACAATATGTTTCTTTTTTATTCCAAAAATATATTTACGTATTAGAAACCAATTGTAATCTTTTAAATAATTACGATGCAGATTATTAATTTGTTGAATTATAAGGTTTTTAGGAGTAATACTAGAAGATGAACCTTTTCCTCTTTTGTTACGTGTAGTTTTAGGATTTATAAGATGATTTAAACTATGATAAATGGGAGAATAATCTGTAGTATCATTTATTGATGAAAAAACTTTAACAGATCTTTTAAAAACCTCACTATTAAGACCATAAGGATAAATTGTATTATAATATTTCATATATGAAGACTCTAAATACAGACGCTCAGATTTATTTTTCTGAATTTGTATTATTTCAATAGTAGTATTTTTAATATATATATATATATATATATATATATATACACTATATTGCCATTGATTATGGGACACTTTAGACATTTTACTAAATATCTAGAAATATATATGAGGAATCATCTCGAAACTCTTAGTGTATAAATACAATAGTATACGTCATACATCTCCGTGAAGATTTTTTACCGAAACGCCATAGGGGACCGTCAACAAATTAAAAAATAATTAATATCTTTTGAATAACCCTGTCAAAACTGATGTAGCAAAAGCGCTCAAACTCTAGATTATGATTGAATGCCTTATTGTAATACACTGTGTTCATTTTTATGTAAATAGCATGCACTCGCAGAGTAATTAAGGTTTTTATAAAAATGGTCCCAATTTTTTCCAAGTGTTTCCATTATAATTTTCAGAGTTCTTAATATAAAATAATATTTTTTTCAGAAAATATGACAAACAACATTGCACACAGTACCCTGTAATCAGAATTAAAAAATAATAAAAATTGTATGAAAAATGAGTAGGTTTACTATATAATTTTTTACTGCGCATGCGTCAAAGATATCAAGATTTCATTTGCATATTATGTTAGCTAAATGTATAGAGCAACTTTTGTAAAAGTCTCAAAATCATAGCTTGAAAATTCGGAAAGTAATCGTGTATAGAAAAAGGACAAAATCCGTTGTTTCCAAAATGAAGCAAAAAAATGAGGGATTTTATCCAAATGCAGTAGTACATCCCATATTGTGAATTCTATATTGACACTAATCAATGAATATATGGATACAACCCCTCTTGTTTTTGCTTCATTTTGAGAATAACGGATTTTCAACTTATTCAATTGACGATTATTGTCAGAATTTTCAAGTTATGATTTTGTGACTTTCACAAAAGTTGCTCTATACATTTAGCTAACATAATATGCAAATGAAATTTTGATATCGTTGACGCATGCGCAGTAAAAAATTATTTAGTAAACTAACTCATTTTTTATACAATTTTCATTATTTTTTAATTCTGATTACAGGGTACTGTGTGCAATGTTGTTTGTCATATTTTCTGAAAAAAATAATATTTTATATTAAGAACTCTGAAAATTATAAGGAAAAAACTTGGAAAAAATTGGGATCATTTTTATAAAAACCTTAATTACTCTGCGAGTATGCATGCTATTTGCAGAAAAATGAACAAGGCTTATTACAATAAGGCATTCAATCACAATCTAGAGTGTGAGCGCTTTTGCTACATTAGTTTTGACAGGGTTATTGAAAAGATATTCATTCTTTTTTAATTTGTTGACGGTCCCCTTTGGAGTTTCGGGAAAAAATCTTCACGGAGATGTATGACGTATACTATTATATTTATACACTAAGAGTTTCGAGATGATTCCTCATGTATTTTTCTAGATATTTAGTAAAATGTCTAAAATCGCAAGTGTCCCATAATCAATGGCAATATAGTGTATATATATATATATATATATATATATATATATATATATATATATATATATATATATATATATATATATATATATATATATATATATATATGTATTATTTTTTATTTTAAGGAGTGAATGTAAAAGACAGAAAGCTCCATAAATTTTGCATAAAGAATGAAATCAATGGACCAAAAGCATTTCTGACGTCAACGAACGTCACGATGGATTATAGCTAATCAACTTCTTCATTTATGCCACAAACGTTCACCAAAAGCCAATCAAATACCGTAACGCTTGTGGGAAACCTTGTGAGCTCTGCCCAGTGCTAGTGGTCAATTAGATAATTAGTTACTGAGATATTTGTAATCATATTTCCTACATTCTTCGATTTTTCATTATTTTATATTTCATTCAAATTTCAATTCAATTAGAAATGATTCGAAAAATTTTTGAAATGACTCGAAAAAATTATGCAAATTATATGTTTTAAATTTCATACAATTTGGTTGTGTAGTTTTTGATCTGTTTAACGGACGGACGTACAGACGGACTAACGCACTGAATGATGACTGTAGGTGCTGCTACGTATTTACATAGTTGTGAAAGCAGCTAACAATTAGAAAGATTGTGAAAAATTCACGCTTAAATGCCACAAAAATTGCTACAGAATTTAATGAAAACATTTCTTCTTTTATTTCATCTGAAACTATCCGAAGATTGCTCAAATCAACTGAATAAAATAGACGTTCTTACTATTGAAAATTTTTTGTAAGTGTAAAATAGAGAAAGATTACACTATTCTTTAACGATAAATGATAAATCAATGATAAATGAACCCGAATATTGTCTTATTTACAGGTTAAAGAAAACTTAAAATTTTTGGTACTGATGAGATTATAATTTTATAGAGAAGAAAAATGGAGAAATTAAACCGAAAAACTTCGTAGGAATTGTCAGGCATGGCGTTGGAGATGTCTATGGGTGGAGGTGTATGGAAACATCAGGGCTATGTAAATTAATATTTATTGATTGCATAATGAATCGTACAGTTTTTTAATTTTTTAAAAAACAATTTGAAAGTACCGGCTAAAAATTCTGACACAAGAAACGACTTTGGTTTTTACCAAGTTAAAGATCGGAAGCATTACAGATCTCAACATTCGCCTCTGGTATTTGTGTAATTGTCCGAAATTTCTGAAACAGCATTTGAACTGCCGGATTTAAATATAATAAAACATATTTAGAGAGAAATGGAGGTTAGTGTATGGAAAAACATCGTTAAAACGAAAAGCGACTAAAAATAATATAATCGACAGATGGATGAACGTTAATGTAGAAATTACAAGGGAAAAAAATCTATCGCTAGGTGTTAAAAAGGCGATTGTGTGTATTAAAGGATACCATGTTATGTATTAATTTAACAAAATTTTACAGTATTTACTATTATACAGAGATTTTTTTAAATGCACGAAGATTTTTATGCGATACAATTTTTGTTATTTTTATATTTATTTAAAGTAACGTTTTCTATATTTTTTAAGTATTTTATGTAGTTTTGTGAAGAATAAATTATAGATCTTATTGTTAAATACCCATTTTGAAATATTTATTTTAATTAACGGATAGAGCGCTATTTCATTGAAATTCGTAAGTATACGAAGGAAAACACCAAAACGTTAATTGTAGTCCGCACAGTAAAATTTCTAATAATTTTTATTTTATAAAATTTTCTTTTTTACATTTTATTATAAAATATAAATAAAATATTTTCAAGAGATATTACATTCATAATAACATAAAGTAATTAAAAGATTTATGTTTTTAATTTGCCATTTTTCTGGCTTATCACACTGTGTTGTGTGCAAAATAAAAGACTTCCTGTTTATAATGTACAAATATTTTTTATAGTTTTTTAAATTTCTAACTATTAGCTATACCTTATATAACACATATGAAAATAAAGTAATGAATTCTGAATTTTACAAATAGTACTCCATAGTTTAAAATATTATTGTCACTGAAAATGGATGTCATTTTTCTGGCCTACTCATTTTAGTCCTTTATCAGGTATAAAGATCGTACTGCAGAGTTATTCTTCCTGTTCTTGACATAATTCAAGTCAGAAATAGTAAAATCATAGTTAGCAAATAGATCTTTTAGATATTATTTTGAAACTAAAGTGTTTAATATCTGTGTAAAAACTGAGTACACTTTTATGTCATTTTCCTGGTTTCAATAATTTACAAACAGATCTGAACATTACAATGAATTTGCGCTATTATAGAGAAAACATGTTTGTTTAAAAGAAATTAATATGTTAGATCTAAAAATAGAAAAACAAAAAGAATGTGAAAAAATTCTTGGATTGTAATTGTCATTTTCCTGGCATGCATATGCTAAGAAAATCACATGTAATTAAAGTTACATATAAATTAATTTATTATTTAAGCAGTTAAAAATTTAACAATTTTACATAGAAAATCCTTTATTCTTGATTAGAAAATAAATTTATCTTTTGAAATTTTGCGATCGATAATTTTAATTTACTTGATGTTTTGTTTGCGTACAAACACATGCTATTCATTGAGTAATATTACGTAACTTGCGTTAAAAAGATAAATATCAAATCCTTTATTTCGGAACAGAACGTACATAAATATTTTCATATTTATTAGAAATAGAAAATTGTGAATTTTTTTAATGTTATAGAGAATGAGCCGTAAAAAACAGTCAAAATAAAAAATATTATAAATAAGTGTGAGGCAGAAAAAAAGGCTCAAAGAGATAATAAAATAAATGAAGTACTATTTCAAGGAAGAAAAGTTAAAGAATATTAAATTATGTTAAAAAGAAAAAGGAGGATTTTATATAAGCAATTACATAGATGACAAATGTAAAAAAGCGACAACAGCATGAATTTGAATATTGGAAGAAATACTGCTCACATCAGAGTACCTTCAACATCAGTAAATTTTTCAAGATCTAAGATAAGGTTAAATAGGTGAACATGCCGCCATTTTTGATTTAATTGTTTAAAAAAAACGCCTGTTGATTTTAATTGTTATTCGTCATTTTCTTGTTAAAGTTTGCACTTTTATGTATTATTTCAAACATATTTCATTTTGCAGATATTTTAGAAAGCATCGATAATTTTGTTCGACATTTTACCCTAAGATATGTGTAAGATGGTCAACGGGAAGACCCAGTCGCCCATAGACGTGAAGAAGTGGCCATTTATGCTTTGCAGAACGGGCAGGGAGAAGTGGTCTCTAACTCTTCATTTTTTTTAATTTTAATTTTGTGTAGGTAAATGTAAAAATCACATAAAATATTTTACACATTCATCAGAAGTGTTAAAAAGAAATAATAATAAAAAACAATATTAAAAAGTTACAAAAATAACGCAAATCATAGTTAAAATATAACGGAGTTTCTGTGCAGCGCCCGCGCAAAACGACATAATACGGCGTCTTGTACAACACGGCACTCACCACAAGTTACTCTTATTGAAACTTCTGATATAAATAATCTTTTAAGTGGCCATACACTGTTTTTCCATCATGTAATTTTAAAAATTAAAAGTTTATTTAACAAATCTTTGATAGCATTGTTATTCTTTTCAGTTCTCAAAATAAATATGTAAGAAATAAATTTTCATACCAATGGTGCTTATCGCTATTTTTTATGAATTTTTAAACATACATGAACATTTCTGCCAAATTTTCATAGGATTAAAAATTTATCTTAATGCTCAGGAGTCAATCAAATACAGTCATCAGGTAAGAAAAAAGCCTGAAAAGATCAAGAACATGCTTATAGAGAATGAAAGAAAATAAAAACTAAATTTCAGGGCATAATTTCATTTCTATTTTTAATTTTCCTAAAGATTTATCTGTTTTTCACAATAATTTAAAAAATGTAATTAGATTTTAAATGTTATGCACTTTTTACAAAACCTATTTTATAATATTTTACTTTTTTATTATCTTTGTGTCTTATCATGTAATTATTGTATTGCAGAAAGATTTACTGTTCAACAGTGCATTGAAAAAATATTTCTTTTTTATTATTATTACTTTACAAATAAATGTACAGTTTGTAATTTAAAAAATAGACAAAAAATCTCCGGATTTTTTTAAGAAGAAATTTTTGTTAGTTCTTTTTACCACTTTTTTAACAACTGAAAAGTTTATATAACTAATTTGTAAGAATATTTTTAATGTCTAAACAAACGACAGTAAATTATCTGATGAGAATTGTTTTTAATCTAATTTTTCTATACTTAATAAAATTTGTAATTGTCTTGGAACCAATGTCATTATTCTGTCATGAAATATTTGGTTGTTTTTAGAAAATCCTTTTTATATCTAAAAAGTCTCAAACATTAGTGCTATTGCAAGGATATCAACTAAGAGCTGATGAACTAACATAAAGAAAACCCAAAAATTTTGAAATGATTTAAATTTTCAAAAATGTTTGTTTTCAAAATCTTACATTTTGTGATATTCACTTATGAATACTTTTGAGAGCCACTGTATATATTTTGTATTTCAAATACATAACACAATTTTAATTAGATGAATCAATAGATTTAATAAAAATGCTGATGTTTAATAAAAATACGAAATCCATTTTACATGTACGATTCGAATAGAGGAAATTGTTTTATTTAATAGCAGGTATACTGAATATAAAAGTGTGTTGGAAAAATAATAATAATAAGAATTATTTTGCTTGCTAATAATTTGCTATTTTTCTTAATAAAAAATCAATTAAACGTTTATTGTTAATAATTTTGAGCGAGAAACAAATGCCAGTTTATTTTTACTTTAATTTGTGAGTTCAACGGGCAGTATATAGGGATTCATATTTGAACACAACCACGAAATCAACTAGTCGTTGGGGGCCACCGTAATACTTACCCATCATGGATATGAATATCTAAATAAAACATGTGAAAACTATTTATACAATGCATTGCAATTCATAAACAAAATTTAAATATTGTTAATATACATAGTAATGCCATATTAAAGAACTGCTGATGTACCAATTTCGACAAATTATATAAAACGCCAAACTACTCAAGTAGTACCGAACTGCGTAAAAGAAACATCCTTATAACTCCAAAAATAATAATTCTATTAACTAACAAATAACTGCGTCGGATTAAGCGTCTCATTTCCAATTAAAATATACCTCTGAATTGAAATTTGAATGAAATACAGGGTCATGAAAAATCGAAAAATGTGGAAAACAAGATTACAAATATCTCGACAACTAATAATCCGATCGACTTCGTTCTATATGCAAAATGTGTGTTATTTTATTGCCTTTTACGTCCATTCCTCAGAACAAAAAAATTCGAAAATTTTTATATACCTTTCATCAGAACGAATTTTTCGAGAGTCCGAAAAAAATAGTTCCGGATAATCGATATTAAATAGGGTTCGTCCCATTCTTACATACTAACTGCATACAAAATTTCAAGTCTCTATCTCAATTTATTCGGGAGATAGAGCGTTTACAGACAGACAGACAGATGGACGGCAAAATTTTTTTTCTAAAAATATGTTTTTCGGAATCTCCACTATCTAAAACGTGTAAATCCATCAAAAATTTTTTTTCGATTTTCAAAACGATTGCAAGACTTACCCTATACTACGTATGATGGGTAAGTAAAAATGAGTACACGTGTTTCTCAGTTTTGTGTACTTTTGAATCGGAACTATTTTAAGTATGAAAAGTTCTTAAAAATGAATATTTTTTTACTCAATTTTGAGAACTTGGTGTATACTAATATAAGCTAATATAAGTACCACTATGGAAACACATTCTCATTTAGATTCTTAGTAGAATAAAAATCGAAATCCAATTTAAAATTTAAAGGTTAATATGTGTGTACTTTGGAAAAATTTAATTATACTAAATAATATGAAAATAAAGTTATATGTTTTATAAAGTCAGTAGCGTAAAAAATTGAAAGAAATGCGACTAAAATTTTCTATATGGATTTTTAGAAAATACATCAAATCATTTTAACTTTTTCTTTTTCGCAATTTGCATTTCATGCTTAGAATCTCGAAATAACAATATCATCTTTTAACTGTAAAAGACAAGAGAAATAGATGAACAGCTCAGAAAAAGCATGGTTTTATGAAAAAAATTAATAAAGCGGCTGACACTATTCGAGCGAGAAATTTTTTATAGACATAACGTGATCAAAGATAGAATGAAAGGATTATTTAGGAGTAACAGAATTATGCTGTGTTGAAAAATGCTAATTCGATGGATATTTGCCAAATCCTTTTTCAATTGGCAGTTTTTATTATTTTAGTTTATTGTTTCAAACATTTATTCGCTCTTTGTTATGTAAAAGCTACAACATTTCTTTAAATCCTTCTGCTAATTAACTATCCTTTTTTTTAAATGTTTGAATGAAATAAATTGAAAAGCCGTGGATAAACATACAAAACTCAATCAAATTAAGTTTTTAAAAGCACAGCAGCTTTCCATCGCTTTTCATTGTTATAGTTAATGCGCCTGCAGTTAGCCGGAAATATAGAATAAGTTCGGGCATTATAGAATGGTCAGGCATTATGTAGAGGAGAAGGCCCAATTGCCGACTAGGGTCCAAATATCGGTTATTAAGTGTTCTCAAAGATGAGCACAGCGCAACCTAACGACGATATGCAGAGTTTGTATTATGAATCGAGAGAAAAATGTTACGATAAATACGTCGCAGAAACTTTTCTCATTTACAAATAGCAAAAGCAAAAGTGTCGAAATGATAAAATTTGGATATCAAAAGTTTTTTAGCCGTGTGTTTCTTTCTTTAAGAAAATATCGATCGTATATTGGCTTGAATTGATAATTGAGTTATTTTTTGAACATATTAATCTCTCTATTGCTGCACGCACATTATTGGTATTTTACTATATGAATGAGTAATCCAGTTTTGACTTAAATATAGCAGTGATCAAAATACTGCCTACCTAGAGTGGTTTAAATACCAGCTAACCTGTATTTAGACCATTTAGTTTGTTCTACCAAAAGAGGAAGAAAAAAGTGTGTGTATATTTTATGTCGGCCGATTATCTACGCTAGAGATATAGGCCCAGGGGGAGGAATGCCCTTCGTGGGGGTCTTTCTAAGGGAACCTAACCCGCATTTACGCAAGGTTAAAAAAAAAACACGAAAACTCCGAACGGCTAGGCCGACGGCCGTGATTGGGTTCGAACCCAGCACCTGCCGTCTACCAGTTGAGAGGTCAGACCCTGTCCGACGCTGGTGGGGCGAGTAAGAAAAGAAATTATTTTAATTAGTTCCATAATCAATAAATTAATTTAAATGGTTTAAAAATAGTTCCAGTCTCATTCGCAGTATGAAAAAAAGAAACCGTGACACTGGTTATCGTATCTCTTCACAAAAAAGCACTGTTGGATATTCCAAAATTGCCTGCAATAAATGTGAAGTGAAAGAAGAAAATTAAAGGAGATAAACAGGAGAAAAAATCAGGGAAAGAGGCGGAAATTTAATTATAAAAATGTGAAAGGATATTGAAATTTGTGTCTTCTTCAAGGGTCTTTTTCTGCTGTCAAGAATGGCACAAGGGACTCTATGTTCAAGTTAAAAATACAATATGTGGGTCCTTAGCGACTGAAGCAACACAGTCTGTGATTGTCTTTGTGTTTTTTCATCTTTATAATAAAAGCCTAAGTCATGTGACCGTCATCAACAGTTCTAAGTTGACCACTTCACTTTTTATGTGTGAAGGATGCCATTTTGCTATTTTTATGTTAGTCGGGTGCAGGTGATAAATCACGAAATATTGATCCATCAACATCATTTCAATTCAAATAAAAGCTTATAAAATAAGGAATTTAAAACACATAACCTTAATTTTAAATACATAAATCTGAAATGCATTTTTTTAGATACATTTAAAATACACATTGTTAATTCATTCCATTACAAATATGATAAATAGATAAATAAATAATAAATAACAGTATTTTTTCAAATTTGGAAGGAAAAGAGATTTGGTAATGCATTTTCTAGTAGCCTATTTACTGTTTCAAACACGCAAGTAACTTTTCCGCATATGTACAGTTTATTTAGTATGCAGAATGCATTTATCTTTTTTTATATAGAAACATAATTTGTATATAAAAATAATCCGTATATATATATAAAAAAATGTTTATATATATAAATACACATAAAACAAATGAAATATGAGAATAATGAAAATTTCACTTTTTGGTGATTTTTCATCGGTTGACGATGAAATATCATTTCAAAAACACATTTTTGTGTCAAGTACACTTTAAGGGAAAAAAATGTTTCCTGTTAAACATTTTTCAGTAAAGTTAATTTAAATAACTTTAGTTTTGTCAGTTTTACTTTGTTTTAACTATAATTTTGTCATATTGATATTTATATGTACTTATATTGAAATTTAAATATTAAAAATGACGATTTAAAACGAAGTTCATAATTTAAATTAACTGAAATTGTTTCAAGCTTAAAATTCAGTCCAATTGAGAATTATCAATTCAGTTTTATTGCTATAGAATCAGCTTCTTATACATTGAACTGTATAACTGCAGTTTTCTTTATCTGGCTTTTATTTTTGAAAGCTCTTAAATGCAGGAAAATATTTTTTTCAGAAATGAATTAAACAGCAGCAACAAGCAATGTATAAGAAATATATATATATATATAAGCGTGTGTATGCGTGTACTTTAAACTTTGTTATTAATTAAATTAATTAAAAATCATTTATATGAATTCTAAATTTCCCTTAACAAATATTTTTCTATTAAATTAAAATCGTTTGCTTTTGGCAAAGAAAAGTGCAGTTCGCCAAATTACATGCTGTCACCTTTTCACGAAAATCTTCCAAGGTATTTTATTTTTTTATAACTTTTTACTGTAATTTGGGCACTAAAGTTGACTTATCCTTTATTACATAAATAAGAAGTTTAGTTAATATATTTTTTTTCAAAATATTCTGAGTACGTTCAGTATGGAGACCTTTCCTGTAAGATCAAAATGTTGCTTAAATGCATAAGATTTGAAAAGGGGTGAACATTTAGGTAATTTATCACCTCCCCCCCAGTAAAGTATTACTAATGTTTATTTGATGTAACGTTTCATTTTATTGAACAGAGGAATTTGTACACAACTAAACACAGGAAAATATATATAATGAAATGAGGGACGGACATACACTGACTTGCAAAGTAATGCTGTAAACATATCGAATTACATTTAGCAGGATGGTTATAATTATGTTTCTTTTTCTTGAAATGTGATAAATGATAAGTGATGCAATAAACACTATTAAAAGTTACAAAAACTTTAAAACTCCATAAAATTAGGTAATATACATAAATTTTAGAACAATTTGAAAAGTTTCGTAAAAAAACTCAGTTTAGAGAAATATATTTAAAAATTACTTTCCATGGCACATTTTACTGATTTAAAAATATTTTACAGTACCAATATTTGACAAAAGGCGCAGTAATATGCCTAGAATTTGATATAGGGTCCTTAAGAAAACATTGCAAATTACTTGATCTTTTTCTGCTCTTTCAACCTCTAGCAAGCACGTTCAGAATTTCTTGTTGATACTTGTAGTATAAAAAGGAAACACATTTTGCAAGAAATATGCATTTTATGCTGAGAGGCACGCATTAACAACATCATCTTTTAGCCATAAAAGGCGAGGAGAAAAAGATTAATATCTCTAAAAAAGTGAAAAAGCAGGTTTTTATGAGAAGAATAAATAAGGCGTCTGACACTGTTCGAGCGAAAGAAATTTTTATAGGCATACGTGATCAAAGACAGAATGCGAGAATTAAACATGAGTAATACAGTTACGCTGTGTTGAAAAATTCAAATAAACCATGGATATTTGCCAAATTCCTTCTCTTTGGTGCTTTTTATTTTCCTCGACATTTATTTGCTGTCTGTTACACACATATTTTAGCGTCTCTTTAAAATGTTTTTACTTTAGTTATATCTTTTGAAATGAAATTTTTATTTGAAATAAATCGTTTAAAAAATAAAGATTTAAAATCTTAAATAAAAAAATGTTGAATAAAATTTTGTGAATCATATATTTTTGAACATATGCCTTTATTTATTTCATATCATTTTCATAGTATTATATAAATAACAGGAAAAAATCTGTTACCATTATGTAAAATAATGCAGTTAAAAAAAATTTAAACTTTAGAAAAAATTAGTCTTACGTAAAATTCATAAAAAAATTTTCAGCCTAAAAATATATTTTAACCCTTCGGACTCCGGTGCCTCTTATACAAATTTTATTAGATTAGCACCACTTTTAAAAGAACTTTCCTTAAAGTAGACAATTTCAAAATTTCTCTGATTAAATAAGGAACATTTTACTTTCCTTTATTACTGGTGCCAAAAACAAATTTTGGAAGGAAACATGATGTCTCCGCAGCGGAGACAACGGAGTGCCAAGAGTTAATGAAGAAAATGAACTGTTTTTAGTTCTATCTTCTTTAAAATTTTGATTAATGAAATTATGGTGTTTAACTCTAAATATGACGTTATTTTTAATATTCCTTTAATAGTCTAATAATTTTCAACATCAGTACATAAATATATCTAAATTTTAACAAAGTTATTTTTTTGCTTATTTGAAAAATATTTAAAAATTTAAAAAAATCATTAAAAATGAAATAGACATAAAATTTTAAATAGTTTGAATAGTTTCGTAAAAAAGTCAGTTTTCAACAACATATGTAAAACTTTCTGTGCATTATTTATATCATATTTCTTTATTGATTTAAAAATATTTTGCAGTGCCAATATTTGGCAAAATGCACAGAAATATGCCTAAAATTTGATATAGGGTCCTTAAGAAAACATTTCAAATTACTTGATCCATTTCTCCCATTTTAACCTTTAGCAAGCACGTTCAGAATTTCTTGTTGATACTTGTACTATAAAAGCAAACCCATTTTGCAAAATATATGCATTTTATGCTGAAAGGCACGCATTAACAAGATCATCTTTTAGCTATAAAAGGCGAGGAAAAAAAGATGAATATCCCTAAAAAAGTGAAAAAGCAGGTTTTTATGAGAAGAATAAATAAGGCGCTTGACACTGTTCGAGCGAAAGAAATTTTTATAGGCATACGTGATCAAAGACAGAATGCGAGAATTAAACATGAGTAATACAGTTAAGCTTTGTTGAAAAATTCAAATACACCATGGATATCTGCCAAATCTCTTCTCTATTGGTGGTTTTTATTTTTCTCGACATTTATTTACTTTCTATTACACACATACGGTAACGTCTCTTTAGAAAGTTTTATTTGTTAGTTATATGTTTTGAAATGAATTTTTATATAAAATAAACATCTGAAAAAATAATGATTCTAAATCTCTCTCTCTCTCTCTCTCTCTCTCTCTCTATATATATATATATATATATATATACACTATATTGCCATTGATTATGGGACACTTGCGATTTTAGACATTTTACTAAATATCTAGAAAAATACATGAGGAATCATCTCGAAACTCTTAGTGTATAAATATAATAGTATACGTCATACACCTCCGTAAAGATTTTTTACCGAAACGCCATAGGGGACCGTCAATAAATTAAAAAAGAATGAATATCTTTTGAATAACCCTGTCAAAACTAATGTAGCAAAAGCGCTCAAACTCTAGATTATGATTGAATGCCTTATTGTAATACACTGTGTTCATTTTTATGCAAATAGCATGCACACTAGCAGAGTAATTAAGGTTTTTATAAAAATGGTCCCAAATTTTTCCAAGTTTTTCCATTATAATTTTCAGAGTTCTTAATATAAAATAATATTTTTTTCAGAAAATATGACAAACAACATTGCACACAGTACCCTGTAATCAGAATTAAAAAATAATAAAAATTGTATGAAAAATGAGTAGGTTTACTATATAATTTTTTACTGCGCATGCGTCAAAGATATCAAAATTTCATTAGCATATTATGTTAGCTAAATGTATAGAGCAACTTTTGTAAAAGTCTCAAAATCATAGCTTGAAAATTCTGAAAGTAATCGTCTATAGAAAAAGGACAAAATCCGTTGGTTCCAAAATGAAGCAAAAAAATGAGGGATTTTATCGAAATGCAGTAGTACATCCCATATTGTGTATTCTATATTGACACTAATCAATGAATATATGTATACAACCCCTCTTGCTTTTGCTTCATTTTGAGAATAACGGATTTTCGACTTATTCAATTGATGATTATCGTCAAAATTTTAAAGTTATGATTTTGTGAATTTCACAAAAGTTGCTCTATACATTTAGCTAACATAATATGTAAATGAGATTTTGATATCGTTGACGCATGCATAGTAAAAAATTATTTAGTAAACCAACTCATTTTTAATACAATTTTCATTATTTTTTAATTCTGATTACAGGGTACTGTGTGCAATGTTGTTTGTCATATTTTCTGAAAAAAATATTATTTTATATTAAGAACTCTGAAAATTATAATGGAAAAACTTGAAAAAATTTGGGACCATTTTTATAAAAACCTTAATTACTCTGCGAGTATGCATGCTATTTGCATAAAAATGAACACAGTGTATTACAATAAGGCATTCAATCACAATCTAGAGTTTGAGCGCTTTTGCTACATTAGTTTTGACAGGGTTATTCAAAAGATATTCATTCTTCTTTAATTTGTTGACGGTCCCCTTTGGAGTTTCGGGAAAAAATCTTCACGGAGATGTATGACGTATACTATTATATTTATACACTAAGAGTTTCGAGATGATTCCTCATGTATTTTTCTAGATATTTAGTAAAATGTCTAAAATCGCAAGTGTCCCATAATCAATGGCAATATAGTGTATATATTTATATAGTCGAATAAAATTTTGTAAACAAATATTTTTTAAAGCGAACGTTTATTATTTTTTAATATTTTCAGAACATTATATAAATAACACAAGTAAAAAGAATATTGCCCAATTAAACTGACCGCATTAAGCTCACAGGCTGTTCAAACTAATTGTATAAAACAGCCATACTTTTTCAAGGAATAATGCCCCACCAAAAAAACATCAAAAAGGGATATTAGCTTCCCTATTTCCTCTTTTCCTATTTAATCATTGAACCTTTAAAACTAATCAGGGATACGCCTTATCATAATAAACATATATCCAAAATTCGAAGCAAATGAGATAATTGTACATAAAATAATTTATTTTATGTAAGAGAGGTTTTCCCCCGTTCTACTCGTTATAATTAATCATTAAAGCTCTAAAACTATTCAGGAATTCACTTTACAAGAAAGAATCTGTACCCAAAATTTGAAGCAAATCGGATAATTTTGCATAAAAATCCATTTATCTAATTTAAGGGAGAAGGAAGGTAATTGCCCGTTCCTTCCGCCACACTATAAAGAAAGAGCCTTAAAACTAATAAGGGGAGCGTCTTACCGGTATGAACTATATCCATAATTACAGCAAATTGGGTTTATTCTGCATGAAAAACCCATTTCTTTAAATTAAGAGGGTAGTCCCTTATCGCTGTTTTATATTTAACCAATGAATTCCCAAAAGTAATTATGAAAACACAAGGTCAGAATGATCCTATTCTAAATTTCGAATGAAATCTGATAATTCTTCATAAAAACTCATTAATATAAATTAAGGAAGGATTAGTCCCCGTTTCCCTCCTATACATATCCAATGAACTTGCAAAACTACTAAGGGATGTATCTTATCGGAATAAAGCAAAGTTCAGAATATCCAAAGTTTGAAGCATTTCGGCTATTTTTATTATGATTTATCGCGTTAATACATACATGCGTATACATGTAAGTACATACAGAACCGGTGTTGGGCACATAATATATCAGGCAATGATAGACTGTGAACTAAAAATCTGTTCCATTATATACTAAAATAATGCAATTTCAAACAATATATAAATTTTAGAAACAATTAGTCTTACGTAAAATTCATAACATTTTTTTTCAGCCTAATAATGTATTAAAATGATGAAAATGAACTTTTCTTAGTTCCATATTCTTTAGAAATTTAAATAATTAAATTACAGTGTTTAGCTTAAATTACACCATTGTTCCCAGTACCCTGTAATAGTCTAACCATTTATAACGGCAATACACTTAATATATTTAAAATTTTATCAAAATTATTTTTTGTATGTTAAATTATTATTAAAAACGAATGTAAAGTAGAAAACACATATATTTTTTTTGGTTCAAAAATATTTAAAAATACAAATTTTTGTTGCAAAACTTTAAATGGAATAATATTAGCAAATACTAGATAATTGCACCAGAAAATATAACTACTAAGAATTCTTTTGTTAAAAACACACATCCTTGCTCATTGGTATACAAAACAAAAACTTTAACATACATAGTAATTATAAATGAAATAAAATATGCAATCAACGTTTCGCGCCGCCTTCTGTAATCGTCTTCACGAAAACATGATGATGAAGTGACTAAAAATTCAGAGATGAATGCTTCCTGTGCTGGAAACAATTTCACGAGCCTTGACCAATTATGTGAATGCAACAATGCAATATCGTTAACCAGTAAATATCAAAGAATATTTCTAATAATATAAAATCTAAATGAATCAAAAGTTTGAATATGTTGCTATCGATTCACGAGGAAAACTAGACTATAACATACATATTTAAGACTTTATGGTGTTATGGTAGATTTTTGGCACATTATAGAGTAAATTATCGTTACAAGGTTTATTCTCTCGAGCAATAATTTCAGTAGATTCAATTTTTTTCATATTTTTATTTTCGTAAAGGTAAGTGCACGGTATTATAATTTTTGTCTCTTCAAACTTAACATGGGAACCTTTGTTAGCCAAGTAGAATCGAGAACATCTGTATCCTGTTTATGCTGTCTAATGTCCCTGTGATGCTCCTTAATTCTTACTAAAAGCTTACGTGTTGTCATGCCGATATAGACTCTTGAATTCATATGTATGAAATACTTATCACTTTATCATATACTGTTGTATGAGCCTACATCGGCATGAAAACACGTAAGCTTTTATAAGGAGCATCGCAGGGACATTAGAAAACATAAATATAATACATAAACATAAAACTTTCTCGTACATTTTTTTCATCGACGCATACACATTACGTAAGTTATATGTTTGAAGTGAAAAATGAGAGACCGGCAGGTGGCAGCACAGACAATCACTTCATCGAGTTTACGGTTGAAAGTCTAGAATTAGTTAAATCTTGATCTCCATATTAAAACGCATTCGGTTTACTAACAAGGAAGATCTCCATAGTGGACATACTCAGAATTTTATGAAAAAAAATATTAATTGAAGTACTTATGTATGTAATAAAGGATCAGTCAAAATTAACGGCGGAATCACAGAAGAAAATATGTAAAAAAATAAAATATTTTCGAATATTTGGCGTGAAAAGACGAAAGAGTCGCTCGATTTGGCGAGCAGCCCTTTTCTTCGTCAAAAGCAAACGATTATAATGCAACTCAAAACTGTTGGATATTTAGAATGCGTGTAAATGGTATTTAATAAATTGAAACATAAAATGAGAGATTTTAATATATTCATAAATATGCATATTGCATTACATATATATATTACTTGTTGAAATAGTTATTTAATTAATCACTGGAAAAAATGTTTTCATAGATTAAAAAAATCATATTGAGAAAATTTATCTTCATATATTCTAGTGTATTATAAAAATAAAAGCGAAATATTTCAATAGCAACAAAATCTATTCAAGAATTTTCAATAAGACTTTGAGATTGAAACAAATTTAATTAATTTAAATTATGATTTTTGTTTTAAATCTGAAATTTCGATGATTAAATTAGAATATAAATACATATAAATATCGATATAACAAAATTATACTTAAAACAAACTAAAACTTACAAAACTAAAGTTATTTAAATTAAATTTATCAAAACAATTTCAACATGAAAATTTTTTTTTTCTTTAAGTGTATTTGACAAAGTATTTTTTTGATTTCATCGCCAACCGGCGAAAAATCGCCAAATAACGAAATTTTCATTATTTTTTTACGGTTACTGAATGGAAGTTCTGCCGAAAATTTTTTTATAAACGTATGTATCCACACGAGAAGAACATTCTGTATTTTTTTCAGATTTTTCGGGGTATGCCCGTATAGAGACATTCCTTGTCAGATTTTTTTTTTTTTTGAAAAAAAAAAAATACCAATTAAACTACTCATGTATGTAATAAAGGATCAGTCAAAATTAGTGGCGGAATTACATTAGAAATTATGTAAAAAAAATAAAATGCTTTAGAATATTTGGCGTGAAAAGAAGAAAGCGTCAAGCGATTTGGCGCACTGCACTTTTCCTCGCTAAAAGCAAACGATTTTAATGTAACTGAAAATGTTGGATGTTTCGAATGCGTGTAAATGGTATTTAATGAATTTAAACATAAACAACGAGAGTGTTTAATATATTATATGCATATATATTGCATTACATATATGTATGTATATACATATATCTATTGCCAGTTGTGCTAGTTATTTAAATTATCATTGGAAAAAATATTTTAATAAATCAAAATAGTCATAGAGAAAAATTATTTCCATACATTTAAGTGTATTCAAAAATAAAAGCCAGACGTTTCTATGGCGACAAAATTGAATCAATAATGTTCCATTGGACTTTGAGCTTGAAACAATTTTAATTAATTTAAATTATGAGTTTCGTTTTAAATCGCAAATTTTGATGATTAAATTTGAATATAAATACATATAAAAATCGCTATAACAAAATTATCCTTAAAACAAATTGAAACTGCCAAAACTAAAATTATTTAAATTCAATTATTTAAAGAAGTTCAACATGACATTTTTTTCCTTTTAGTGTATTTGACATGAAAAAGAATTTTTTGAAATTGCATTCCATCGCCAACCGATGATAAATCGCCAAATAATGAAATTTTAATTATATGGACACTGCATGGAGGTTTCACCGATTTTTTTTATAAACATACATAGCCTCATGAGAAGAACATTCTATATTTTTTTTCAGATTTTTCGGAGTATGCCCGTATGGAGACCTTCCTTGTAAGACATAAGTAAAAAATAAATAAAGTACGTACGCAGTATACGTCATGGGGGTTAAGTTGTTAATGGTCGAAATTGTAAAGTATTTCTTTTTCAAAATTGATTCTAACATTTGTTACTAAATAAATAGCTAAATAAATAAAGTGTTCAATATTACAAGAATACTATACATAACTCTGAAATTAAACATATATAAATGTTCGAGAGCACAGACTCCCGAATAGAATTTGTATGATACAGTCCTCTCTATGAATGTCTCTTTTTTCTAATGCAGCTAGAGATAGTAATGTGCGGCTTATCATTTTAATCACGCTGCTCTGTTGGTTTAACCGAATTAATGTTTTGAAAAAACAGGATATATGGAATTATAGTAATAATTAGTGTTTTTTGTTGTATAAATTTAATGTGCCAAAATCCTTATAAAAATATGAATTAATTTTCACTTTTTCACAAGTATTTTTACATTTAAGTCACCCCTTTATAAAATATTCATGAAAGGGTCACTAAAGAGAGTTGTTCACAGGGGAGGTTTCATGCACCGCTCAGTTTTCATATATAAAAGGGTATCAGAGTTTTACCAGTGGGCGTTAATCAAAGCAACTGGAATTCTCAAACATTTGTTTTGTTTCATTTGTTTTGTTGATAAGGATAATCTAAATAATGGAAAAATTTATTGTCAAGCATATTAAACATAAAATTTGTTTTTAAAATACATTTTGTAAGTTTTTTTACGATAGAGCATAACATAAAAATTTAAGCAAGGCTTTAAGAAATGCAGAAATATTGATTTTTCATTACACGAATAAAGATTGTACAGTAAGTTAGGCTAAACATACCAATGTACTATTCTTTAGAAAAAGGTTGTCTGGGGAGGCTTGGCTTATTCAATGTGAGGGAGGATTAACAGATTGATATGGCTTCCTTTATGAATTGGTTTTGGAGATCTCTTTATTATATACTGCGCACAATTAAAAGTTGATAATTATACATAGTAAAGAATCTAAATTTATTAGTCTATAAATCTACAGTACGATTGCGGGTGTTTAAAATTGAATAAAGAAAGATGTTAAAACTGCTATACTATCCAATGCAAGGAAAATTTAATGAAATATAAATGGGAAATTTGATAGGTAATTTTTTCCATTTTAACAACATCTAGAGTAGGTAAATAGAAACAGTGGATCAAACAGAAAAGGAGTATAACTAACGAAAGCAGCAGTCTTAAAAAGGGGGAGGAAGGTACGAATAAAAAGCAGAGTAAATTCATATAAATTTTAGTCTGACATTTTATACTCATTCATTGCATTAAGTAAATTTTATCCTGCTGATTCTAGATATTTTAATTCTTATGCTTGATAAAACTGCGCAAGAATTTATTACAAGTTAGAAGTGTCTAAGTTTTTTATCTATCCTAAAAATTATACTCTTCAGCAAAAAACATATTAACTGCAAATGTATTGGAGATATTTTGATATTTTTTTCAGTAGTTGAATATAAATGCATCATATGTAGTAGGAAGTTAAAAAAAATAATTTCAGAAAAAACTTCTGAAAAATAAAAAACTTCTGAAAAAATAGCTCTATATCTTGGGTTGTTCGGAAAGTCCTTTTCGTTTGGGAAAATCAATTCGTACCGGAAAATTCTGTTATTTAATTATTTAGATATTGTTTTTGATATCTAATATTTAGATATTAATGGACAAAATTTTCTGGTACGAATTGATTTTCCAAATGAAAATGACTTTCCGAACGACCCAATAGAAAGTTTAAGAAACTGATGAAAACTGTCTGCCATAAATCTTGAGCATAATGCAGTGAAATTAGATTACAAATTTAATCAACATCAATTGGGTAGTTCCCTAGGAAACAGGTCTTAAATTTCGGACATTTCCAATAGAATTGCATACAGTCTTGTTTTCGTATAAACGTTCATGCGGCTGCAAAAGAACACAGCATTGATTGAAAATTTTTAAAAAGGTTTATAGACAAATTTCAGTAAGAAGAATACTGTGGGATGAAGTCAAACTATGTCACAACTAATATTGCCATATCAAGTGTCACAAATATTAGGAGAAGTAGACAAAAAAAGCGGGACATTGGTTTCTAATTCTGGACATATTAATGCACAAAACCCTATAAAAACAGAACGTGTCTCTAAAGGGAAAAAAAATTAAAATTCCATTTTCTTGCTGTACAATTAAATCACCCCAGAAAAATCTTTTTAAACTGAAAGTTTTCTCCTGTGATTTGTGATTATTTCTAAATAGGTTTCTTTAAGCATCATATATTGAAATTTTTTTTATAGTAATTAAAGCATGTAACGCAAAATTATTTATTTATTTATTTATTTTATTGATTTTATTTTTCTTAACCCTATTAAGAAGAGCGTCTCTTACAGAATTTTCAATCTTTTATTGCCATTTTTTAAAACAGAATTTTTTGGTTAATTGAATTGGGAAAATGCTCCGATTAAATAAAGCAAAATTTATAATAAAAATTTTCTGGTGCGAAAAGTCAAAAATTCTGGAGCTCATGCAGCACGTATACTGGTCGCTCATACCCAAGGGTTAACAAATATTTCAATATATAACTCAACAGGTCAAGCCTCCCATATATTGGGTTGGCCCTCTAATCGTTGGATAACCTTGGTCCATTGTTTTCTCACGCTTAAAATCCATCATTTTCAAGTTTTTTATATATTAATTATATTTATGCGGCAATTTTCTTTTCGTTAGTGATATTAATAGAAATGAAATTATGTATAATTTTTTATTCTAGATTTAACATTTAAAAGATAAAAAATATCTTTGTAAAATGTCTACCAACCCTTTCTAGTCTTCCCTACAGTTATGCATTCGTACATTTCAGAGTTCGAAAGAATAAATATTCATACTCTAAACATTTTTCCCTTCGGCAGTAAAAATAAAATTTAGATATTCATATTTAAAATAAACATGTTTACAAGGAGACTTTTGAATAAATATTATGTGTATACATTGATTTGAAAGCATTTTAAAGGCGAATATATTCATATTTGTCATAAATATCTAGTCCAGAATGAGAAAAAAATAACAGTTTTGTAGAAACTTCTAAGTAAACAACTACCCAACAAAACTTTCATTAGTAAGTTATTAGCGGTAGTTAAAATAATATAATTATATATATTTATATATCATGAACCAGCCTTGCATTCGTGCATTGGAACGCCGTAGCTCATGGATCCGCCGCGTAAGTCGTCGAGTTGCCGGGGAGACGTTTTGCGATATCATGATGTGTGGGTGGGAGACAATAAGGACACAATATTTTTACTTGGGGCCTGGTTTATTAATCCTTTTGTCATATCTTTTTGATGAAACCAGGTCCCCGTAGCTTGACGTTTTCTTTTTAAACGTTCTTTTCTTAGGACCGTATCTTTTCAGGCCGTTGTAAGGATCAAAAAGCCACTGTTTTAGGGTCTCCCGCGTATTTGAAGGACGTTAATTCGCATTATTTCTGCCAGATCGCGACACTAGAAGAATGGGTGGTGACCTAATTTAATTGATTTAGAAGTATCTGGGCAGTCTGACGTTATTTAGGCGCGGTTTCCCAGGGATGCATGCTAAACCCACAAATTAAGGATTGCGTTTACGTAATCTTTTTTAATCTTAAAGAGCATCCAAAAATGATCTCTGAAAGTAATAAAGCGTCTTGCTGGAAAATAAAGTTACCAGGGGCAACTTGCTTTCAAAGTATTAGAATTAAGGTTAAAAGAAGGGACATTTAAATTTTAAATTAAAGTTAATTTTCACTTTTTTAAGGGGATTAATTTTATCCTTTCATATATATGATACGATATTAAATGTTTTATTTTTTGGAAATTTTAACTTTTTAATTTAATGATTTGATAGGAAAGTTTTAATTAAATTTCAATAAAAAAATAAATGTTAATATATTGGTGAACCCCAAGGACCTTAATCAACTTTAGAGGAAAATTTAAACTTTTATTTGCAATTTAAAAAGTGTAATGTATTGATTAAAGGAAATTGAGATTATACATTTTAAATATTTGCTAAAAGTTTGTTTAAAGTAAGTAATATTTTTCATTAAAAATTCATCATTGAATTTTGTCTCGAACATTAAAATTTTTTGTATGCAATGTTAAGACTACATTCAGTAAATTTATTCAATTATTATGATTTTCAGATTTTTACATTGTAGAAATAAAAGAAATATAGCTGAAAATTTTGCTTTATGAAAATGTAATTAGGAAACATTAGAATTAATGTTTTGATTTCGAAGCTAATAATAAAAACATTAGCACTCAAATATGATGTTCTAGTATATGTTCTCCCAGACTACTTCGAAAAACAGACTTATCTTTAAAAAAAATATTAGTCGGATGTGGCAATTCCAAAACTTTCTTCTATGTTATACATGATAATACTCCAAAATTAGTTATAACAGTGCCAAAATTAAATCTATGTCCATCATGGAGATTTCAATGATATGAAATTCCGTGCATTAGTTCTATCGCTAAAATAACGCAAATGAAGAAAAATGAGTCATAACAGCGCCACCTTTTGAGTGATTTACATCATTGCCCAATTTGCAACATTTTATGTCAACTTCTATCTGAAATTAAAGTTTGATGAAAATCCATGTATTATTTCTTGAGTTAGGGCTATTGCAGAAATCGTGAAAAATGCAGCACAACAGTGTCACCTGTTAGGCGACTTACACCAAAATGTAAACAAAACTAAATCATATTAAGCACTAATTGAATCTCAAGTTTTATGAAAATCCGTGAATTAAATTAGAGTTATTGTGGTAATCGTAAAAAATGCAGAACAGCACCGTCAATTCTTAAAAGATTTACACCATAATGTAGAAAATGTCAATTCATATCAAAGACTAACTAAATCTCTAGTTTGATGAAATTTTGTGCATTAGTCTGGGAGATTTAGCTATTACAGAAATAGTGGAAAATGCAGCATAAAAGTGAGTGATTTACACCAAAATGTAAAAAAAACTGAATCTGAAGTTGCTAACTGAATCTGAAGTTTTATGAAAATTCATTCATTAGTTCTTGAGATAGAGCTATCGCGGAAATCATGAAAAATTCTGCCTAGTAGTACCTGTTTATTGACTAACACCAAAAACGAATCAGAACCAATTTATGTCTGGGATTAAATGAATGTAACTCTTAAATTTATTCCGTGCATAAGGCTTTGGTGTAGAAAGCCCACAAAATTTGTATCACATACAGATAATCACAGGCTCACAAACAGACATTTTGTAAAAAACATGTTTTTTTGGTATCCCTAACCCATAAAACGTATAACTCCGTTGAAACCCGGATGTCAAAAGGTTTTACGAATCCAACACTTTCTTCTTGTAAAGATAGAAGAAAATAAATATAATTACAGGGTAAAGAAATTTAATGTTATCCTGGCAGATAAAATAAAAGAAAACTCGAAGATTTAATCCATAACAAGACTACCCTTTTCCTAATGATGAAATCGCGGGTATTTACAGAATTTATTGGTAAATGGAACACAAAAAGGAAAGATATGTATTTTAATGATCGGACGGAAATTTAAGGTAACATTGGAGAAAAAAGTAAGTGATATCAAGTTTAATAGAGAAACCAAAACATTCGTGAGACTTAAACTATAGCAAAATTTTAATACTCATTTTAATGAAGTAAGAATCATCATTCAAACCTCTTATTGTCATATTTCGTTAATAAAAGAAGCCATTGAAATTTAAAAAAAATTAATAAATCTATTAATGAATATTCTAGGTACATTATAACATTCCATGTACAGGGATACATATTTTAAAATGGAATATGTACTATCTTCTTCAGATATCTTCAGATTACTGCCTCGCCACCTCTAACCCCTCCACTGTTAATTGAAGTAACCTTGTTATATAGCCGACGCGAAAGTAGTACAGCTCATATTCAAAATATTAGAATAATTGAGAAAAAGTAATAAGAAAAAATTATTTGTCATTTATTTATTTTTTATACTAAGTAAATGCAATTAAATTTCTTATAAATTAAATCTGGAATGTTTAGATAAGATTTTAACATTTATAAAATATAAAATACAGCACAATAAATTAGGTATACAGCTTCCTTAAGCACACCAGAATATTAGAATAAAATTTAGATTGGTTCAAAATATTAGAATATTTTATTTTACGCAACAATATTACCTTATGAAAATGAAGTAAATGGTAGTTAATATTTTGTAGCATCCCCTTTAGCTTTCATAACAGCGTACAATCGATCTTGCATACTATATACAAGGTGTTTACAAACATTTCTATCAATATTAGCCCAAATAGACTTTATACGTGCCACTAACTCAGTTTTACTTGAAGGAGGATTTTCTTGAAGTTTTTTCTTCATTATACACCATAAGTTTTCGATGGGATTAAGATCTGGTGAATTTGGTGGCCAAGGAAGTACCTTAATGTTGCGTTGGCGGAACCAATTCTTAGTTGACACCGAGGTATGCGGGGACGCTAAATCTTGTTGAAAGATGAAATCATCTTCAAATAAATCTTCTGATGATGGAATCATGTAATATTCTAAAATTTCTTGATATATCAGAGAGTTAACCTTTTCGTAGACGATTCATAACTTTCCAGGTCCTTCTGCACTCATACAACCCCAAACCATGACACTAGCAGCAAATTTTACGGAACGTTTAAGGCATTCTTTATCAAATGCTTCTTGCTTCATTCTCCAAACTCTAATACCTTGATTACCATATGAAACACAAAACATACTTTCATCACTAAATAATATATTTTTCCAATCTTCATTGCTCCATAAACGTCTTGATTTACACCAATTCAATCTTATACGCTTTTGTCTTGCAGTCATGAGAGGTTTTGTTTTCGGCACAGGAGATTCAAATTTAAATTTATGGAGACGTCTTAATGTTGTCGATGTAGAAACTTCAAATTTTTCTTCTTTCCATTTTCGGTGCAAGAATCGCACACTTTTAAAACGGTTTTTCTTAACTATACGCTTCAGTTTCCTGTCATCTCTAGCAGATGTTTTTGGTTTTCGGCCACCATTTCGGCGATTATTTTGAAATTTTCCAATTTTTGAATATTGTGTTAGTATTTTACTAACGCTCGATTGCGAACAATGTAAATAATTCGCTATAAAACATTGATTTTTACCGTGCCGATACAAATCAACCATACGAAGTTTAATAGATTCAGGAATATCACTCACACGGCCCATTTTAAGACGAAAAAGAAACAAACTGCAAAAAAGAATACTGATTTTAAATAAAATAGTCTGAATTTAATCAATGATGCCACCAGTTAAGAATTGGTAATAATTAAAGCAGAATTAATGTGAAATATTCTAATATTTTGAACCACTTGAAAAAATATTCTAATATTTTGACTTTTCAAAATAATTTTTTTTGCAATTAATCTTTTCAAAAATTATATTAAATTTAAGATAACAAGTAAGTTTAATCAACAATAAGTTCTTAATAAAAATATCGTTTGCATATTTTCATTAAAAGACATTAAATTACCAAACGATATTTTCAATTTCTAAAAAAAGGGTAATTATTCTAATATTTTGAATATGAGCTGTATTAGAAAGTTTCAGTATGTAATCATAAGCAGTTTATATATACATTGTATGTATTATACACAGTATGTAGTCAATCAAAGAGTATATATTTTTTCACGTATATACAAGGTGTGTCCAAATTAAAAGGAGACTTTAGTTGTAGTTTATTGTATAAGTATCAACTCGCAATGTGTTAATGTGTATGCGAATAGATGGCGTTGTGGTATTTCTTGTTACACATGACGGAACTTGACAGCTTCGCAGCAATATACTCATTTCAGGAGAGTTTCTGCAGTTCGTTGCACGATGTATTCTTCCAAATAAGCACAAAGGGCAATTATTCAATTACTTCGTGCAGAAGGAGAGCATGCTTCCCAAATTTATCGTAGGATTAAAGCGCTATAGAGAAAACAGTTTCTCGTATGGTCATATTCCGGACATGTCAGTGTTATGGAGCCGGACACGTAACTATCAAGGACTTGTCACACCTTTGCGAGGCAAATATTTTCAGGTTTTAAGCCCTTAAAACATTTCCATAGGGGGTTCTGATACATCCTCCTAACAGTCCTGCTCTGTCACCGTGTGACTCGCATATGTTCGGTTCCTTAAAAAATATCTTAAGGTTCAGACATTCACCTTTGACAAGGACATGCAATACACCTTGAAAATTTGAAGCTTCAGCAAGCTACGCATTTATAAGCTTAAGCCTTCTACACCCTTCCTACACTGTTAAATTTTTTTCTCTAATTTGAACCAAATTTTGGTGCTAAGTAGCTGTCACCATAAAATGTTGAAATTTCGTATCAACATTTGGAGCTTCCTGATGCAACCTCGTCCCAAGTATTGGAACTATCTTTCAACAGGGTCACCAAATTTTGGTTCAAAATTTCACCATCTTACAGTTGCAATTATTGAGCACCAAAATTTGGTTCAAAGTTGGACAACATTTAAAAAAGTCTACGCACTAGAATCAGGGCTTTGAATTTCTATATATAGTTCAATTGTTCCACAGTTACTATACTTATAATATTGTTATTAAAATTTATTCATATATAATTTTAGTCTCCTTTTCATTTGTAAAAAAACATTACACATTTGTGATCTATCTTTACTGGAGGAATTATATTGATTATATTTTGCAAATCGAAGAAATAAATTATAAAAATTAAAATAAGTAAATTCTTAAGGATGAAAATTGTAGCTTCCATTCAGACGAACGTAATCCTGGATTACAAGAATTCGCTTATTTTTATACGTTCCAATTGAATATGAATTATTATTCAAAAAAGAGACAAGATTTGCTGCTTGGTTAATGGAATTTATTTTTTTCGGCCATAATATTAAGATAAGTGTTTGTTTAAATCACTTGAGCTTGACTTATAGGTCAAATATATATTTTAATTCAAATTGTATCAACCTACATCAATGAAGGTGCTATTTCAATCCTGTTATTTCTTAATTTTTTTTACTGCAATATATTTTTGTAAGTAAATTATCTGCATGTTTTATAAATTTAATTCCTAACCAATAGAGAATTCTCAATAACATATCCATAAAGAATTCCTATAAATTAAAAGACCTGGGAGAGGTTTTGATGCAATTATTGCAGGAAAATTGAGTCCAATTTACTTGGAACAGGCACAGAAGTGTGTGTAAAACAGTAAGACCTTTTAAAACGTCTGAAAAGTGAACACTTTGTTTTCAGACACGTGAATTCCGAATTTCAGACGGTTCGATTTACAGTGTTCCTTTATTTTAAAATTCATCCCTTTAAAATTATTATCTCATTATAAACTTTATAAATAATGTATCAGTTAATGTTTTATAACAAATTATTCTAAAGGTATTTTAAAATATTGCCAATGTATAAAGAGTTAAACTTGCTGAAATGATCTGCGTTATCCCATTTGATTAAAAACCATCCGATACCTCTATGATTTTGGACTGACAGTCTCAGCCTGGGCCTAATGTTGTCGTAGCTACATGCGTAAAAAACAATATTTTTAGCGCAAAGTTATTAAATTACTGTGGCAGTAAAATTGTACAAAGTTATGAAAAATGCTGAACAATTGCAGAAAAATTCAAAATTTTGCCTCAAATCTGAACCCGATATGGCAAAAGATTCGATGTCCCTGAATTATAACATTTACACTAATATCAAATTATAATTTTCATAAGACTTTTTTTCATATACACTTTTTCAGATACAGGATGTCGATGAATGCCGTGTACACACTTGCAGAGGAGATAGAGAACATCGATAGGAGCCATAATTACATAGGGAAGCATGGCAGAAACGTTACTGTATCGGTATAAATTCACAGAAAGACAATATAGCCAGAAAATGAAATATCAAACTCTTCAATGTACAAAAAAGAAACAAAAATTATGACATAAAATCATCGTAGGAGTGTCCGAAATTGCGATTATGGTCAAGTACGAACCCGACACCGACATGACCTGGACTGGCGTACATGTTCAAAAATACCGAGCGTTTCACGGATCGATTCCGCAGCGATATGTATTCGTGCCTCCAGATCTATTTTAGAATAGACGGGCATGTCGTACACAAGACTCTTCATAGCATGCCAGAGAAAAAAAATCCAGAGGTGATAAATCAGACTATCTGGGAGGCCAAGAGCCGGGAGCACCATACCCAATTCACTTGTTTCGAAATGTCTGGACCAAATATTCATGTACACACCTTTCATAATGAGATAGCGCCCCGCTCTGATAAAACCACAAGTGGTTCCTAATAGGTGCTGGAACATCGGTAAGCCAATCATAAAATCTGAATTAAGGCTATTCTTAAATCAAAAGAGCAAATTTATGTCATAAGTTTTAATTTATCTTTGTTTGAAAATGCGTGAAACTAGCAGGTGTTGTTGTTTAGAAAATATCTAATCACACTCATTTTCTCTCTCTTTTTTTTAAACGCAATAGATTTTTCAGAAAATTTTTCAAAGTGGGCGTTCTGAACAGATTTTCCGTGCGATAGAAGAAAAATCAGCTAAACTGGTTAGAAAAAAACCTTGTCACGTGATTAAAAAAGCTTTTGACTCAGTACGTAATTAATAGATCAAAAAATGAAAGATTCAGTTTGATTACAAATCGCTTCTATGGTCAGACTTTACAATTTTATATATTTTTGTTAAAAAAATTTATAATCATGACAAAACGTTTCGCGCTTGTTGAGTAGAGAAGTTTGGAACAGCCTTAAGAAAAGTAACCCACTGGCAACACTCTGTTGGCTTAGAGAGTTCGCATGCAACACCACCTATCGATTTACACTCGTTATTTCCCTATATAATTATGATCCCTAACGATGTTCTCCATCTCCTCTCTAAGTGTGTTCACAGTATTCGGGGACACCCTGTATAATATAAAATGAATTACATATTTTCAAACCACGCTTTTCAACTTGTAAAGTTTTCGGAGATTCATTGCACAATAAATTTATTCCTTCTTAAAACTGTATTTAAGTACATTTAAATGTATATATATATATACATTAATTCCAATTTGTGGTTTGTTTATCTGTTTATATATATATATATAAGAGTGTTGTAACAGTTAATTTTAGCAATGAAAGGAAAAAAGTTCATGTAATTCTTTACATTTTTGTTAGGTGTTTAAGTAAGTTCTGGAACATTTTTATTTAAATCTGGGAAATACAATTTTAATTGGTTAGTTTTCTAAACTACTACATGGATACTTTCCAGGAGTGGAATGTAGGAAAAAATGTATAAAAAGAAAAATATATATAAATAAGTAAATAAAAATAAAGGATGGCTTCACGAAGGAAAATGTTGATTAGCGGAATCTATAATACCGGCAATGAATAAAATAAATGAAAGAAAGAGATTGAATTATCGATCAGGTTTTCTTTTCTAAAAGGGAATGTTACATTTCAGAAAATTTTACCAATATGTCAAATACAGTAGATTTTTTTCAGCATCATTTCAACTGGAGGGTAATTAAATAAAAATGGCGCAAATTATGTAAATTATACTTAAGAAAATATTTTCAGAAGAGGAATGAAATGCAGTTAAATTAATTGTAAGAAATATTTTGAATATTTGTTTTTCTTTTCTTTTTTCTTTTTTTTTTTTTTGCACGAACAAAATGAAAGACTAAATTTAATCGACATTATTTATAATGTTTTAATTTAATAGAAACACTGCAAATTATTATTTTTTGTTAAACAGTTTTTAAATGCAATTCAGGAAATGAATTTATTTTGTTTAATGCAATAATAAAATAAAAGTAACTTTCAAAATCTATAACAAATTATATTTTTTTTCCTGTTTTCATTAGATTTGTACCAGTTTTAGGAAATTCATTTAGTAAAATAAATTAATTTTATTTGTAATTATGCTTAAAATATGCTTTTTAAATTATATAAGTGAAAAAGAATAGCAGATTAACAGGAAATAAAATGCAATAAAATTTTGTTTAATTCGTTTGTTTATCGTTTTAATAGTTTAAAACATAAAATCAATATATAACAGTTAATGTATGTCTATTAGATTTTGTTCATTTATTTTATAGATACCAAATGAAATGAAGTGAAATCAAATTAAAGAATTATTATTATTATTATTATTATTTTATTCGTAAATATAAATTAGTAAGATAGTTATAAAAGAACGAAAATTCGCAGAATTTTACAAATTAAAGATTAATTCATTAAAATTAGGTTTTAAAATTAAATAATGTTTCACAATGAAAAAATCTTTTGATGCATCTGATCCTTTGAATAATTAGAAACATTTATTTTGAAAATATTTTAGTTTCTATGGACTGGGGCAGTCAAACGGAAATAGGTAAATAAATTAAAAAATATAAATGCTACATTTGAAAGGAAAATCCTGCGTTAAGCACAAATTACGAAGCACATGTAAGCACATTAAGAGTTATTTAACTATACTTAACCGTTTAATAAATAAAAGTGAAAGATTATTTTTAAGTAAATAATTTGAAAAGTACATAACATATCTATAAATCAGATTTCAGCAAGTATCATGCGTAGTTGAAAAAATTAAAATATTATAATTATATTTCATGTATTAAAATCAAAATCATTCGTTTGAGTAGTTTTTGCGCTTTTATATGGAAGCACACAGATAGACAGGAGCCCCAAACAACAACTATAGACGCTACGAATTTATAAAACTATGAACGCGCCTTTAAACAAATGTGATTTCAAATCACATCAGCAATCATACTTACTAATTTCATGCTTTTATTTTTAAAAGTGAGTCCGTTAGTTTGTTCGAAAATGTATGATTGTTTTTTAGAAAAATATATTTTGATAAAGGTCTAATTAATAAACAATTTTTCCTTATACTCTATTTTGTTCCACATCTTAAAACTACTTTTCTAGACTCTCAAACCTCAAAAGAAAAAAATATATAAATTCCCAAAGTCTCTTACTATATTCAAAATATTTTCTTATTTAGTTTTTTTCAGTATATGTTTTTTGATTAATTTACTAAAAGTTACATCGAAATCCTTCTAAATCTGGTGTAACTAAAAATACAGCTTAATGAACGATAGAGAAACACATTATATTTCTGTTGTCGTAATATTTTACGTGCCGTAGCCATAGCATTTAACTAGCCAAACATCGATAAATCAATCTGAAAATCTCGAAAAATTTCTATGTCTTATGCTACATGGTATTACCATTCTATGTGTTACAAATTTCTGTAAAATATTGTTTGTTTCACTCATCTATTTTTTCCTTCATTTTGTTAGTACTTCGTCGAGGAAGATGTATAGTATGAGATACAGTCTATAAATTATCATCATCTTGTTTCAAACTTTAAATAATGTTTGTCACGTAAATGTATTTTTATTTAATGGATTCTTTAAAAGTTAATAAAGTATTTTTGTACAGCTTAAGTATAGTGCACTTTTTAAACTATTTTACGTATATTAAAAAGTGTTAATGAATTTGATTTGTTTGCACATGCATATTTATAGAAAAAACACATACAGAGAAAAATCACTTTTAAGTGAAGTGAATTTTGGCATTTAAAGGAACAGCTATGTAATAAAGTCGTTTTAAATTTTAAATAAAATATTCGGATCTATACAAAACTTCATCAAAATCTCCTAGCGATAATAAAGAATAATTTCAGCAAAAGAATACATAATCCATATTTTGGTCATTTTTCGCTGAATGAAGTGTACCGTGAGCCAATGACAGGATTTAATAGAATAAAGAAAACTTTTATTAATATTTCTGTTTCATTTTCCTAAATTTGGAAAAGATTTGACAAAATTCTGCAACGATTTCATATATTAAAATTAAAATCATTCGTTTGGGTAGGTTTTGCGCTTTTTATATGGGGCACATGGTCAGACAGCAGGCTGGATCAAATTTCAACGATATGCACTACTTATTTATATAATTACAAACGCACCTAAAAATCAATGTTATTTCAAATCATTTCAGTTGTCATATACGTACAAATTTCACATTTTTTCGTTTACAAATGAGTCCGTGAGTTTGTTCGAAAATGTATGGTATTTTCTTAAAAAGGTGTTTTATGATAAACGTCATTAAACGAAAATATCTTTCCTTATATTCTTTTTTGTCCTATATCTTAAAACTATTTTTCTTGACACCCAATTCTCGAAACGAAAAACTATAAACACACAAAATCTACTGCTATTTTTAAAATATTTTTTTTTCATTTAGCCTGTTCTTAGCCTATGTCTTTTGATTTATTTACTAAAAGTTACATCGAAACCCTTCTAAATCTGGAGTAACTAAAAATCCAGCTTAATGAACGTTAGAGAAACACATTACATTTCTGTTGTCGTGATACATTACGTGCCGTAGTCATAGCGTTTAACTAGCCAAAAATCCATAAATCAATCTGAAAACTTTGAACAATTTTCTGTATCTTATGTTACATTGAATTATCTTTCTATATGTTACAAATTTCTGTAAAATATTGTTTGTTTAATCCCATCAATTTTTTCCTTTATTTTGTTAGTACTTCCTCGAGCAAAATGTATAACATGAGATACAGTCTATAAATTATCATCAGTTTGTTTCAAACTAAATAATGTTTGTCAAGTAAATATATTTTCATTTAAGGGATTCTTGGAAAGTTAATAAGGTATTTTAACACAGGTTGTGTGTAATGCACTTTTTAAATATTTTTCGCAATATTAAAAAGTGTTCTTGAATTTTATTTGTTTGTACATGCTTATTTATAGAAAAAATACAAACAGAGAAAACTCACTTTTAAGTGAAGTATATTCTGGCATTTAAAAGAACAGCGATGTAATAAAGTCGTTTAATTTTTTTTATATATAATGCTCGGATATTTACGAAACTTCATTAAAATCTTCTAGGTATAATAAAGAATAATTCCAATAAAAATTAGACAATCCATATTTACGCCAATTTTCGCTGAATTAAAAGAACAGAGAGCATTTGCTTATGATAGGATTTAATAGAATAAAGAAAACTCGTATTAATATTTTTCGTTTCATTTTATGTTCATGTATAGTTGTTTTACAGAAAAAAGTACTTTTTGATAAACATCTAAATAATAAACAATATTCCCTTATATCCTATTTTGTTCTATATCTTAAAACTATTTTTCGAGACTCTCAATTTTCGAAAGAAAAAAAAAATATGAAATCCCGAAATCTCTTGCTATTTTCCAAATATTTCTTTATTTAGTTTTTTCTCAGTATATGTCTTTTGATTAATTTACCAAAAGTTACATTGAAATCTTCTAAATCTGGAGTAACTAAAAATACAACTTAATGAGCGATAGGGAAACACACTAAATTTTTGTTGTTGTCATATTTTACGTGCCGTAGTCACAGCGTCTAACTACCCAAACATCCATAAATCAATCTGAAAACTTTGAACGATTTTCTATATCTTATGTTTCTTTGTGTTATCTTTCTATATGTTACAAATTTCTGTAAAATATTGTTTGCTTAATCTCATCTATTTTTCTTTTCTTCAATTTGCCAGTACTTCCTCGAAGAAAATATAAAACATGAGATATAGTCTATAAATTATCATCAACTTGTTTCAAACTTTAAATAATGTTTGTCAAGTAAATATGTTTTCATTTAATGAATTATTTAAAAGTTAATAAAGTATTCTAACACAGCTTAAGTATACAAAATTCTGCAATGTTTATATATATTAAATTTAAAAGCATTCACTATTATACATATTAAATTAACACAGCTTATTAAGTATATTTAAGTATATAAAATTCTGCAACGATTATATATATTAAATTTAAAAGCATTTATGCTAGTCGTTTTTCGAAGAAGACATAAAACATGAGATACAGTTTTATAAATTATCATAATCTTGTTTCAAACTTTAAATAATGATTCGTCAAGTAAATATATTTTCATTTAATGGATTCTTTAAAAGTTAATAAAGTATTTTTGTGCAGTTGAAATATGATGCACTTTTTACCTATTTCTGGCATTATTAAAAAGTGTTTATTAATTTGATTTGTTTGACTGTGCGTCTTCCCATTTGGCCATACTCTAATGCTTGTAAATAGACTCAGATCGCCGTGCATTTTTATATGTTATTGATAATTACTAGAGGATGGTCGGTATCTATTATGTTTCTTCTAAAAAAATTAAATAAATAAAAAATAAAATCTTATACTATAATGCGAGCAAAAATTGTGTGTGTGTGTGTGTGGGTAAATTTTATCTCAAAAACGGCTCTAACGATTTTCGCAAAAATTTGGATTTTACCATTTTCGGGCACGAGAAGACCATTGGGCTAGGTCACATGTTCGAGAAAATTCGATTATTGGGTCATTTTGGGTCATTTTGGGTCAGGATCAAGTTATTTATATCTAGAGAACGGCTGGATTGATTTTAAGGAAATTTTGTATCCAATCGTTTTTTGGCACGAGAAAACTATTGGGCTGGGTCACATGTTCGAAAAATTTCGATTAGTGGGTCATTTTTGGGTCATTATGGGTCAAGCCATTTTTATCTAAAAAACTGCTCTAACGATTTTGACCAAATTTTATATTTTATCGTTTTGGATTACAAGAAGACCATTGGGTTAGGTAACATGTTCGAGAAAATTCGGTTAGTGGGTCATTTTTGGGGTCATTGTGGGTCATGCTATTTTTATTTAGAGATTTTCTCACGCAATTTTGACTAAAAAATGCATTATATGGTTTTCAGGCACGAGAAAAACATTGGGCTAGGTTACATGTTCGAGAAAAAAAAATTAATGGGTCATATTGGGTCATTAAGGGTCTGGGTCAAGCTATTTATATTTAAAGAACGGTAGAATCAATTTCATCGAAATTTTGCCTGTAACAGTTTTTTGATACGAGAAAGCTAATGGGCTAAGTCACACGATCAAGAGATTTCGATTATAAGAGCCAGTTGTGGGTCATGATGGGTCATAATGGGTCATGGTCAAGCTATACCTAAAGAACAGGTGGATCGATTTTAACGAAATTTTGTATGCAACATTTTTTTGGCACGAGAAAATCATTGGGCTAGCTCTCAGTTCGAGAAATTTCGATTACTGGGTCATTTTGGGTCATAAAAGGTCTGGGTCAAGCTATTTATATCTAAAGTACGACAGTATCAAATTTAATGAAATTTTGTATGTAAGTTTTTTGACACGAGAAAATTAATGGGCTATCTCACATGTTTGAGAGATTTCGATTATAAGAGTCATTTATGGGTCATGATGGGTCATAACGGGTTATGTCAAGCTATATCTAAAAAACATGTGGATCAGTTTTAACGAAATTTTGTATACAACATTTCTTGGCATGAGAAAATCATTGGGCTAGGTCATATGATCGAGAAATTTCGATTAATGGGTCATTTTAGGTCATAAATGGTCTGGGTCAAGTTATTTATATTCAAAGATCGGCAGGATCGAGTTTAACGAAATTTTGAGTGTAACACTATTTATACATGAGAAACTAATGGGCTAGGTAACATGTTCGAGAAATTTCGATCAGTGGGTCACTTTTGGGTTATTCTAATTTTATCTAGACAATGTCTCGCGCAAATTTGACTAAATTTTTTATTCTATTGTTTTCGGACACAAGAAAATCATTGGGTTAGGTCAGATGTTTGAGAAAACTCGATTAATGAGTCATTTTGGGTTATAATGGGTCCAGGTCAAACTATTTATACCTAAAAATTGGCTCAATCGATTTTATCTAAATTTTGTATTTTACGTTTTTCGGCACGCAAAAATTAATGAGCTAAGTCATATTTTCAAGAGATTTTGATATAAGGGTCATTTGTGGTTCATGCTAATTTTATCAAGAAAATTGTTCTCACCATTTTGAGTATATTTTCTATTATATCGTTTTCGGCAAAAGAAAACCATTGAGATAGGACACATGCACGTAACTATTCAATTAGAGGTTCGTTTTAGGTCTTAATGGGTTCGGGTCATTCTAATTATATATAACAACGACTCAGTCAATTTTACCTAAATTTTGCAACGGAAAGTCTTTTCTCACGAGAAGACTATTGAGCTGAGTTGCATATTAAACAAAATTATATTAGTGGGTCATATCGCTTCATTGCTGAATGCTGTAAAGCTAATTTTACTTAAGAAATGGCTTAAATGATTTTGATCCATTTTATACTCTACTGTTTTTGATTACCTGAAGACCATTGAGCTAAGTCACATGTTTGATCACATGTGATTAGTGGATCATTTGGGTAATAATGGTCAGGATCACGAGACTATGGCAAAAGCCAATAAGTTGGCGATATTTGACAAAATGCTGGCGAAATTTGGCCGAAAAATCGACTATTAAGATTACGAAACCAAAACACATATTTGGCGCCAAATGAAAGAATGTGTCCAAATTTGGATATATGTGGCAAAAAATATTGTCTTTCAGAATGTGAAGAAATTTCTTATACATTCTTAATAGTCTTCGAGATGCATAGTTAAACTAATCAGAGTCGAGCAAAAAAAAGTGATTTGGATTGATGTCCTTTCGTTGTAAATTTTAAAATAAAATAAAATTTATGAACATGTGCATACCTTATTGATTGTTTTTGTAAATAATACTATTATTAATAACATGTTTTACAGTAATAATACTATATCGAGTTGAACACAAAGTTAATTTTGACCGAGTTGAGCTCGGTCACCCCTGCTAGTTAGATATTATTTTTAGTACTTTCAACAACGTTGAAAGGAGCTTATACATTCGGTTTGTCTGTCCGTCTGTCCATCAGTCTACGCTCTAACTCCCGCAAATATACTCGGAATTTCATTAAATAGATAAATCTTATTTAGTATCACGTAAACATGTTTACGATTACATGTGAAATATGTACGATTCATGGTTCATTCACGGGGATGCTGAAATAAATTCCATTATATTACGATATATAGAGAAAAATCATTTGAAGAGTGTTTTAATGTTATTACGCTATTTTAAATGCATTAAAACTGATATAAATCTCTGAATTTTACTATGATTACGTCAAAAGACAGCATTCTAAGAATTTTTGTTAATTTACAGTGACACACAAAAGAAGACAGTAACAGTGCTATTTTTGCGTAATAAAGGCTGCAGATTGCGATTTAAAATTCGGTGTACCTTTTAAGGAGTTAGGTGGGTTTCAGAGGTACAAAAAAAGGTATTTTTACGATTTTTTATTGTAAGTAAACAATCATACATTTAAAAAATATAATATGGCATATCAAAGGTACATATTTCAACAATGTCTCCTGAAATTTTTATATAAAAATGTTGAAAATTCAGTCATTGAGACCTCATCTCCCTTAGTGTCCCACAAAAAAGTGCTCTCGCCATGGACAGCATAACTTATTATTGGTTCATCTAAAATTAAAAAACCAAAATTATTTCGTTAGTACATATATAAATCTCGTATTTGAACGAAGGGAAAAAAAATATATAATTTTCATTTTTTCTCAAACTTTAAAAAAAAATCTCATTTTTTGGTCAAAATTTCGCCATTTATTGGCTTAAAAAAATAAGTTGTAATGAAAAAAAAATTCCTTCGTTCAATAACTAGATAATGTTATTTTAAAGATGTCTACACAATTTGAACTAAATCGGTTCATAACTTTTCGAGAAATCGTGTCCACCGACTTCAAAAATGAAGTTTTGAGAAAAACACGTTTAAAGTTTTAAGTTGAACTTACATGCAAGAAAAAAACTTTTTTTTCAACTTACATAGAATCATCGATTCCAGCACCATAAAGCAGAGTACCCGCAGTTGCGGCAATGTCTAAGGCATCCTTTTGCCCTTGCCTGTGACGAATTCTTGCTTCACGAGTCTCAATGTCAGCTTTCCTGTCGGCAATGAGTATGCGTTTTTCATCTTCTTTTCGGGCATACTCATGGCTGTTTCGGCCAAATTTCAAGTCCATGCCATGCATAAAAAGCAACAAATCTGAAATCCTTTCGTTGAATGTGCCAGCAGCGACATATGCAGCGATCCCAACTATTTTTGAACCAGCAGGGAGTATTTTAGGAGTAATTTTCCAAACTAACTGGTTTAAACTTTCATTATTATTTTGAGTGAATCCACCAACACACCTCTCTAAGAGCTCCTCTTTGCTGAGGTCTTCATAAATGGGTCTGATAGCTGATGAAACTTCACTTGTTAATGAATCATAGTCATGTTTGTATGATGACAGAGTGTTCATTGATGAAGCGCGCTGCCAAGTGCACCATGAGTCAGGGTCCTCTGGACATTTATCGTGCTGTGGATTTTTGTCTGTGGAGGTATAATGGAAAAAAAGTTGCCCAAATAGCGTCTCTTATATTTTGTACCGAATTGCAGTTTCTTCTTATAGCTAGTCCATAATAAATTGTTAATTTATCAATTAACTTGCCAGTAAGTTTTCCTTTGCCATATAGAGTTTTTTTTCTAATAGATTTACCGGCCTTTGTTTTTGTTTCTTCAACAGTTTTATTGACTAAATCACGTAAGCGTTTGCCCATCCTTTTTTGCACATGTCCTACGCATTCTTTTTTATTAACAATAAAATCATCACCATAAGATTTGGCATTGAGAACTCCAGAGTATGTTTTAGAGTCCCCGTCACCAATATAATTTGAGTACCTTAGGCCATATTTTTCAAAAGAGCGTTGAAACATTGCAACGATTGATGAAACTTCCATATAGTTTTTTTTCCAGGCTTCACATAATTTACAATATGAGGATTTTACAAAAATATCTAAAACTTTTCCGCTACAGTATCCAATTATCGAAGACACACCGTACAATGATGAAAAACCGCGCTTTTTCCAAGTGCCATCACCTGATACAGTTACATCTGTCGTATCATCAATATTATTTTCATCACACGTTAATTTTTTCTCTTGTTTTGCAGCCGATGAAAAAAGTGCTTGAGCAACCGTCTCAACACATCCGTAAATTTTATCAACATAAAAATCGTATATTGACTTATTCAAGAAAGAAGCACTCATTTCCATCAAGCCACAGAATTTTTTACATCCGGCCTAATATTCGCATCACAAAAATAAACCTACGATTTATTTCGTAAGCGTTTCCAATTTTGTGACAGGATAAAATGTATTGAGGCTGACATTTTTCACATTCCACGAAAATTTTGAAACCAAGGCCGTATTTCATACACTGTTTAAAATCTACTTTCCCATTGCATATTTTGTCCTGTCCATTTTCGTTTATAATATTAGAGCATTTCACAAATGAAGATAGCGTTGAAAAAATTATAAAAAAAGGGGATGATTGCATACTGCAAAGTACCGTCTTCTGGCACATGATTTTCATCTTGGCTTCTAAGTTTTTTCGCAGACGTGCTAGTGAAAGATTCATTATGTTCCTCAGGATTTTTAGGATTGGATGATTGTTTTCTCTTTCTTGGTCTATCTTTTCTTCGACCACTAGTTATTCGATCAGATCTCGTCACTTTACTCACGATGAATAAAAATTTGTAACACTTTTAATTTCACAGAAGCAAAAATTCACAAACATTTATAACCTTAAAGAAACCTCGTGGATCAGGAGGCAACCAAGAAATGAAATATTTGAGCAGTTTAAGTTACGTTTGAATGATATACAATAAGCAAACGAGAAGAACAATCAATAGACAGCTGTTTTCGTACACCTGCGGTGCGCTACACCGACGTGGCCCAATGGGCGGGACTTCCGAAGGATCTAGTTCTTGGAATTTTACTCGGATCGATTTAAAATTTTTGGAGAATATTTTAAACATATTGTACTATTTAATAAGACAATAAAAAAAACGATTTTTTGAAATTTTAAAACCCACCTAACCCCTTAAATTTAATTAGTATTTTGTATAATTCTCTTTATATATAAATTCTATATATTACATACAGGATTGCACAAAAGTATTCGCATACCATTCACCTTATTAGAGGAAATTTCTGAAGCATAATTTTCAACTGAAATATATGTATTGTTTAAACGAACAAAATTTTCGAATGCATTTTGTCAATACATACAAATTTCTATATCATATACAAAAATACTGCTTAAAAATTCTGATAATTTTCCGATTATAGATGTGAACAGCAAAAATTTGGTTGTGAAAAGCGTTTTATATTTATGTATAGTGAAATGAAACGTAATATTTAAATTTTTAAACGATGCAATTTCGTTACATTACTCTGATTGTGTTAGAACGCACTTTTCATAATCTACGTTTGACACATGATTTCTTTTCCTTCTTGTTATAAGAAAAATAGGATTTTTGATATCCAATAGGATGCATGTTTTTAAATTTATTAAAAGCGATATTTCGTATTGGTCTCATACCAGAAGGTAATGCTCAAAGATTTCAATCTCTACAGCATTATTTTTTATTCGAATAATTCCAATGGTTTAAATACGTGGTTCAGGTAAATGTGTTAAATTTGTGCGCTGCATTATGTTCGTAATAAATTTTATATAACTGTTGATGAAATTATAATTTCTTTGTGAAAGATTAGTCGTAAAAAAAATACTAAATTACTTATTTTGTTTTAAGTTAGAACACATTAATCTTTCCCAATCTCTGTTCACGATAGATATGGATTGAAAAGAAATTAATGTTTGTAGAATGTTTTTAAAGCAATAAGAAGTGAGTAAGTTGCAAAAAACTTACATTTAAAAATGCATTTTTCGCCTATACAACGTTTAAAAATAAAACGATACCCGATATTAAAAAGCAGAAAAGCAAAATTTAACCGCCAGGTGTTATAACATCAAAATGACGTAAGCGTAACTCTTGTAAAAAAAAAAGAGGGATGATTTTTAATTTACAAATATGTACTGCGATCACGAAAGAAAATGTACAGTTACTTCTTCCGTATCACCCAAGATTTCAAAAAGTATTGCATTATATTTAGAAGCCTCACAAAAGAATTTATCTTTGAAATTTACCGAAGAATTTATAAAAATAAATTTTTACTAGCAATGACCTAGTTTTCAAAAACGTTTCCCAGTAGATTTCCCCAGTGTATTAATCAGTACTATCTACCAAGAAAACCGATTTATTTGGTGTATGAGATCTCAAGTAAATATTTTCATGTCCAGCATACATGTTTAACTTAAAACTTTGAATTAATAGCATTAACAGTAATTTTGTTAATATTTTCTTTTACAATTGAATGGAAAATTTCAGTTATGCAGATGAAAATGTTTAGTCGACGTCTGAAAGCATAAAAAACTGGTTTTCCGGTTAGAGAGAACTGATTAATGTATTGTAAAAGTGACTCGGAAACGTTTCTGAAAATCGCGGGGAGCTTTCTGAGGTTTCTAAAGATAAAAGAATAATTTTCGGAATATTGGATGGTTTTAAAGCTCTTATAGGATAATTTCGTCCATGATTATAGAGAATTTTTTGATTTAAGAAACATGTATTTTTTTATTTACAATGTATTTTAAAAATAAAATCATCAATATTAAAATAAAATTAGAAAGAAAATAGAAAGAAAAATACAAAACCATGAAATTATGAACCTCAAAACAGCACATTACAAATTAATGAAATTAAATATTTCAATAAAAATAATTTTATTTATCAAGGATTTAGAAATTTACTTGAAATCGGACTTATGTAAATATTTAGTATATAAACTAAAGATTACAACATTGGAAGGAATAAATGATTTTGAGAGGCATTAAATGTGTATCCCATGAAGAAATCGTCTATTACTTTTCTAATATTGCATAAAGAGTATCCTATTACAAAAAATATCAACTATTTACAACGTGTTACTCGAATTTATAACCTAGTATTATTATATGAAATACAATGTTTTTCTATAAAAAATGTTTACTCAAGAAAAATAATATAATATATAATAAATAACTAATAGTTTGCATGGACATAAATAATACTGTATCTGCTTAAAAATTTCCGGTTGAAACTATAATGTATTGTATACTTCAATATACTTCAATTTTTTTCCATGAAACTTGTTTCTTAAAATGTACCATTTGGTAAAAAAGTATTAATTCTGCGGGAGTATTATTTAATTGATTCTCAGTCATAAAAATCCATAAATTTATTTATTGTCAGAATCGATCCAATGGCACATACTTTTAGAAACGAGACATCATAATTACGGTATTTCAATTTCAATTTTTGAGATACATTCATCAATAGAATTAACGGTTAATGGAAGAGTAGTACTTTTAAAAACATTTTTTGACAATGGAAGGAAAAAAGGGTCATTAAAAAATATAATGGTTCACCTGTCATAATAATTGATTTCCTTTTGAGAAATTAATTTATTCGAAAGATTGTTGAATTCATAATTTCCACAAAATAATCAAATTAAAAACGGTACACTATAATTATGGCATTTTCATTTTATTATTTCGTTACGTTCATCAACCGAATATATGATTAATGGAATTGGATTTGTAGTACTGTTCTAATAATATAATAAAAAACCTGTACCTGTTCTAATAATATAATAAAAAAGGAATAATTTAAAAATATAAAAGTTTATCTGCCTTATTAATTCTTCTTTAAAAGATGATTAAATTTTGTTGAAACATATTGAATTCATTATGTCCACAAAATAATCAAATATACATTTTTTAAACGTATAACATTTTTCTATGCTTATCTCTTGAAAATAATAGCTTTTTATTAAATGTTCATTTTACATGTTTTCTTATAAATCCAAGACGCAATAAGTGAAAAATTGCACGTCATATGCACAAACAAGGCGCGTTCGTACTATAACAAAGTTTTTAAGGTATTCCGGATAGAATACAATATTCGAAATCCTTGTGGGGCCCTGTAAATATTGTTTGCTTTCTATTATACAGAAATTTATTCGTAGTAAATTTTAGCAGGGTATAACAATTTTATAAAACGTGAAATAGTTTAATATAATTAAAACGTTCTACAAACAATGTTTCCCTTTATACAATTATGCAATAGAATATTTTTGCGTGGTACATTAATACAAATATTCTGTATATTATTCTACTAATAAAAGATATTCTTTGCACCAAAGATGGTAGAGGACGTATATTTTTGTATGTATTTCATAGATACATATGAATTGCATTATATTCGAAGAATGTAACATCCTTAAAATACACTAGAAACTATTTTTCTTCAGGACCGTAAAGTAACGGAATTATTTTGATTGTCCCTGTAATTGAATTCTACATCAGATTTCAATAAAATTTGAGATAAATCGAAAAATGTATGTAATTAATTATGTATTTTAAAGTTCAAATGATACAGTTGGGTAGTTTTTGCGTTTTTACGTGCAGACAGATGGACGGATTGAACGACCGCAGTAGTTACTATACGTATTTACATAGTTACGAACGCACCTAAAAAAGAGATGCGTGAGCTTCTGTTTTTAAATGTTCTGAAAAGGAAATTTTGTAAGTTCTAACTACACTGCTAAAAAGTACTGTGAAAATACATGAAAATAGCGAGACTTACTGTAAATTTATAAGTTCACGTTTAAATGCACTCAATTGTGTTTTCGGGTCATTATTTTACACACATTTTCTTTATTTTATATATAATTTCCATGTTTTTATTTAAAGATACTTTTTATCTTTGTTAAATTTTGATATTCAAAATACGCACTTTAAAACTCTTTTGAAATTTTATTAGAAATATTAAAGAGGAAAATTTAGTTTAAGGAGACGGTAGACATTACATTTTTTTAGTTTTCATCATAGCAATATGAAATTTTGTACATATACACATTTCACCAAAATCATATAAAATACCTTCAAAAAATTTCTAATATTATTAAATTTTAATTTTTTTTAATTTTTAAAAATTTAAAAATTATGTTTTAAAATGCTTCTCGTGTCTTAATTTTTGAGATATTTTATAGCTTTTGCATTTCTATCACTTAAAACTCTATTATAAACAAATTTGTGTAATATTTTTTTAAATCTCTTGAATAGTTCATATTTTACAGATTTTCTAAATTCCATATCGATTTTCATAAAAATTTTGCCTTTTAATAAGTAAAAAAATCAAATTTAACTATCTTAAAGAAAACGAATTTTAAAAAGCTTACACAATTTCTTTCTAAACAGTATCAGGATACTTCCTTATCAAATTCATAAATATTGATAAAAAATTACGCCCCAAGGAGCATTTCATAAATCTAAAAACGCTGAAAAATTAGTCTTGAGGAAAACAGATTTAAAATATATAAACACACTTACCTTTATTATTTACTTTTTAAAACTTTCATAAATTGTACTTTAATAAGAAAAAACTGTTTCGGTACTATTATACCACAGAAAGACACTGTTTCTTACGACGATTCTGCTATAGACGATTTTGCTCAAATGAAGGTCCACTGTCACCTTGAAAATTGTATTTATTAAACTTAGAATGCAATTGCATATAATCCAAGTACCGAATAAATTCCTCCGAGTTGTGATAAAAATTTTATTCTGCTAGGGTACATCATTTTCTTATTCGTTTTCTGTTTCTATCACATTGTATAGAAATCACTTCCAATTAAATAATCACAAAACATTTAATTTTTTTCGCTAAAACTGACAAACGTTAAGCTGTTTATTTTATATTTCTAAATATACAAATTGAGATTATAAACATTTAATCTTGAACTTTCGCTTTGACTTAATATTTTTTAACATCCTGAAAATTAATAACAGATTTTGCTGACATGACGCAAAAAAAGAATGACATGAGGCTGCATTTTGTGTGACAGCTGTTATTTCCTATTTTTTTATGATCGGGGTGATTTGATACATCACAGAAATGAAACTTTTTAAAACTATCGACAAAGAAATTTCTCTTCAGAAGATTAAAAGATATTATTACACTAACTACACTAGCACCAGTACTAACTACACTGTTAAAAATTTCTGTGAAAGTGCATAAAAAGCGATACTCTTTGTAAATTTATATTTACGGTTAAGTTCACTGTTAAATAGCTGTAGTGAAATATGTAGTCCTAATAAAACAGCCCTAATTAGTAAACTAATGGGAATTTTTTTAATGCGTTTTTTTTGCGTATTGTTCAGAAATGATTACAGAATCAAAATATGTAATAAAAAAATTCGAAATTTTTTATGGTTTAAAGGTATTCTACCTCCTTAATTGCCCTCGATTGTGATTCTGGGTCTTTATTTTACACACATTTCCTTTATCTTATATCCACTTTCCCGAAGGGATTTCCACGTTTTTATTTGAAGATATTTTCATCTTTGTTAAATTTTGGCATTCAAAATACACATTTTTAAAATTCTTAAAATTCTTTTCAAAAGTTTGTTAGAAAATTAATTTTATTAAAGAGCAAAATTTAGTTAAAAAATTGTATTTATTGAACTTAGAATGCAATTGCATATAATACGAACTCCAAATAAAAATCTCCAATTTTTGATAAAATTTATATAGCACTTGTGCACAGCACTTTTTTATTATTTTCCTCTTTCTATCACTTTATATAGAATTCACTGGTATTTAAAACCTTTTAAACATTTAATTTTTACACATTTAACGACTTAAAACATTTACTTCTTTTCGCTAAAACTGAGAAACGTAAAGTTGTTTATTTTTTATTTGTAAAAAACATACTATAGAGTATAAATATTTAATCTTGAACTTTCGCTTTGACTTAATATTTTTTAACATCTTGAAAATTAATAACAGATTTTGCTGACATGACGCAAAAAAAGAATGACACAAGACTGCATTTTGTGTGACAGCTGTTATTTCCTATTTTTTTATGATCGGGGTGATTTGATACATCACAGAAATGAAACTTTTAAAAACTGTCGAGATGTTGTAACAAAGAAATTTCTCTTTAGAAGATTAAAATATATTTGAAGGAAATAAACACTGCCACAAAAAAGGACTGAAGTTTTAATTTCTTATCAAAATTTAAAAAATATATATTTATTTTATTTGAAAATAGATATTTCTTTTTAAAAATTATTTGAAAGTTATGAAGCTTATGTATGAAATAGGACCTTTCAAAGCTGCTTTCACTGTTGCAGCACATGTGAACTGTTTCGATAAATTTACAAGATATCTGTTTATTTTAAGGTTACTTTTAACGTTTTCATAATTATATTTAATTTTTTTTCGTGAAATGCAGCTTTAATGTTTTGTTTTTATTAAATTTGATTTTAAGCAACTTAGCGATCAGAAGTTTCCATGGCTGAAATGAAGAATTTATTAAATTTTCTCCTTCGTTTAAATTAATCCGTAATAAAATACTGCACTTGTAATATGTTTAAAAGCTACATTAATTATGTTAACTACTAATAGCTTGTATAATCAATCGGCCAGTATTGCAGTTTTTATTCTTATCTTTGCTATCATTAAGTTAGAAAACTTCAAACGAGAAAGGAGCAAAACAAATACTTTAATTCTGTTGCATATTTTTGGATCATTTCCTCTGAATCCCTGCTCAACTTCCTTAAACAAGTCCATACAGTATGTTGCAACGATTTTTTCTCTTACTATAACAAACTGAAACTCTTGACAAAAATATTTGGAAGTTTGTCACTTTACCGATTAATTACCTAAAAAGGTATCAAAGAATTGCTGATATTGTTTTTCTCCCTCTAAATATTCATTAATTTATTCAATTTTAAAAACCCTTCAAAAATAAGGTGTCCTGGAGTAACAATGCCACGTAAAGTTCTAACAATTTTCACGGATTATTATTTTTTTTCAAAGAAATGTAGGATTTGATACAACAATTTATTGACTATGCATAAAAGGAAGAATGTAAGATCAGATATGTATTCACAAAATATAATGGAATGATTTGTTGATGCTGTTTCGTGCATAATATAAAAAATAAACTCATTTCTAGGGTAATTTCCGCATTGAAAAGAATCAACAGGAGTAATAATAACAGTAAATGGCGTTATTAACTTGTATACTTATTGCGCAGTGTATTTTAAACTACCTTGCGAACACATCCAAAATTTTCCACAACATTTTAAAAACACATGAAATATATTACAAATCTGTGTAATAAACTAAGTATTTCCTAATAAATATATCGGCTTCGGATTATAGAATTTATCTCGCAAATTTTTATTTTCGCAAATTTACGCGCTTCTTTGAATTTTAAGGTCTACAAATAGAAAAAATAGATTTTTAAGGTGTTTTTCTTTTGTAATTCGGGTGACTCACAACACTTCTGCGCAGAACCCGTAGGTTTTATCTCCTGGATGTCTTTACAATTACGCGTAATCTTAGCAGTTGGCATTATTACATATCCTGGTGTTACTACTCTAGGACACCTTATTTCATAATTTTCATTTCATTTTCAGAAGTTTCTACTTAACAAGGAACAATAATTTTATTACTGGTTGCACTGGTATCATCTCTTGGATTTCTGTATAATTACACATAACATTAGTACTTGGTGCTATTGCATACCCTGGCGTTATTATTCCAGGATACCTTATTTTATAATTTTCATTTCATTTTCAAAAGTTTCTATTTAAAAAGGAACAATTCTAATTTGATTACTGGTTTTACCACTGAGAAAAATACATCTGTATTAAAAACAAAATTTTTATTTCATTTTGGACTTCTTTGGCACAAGATTTAAAGGATTTAATTTGAGTGAGATTTGAAACTATATCCGCTGAATAAATTGACTTTAAAGTGTCTCTAGAAGTCTCTATGGAAAACTGATAAAAAAAGGAAGAAAAGAAAAGTATTTTAATTAAGTGGGTTACTTCAAACCAAATGGCTTAAATGTTTCTGACAGTATAGTTGGCGAGTACAAAATAACGTCATGTACACTCAAATACATTTGAACGGATGTAGGTGGAATAGTGTATGTCTGCCTCTAGTAAAATGACTATCCGCTATCATATAAGAGAGATAGTTCACTCTAGTTGTTAAACGGAGAAAATGTCGAATCTATTTCAAAATTATATAAGAGACAGCGAAAAAAAAATGTTAATTACACAAATACAGAGCATAATTGATGTAGTATGAAAATGATGTCTAACCTGTACAAACAATCTTATTAGAAGCTCTGAAAATGTCGATGTCATAAATTGCATATATAAGCCGGAGATCGGTTATGGAAAACATAATTTTTCAGATCTTCTAATAGGAGGTATTTTTTAATGAATTCCTAATATGAATGAATTAATGATTATTTAATCAGCAGTGACACAACTTAAACATCTCCAAAACATTCTTGTAGATAAATAATTGGTTAACTAACACACTTTTAAAATACGTTTTAGGTAGCTTTCGTTACAAAAAGTAAAAAGCTACCTATTGCAGCCGTCCCACAGTGGGGCAAAATCCCAAAAAGCTGGCCAAAATATGAAAATGTTATTCAAATTGTACGAAAATTCGTATAGAGGTGTTTTTGAGGATGTTAAGTAAGAATACAAAATTAAAATTTAAAAAAAATGGCGGATACAATATGGCGGAACAAAAATTAAAATGTCTCGAAAGTTATTCAATTTACATGCAATTTCGTATACTTTTCAGGATGCTAATTAGGATTCAAAAGTTAAACTTTAAAAATAAATAAATAAATAAAATTACAGATTAAAAGTAAAAACAATTAGATTTAAATAAAATTTAAAATTTCGAGGGTAAACTTAAAAAGGAATTTTCAAAAAACCAAGACATATTTAATCGTCATTTAAGTACGTTAATAGAAAGTAAAATATTAGACTATTTAATTTTTATATTATTAAAATAAAAACGAAAATTTATTCCAGAAATTCACCTTTAGAATCAACTGTAGCATAATAAAAAGATTTTTCAGAGGTCAATGTGTCAAAAAAGTTAGAAAAACTTGTTGGCGGTATTGGAAGATCCTGTGACTTAGGATCAATGATTTTAATTTCTTCTACGATAATTTACCTAAACTGGAAATGAAAGAATCTGATGAGATTAAAAGACGTAAAAATATCTTTCTTTTTTTCTCGCTACTGCATCTTTGCGATAAATCTTCTCGATTCCCTTTGATCAGTCTGTTGCATGACTCTTGAGTATCTTATGGCATTTAACAAATTGGCAGTAATGAAGATAATGTTATTTCTTTGTTATTAATAAGTAGTTTGTGTACTGAAGTCGGCATATGGAACCAGGGGTGCATCTCAAATCGACGAGCTATTTGTAAGGAAAAATCTTCGAAGTTTATCAAATAAATAATATGGCTACAAGAAATTACTTATGACATAGAATCGTTTAATCAAATCTTCGTATACGCTCGTTATAGAAGCACAAATAGTTGTGTTTTCGAAGAATCGTTGAATTGTATTGCCATCATTTGTGCTTCCAAATCTGGGATTTGGTTTCTCGATGAGAAGTCTTAATTGTAAACGAAATATTTTTTTGTACATTTTGTTTTGCAATTTCAGTGTTCTTATTTTCATGCAGAGTACGAGCTTTTAATTTTTTCTATCCAGTTCGTCTGCCAGGTCCAAGCCCTCTCTAAACATCTTTGCATGTAACTTAGACATTTTGAATTCTAAATTATCTCAATCCACTTAATAAAAAATTTCAGATCCGTAAGATGCTGTCTGACATAGGCAGCAATGTTGAGTATTACACTAATTCGTTATTAACGACTATTTCTTCTGTATCAATGATTGTATTAAAAAAAAATAAGTAGATTCTCCTGGTGTTTAATACAATCCCATTCATTGACAGTAGCTTCGGTATTTCTTGAAAAAGAAAAATGGGTCTTGATTATTCCGATAAAATCAGTGAAATGAAGATCTCGGAATTTTCAAATTGACGATTCATGAATTATTTGCAACATTTATGTATTCTACTAGCATGGGAGAAAAGAAAAATATATTGGACCTCCTGCCATCTTCATAGCTAAATATCTGTTTAAATGTACTCAGAATAGATGTGCCATCACATGCGAATCAAATCCAAATTACTAATATAGGCGAAAGTGATATTCATAATGATTTTTACTCGCATTAATGAAATACACTCAGTAGTTTGATCTGTCAAATATTGCCATTGACAAAATAATTCTTCTAATTACAATAGAACAAATAAAATTACTACCTATAACGATAAGAATATGTTATTCTACCGGATCAATAATAGAAAATTATTTTCATTTTTTCATTACTAAGCTTCTTATCAAATTAATTTAATCTTATAGTTATAGTACTTAATTACAATATAATAGGTAATAAACTATTATAAAATTGAATAATTCAAAATTTTCAAAAATATTTATCAGCTAAGTTATGTGAAAAGTAGTCAATTTCAAAATTTTTGAAGCGGTCGAAAAAGTGACATTTTTACTTGTGCTTACTAAAATATGAGTGAAATGCAGAAAGGCAGTTTTAGGCAGCTGTTTTTTTATGAATCATTAGACAATAGCCCAGGTTAGTATTTCCATTAAATTTCGTTGCGGAACACTGTGGAACATTTAAACTTTTTGATGTTTAAAAAAAAAAAAAATAAAAAAATTTCTAAAATATTTTATCAAAAATGACAATGAATTTATTAATTTTTATGTTCTTAATATAAATTTTGTAATACATGCAAATAAAGTACATACTATCATAGTGTGAATCCATTTCAAATCATTAAAATCGGATAATATGATAAAATGTAGCACGCGTTTAGAGGAATTGTTGTTTTGCTGTTTTTGTTCGCTCGAAATGATACTCCTTCAAGCATCATTTTTGAAATAATGCTGCTTGTAAGGGCAAAGCAAAAATCTTTTTCTAAAAGAAGATTCTGACTCTCCAAATGTTATTCTAGCCGATTGTATAGTCAAAATTCCCTAAATCGTAACTTCATTTTTCGACTTTTGGCCAGCTTTTTGGGTTTTTGCCCCACTGTGCGTCCGGAGGAAAGCACTTCCAGAAAATTTTGTTATATTTTCACCGATCATGACCCCCAGACTCCAAAACCACCCTCCGTTCAAATGTTGACATATATATATATATATAAAACCATATATATATATATATATATATATATATATATATATATATATATATATATATATATATATATATACATATATATATATGTATATATATATATATATATATATCTGATTTTTGTCATGCGATAACTAACGTATTTATGAACCGATTTGAATGAAACTTGGTATGTACATAGTACATACAAATGTCTCGACCGAGTTTGTTGGCCAGCATCATCCGCCATTTTGTTTCAAAATGGCGGCCATTTTAAATTTTTTAAAAATTTTAAAGTTTAAAATTCAATGCAAAAAAATTAAAAGTTGAAAAATATTTTTCTTTTATGTGTTAGAACATAAAACAAAAATTCCAGAACACTTTTTATTTTGTCTATATCTTAAAAAATGATTGAATTATAGCACTTTGAATTTTTCTTATGGCTGACATTTTGAAACGATCTGATTTTTGTCACGTGATAACACGCGTATTTATGAACCGATTTGAATGAAACTTGGTATGTACATAGTACATACAAATGCTTCGATTGAGTTCGTTGGCCAGAATTTTCCGCCATTGTGTTTCAAAATGGCGGCCATTTTAATTTTTTTAAAAAATTTAAAATTTAAAATTAAATGCGAAAAAATTAAAAGTTTAAAAATATTTTTCTTTTACGTGTTAGAAATTAAAAGAACGGTTCCAGAACACTTTTTATTTTGTCTATATCTTAAAAAATGATTGAGTTATAGCACTTTGAATTTTTCTTATGGCTGACATTTTGAAACGATCTGATTTTTGTCACATGATAACACGCGTATTTATGAGAATCGATTTGGATGTAACTTGGTGTGTACATAGTATATATTGAGGCCTGAATCGAGTTCGATACTCAGTTCGCTCATGCATTTGATCTTGATACAAAGATTTCAGAGCATTTTTTGTTTCGTTTGTATCTCAAAAAATGGCTGAGTTATCGCATTTTTAATTTCTAGTGTGGCTCATATCTTGAAATGATCTGATTTTCGTCACGTGATAACACGCGCATTTATAAACCGATTTGGATGAAACTTGGTGCGTACATAGTAAATACCAATGTTTATACCGAGTTCGTTGGCCAAATCCATCCACCATCTTGTTTCAAAATGGCGGAATATTAATTTTTGTTTTAAATTTTAAATTTTAAAATGAGGTGCAAAAGAGTAAGAAATTGAAAAAGATTTCTCTTTTGTGAGTTTGACCTTGATACAAAGATTTCAGAGCATTTTTTGTTTCATCTATATCTTGGAAAATGGCTGGGTTTTGGTTGCTGGGTTTGGGAACTTTCAATTTCCAGTGTGGTTCACATTTTGAAACGGACTGAAATTTGTCACGCGATTATGCACATATTTATAAACTGATTTGGATATAACTCCGGGTGCATATAATACATAGCAATGCCTTGACCACGTTCTCTGTCCAACTTCTTCCGTCCTTCTGTTTCAAAATGGCAGCCATTTAAGTTTGTCAAAAATCTTTTAAATATATAATGATGTACAAAGAAAAAATAGAAATTGAAAAAAGGTTCTTTTTAAAGTATTTATCTTAAAAATGAATTCAGGAGTATTTTTTGCTTTGTTTTTAACTTAGAAAACGCCTGAGCAGTTTGAATTTCTAACGTGGGTGACATTCTTTAAGAAATCAATTTGCCCGCGACAGCACTCGTATATATTAATCGATTTCAATATGAGTGTGCATGTGCACCTGAATTAAGTTTTCGACCAAGCTCATAATCAGGTTCCACTAATTTGAGCTTAGTATTTTTGAATAATATAACTTAATTTAAAATAAATAAATATATAAGTATATGAAAGCTACCTCTTCCTCCCGGCACTGCCGGAAGGACTTTTTTCAGTAGTTGTATGTTTTAAAGTAAGAATCATTTCATCACGACAGAAAGTGCAACATACTTTGAGGCCGACTGTGGATGAAGGTATTTATTTGTTATCTGTTATAATGAAATTTTATGCTTACAAAAAATATTGTGCTATGTCACCTATTATCAATAAGTAGAGTGTTCTGGTATCATTAACAATACGATACAAACTTTTTTATTTAATTTTTTTTCTGTAACTGTGGAATTTTGAAGTTTACAGAAATACTTTTGATGACACAACTATAATACGTTTAACGTTATTGTAATCTGACTTTTTCAACCTTTTTCATTGATTTATGTTTAAATGCAGTTTGAATGCTATTTAAATATTGTTTGAACGCACAGTCTATAATAAAAAATATAGGTCTATTTATGTATGTTTATATCAGGTCTTCAGATATTCATTCCACCATCTCTTTCTAAAAAAAAAAAATAAGTTTCTAGAGTATTGTTGACTTAAGATGCAGAATGTCTATTATGAATTATTCCAAAAACACATATAATAGTGCAATTATTAGAATAAATCTTTTATTCGATTTCGAACGTATACAACTTTGAAATTCCTTTGACGAAGAAAAGTGATACTCTATGAGTATTAATTTACATCTGAGGAAAAGTTTGATTTTTAAATCAGATATCGACGTTCAGTCTCCATCTTAAAAGAACTGAATTCGAAACATTACACTACAAAACTATGAGTAAGATTATATTAAAGCGATTTCAAATAATATTATTGTAACATTTTTTTTCTCAAAATGCGCATTCAAAATAAATTCTGCGTTTAATCTAATATAAAATGAATGAGATAAAAGTAATTTTTGATGCATTCTATATTTGTAGCAATAATGTCGCCTTTATAAAAGCGAGAATCCAATCTACTAAAATTCTTTACGTGAATCCTTTTAAAATAAATATTTTTGAGAATTGGGTTACCAAGTGATCATAAAAAATGTAGATTCAGAGAAAAGGTAAATGAGTACATAAGTATTGATTTTTGTCTCTTTTCTAATAGGGTATTTTTTCTGTAACATATTTTAATTGTTTTAAAATGTTTTAGGATTTATGTTTATTGGCTTTTTGATTAATGTATGTTTGAATGCCGTTTTAATGTTATTTATACATTATTTAAACGCGCTATACAAAATCGAAAATGTAGGGTTATTTATGTAGGTTAATTTATACAGGGTGTTCCTAAATTTTTTCTACAAACTTAATGTTTTTGGATGCATCAATTTCGTCCTACTAATGTAATCGCATGTGCTAAACATGCAATGAAACAAACTGTTTCCATATTTAGTACTCGTTAGTATGCATTAAATCTGATTAAAAACCATATTTAGTAGTGACCCCACAGACAGTCACGTTATCGAGTTAACGGATGAAGATCTAGGACTGGTTAGATCTTGATTCACTTATTAAACGCAAATGGTCTGCCAAGTCATATTGTGGTAGTAAACACCGAAAAACCCCATTAAAATAAATTTTTCTAAGAAATTTTTCATATTTTTATTTTCTAATTACTTTCTTTGAAAAACATATATCTGTTAGTTAAATATTATGTGTAGTATAAAACATTGTTAGTTACTTTTAAAAATATATTCTAGATTAAAAATATCATCTGCAAGTAAAAGAAAGCAGTGCAACAATTCTGGTGAATGTAGGCTAATTTGAGATTTCTAGAAAATAAATAAGATTCTAAAGTACTATTAACTTCAAATGCAGAATGTCTATTATGAATTATTACGAGAATACATATAATAGTGCAATTATTAGAATAAACCTTTCATTCTATTGTACTAGAACTTCTACAGCTTCAAATTACCTATGGCGAAGAAAAAAGATACTCCCTGAATATCAATTTACTTCTGAATAAAATATTTTTTTTAAAATTCGGAAAACGATGCAGACTCTATCTTCAAAGAACTGAATTCGAAACATGACACTACAAAACTATGAGTAAGATTATGTTAAAGCGCTTTCAAATAATATAAATGCAACTTTTTTTTTCGTAAAATGCACATTTCAAATAAATTCTGCACTTAATTTAATATAAAATATATGAGATAAATGTAATTTTTTGTGCATTCTATACATAGAAATAATGTCGCATTTATACTAGATAGAAACCATTTTACTAAAATTCATTACGCGAATCCTTTAAAAATAAATCTTTTTGAGAATTGAGTTACCAAGATACGATATACAGTGTTGAATTGGAGAAAAAGTAACTGGGTAAATAAGCATTGATTTCTGAGTCTTTTCTGCCACCAGAGTATTTTTTCTGTAAGATTTTTTGGTTGTTTTCATATTTCTTAGGATTTATATTCTCTACCATTTTCATCGATTTATGTTTGAGTGCTGCTTGAATATTTTTGAAATGTTGTTTAAACGTACTATGAAAAATAAAAAATGTAGGTTCAATTATGTATATTTATACAAGGTGTTAAGATATTTATACTAAATGTTTCAGTGTTTTCAGATTCACTAATTTAGTCGTACATGTAATCGCATGTTCTAAACATAACAAACAAACAAACTGATTGCATATTTTGTACAACGTACCCGGTTTAGTACGTACTAAACGGGGTTAAAAACCTAATTCAAATGGTGAATATCGTGAAAATATGTATTCAGATTGTGATGGCGCACACGAACAAGACTAGTTAGATGTGACAATCCAAGAGGTTTCTTCTATTTCGTACATCTTAATAATTCCTGAAAATGCAGCGCTACTGATTGAGCAGTCTTGATATACAGATATTGCGAAATTATAAAAAATGTAGCATAACAGAGCCACCTCTTGGGAAATTTTACACAAAAAGAGTACTAACCTATTTCACGTACTAACTGAATCTGAAATTTGAGGAAAACTTGTGCTTTAGTTCTTGAGATATAGCTGATTCGATAATCATGAATAATGCAGCAATGTACTCTCATCTGCTTAGCGATTTGCACCACAAAGTAATAATTACCAAATTTTATCAAGTAGTAACTAAATCTTATGTTTTATGAAAATCCGTACAGTATTTTTGGAGATAGCGCGATTGTGAATAAGGCAGCACAGCAGCACCACCTTTTGAGCACCTTTTGAAAAATTAATCATTTTCAGTTTACATTAAAATCTAATTGAATCTAAAGTTTTATGAAATTCCGTGCATTATTTCTTTAGATAGATCGTCCCCATTTTTTTATCACATACAGAGTGACAGAGTGACAGACAGAAACACAAAGAGACATTTTCTAAAAACCATCAAATCGTGGTCAGGAACTTCTAAAACGTATAAATTCACCGAAACTTGGAAGTCGAATATTTTCACGAACCCAGTAGTTTCTTCTTGTAAAGATAGAAGAAAGTAAAAATAACAGATTTATTTCACAAAATTCGCGATACAAAAGAAATCATTTCATGTGGCGTTCGAGGTAATGGTAGTGGTTGTCATTATACACCCAGCAAACACAGAACTAACAGAATGGTACAAAAATTATATCTTTCGACAAGTACTAGAGGTGTTATTTCGATAACAGTGAATCGTAACCTAAAAGTATCGATTCTGTCCTTTCCTTCGATATCTTTGGCGATACTTTCATGCGTTGTCATGATGGCGCCAGAAATATGACACCACGACGAAAATCGGCGATGTAGATGATACGTGTTTGATACAAATACGTAGGAATTCCGACACTTCTGGCATAAAAATGATAAAATAAGGGCACAAATTTGATATTGCTGATATCCAATGAGAATCATTTTGAACGTTTTTTTTAATGCCCATATGATAACATTTTGTGCCAATCTAATGACACTTTATACACATGTGGGCGGATACTTTTAATATATATATATATATATGTAGTTTTTTTTTTTTTTGGTAGTATCTATACTATTTTAATCCTTTGAGGGCTAAATCACTTCCATTGCTAATATGTTGAAATGAATGACACTGGAATCTTACATGTATATTTGTAAAGAAGAAAAAACTAAATTTTACATACATCAAACTATTTTTTTAATCAAAATTCTGGTAACATTTGGAAATTAAAATTAATTAGTTCCATAAATATACAACCGCCTTTGAAAGAGTAAAAAAAAAATATTCCAGTTATATAATTGAAAAATGATTAAAAAAAAAAAACCTTGATACAATCAAAGTTATTTTTAAGACCTTTTTTCAAGTTTCAAAATCATAAATTGTTGCAAGATTTTCTCTAAAAATAAGGAAATCAAGCTTGCGTTGTTTTATTGTGGAAAATTAGGACTGAAGAATTTCTTCTTCTATATTTTGCAATTAGCACATTTTGTAACGCTGTATTTAACTTCACTTAAATTTTATACAGAATCTCTGTGTACTGCTTAGAGAATCTTTTAACATAAACATTTTCTTTACTCAGTTTCATACGTGTATTTTATTTTTATGAAGTTTCATACTATTGATCGTATTAAAAAACTTTTCTAAAATCCACTCTTAACTGATCAGGAAAAAATGCATCTAACTAGCACACATAATACAATAGTTTTTTTTTTCTTTTTCATATATTACGGATGTTATCCTTCATCTTTTTATCGTACATTTGCCTGAAATTCCAATTTAGAGAAAAGAAAAAAACATTCCAAAGAAAAAAATATTTTTGAAAAAAGTTTTTTTTTTAAAGTCCTTTAACTGTCTTAATTATGAAGGATAAAAAAATGTTCTAATTTTTGCTCAACTATTCAATAGCACCTTTTTTACAATAAAAAATGTTTCATTCCCCCCCCCCCCTTTACAATAGCATTTCAATTAAGTTCCAAGTGTAGTACATTGAAAAAAAAAAATCAAATATTGCTTCAAAGAAGCAAACATTTTTCTAATATAAATGCATATGCATGGAGGGGGGAAGGGATTTTCTCTTAACTTTTCTAACTAATCATGAAGCATAAAAAGGGGTGCAAAAATCTAGGCATAAGTGGATTGTCTCTCGCCACTAAAATTAAAAAAATTTCTTTGCTGAAAATTTAATAACATTCTAGCAAGAATTTTGCACAAAATATTAATAAATCAATTTAGTGGTGAGAGACTGCCCGACGGCGCTTAGATTTTCTGCACCCCTCATAAAATATTCAAATTTTTATTCAATGGCTAAATTGCTTTTGTCTATAAGTAAAAGATTTATAATTAATACAAATTATTATTATTAGTGGGGAAATTAGCATTAAATAAAAAGTTTATTTTTACTTATTAGATATTTTATTGTTTTTTCCTCTTATGGCATATAGAAGTATAAAAAAATTTCTTATTACTAACTTAAATATTATCAGGTGTTAACACATATCCCAATCCCCCCCCCCTCTCTCCACACACACACACGAGTAAGAAAGTACTTTTGAGATAACATTTTTTCATTTAAAAACTTCCATTTTATTATTATTATTTTTTTTTTTTCAATCACATTCAATATTTTTGGACTCCAAAAAAGTTTCAGTGATTAATTAAATTAACGACATTTTGTCTTTGGGATGCATAAACCATTTAAATAGTAAAAAAAATATATAAATAAAATTTCAACAATACAAATTTTGTAATGAAGGGGGGTGGGAATAAATGGAATAATTTATGCTTCATAAACTTTCATATTGAGAGAGTACAACTGAAAATTTTGTAGGAAATATAATTAAATTAAGAATGTACAAACTATTTCAAATAGAATACTAATAATAATGCATACACACACCAAATACATTTTATCTCAAATCATAGGTAAGACAAAAAAATAAATAAATAAAAATAAATAAATTCCTTCATCCCCCCCCCCTTCTTGTTTGCGGTAAACCTTATGAGTCTTTTTCAAATCATCTGTCAATTCTTGTCTATGTTTCATCTGAAAATACCTACCATGTTAAGATAGCTGAAATAAATAAACACAGACAATATAGAACAATGCTAGTGTTAGTGCTACAATATTTATTAACTACAATTTTTGCTTACAAAATACAAATTATATATTTAATATTTTTAACAAAGATTTTCCTTTTATTTTTTTAAAAGATGAGATTTAGCAATACAATATTTCATATCGACAGTTATCATGCTCTTTCATAATACATTTTCTTCAAAATTCAGAAACTGGCTCAGAAGTCCTCAATCCTTTATTCTCAATACTGGTATACTTCAAACCCAGATTCCTTCCAAGTTGGGTGCTCCAAGTATCTGATAATTTCTCCACCTATTTAAACAACATAAAATAACATTTTAAAAGGATCAAAAATTGTTATTGGTAGACACAAAATCAGATTATTAAAAATGTAGAAATATAATAAAATAATTGACTTTCACACCTTGAGAACAAGTAAATTACACATACATAGCATTAACACTAAATATATAAGGAATTTTATTCAATATATATAAAAATATTTTATACTAGGATTTTTATTTAAGACTAACTTATTTTTATGTGATTTAACCATTAGACATCATTTTCCATGGATTACATTTTCATTGTATAGAAGAGAATCAGCTGTTTATTAAAATTCTAATGCAGAAATTGACAAGTATTTTTAAATGGGTTCAGAAAATTTTTATTGAGAACCAAAGAACAAAACACATTTCATAAGTACTACCTACTTATATTTTATTATTATTATAGATATACACACATGTAATAGAAAAGTCATGCATTAGTTCTGAACAATTACTAGATACATAGGTATAAGGTCTAAAAATGTTCTCATCACGAAATAGAAAAGGCATTCTTAAGGCATCTGTTGAAAAATTAATGCGAAGAATTACACTTGCTTTCTTGAGCCAGATTTTTACAGTTTTGTTCATGTGGTGAATAAATAATGGAAAAAGTATCTTGAAGGTGGGCATCCATCAATCTCAAAACGATATTTGTTTATCAAAAAATTAATTTTGAACAAAGATTTTTTACATACATATGAAGACATGAAGAGTCAAAAACAGTAAACAGGTAAATAGCTACGTTTTTTACAATTTTCATACAATACTGAAACATTTTTACCCCAAAACTCTTAAGAGGATGTATTTTTATACACTGGTAGGGAAATATTTTCTTGCAAGACAATTATTTTCATTTGAAGTTTTTCAGGATTGAACAACCTCACAACCATCTATTTTGCAGCTGGAATAACTATGGTGACAAAGAATTGAGACAACTTAATTATCTCTGGAAAGTTTTGGAATCTTGCTTCAAAATTCCTTTACAAACTGTCATAAAAATTTAAGAACACTACAGTGTGTATTTCGGAATTCTTACAGTCATGTATTGTTCGAAAATGAATAAATACTTCATTTGTAATATCTCCCCCCCCCCCCCCAAAAAAAAAAAAAAAATCCAGTTTGTTACAAAAAGCAGACACATTTACATCAGATTACACATTAATTTCCCATGTCTCTGTAACTCGATGTTAAGTGCCCCTCTCTACTGGAGAATTAGGATTTATTCAACATTTTTCAAAAGAATAGAAATCAACACAACAGCACAATCAATACTTTCCCATAAAATATTATGACATGACATTTGAAAGAATTAAAATCATACATAAACCAAAAGAGCCCATAAGAATTAAACTAAATAATTAACTATACCAGTGTTTCTCAACCTTTTTCAGGCCATGCCCCACCAAATCATATCTAAAACCCTGATGGCCCCCCTCCCCTCTCTCTGAAAAATAATTCTTATTATATAAAAATTGAGCTGTTATTCCATTTAAAGAAATTAAAAAAAAAATAGCCATTTAAAAATGGAATGGAAAAGAAAACATAAACAAGTAAAAGAAAGGTCATGAAAAAATGAACATAAACGAAAGAAATGTGTTCAGGAAGCAATCGTTAATAATATAGACCAGGAAGCGGCTGAACAAACCATCACCTCATAGAATTGATTGTTGAAGTTTCAGCATTAGACAAAACTTGATTTGTATATTAAAATGCAACTGGTCTGCCAAATCATATCTTGGTGGAAATCGCTAAAGACCTGATTTTAATCATGATTGATCGGTAAGTGCTTTACTGCAGTCAAAAGTATGAAAATGTAGAGGACTGCTAGCAAGAAAACAAATGGTAAATCTACTAGTCAACCACTAAAATCAAGTTTGTTAAGATATGACTTGGTAAACCAGTTGCATTTTGATATGCGAATCAAGTTTTAACTAGCTCATGAATTTCAGTCATCAACTCGATAAGGTGATGGTTTGTGCAGCCGCTTCTAGATCTAAGAGTAATAATAATAATATGCAGCAATGAAAAAAAAAAAAAAATTAGATCTTCAAATATTTAATAGTGAACTTTGATACACAAAAATAACTTTAACTGGATGTTTCTTGATTATGTATCTGTCATTTTAATTGCTGATAGTAAAAGTAAATAAATAAAATATATAATAAAATTCAAATTATAACATTTAAGATGAATAGAATAAAATTAATGAGATTTTTGTGCTTGATGTTGGCTGCAAAGAGATTTTATATTAGGCACTAATTTTGTCAGCTTTTATCTCAAATCCCTCGTTTAGTGATGTCTAGTCGATTTCTTTATTTTAGTAGTAAATCGTTTACCGCACTCAAGCCACATTCAGCAAGGTATGAAGATGGGAAGGGTAACAATATTTTTCTTGCAAATTGTGTTGAATTAGGCTATTTAGTTTCAGTCTCAGCACAAAGCCACACCATATTGCCTTTTATGTTGAATAGAGTTTTAATTGACTCATCGTTTTTAATTTCAGCAATTTCTTCTCTGTATGGTGTTGAAACATTAGATAAATCAACTAACATTGGCTGCATGACCCATGATGGAAAATCCATTTGCTTTAAATCAACGAATCTATCATTCATATCAGAGGCCAACATTTTCAGATGATTGACAATGGCAGTTATAGCGGTGTCTGTTACCTCGCATTTTTTTAACCAGAAAAATAGGTCAAACTTTCTCTCTGAAATATGTTTTTGTCAAACCTCAGCAGACGCAAAAAAACCCAAATATTTTCACTTTTGCATCAACAAGTGTTTTGTTTTCTCCTTGAAATTGTTTATTTAATGTATTAAACTTTTCAAAGATATCTGCTGAATAACTAACATATGCTTTTCCATCAATGGTTTGTAGGGCCTTAATGTCAGGCTTTTCATTTAAAAATTCACCAAGAATATCGAACAACTCCATGAATCTTTTTAAACAATTCCCTTTTCACTACATCTTAATCGCACTTTTTTGTTGTTGTTCTTTGCAACAGGGTTGGGTAGATTATTTTTTTGAAAATTAAACAAAAAATGATCTTGAATTCGGAATAGTCGAGGTTGGAAGGATTCCGGATTTTGTACTCTACAAACACAATGGGGTGCAGCAGCAATGATTCACTAGCAAACTATTTTCTGATATTTTATTATTAGATTTTTTTTTTTTTTTTAAGTCTCACGTATAGGTCGACACCCCCCCCCCTTTAAAGTTCTTTTTTTGTCTAAAATTTCTCGACTTATACGCGAGTATATACGGTTATCTTATTTACTTTACCCTGAACAGCGAAGTGCTCTACAGCATCTATCCTGATCATGATGTTACCCATAAGTGGGAACCCCCAGTATTCAGTTGTAATATAACTAGGTAATTATCCACACTGTAAGGATGAAAGTTTGCATAAAACTTGTGCAGCCAGAAATCAGGCTTTCAACATATAGTTATTGAATCTTAAGAATTAAATAACAGTGCCTTCTACCTACAAGTAACACTCTGTTTTTTTAAAAAATCTAGGACAATTCTGTTTTCAGAAATGTTTCTGTAAATGCAGCCTAGAATTTTTCTAAATTTTAGTCACCAGAAAAAATTTCCCCTCCCTCATACTTCATTATGAGTTTCCATGTTTAAAATTTAACCTTTAAAGACATGGGCAGTGTGTAATATGCACCATAAATGGTTTCAGTTTTTTAAAGTATAAATAATTTTTAATGATAATTATTTCAGACAGAAAAAAAGAATAGTTTAGAATTATTAGCTAGAAAATTTAAAAGAGAACTTTGAAAGATAACACATTCTAAGTCTATTTTATTTATAAAAGTTTGAATTCTATTAAAAAAATAAAAAATAACTTACATATTTGGAAATATCCTCATACTCCAATATATACTTGATATGTGAAAGAAGGTCTTCCTGAATTTCTAAACAACACCATCTAAAAACAGAAATTAAAAAATAATACAACAGGCATATATGCAAAAAATTTAAATTTCTATTAACATCTATATGAAGTCAAACTTATTTGCCATTATCTTATCGAGCATTCCTTAAGATGTATGATTTTTTAAAGCAAAATGTAATTATTCGAAAATGTAGTGTTTATTCAAAATGAATGCTTTTCTATAAATACATTATAGGTACACTGTAAACGTGTGATTATCCACCAATACCAATTATGGGACCAACAGTGTAGTAGATGATCAGACTTACTAAAATTACATGTCTGTATAAGAATAATTAAAAGTTTTTATTATTATTATTATTTGCTGCATATTTTTGTATAGGGGAGAGTGGAATACAGTAGACAACCCCTTATGTTTTATTTATTTTTAAATTTTTAGAGTTTGTTTTACTGCTATTATTTCTTTTAGGCTTGGAAATTTGTCAGTCTGTAAATAAAAACCACAAAAAAAGCAGATTTTGTTAAACAGTTGCGAAAAATGCAAATTAACAAAGCTTCACAAAAGCACAAATTTTGCCAAAGAATTGTATATGTAATAGATTAGATATAGTAAGATTATTTTCAAGATGTAATAATATTCCTTGACTTTATACGGGAGTGTAAATTTTGTTTTAAAGTGCTAAAAAATAAGCATAGTAACTAGTGCAGAAAAAAATATGAATGTTATGAATGAAGGAAAGAAAAGAAGTCAATCAAGATTTTTCCATGCCTGATCATCAAAATGTGCAATTTTTTCATGATTAAGCAATCATGGCGATTTGCACTTTATGAACTGATCAACAAAATTTGCGATTTTTACAAAAATGATCGGGAAAATATGAAGTTTTTCTGCACCCGATTGACAAAATTTATGTTTTTTATAAAGTCGATCAACGAAACTCATGATTTCCTCCCACATGATCAAGGAAACTTGCGATTTTTCTCTGAGTTTGATCAACAAAATTTGCATTTTTTTTGCACCTAATTATAAAAATTTGTGATTGTTCAGTATGCCATCGACAAATTAGTGATATTTCGGATTCTTAACTGATTGTAGGGTCGCTCCATGGTAACTTATGTTACGTTTTGAACTATTTTCAGTAATTTTAGTAATGTAACAAAAAAGAAAATATATATATATTAGACATGGTTTGCTAATTAAGTTATTCAAAGCCCAATTTATACTAAAATTACATAATTTTAATGTTATTTCATAAATTTTGTTAGTTTTATTTACTACGGTAACTGCCATTACTGAAAAAGGAATATGTTATCATATATAAAGTGCAATTTTCATTATAATTTTTTAGGTAATTTATCCAAACTGACCCTCACATAGATTTCATTGTCAAATTAAGTTAATTTCACACTTGAATGTTTTTTAGTGTTATATTACTAAAATTATTGCAGTAAATTGCTGTAAATGTAACATAAGTAACCATGGAATGACCCTCTGATGCATTATTATTATTTTTTTTTACTTTGCTGCAAATGATGAAGTTCACAGCTTTTTCTTGCAATAAACTGATAAAACTCACAATTGTTATGCTCCCGATTAACAGGGTTCCCCCAAGTGGTCCCAGCCCAAAAAAACCCGTCCGGGTTTTTTCAAATTTTTGCAGGATTTTACAACTGTATCATTGCACAATTTAACTGATTTCTTATTTGAAATTAATGAAAGACATTATATAAATTTAACATATTTAACTTAAAGCAGGGTTGTTATGATTTTGCCCAACTCAAAAAACCAACTTTTTTTTTTCTTCAAAATTTCAACTTTAAATTGCCTAAGGTTAATTTCTTAAAATTGTTATTAAGATCTTAATAATGATATTAAGATATATTTCTTAATAGCAATACACCACTCGTAAAGTTTCTCTCTCACCACAAGAGGAAAAAATATCTTAATTCTACCAATGAAAATTTTAAAAAGAAATAATTGTAATTTAATTTTTTATATATCAGAAACACAAAAACAAACTTTTTCCCATAAAAAAATTATAATTTATTCTATGTTATGTTATACAATATTGAAACTCGTAACAAAATACCACATATGCTGGGAATCCTAATTTATTGAAGTAGCTATGTAAGATTTAGTTTATTCTGTTAATTAGTTATAATAAAAAAAAATACTAATTCTGATTTAGCATTAGTATTAATACAGTATTTTAATGATAATTTCATTTGCAAAATTATTACTGGTAATCAATTTTTGTAAAAGCAAAAAGTAATTTTGATCGTCATGTATTTATGTATTTTTGTAATTACTTCAAATTGTGTTTAGTAGTAGTAAGTACATTTTTCTTTTCAAACATTTTGAATGTTCTTCGTTAACTCAAAAAATTCATTTACAGCTGGCTTAATATATCAATGCAAGAAACTAGTCATATCAGACACAAATCTACCTTTTAAATTAACTAGGTTTTTTAATAAATACATTTTGTTGATTTATTTTTAATGCAAAATTATACCCAGGTTTCACTGATACATGAACAGTTTAGCTGTTATATATATGAAAATTAGAAATTTTAAGTCTTTAAAAAAAATTCGATAAAACCCGAAAAAGCTCAGGTTCTTACAGAAAAACCCAGGTTTTAGACTAGTGGGCCCAGTGGGTTGGGCTTTTTAAAAAAAAACCCGGGTTTTTTCAAACCCTGCCGATAAACGAAATTTAAAATTTTTCCATTCATCATAGACAACATCAGCGATTTTTCCATTTCGTATCAATCTATTGTGCGATTTTTTTTTTCTCCTAATGACACAATCTGCTTTTTTGTGACCAATCAACAAAATTTGTAATTTTTTCACGCCTGATTGAGAAAATTAGAGATTCGTACGAAGTCTATCGAGAAACTTCGACATTCATAAGAAGTCTATGGAGAAACTTCGAGATTCGTAAGAAGTCTATCGAGAAACTTCGAGATTCGTAAGAAGTCTATCGAGAAACTTCGAGATTCGTAAGAAGTCTATCGAGAAACTTCGAGATTCGTAAGAAGTCTATCGAGAAACTTCGAGATTCGTAAGAAGTCTATCGAGAAACTTCGAGATTCGTAAGAAGTCTATCCAGAAACTTCGAGATTCGTAAGAAGTCTATCGAGAAACTTTGAGATTCGTAAGAAGCCTATCGAGAAACTTCGAGATTCGTAAGAAGCCTATCGAGAAACTTCGATATTCGTACGAAGTCTATCGAGAAACTTCGACATTCGTACGAAGTCTATCGACAAACATAAGTACAAGAAGTCTATCTGTGGAATCTTTTCTGAGTATTAGAAGTAACTAAATGAAAAGGGGTTAGAAGATTTCTAAGCATGGGTGCAAGTTTGAAATTTTGCCAAGATTGAAAATATTTTGACACTTCACCCTCCCACTGAATGAGAACATAAGCACGCAACTCGAGTTTTCTTCCATGACCATATGATGAAATAAGTTTCTTCCCCCGATCTTTCGACAAAATTTTCAACTTTTCTAGAATATTTTGCTGAAATTTGTGATTTCTTTACGATTTTAAACCGAAACTTGCGATTTTCCACTGAAATTTGCGATTTTTCTAGTTTTCAGCAGAAATCTGCATTTTTTCGCGGAAATCCAAGTATTTCATACAATCTTTTGATGAAATTTGCGTCCTTTTTTGCTATCCTTCAACAAAAAGTTTCATTTTCTCTGTTATCATTTGATGAAATTCTTGGGGTTTTTGCAATCATTTCACAGAAATCACGCTTTTTCTTGATCTTTTGGCAAAATTTGCACCTTTTCCCCCATCCTTCATTTAAATTCACATTTTTGCGATCCTTTGACAAAAAAAAGCGTACTTATTTTGTATTCTTTGACCGGAAATAGCATCTTTTTTTGCAATTATTCGACAGAAATAGTGTCTTTTACGCGATCCTTTAACAGAAATCGCATCTTTCCATGATGCTTTGGCAAAGTTTGCATTTTTTTTCACGATCCTTTAACAAAAATCGCAGTTTTACTGCAATCATTTGATGAAAATCGTGGAATTTTTTGCAATCATTTGATGGAAATCTCTTTTTCTCGATTCTTTGACAAAATTCGCGATTTTTCCACGATCCTTTGACAAAATTCACGTCTTTTCCACAATCCTTTGATTAAATTCATGCGATTTTGCACTTTTTTGCGATCCTTTGACAAAAATTGCATCTATTCAGTATTCTTTGACTGGAAATAGCATCTTTTTCGTGATTTTTCTATGGAAATTGCATCTCTTCCATGATTCTTCGACGAAAATAGCATATTTTCTGCAATTCTTCGACAGAAATTGCATCTTTCTAGCGATTCTTCGACGGAAATAGCATCTTTCCAGCGATTCTTCGACAGAAATAGCATCTTTCCAGCGATTCTTCGACGGAAATAGCATCTTTCCTGCGATTATTCGACAGAAATAGTGTCTTTTACGCGATCCTTCAACAGAAATCGCATCTTTCCATGATGCTTTGGCAAAGTTCGCATTTTTTTTCACGATCCTTTAACAAAAATCGCGTTTTTACTAGGGATGTACCGAATATTCGGTATCTATTCGGTATTCGGCCATGTTACCGAATATTCGATTAGGCCGAATATCAAAATATTCGGTTAAGCCAAATATTCAGTTTGGCCGAATATCAAAGTATTCGGCCGAATCGAATGCTTAATAAAGCCTTTTAAAACACATTTTAAAAAACTTTTCACAATTACTGCTTTTAACTGTCAATTTATAAATATCTTTAAAATAATTAGAAATAAAATCATATTTAAATAAAATAGAATGTTTTTACATTATTTATTTGCTGTTTGTAAAATTTAACTTAAGAAAACTTGTGTTTTCGTTTGTTGCATTAACAATGAAGAATATACCATAACTATATTTTCAACTCGCATGCTTTGATTTCTGTAAAATATGATATGATGAGAAGGATGGAAAATGCCCTTATTCATAGGTAAAGAACTATGAGCTAGGCATTCCTTTATTCAGAATTAAGTTGAAAGTATTTATATTGAAAAAAATCTGACAAGTTATTTAAAAAGAACAAATATGAGACTATAGTTTTTTTTCAACTATTTTTTCATTATTTCTCTTTGATTTCAAAATGTTTGTTTCAATTCGTAGAAAAAATCATGATATTTAAGATTTTATTAATTGAAAAAGTCTCATAATTATGCTTCTTAAATTAAAAAAAGGCAGATTTTTTTCAATACTGAATGTTCTTATAAAAAGTTCTTGTTTATCAAAATATAAGTCTCTTTTATTAAATATTATGTAAAATTATTTTAAAAAGTAACATTTTAATACCTTTAAACTTTGAAATATAAAAAGTATTTGGGAAACCAAATATTCAGTATTCGGCTGAATAGTTACTATTCCGCTGGCCGAATATTCGGTATTTGGCCTAACAATTACTATTCGGCTAGCCGAATATTCGGTATTTGGCTCAGCCGTCGGCCGAATATTCGGCATTCGGCCAAAATCACTATTCGGTGCATCCCTACTTTTTACTGCAATCATTTGATGGAAATCTCTTTTTCTCGATCCTTTGACAAAATTCACGTCTTTTCCACAATCCTTTGATTAAATTCATGCGATTTTGCACTTTTTGTGATCCTTTGACAAAAATTGCATCTATTCAGTATTCTCTGACTGGAAATAGCATCTTTTTCGTGATTTTTCTACGGAAATTGCATCTTTTCCATGATTCTTTGACGGAAATAGCATATTTTCTGCAATTCTTCGACGGAAATAGCATCTTTTTCGCAATTCTTTGACGGAAATAGCATCTTTTTCGCAATTCTTCGACGGAAATAGCATCTTTTTCGCAATTCTTTGACGGAAATAGCATCTTTCTAGCGATTCTTCGCCGGAAATAGCATCTTTCCAACGATTCTTTGATGGAAATAGCATCTTTCCAACGATTCTTTGATGGAAATAGCATCTTTCCAGCGATTCTTCGACGGAAATAGCATCTTTCCAGCAATTCTTCGACGGAAATAGCATCTTTCCAGCAATTCTTCGACGGAAATAGCATCTTTCCAGCGATTCTTCGACGGAAATAGCATCTTTCCAGCGATTCTTCGACGGAAATAGCATCTTTCCAGCGATTCTTCGACGGAAATAGCATCTTTCCAGCGATTCTTCGACGGAAATAGCATCTTTCTCGCGATTCTTCGACAGAAATAGCATCTTTCTCGTGATTCTTCGACGGAAATAGCATCTTTCTCACAATTCTTCGACGGAAATAGCATCTTTCTTGCGATTCTGCGACGGAAATAGCATCTTTCTCGCGATTCTGCGACGGAAATAGCATCTTTCTCGCGATTCTGCGACGGAAATATCATTTTTCTCGTGATTCTTTGACGGAAATATCATTTTTCTCGTGATTCTTTGACAGGAGTTGCGTTTTCCTGCAACTTTTTGACAGAAAACTCGTCTTTTTTTGCAATCCTTTGACAGAGACCACGTCTATTTCACATTCTCTGACTGAGATGATATCTGTTCAGCAATCTTTTAACAGGAATTGTGTTTTCTTCACAAGCTTTTGATAAAAATCATGCCTTTTTTCAAAATTCTTTGATGATATTAGAGTGTTTTTTGCGTTCTTTCGACAGAAATAGCATGTTTTTCGCGATTCTTTGATAGAAATTGTGTTTTTTTTCCCGCAAGCTTTTGACGGCAAACGTGTCTTTTTTGCAGTCCTTTGACAGAAATAGCACCGCGATCATTTCACGAAAATTATGGGTTTTTTTCCACGATCCTTTGATGAAAAGCGTGTTTTTCACTATCCACTTCCATCCTCAGGAATTTTTAAGAGACCGAATTCCGTCTCAGGACTGAAAAACTTGCACTTATGTTTCTAAGCCTTGCATTATGGCTAAAAAATTGATTTCTTACAATAAAAGAAAGTGATTAAATGTTCTTGACAGTAAAACTACTATTATTTAAGTATATAAAGTAGAATTTAGAATTAGCCAAAAATCTCTTCAAGACTGAAGGTCTTGCACCCATGTCGATAAAATTTGAGATTTTTCCACCAACCATTGACAAAGTACGGTTTTTTCTGCACCCGATAAATGAAATTTGAGATTGTTAAATGACTGATGAAAACTGAACCCCCCCCCCCCCCGACAAATTGATGAAGTCGTGATTTTTTTCTCATGTTTTTCATTGATGAAACTTGAGATTGTATGCAGCCAATGAACAAAATTTCCAACTTTGCAGCACCTCATCGACAAAATTTGTAACCTTTTATATGCACTGATCGATAAAATTTGTGATTTTTTCTGTGCCTGATCTACAAAACTTGCAATCTTTTCATGCCTGATCAACGATATTTCTTTTTTTTTCTGCATCAAACAGCTTTCCTTTTTTTTTTTTTTTTTTTTTTTTGGAGCGATAAATAGACAAATTATTTGATTTTTAGTACAGCCGATGAAGAAAATATGCAATTTTTTGACGCATCATCAAGAAAGCTGATGATCTTTACCTGTGCGATCATTGAAATGTGCAATTTTATGCATCTGATAGAAAAAATTTGCGATTTTTCCAAGCTTGATTGACAAAACTTGTGATTTTTCCGTGCTTGACCTTTGAAATTCGATATTTTTTCTACACCTCATTGGCAAAATTCATGATTTTTCTATTTCCTATAAGCAAAATTTGAGATTTTGCACACCTTATCAACCTAATTTAAACTTCCATTTTTAATTCATATCGTAAAAAACAAAGTCCCATTAATCTGCCCCTTCCCCCAATCAAATGTGAAGAAAAATCATAAAATAAGAGGGAAGCATTTACATATTAAAATTGTAGTACATATCTATGGATGGTGGTGATAGGGGGATGCTAATGGCTGATCGTCACAAAGTATGCATTATTTTAATTAAGGAAAACTCAGACTTCTGACAAAATTCGCATTTTTTTTTTTTTAAGTATTTTGACAAAATGTGTTTTTCACGACCATTTGACGATAATCGCACTTTTTTCCATGGTCTTTTCAAAGAATTTGGCATTTATCCATGATCCTTTAGCAAAATTCAGTTTTTTACAGCCCTTTTAGCAAAAATTTGCATATTTTCTGCGATTCTTCAACAAAATTTGCATATTTTCTGTAATCCTTCGGTAAAAGGCGCATATTATCTGCAATTTTTCAGCAAAATTCACATATTTTTTTTCCTGTCTTTAAACAGAATTCATTATTTTTCTACAATCTTAACTTGTCCCATATTTGTGAGGCAATTCCTGGTTATTGCTTAATAATATAATTTTATTATATTTATATATGATATTTTATCTATTATAAGTGTACACCCTAAAAACTATTGTCTTGCAACTTTTTTTAATCGCAAGTTTAAAGCCTCCTTAAAAATATAACTGTAAATGCAAAAACGGTAAGTGCTCTAATGGTAAGATAAGACACACCCTATGACAGAAGAACTAAGTAGAAAAACTCTCTTCTTGCAAAATACTGAAATCATGCATAAACATATATATATAGGCAATACAAACATCCAAATGTTATGCCGAGTGTTAAAGATCCATATTAAAGTTTACGTAAAATTTCTTGAAAAAGGATCCAGAAACTTCAGTCATTAACAATTTTAACCACATGAAAATTCATTCAGCGGAACATTTAAAATAAAGCCAAACTTTTGTAATTGGATTCATCTGATAAAAAAACATTTCCTAAGTATTCAATTAAACTAGAATGCTATATTTCATTTGTTACAAAATTTCTGAAAAATTATCTAACTAACAATGTAAAATCCATTAAAATCTATCTTGTAGAACTTAAGTTATAAGCGGCGACAATGAAATTTCACTTTGCGTTTTATATATATTGAGATAGTTAAATATAGCTTACATAATCATGTTAACCTGATTATAGAACTCTCTTTCAAAATTATAGGTTGAATAGATTTTTTTGTGCTGTGATTAATACGAAATCCAAACTTTCTTTTATTTATATAGATAAGGATTGAAAATTTCAGGTTTTTGCGCCGAAGACACCGCCAAATCAGGAAAATGTGAAGTATCTCAAGAACTACTGAACTTAAAAATTGCTTGGTACCATTCGATTCAGCATGAAAAAATGCACTAAAATATGTTATCAGTTGAAAAATAACTACAAAAGCCGATTTTTTAGGAATTTTTTTAAAGTTCGTCCCTGTTTTTAAACCCCTTAGGGGTGGAATTTTCAAAAATCTCTTCTTAGCGGCACTTGATGTTATCAGAAGTATTTTTACCCCAATTTTCAAGATTTTAGGTTCGGCAGTTTTTTTGTGATGCGATTAATACGAAATCCAGACCTTCTTTTATATATATAGATAAGGATTGAAAATTTCAGGTTTTTGCGCCAAAGACACTGCCAAATCAGGAAAATGTGAAATATCTTGCAAATTACTAAACTTAAAAGAATTGCTTGGTACCATTTGATTCAGCATGAAAAAATGCACTAAAATATGTTATCAGTTGAAAAAAAACTTCAAAAGCCGATTTTTTAAGTATTTCTTTAAAATTTGTTCCTTTTTTTAACCCCTTTAGGGGTGGAATTTTCGAAAATTCCTTCTTTGCGGCACTCGATGTTATCAGAAGTATTTTTACCCCAATTTTCAAGATTTTAGTTTCGGCAGATTTTTTTGTGCTGTGATTAATACAAAATCCAGACTTTCTTTTATATATATAGATTAACCAATAAATTTGTAAGGATTAATCTATTTACAGTGGATAAAAAAATAATAAATACTGCTAATAAATGCTACAAAAATTCTTTGGCTAGTTCATGCTTTGTAAACTATACAAGTCTTTTGTATATGAAATAATTTTGTATCTATACCAAAACAAATTATGGTTTATTATTAAACAATTATGAGATGAATAAAACTTTTACAAGATTGATTATATTTACTTTAATACTCAGTTTTAAAAAATTAACTATCAATATACATTCTTTACGCCAAAAAGGATTCTGACCAATAATTACCCCAGAAAGACAGAGAATTACCCCATTTCCAGAACAATTCTTGGTCACTTAAAAGTTATTTCAAATTTCAATTATGTGCATATATATATTTAATTAAGATTTTTTATTATATAACCATCATGGGGGGTTTATTCCACAAAAAATTAAGAACAATACCTTTAATAGTTTTCATAATAATTGGATGCTGATTTTTGATCAGGAATTACCTCAGGTGACCAGGGCCGAACTATAAACTTAGAGGTCCCAGGTGCAGTTTTTTCCCCGCACACTGCTGTTTAAAAATTACGCAGTATGATAAATCAAAAAATGGCTTAAAAACATAGAATTGGGCAGGTACTTGGCGCCGACAAAATTTTTGTTGATCCCACTAAAACTAGCATAGGGGAAAAAATACAGACTTCTGATTGGTTGAATACTTTGAAGAATGTTTTGCTTAGGTTCATTTTTGTTTATGCAACTTAATCATATGTTTCTGGGTACTTACGTATTAACACCAGGTGAAGAATAAGAATAAGCAGAAGAATAATAAAGAACATTCTTGTTCGCATGTACACAAAAGATGCCGTCAAAAATGAGCAAACAACGAGGCAACAAGGAATCCAAAACATAACTACATGCACGTAAGAACAACAAAATTGCTCTTTATTTGCACATTAGCATAACCTCTGCTGTCTGTGGCGTTGTTAATACATAAGTACACCTGTTCCTGATTCTGCTTAAAAACCCTTTGAAAGATAAGTTTTGATAATTTTTTTTTTCGATTTTATCGAAGAGAGATTTTCTAGAATTTTTTAGACACGTTTTGTATCATTCAAGTGATCAAAAACTCATATTTTCTTTCTTATACTAGCTTCGGTGTGATCGGCAAACACAACATGACACATTCAACTCGACATTTTGCTGTCTGCTTTAGAGCTGATTTTGCATGTGAAGTGTACAGAGTATATCGACAGACATGCAAAAACATTTATTCTAGTGCTTTGATTTATTTAATTACTAACTTTTAGCTAGGTGCTGGGCATTTTATAGGAAGTTAGACAAGAAACTAAAATCAATAGTGTTTCTTAACCATCAATTTGGGGGCCCCCCCAGGTATGGAGGCCTTGGGGTAGTGCCCTGGCGATAGCTACGACCCTGCAAGTGACCCTACCCAGGTAAAACATTAAATCTGATTACTTATATTCATTCTAGTGGACAAACAGCAGTAAATGTTAATATAAATATACATAATGATTTCATAAATGCATACATTAAAAAATTGTTTTTAACATGATTGGAAATTAGCAATGATAAACAAAATAAACAATAGATAACAGTTTTTGGCAATCATTTAACGGCTCAATAAATATACAAAACTGGGCATACCCTGCACTTTATCAAATTATATAAACAAATGTGTTTTGAGTCTTCAAAATAAAGTCGCCGATTTTTTTTTTTTTTTTTTCCCCTAAACATGCCAAAATGCAATTTTTGAAAATTATTGCAAGTCAAACTCAGCGATAAACAAATATGGTGGTAACGCTTAAAACTAAATTGATATTTCAAAACAAAATTCCTTCGCAGTTTTGTACTCGTAATAATCTCAATAAAAAAGGCCCATTCTCAAAATTTCTTTCAATAAAACAGGTCTCTTCTCAAAGTTCCATTCGATAAAAATATACTTTCATTGATTATTTTTATTAAAATTTTAATATTTTAACAAATTAAACTTACCATAAAGAAAAACTTTAGCAGAAGGATTTAAAGAAGTAATCATTAATAAACATTTGTTGTTATTTTGAGAAACTATTTCATTTTTGGGGAAAATGTTTCTTACACACGAAAAAAAAGTATAAAGATATGATACAAATCTAAAAAAGAACTTTTACTTTTTATAAAATGGGTCCTAAGAAAAAAAAAATGTATCGATTGCTCATAAAGTTAGGTAAATAATGTTTAAAGAAATGCTTGTATACATTAAGATACAAACATTGAATGTTGAATACATTAAGAAAACGTGTACTGATGTTTGCAAGTCACCTACCCTACAATATTTAAAATTTTTACTCAGTTATAAATATTAAATAATTTGTGTATAAAGAATATTTAGCAAAGCACTTACCTTTTACATAAAAAAAAATCCACAAGGAAACGTTGAATTCATATATCTCACGCGCCGCTATTCAACACACAAACACAAATCACAGCGGAAGCCGCCATTATTTTAATTGAAATCAAGCCTCGCCTCGTCAATGTTGCCACTCTTCTTTTTCATTATGACAAACTTACACGAATAATATGGCAGAATATCGATACCAAATCAGTGTCGCGAAGAAAATTATCATATACATGGTATTAAAGGTGATACCGTAAAACACATACATAAGTGACATATTAAACTACTGTCATGTATAGGATAATTGATAGATAACAAGCATTTAACGCTTTTACAGGACTACGATTTACTATCGTCTTTCTGTAATAATATTGGCACAACTTGTATGATATAACTTTCTTTTGTCATTAAAACATGCCGCAATGATACTTGAAAATCGATGTACTTGACAAACATGATAATTCTGACATCCGATCGTGACTTTTCCGACAAATTTGTGTTAGCTGGGCAGTCTACAGTGAAGCATTTTTTTACGTTGCCACATGAAAAAATTCCGGATGCACTCGAAGGTCCCGGGTTTGGCATTGTTCTTATCCATCGACGACAAGGTACGCTTTGAGATCTAACGGAGTGACTACAAATGCATCATAAACTACTACATTTAGCTGGCTACAAAGAAAAAGGTTCAAGGGATTGAAGTATAGGACGCTAAACGGGTCCGCCGCGCCCTGTCTATATCACCAACCTGGATATATGCAATAGCTGGTTCCGCACCTAGCATGAAAACGTCTTCTGGACACCATCATGTACAAACCGCTTGCTTCATTGTATATACTAAGACGTTTACCAGATGAATATCTGAATACTCTGTATTACTCTTAATTTTTTATCTTAAATTTTAATGCGTTTTAATTATATCGTGAATGTTTTTCCATGTAAAACGCTCATATCATCTTACAAGAAAACCACCCTTGGTTATTATAGATTTTGATTATTTTAATATGCGTTGATCGGTAGAGACCTCTTAATCTCAGGTTGAACGGTGTTGGTGTGGTGTACGACAGCCGACTGACGGCTGTATGACGGCAGAAGGAATATAGGCTCTAGGGTTAGCGCCCTCTGTGAGGGTCTTTCAAAGAAAAACTAAGATCTTACTTACGCAAGGAAATCCAAGCTTCGAAGAAAACCACGGAAAACTAGTAACGGCTAGGCTGACTTGCGCGATTAGGATTGAACACAGCATTTCTCGTCAACCAGCTTCAAGAGTAGAATCTCTCAGTCTTGTGTTAGCTTAGATCGAACGGATTTTATGCAATGCGCTTTGGTTCTTGAGAAACAGCGGGTATGTATCTGATCTTATAACACAGCTTAAATACTTAGTTTGTAACGAAATAATAACATTGATCGTGGCTCAGCTGGGTTGAAAGCCGAAATGCACTGCATTTGTTTGTATGATTATTCTATTTTATAAATGCATTTGTAATTATAATTTAATAATCGCTATTAAAAATCTGAAAATCAAACTATTACTAGAATCATTACATATTTAAACTATAATTTAGATTTTTAAACTATAGTTTTCCATCATTTAAGTAGATTTAAATAAAATGGATATATTATTCAATAAAAAGAATAATGAAATCATTACAAAATGTGTTCTGGCGCCGTCTAGTTATGATAAAATAAAACATTCAAATAAAATAAAAATAAAAAAAATACGTGTGACACTCGGGGACTGCCGCGGTAAAGCTATTGCATAGCATTTTTTATCAACTTATGCAATTATAACTATTTATTTATTTTATATTAATGCAGTTTTTTTTATATTCATTCAAGTTACACTTTTTGAGCGTGATGACCGATAATAATTTTTTTTTCATTTATTGAATAAATGAGAAGTTAATATTGTTTAAAATATTTTTGTTATCTTACAATACATGTAGGTTAATCAGGAATTTTTATCATTGAAATTATACGTTTATGGTAGTTGAAATAAAAAAACATAAGTTTGAGACTTGATATTCTCAAAATATCTGAAAAATACCGCGCCAATGTCTGCCGAAGTCTACCGAAGGATACCGTGCCAAAGTCTGCCAAACTGAAGCGACGTGAGCCGGAGTGTTAGGTTTTTTTTCTCGTTACGGAATTTCTAGATTCTTTTGCCGCGCTCAAAGCCCACAATAAAAGCTATGCAATACCTTAATAAATTACCAAACAAAATTTGGCCACGCTACGAAAATTAGATCGCGAGTTATAAGCATTTTAAATTTTTCGATCCTCACCATGGGGTATCGCCTCTCACCAAAAATTAACACTGTCTCATAATAAAATACCAAACAAAATTTGGCCGAAATACGAAAGTTAGATCGCGAGTTATAAGCATTTTAAATTTTTCGACCCTCACCGTGGGGGGGGGGGATCTCCAGTCACCAAAAATTAAAACTGTCTCATAATAAATTACCAAACAAAATATGGCCACGCTACGAAAGTTAGATCGCGAGTTATAAGCATTTTACATTTTTCGATCCTCACCATGGGGTATCTCCTGTCACCAAAAATTAACACTGTCTCATAATAAACTACCAAACAAAATTTGGCCGAAATACGAAAGTTAGATCGCGAGTTATAAGCATTTTAAATTTTTCGACCCTCACAGTGGGGGGGGGGGATCTCCTGTCACCAAAAATTAAAACTGTCTCATAATAAATTACCAAACAAAATATGGCCACGCTACGAAAGTTAGATCGCGAGTTATAAGCATTTTACATTTTTCGACCCTCACCGTGGGGGGGGGGGTCTCCTGTCACCAAAAATTAACACTCTCTCATAATAAATTACCAAACAAAATTTGGCCGCGCTACGAAAATTAGATCGCGAGTTATAAGCATTTTAACTTTTTCGACCTTCACCGTGGGGGGGGGGGTCTCCTGTCACCAAAAATTTACACTGTTTTATAATAAATCACCAAACAAAATTTGGCCGCGCTACGAAAATTAGATCCCGAGTTATAAGCATTTAAAATTTTTCGACCCTCAACATAGGGGGACACCTGTCACTAAAAGTAACACTGTCTCATAATAAATTACTAAACAAAATTTGGCCGCGCTACGAAAATTAGATCGCGAGTTATAAGCATTTTAAATTTTTCGACCCTCAACGTGGGGGGGTCACCTGTCACTAAAAGTAACACTGTCTCATAATAAATTACTAAACAAAATTTGGCCGCGCTACGAAAATTAAATCGCGAGTTATAAGCACTATAACTTTTTCAACCCTCACCATGGGGGATCTCCTGTCACCAAAAATTAACACTGTCTCATAATAAATTACCAAACAAAATTTGGCCACGCTACGAAAATTAGACCGCGAGTTATAAGCTTTTTAACTTTTTCGACCCTCACCATGGGGGATCTCCTGTCACCAAAAATTAACACTGTCTCATAATAAATTACCAAACAAAATTTAGCCGCGCTACGAAAATTAGATCGCGAGTTATAAGCATTTTAAATTTTTCGATCCTCACTATTGGGCGGATCTCCAATCACCAAAAGCTACATTATCCTACCTTGTTTTATCTTAAGACGATTCTTTTCTATACACATTCTATCAGGAATTTTTATTATTGAAACTATAGATTTATAGTAACTGAAATAAGAAATATAAGTTTGAGACTTGATATCCTCTAAATATCTGAAAAATACCGCGTCAATGTCTGCCGAAGTCTGCCGAAGGATACCATGCCGAAGTCGGCCGAACTGAAACGATGGTTAGCCGAGTGTTAGGTTTTTTTTTCGTTACGGAATTTCTAAATTTTTCTCGTTACGGAATTTCTACATTCGGTCGCCGCGCTCAAAGCCCGCGATAAAAGCTATGCAGTAGCTTAATAGAAATGAGATAAAAGTTATAGCAAAATAACTCAAAGAGCAAGCATATGCATTACAATTTTAAAATCTTTTATGTGCAAAAAATAGGCTGTATTTCAATTCTTAGGCTAATTTTTATATAAATATAACTGTCACTTTAAAAACAGAGTAATATGATCATAGTATTGACTTTCGTTATTAAGTCAATGCACAAATGATGTTTAGTTAAAATCTCAAATTGATACAATTGCTTACTATCATTGCATCGATAAAGGATACATGTAATACATTTTTAAAGAGATTTTAAGAAAATTATCAGTTTTATATTGTTATAACAACTGTTAGTTACAAATAAAAATAAAATAAAAAGGTTAAAATTATAATTGATACACAATAGTAAAATTAGATTAATTAGTAATTAATTAAATTAATAGTAGATTATTATAGTATTGTTACCATTAAATTTATGTAATAAAAAATGTGAAAATCAAATGTAGCGTATTTCGGTATCGAACCAGAATCCACGGGACAACCAACGAACGCTTTACCAGGTGAACTACGTTTAACGCTGTACTTTTGTTTCAAAGTAAGTATTTATGTTTTGCTATAATATAATACTCTCTCCCCAAACCCTGTTTTTCATGAACTAATCAGCGATATATAAAATCCGTTGAACCTAAGTTTAAGAAACCTTTGCCCTACAATATATAATAAGATATTTAAATTCTGTGATTAGCAAGGTTGGCTCTCTTGTAAGTTGTTACATATGTTTTCTTTCTTTTCATATATTATTATGTGTAAGAACAAGCATTATGTTATACATTCTCTTTCAATAATTCTGGTAAACTTCATTGCTTAAAATTTTCAATGAAATAAACAAGATTCTAAAATATTATTTACTTCAAATGCAGGATATATATTTTTTAATTATACTTAAAGATTTCAAAGAGTAACACACAGTTTTTACAATAAATCTTTTATTAATTATTTGAAAAACTATGAGATCAATAATTTCGGAAATTTCTTTGGTGATTAAAGAAGGTATACTAGTGGTATTATTTTTTACTTTAATCCAAATATCTACGTAGTGACGATCCCTCCAAATACAAATTTCGAGACATCTTATTACAAAACTACAATCATGATTTTATAAAACCATTTCTAAGTAATACAAACTAAATAGTTTCTCCTGAAAATGCATTTCGAAATAATGACTTGGTCCATATAGTGTGATAGATAAAAGATTAAAGATATATTTAATGTAGTCTATATTCCTAGAAATAATTCTCATGCTGGAAAGTCAAAATTCCACAAATTTGTTATGCAAATCCTTTAAAAGTAAGTATTTCTGGAGAATTGCGTGGGGAGATAAATAAGTAAGGATAAACAACGGAGAATCCGGTACGGAAAATTGAATATTCCGTTAATGAATTGTGAAATAAATAATATTTTATGAATTCAGTTAAATAATTCATTTAGTGAAATGTCTAATAAATATCTGTATATATTTAATTTTTGATAATTCTACAGAATTTTGAAGGTGTATATACACCAAAGAGCCATTACAGTACGACCACCTGTTTAATACAACGTAGGACCACTTTTTGCTCTCAAAATCGCCAATACTTGATCTGGTATCAACTCCACAAAGTGCTTTTAGGTAGTCTGAGATATTTGGTACCAAGCATTCACTAACTTTTATTGCAATTTTCATACGTTGAGAAGTCATAGGGTTTATGCACGAATTGGGATTTCCAGGTGGAACCACAAATGTTCTATTGAATTCATGTCAGGGGAATTTAGTAAATCACTCTCTGACGATTCGAGCCATATGACAGGGTGCATTATACTGTTGGTAAATACAATAACCGGCAAGAAACATTGCTGTCATGAATTGGTGCACGTGGTCTGCAATGATGTTCATGCAGTGCACAGAAGTAACGGATATGGTTTATGAGGATTATGGATCCTAATGTGCTCCATAAAACATGGCCGACACGTAATATAGCCGCTAAAGTGTTATCTCTGACAAATGTACATCCGCGAACCAAATTTTCCGTTGAAAATCGGCGTATACACATGCTCTCGTCGATGTGATGGACCAGAATACGTTTATTTGGATCAGGAAATTTTCTTCCGTTCTTTTAAGGTCCAATTACAACGTTCATGGTCCCACTGCTAGCGCTGGTGGCGATAACGTGTTGTCAACGCAGAAACGTGTTTAGATCGACGTTTGTGGACAGTCCATACGGTATAATGCACGCAGCACAGTGCATTAAGAAACACTATTTGGATTGCTTATGTTATAGCTATCGGTGATTTCAGCTATTGCACCTTTTCGGTAACGGCGAATAACGCTTAACAATCTCAGCTTTATTCTAAATTCAATGCGACCCGGTCGATACACTACTGACCGGAGTTTTGTCATTTTACTATTCATACATTTTAGATAGATTCTCACTACGACTGCACATGAACTGACCACCAAACACGCCGTTTCCGATATCAACGTTTCCAGACGCAGAGCCATAATGATTTGACCCTTATCAAAGTTTGATGAATCTGTTGCTTTACCATTATGTTGCAAATCATGCTATATTTTTAAATACAATGTGTGGCCGCTTTATATACTCCAAGATAATCCTCGTCTGCAAGGTTTTTTTGGGAGGGGAGTGCTCGTTTTTATAGACAGAGAATCGTCAAAATGTAATGGCTCTTCGGTGTTTCTAAGCCATTACTATTTTTTTCTAATGATACACTTGACGCTGAATCTGACCACTAGTATATGTGAATTTTGCTTTGTGGAGGGTAGGATATACATTTTAAATTATAAACTAAATATTTTAATGCTAAGAAACTCTAAATATTGGAATTTAAATGTTTTTCGATTGTTCGCATTAAATGATATTAATGGAACTTGTTGTTGTCCGAGGCTGTCTTAAATGTACAGAAACTTATCTTAAATATAACATGCAATGGGAATTAGTTGTGGCTGTTCATTGGAAAATAGTTATGTTTCCAATGGATTAACACTGATACGTAGCTGATAGTTGATGCATGGAAATACCAGAAATACCCACGCAACGGAATTCCGATGCCAAGACCTTCAAAGCACACGAAAGCCCGAGCGTTTGTTTAACTATTGTAGAAGAAAAATCCCTAAAATTGAGTCACCAATGACAAAAGAATTGACAATGAAGAGTTAATAAAGGATAAAAATGCAAACAATGGTCGGAGCCAGACTGTCATAAGAGCTAACAATAGGCATCAAAAGACTACGTTCTTGATAAAAAAAGGAATCGATTATAGGACAATTGTTATAGTAGAAAATCGAGTCCATGAACTCTGAGCATTATGAAAATAGAAATAAAACTATCCAGACATCCACTGGAAAGGCTTGCTGAATGCTTAAGAGCCATCTAGAAGTGAGATGATATAAATGGTAATACTGATTTGCCATACCATCGGTATTTTATTAACAGTACAGAGCGGGAGATCTCTTGACGCAGTATTTTAAGCCCGAAATGGAACATGCTATGTTAAAAATGCTGTAAGTAATGGAGAGATAAACAGAATACCTACTGAGATCACCGTGACAAAGCAGTGCGTATGTCAACGTATTTCTCAGAGTAGTACCAATATTCCCACCACTGTCAGATAAGAGTGGAACAAAGTTGACTTTTTGACATTACGTTACCGAAAGGGCAAACTTAACAATAAAAGAAGCAGTAGCATTTTTGGTGGTAAAATCCTCATTTGACTCATTTAATATCCTCATTCATCCTTATACTACTGAGTTATCATTAAAATATTACTTACTATAATGGGAACAGTTTGTTAAGACGCGTAATCGAAAATATTATCAACAATGATAAATAACTAAAAATGTCTTTTCAATATACATTGCGTCCCATGAATGACTGACAAAAATTTAAGAATTGACAGTACATATTAAAACAATCAACTTTAATAAATAAAGTTCATGAATGTGCATATGAAAGATTTAAATAAAACACAAAGATACTGGCTCAATTGAGAACATGGTTCATGTAAACGTTAAAGTGACATTTCTGTTGTGAGTTATTGGTAAATATCGACATTAATAGCTTACAAATGCTATATAGGAGAGAAGAAGAACGATTATTTAATATTTTGCCACGATATGTAATACACAAAAGCGTCCGATCCATATGTGCAACTTTCAGTCGCAGTAGAAACGCATCGGTAGATGTCCTTTACTAATACGAAGAAGATTAATATGCATTTATTTATTGATATTCATTTGAAAATGGCTGACATGATCTACGATTGTACGCAGAGGGATTTCACAAGAGGCGGTTGGACCATAAAACATTTTGAGCGCTCTGTTGCGAAATCTCCTCTGATGAAATTGATCACGTGATATGGATCGCCTGAGAGCGATGTATTTATATGATGCTTAAGTAGCAACCGATTCTGTGTTGCCTAGACGATCGCAATGTTTTGGAATATTTAGTTTTTTATTAGAATTGTTGAATTTTACGCATCTTGGAATGTTACATTTATTGAATAATTTGGAATTTTCAGATTGTCTGGTAGTGTAAATATCTGTACAGAAATATATTTCAACATTTAAAATAAACTTAACATGAAAAGGAAATCTTCTGATTCGGAATAATTTCATTTCACGCTGACAGCGATAGTTGTGTGAAACGAGATTATCTTTCGTTAACCGATTAGATACAGCAGAGACGAACAGAACATTAGTTGTATAAGAAGCCATTATGGACATGATGGATGATCAGTAAAGTACAAATAAACAAGCAGTAGCTAAGCAATTACAAGTATCACTCGTGTATCCAACTATTTCCTTAAACGCACAATTTTTTAGCCGTGAAGTTTGGATATTTTAGGAAATAAATAAGATTCGAAAAGATAATTGTTTGCAGATACAGACTATTTTACTTAATTTATTTAAAAAATCATATAAACTTACAATTTTTGCAAATAATGCTGAAAGGATTTCTCGTATCCAATCAATGTCGATAAGCGATTATACGAAAGAGATTTAATTAAATTGTAATTTATTTGCAGCAATGCAAACACATGTAGATGTCAAATTACCATTATAAAATTCGATTTTTATCCGCAATTAAATCTTGCTGCGAAAAGAAAAAATAATTTGCGTAAATATAATTCTAAAGCTAGTATTATTTTATTTGAAAATAAAAGGTAATTAAGATAAAATTAATTTTAAAACTAGTAACATTTAACATCAAATGATAATTTAAATACAAATTCGTTTTGGAGTGAATAAAAAGGGTAGAACCAATTCCTTTTTCAAAAATATATAAAAAAATAACACAAAATGCTGCTTCTGTAAGCACATAAAATCAAGTACAAAGACTAGAAAAAGGAAATAATGCACTTTATAAATTCGATTTAACATTTCTTTTTTTGTTAATACATGCTTGATTTATATATAATTTTTATGTTGCTTATTCAATGGGCTGTACAAACTGAGAGACAAATCTGTCTAAATTGATTTTAACACATATAATTAAGTGTACGAGTTTTGAGAACAACAAATTTTTTATTCAAAAATTACACACAATTAAAATTTTAAAACCAGAGAAAATTTGAAACAGAACTGTAAGCAATTTAATGTACAAGAAATAAGTTAAGCCAGTGGTTCCTAAAATATGGTTCCACCCACTGGTGGATCGCGGCGGTTATTTTAGTGGATCGCGAAAACAATCGAGGTTTGTCACAAAAATAAACCTTTTATTCCAACTATTAAAAAAATTTGTCAATTCCAACAACAAATTATATTTCAAGGGACTTCCTTAATTTCCATATGAAGAAATACACGAGCAGTATATCCAGAAACATCTAAATGAGCTTTGAATTCCTTGATGGAGTTCAACATAGTATACTCGTGTGAACATGTTTTTTTCCTTGTCTGTTATTGAATAACCAGTATAGAAAAAACTTTTCGTTGAAAGTGAAATAAGATTGAAGTTAACAAGTTTTAATCTTGATATAGATGCTTTCATCGGTAATTACAAGTGCCAGAAAACGCACAGATTATAAAGTTATGTTTAGATAGTAATTAAATGTATTTTTAATCATCGTTCTAGCTTGTGTAATTTGTTAATTATTATTCCACTTACACAAATTGGTATTACGATTTATTTTCGTTGATAGTGATCTTCCTTCGTAAGAAAATTTGCCTTTTTCGTAGTGTAGGATAGCAGATAGTTTATAAAGGTCATACAAAAATTGCTATACTGCCATACACCATTATATTAGGTGGATCCTGAAAAAAAAATACTTAAAGGTGGGTCGCCTATCAATAAAGTTTGGGAACCGCTGAATTAAACCAATAATTTACTCCTAGACTGACTGGGAGTGAAATCATTTTACGTATTCTGACGGATAACACTGATTGAAAAATGAGTGGATAAATGTGATCGCAGATCGTATAGAGGGTTTCATTTAATATTTCTTTGAAAAAAACTTATTCTTTAATTAATAAATCCAGATTGCCATTTTATAATCATTAAATTTTTACATAGATGGTAGCATCAATAAGTTTAATTTAAAAATAATAATAAAGGGAAATTATTTATTTTAATTCAATTAAATATGTGTCAATCAAACTATTTAAATAAAATCTTAAATGTCAACATTTTTGAAAATCAGAAATAAAAAAAAATAGCGGAGATATAAACAAAGTTTTAAATTGCTAAAAACGTTATTTAAAATGCTGAATCATTAATGAATCACAACAGTTTTTAAAATAAAAAGAAAATTGAATTAAAAAATATAAATAATGTCAATGGCTATGTATCACAGCATATTAATAATAATAAAAATAATAAAAATACTTAAATTTGCAAAAAATAAGAAATTTCTTTTGATTAAATCCATTTGAATGAATGATGAATTTCTGAAAATCACAAATTAAAAAAAATTGCAGAGAATAAAGTTTTAAATTACTAAAAACTTTATTTAAAATGCTGAATCATTAATGAATCACAATAGTTTTTAAAATAAAAAGAAAATTGAATTCCAAAAACATAAAGAATGTCAATGGTTATGTATCATAGCATATTAATAATAATAAAAATAATAAAAATACTTAAATTGGCAAAAAATAAGAAATTTCTTTTGGTTAAATCCATTTGAATGAATGATGAATTTTTGAATATAAAATATATAAAAATTTCATCTCCCAGGCACGGGATTTGAACTAAGAGCATTCTTTTTACTAGCAAGATGCTTTACTTCCAAGCTAAGATGTCAACACAAAAAACGTCGAATTAAGGTTCTGTTTTGAAATCCAAAACTCAAAAATGAACGAATCATATTGAAAAAAAAACATTTAATTAAAATAATAGATTTTTTCTATGTTTTATGAATTGTGTGATAAGATATATTATACCGCTGCAAGTATGGAAAATTTGAAGCCTTTGACTTTTATAGTTTTTGTGTATGGACTCTGTGAAAGGCTTACAGATAAAAGATTGAGACAATAGGATTTCGTTATATAAACGAAACCATTAAAATGAGTGCTATCTTGATTGTATGGTTAATTTTACTTGCGAGATCAGTAATATAATTAAAAAAATATGAAAAATGAAATTTGTAAATGCTTATATGTTTAAATTAAAATTGTGTTTAAATTGAACTAATTACGAATAACAGTAATTCTTAAGTGTGGTTATTTAAAATTAAAATAAAATCAATAAAACGACTGTTGTGAGTTTCTTTAGACTAATGAACCTATTATTTTGTGTTGCATACATACTTAATTTTACTACTTTTTTTGTATTAAGAAAATAGACATGTAAGAACCGGCTATTTACTTCAGAGAAAATTTTTCCTTGAATTCAAATAACGATGTCATATCTGCCTTTTCAGAGATCAGAATGTAAGAGTACGCGTAAAATAAAAAGTTATCAATAAATATAAATATACATTTCTCTGAAATGCACATTCTAGCCGATTCCTGGGTTTAATTTAATTTGAAAACGTAAGATCAAAGAAATATTCAATCTATTCTATGTTCTTAGAATTACAGATATGTTTATACAAGGAAATACTATTTCCTGAAATTCGTCGCATAAAGACTTTAAAAAGGATTTTTTTTAAATATTGCGTAGGTTAGTGGATATAAACATCATAGAAAATATTAAGGAAAACAGAATTCCGTTCAATGAAATTTCTAAAATAAGATGCAATATTTACAAATATCTTTTTTTTTAATTTAGAGAGTTTACCATTTGAAAGAAATTAACATTTGATAATGCTTTTTATCCATACAACACTCTTTGATTCTTGAATCGACCTAAACATAGCCTATATTAGCGCAGAAATAGTCAACACCATTTTACTACTATTATTACTTACCCATAGGACGTAGTATAGGGTAAGTATTGCAATCTATTTGAAAATAGAAACAATTTTATTGACAAATTTAAACATTTCAGACACTGGAGTTTCCGAAAAACATATTTTTAGGAAAAAATTGCAGTATGTCTGTAGACGCTCTATATTCCGAACAAATTAAAATAGAGACTTGAAATTTTCTGTGTATTTAGTATGTAATCATGTTAAGAAGCTTCTAAAATATAAATATCCTTGATTATCCGGAGCAATTTTTTTGGACTCTCTAAATATTCGTTCTGACGATAGGTAATTTTTCGATTTTTTTTTATTTTAAGGAGATAATGTAAAATACAATAAAAAACATACTTTTTGTATGAAGAATGAAACCAATCGGAATTATTAGTTGCCGAGAAATTTTATTTCTATTTTCCCACACTCTTCAGTTTTCATGACTCTGTATTTTATTTAAATTTCAGTTCAAACACATATTTTCGTGGGAAATAAGGCGAGTAATCCGACACAGTAAACTGTTAACTGTTAAAAAAAATAACATTACAGACTAAGAGGCAATTATGAAGATAATTACTTGATCGAGTTGGTGTCTAAAACTCCTGGCATAAACAAAATTCAATGAGCATATTAATTTGCAACTGGACTACCAAGTTATATCTAAATGGAAACTACTTTCAAACCCGTATTTAGTTATTGACTGCTAGGTTTACTATTGTATTCTCCTACACCCAAAGGTATTAAAGCATGGACGCAAGGGAAAAGAAAAATAGAATGAAAAACCTACCAGTCAGCCTTTAAAATCGGGTTTGCAAGTGTTTTTCACCAAGATATGACTTGCTAGACCAGTTGCATTTAAATTTGCTAATCGAGTTTTAACTAATCCTAGAGTTCAGATGTCAAAATGATGAGGTTATGGTGAGAATGATGATGGGTTATGGTCAAAATGATGAGGTGTAGTCACCTCCCGGGTTTTTACTTACAATGTAATGCAGATGATTATCTTATCTAATTTATATTGTCATGGGAATTACAGAATTAGTTTTTTGTCAATAGTTCATTAAAATAAAATTAATGTTCGCACTAATCTAAATCACAGGATTAAGCAAATGCTGTTGTAAAGGTACTTTATATACACTCACTTCCAAAAGTTAAGCACAAAGAGAAAAATGCTAATTTCCTGAAGCCAATCAGAATTAAAGAGGATGCAAATCGCTGAAGAGGTTGATGGAAGTATGCAAATATGTTAGGTAACAGCTAATCGCGCTTTCATGTCAAGAAATATACAAAAAGGGCAGTCTTACAAGAAGCCAGCTTTATGAAGGGTTACGGAAATTGATTGTAAGTGCTAATAGAAGGTGTTTCAAACTTTCGTGCAATTTGTTTTGATGACATACATGTTTTTATGACTTCCAGAAGATGAATGGAAGATTCTGAGATCTGGCGTGCTGTGGGGCGCATTGAAACAGGACAGTCGATCACAGATGTTGCTGTTTTTTTCGGCGTTCATCATTCTGTAATTTCACGTTTATGGAAACAATTTCAAACCTCATAGATAGTTGTCCGAAGGCCCGTAGTCGGTCGCCCAATGGTTACAACTCGCGGAAGATCGATATATTGCTATTGTAGGCAAGTGGAATCGCTGAGCGACTCCACACCAGTGACATCTATGGTTACAGCGTCCATTGGTAAGTCGATATCTGCAGCTACTGTACGCCGAAGATTACGTATGAGTGGACTGTATGCTCCGGTACCTCAAGTTTGTGTTCCTCTATCCGTCCAATCAACAGGGGCACGATTAAAGTGGGGCCGGGAACATGTCAATTGGATTGTGCCTGACTGGGGCAATGTCATCTTTACAGATGAGGCAAGATTTTCTCTGCAGCCAGATGGCAAGCATATAAGGATATGACGTGAACAAGGAACACGCAATCAGCCCCAAAACATCACCGAACATCACGCATTTCGAGGTGGAATTATTATGGCGTGGACAGGGATTTCATTAGGATTCCGCAGCGACCTGCACATATTTTAACCGGGTTCTGTGACGGCTGTCCGGTATCAAGATGAAGTCCTAGGAGCCATTGTGAGATTGTACGCTGCAGCAGTTGGCCTACTTTTTTAATGGATGATAACGCACATCCACATAGGTCTAGCATCGTCGATGACTACTTGGAGAGTGAAGGGATTGCGTGTATGGAGTGGCCATCCCGACCTTAATCCCATTAAAAGTCTTTGAGATGCTCTCGGCCGTGCTGTATGCTTACGTTTCCCATGTCCAGCCACTCTTATTGAGCTGGAAACTGCTCTATAAGAAGAATGGCAATTGCTTAATTCTGCGGTGATTGACCACCTAATTCAAAGCATGGTCACAAGGTGTAAACTTTGTATGCAGATGAGGGGGGATCACATACCCTATTAATGTCTTTTCTTTCATTTTATCCTGTTTATTTTCACTTTATACATAATTCTGTTTAAGTCTCTAGTATGACATTATCTGATAACTTATAAAAATTTAATATTGTTTTCGTTTTTGTATATAATTATTAATTTTGTTTTATGCTTAAATATCCATGTTATTTTCCTGCCGAATTTCGTATCAATCAAAGCAGTATTTGTCGATTTTTTTGCATTTTACATCTTTGATCTTAACTTTTTAAAGTGAGTGTATATATATATATATATATATATATATATATATATATATATATATAATAGATAAAAGATGGTGGTCATGTATAGCGTGGAAATCATGGTTCGTACGGGTACCGTTATTTTTCATGTGAAGTACCAGTATTATTTTAGGAAAAAATAAATCTAGCTTAAGCGTGCAAAATTTCGCTTTCTTTAATGATAAATCTTCTGTAAGAAAATACTGGTGCCAAAAAATTTCCTTGTCATGAAATTCCAGGATCCGTACGAACCCTGGAAATACTAATTTTGTAACTACTTATATTTCCTAAATTAATTTCTATACATCAGGAATTCAGCACACCCCAAAGATGTTTTTCTGTATTATATTGTTTTTTTCCTTTTTTGTTGTTTTCAATTGCGTATGATTAAAGTAGGTTCTTTTGAATATATATATAAAACCCCTCGTGTATAACAATTCCGGGTTCAACCTATCCACGAGAAAAAGAAACTCATTCATCAATGAAAACGTTTCATAGTCATAATGGAGTGTTCTCATTGGTCAGATTTCGAGTTGGATCTGTAAATGACGTCACTACATTTTACTTCGCTTTGAAATCTGTCCACGATTTCAAAAAGTATATTTAATTAAAACTTTTTATTAAAGGAAAGCGAAGGTGCGTTTTAAATGCAATATTGTTAAAATTTTTATATTCGGGTTGCTTAAATTTTTTTTCTTTACAGCCGTGAATGACTCTTGAGAATTTCAAATCTATAAAAAACATTGTGAAAAGTTACCCCAGATTTTAAAGGCAATCTATTTTCTGACCAATGAAACCGATCCATAGTCGTAATGGAGCGTTCTCATTGGTCAGATTCACAGTGGGAGCTGTAAATAACGTCACTACATTTTACTTCGAAATCTTTTCACGATTTCAAAAACAATATTTAATTAAAACTTTTTATTTAAGCAAACCGCGGGTGCGTTTTAAATTTCATTATAATCCCCACCCCCATCTACCAGATAGTTTTGCTGTAGTTTTAAATGCAGATTTCTGTTAAATTTTTTTTGTTAGATTTTTCCCTCTCCAAGTTTAATCGCTGTATTTATCAAAATTGTTTCAGCCTAAAGTGGCTATGATTGACCACAGTTGTAGTTTTTATCATCCTTTAAAAATGCAAACACGTCATTTTGACGGGCTATCTTCTTGTAATTAATAATGTTTTCAGATTGATAATTATATTTTTTACACCATTTAATACACAACAATAACTTAATATTTTTGAAAAAAAATCGCATAATTAACTTATTGAAAATAAATAAACAAGATATTTTAAAATAATTAATTAAAGTCATTCTAAAGACTTTTTCATGCTACACAAAAAACAATTTCATACAGTGTTTATTTTGGGATAGAAAACATTGTTTTTTAAATAAATTTATTATAGATCTTCTAAATTACAAATAAAAATAAATTATAAAATATCTATGCAATTACTAATTAAAAATTTTTAATAAATTGAAATAAACAAATTGAGATTAGTACACTCTAGTAAGAGGACATTTAGGAAACTAAAAATTCTGCTACATAGTTCCATGAAATTCAATTAAAGATATCGAATAAAATAATCTTATAACGCATTATCATCGCATGCATAAGCAACAAACTTTTATTTCTAAAATAAATCCTTTTGGGCAAACGAGTATTAGATATATTTTCGTAATTTAATTTTCCTTTAGAAAATACTCTAACATTCAATTGTCAATGTCTGTTTAAAGTGATTTAATTATATATACGTAAAATTTATGAAGCTATCTAAATAGATTATGAAAATTTAAACGTTATTTCTCCAGCATCTTCCTGCTTTGATTCAGTAAGATAATGTAATTAATGAATCAATTAAAGTAATTTAACGAAAATTATGAACAACATACTTATTTTAAAGAACATTATTGGATATTTTCAGTAAATATTGCAATATGTTTAAATTGAATTAAGTACCAAAGCATATACGTGAATATTAATGAATATAGCAATAGTGACAAAGTTAAAAAAACTTTAATATTCACTTATTAAATAAAAAACTTTCATTCTCGGAATTCTAGCACTACGAACATTAATTCAGTTTTAATAAACTTATGACAAAAAAAGGTACATTTGCATATTTATGACAACACGACTAAGATAATAGTATCGGTGCATTACATTGACTGTAATATTATTTGGATATTCATTCACTATATTTTTAAGAGGTTATTGAATATTCTTGATTAATAACCTCATTCAAGATATTTGAAGTCCATTATTAAACACACTGTTTAATAATGGTTCAATTGATTCAATATTGTGAACATTAACGTTTAGCCTAGTTTGCGTACTATATTATACGAATGTTACAAAAAAGTTTTTTTGTGTTAGTACGGGTAATGTATGCAACTATTTAGTCAATTTCAAAAATAACTGTAGTAAAATTCTGTTTGTCCTTTCTGCAATATCATGGGATGTATTTTATGTCAGTAGAACAATCTTAAAGTGCAGAACCAAAACACTGAAGTAGAAAAAGATGAAAATTTCTTAGGTTTGAGCTAGAAATTTGAAAATTGAAGTGATAGTAACTTTTCATTTGTAAATGCTCGTAACAAGTGGTTTCTAAAAAGTTCGGAATTTAAAAAGTCAATGCGAACTAAATTTTTTCTAAAAACAATGAATATTTATCAACTGGCAGATGATAGATATATTTCTACGATAAAATAAAAATATATTTACCCACTACCAATCAAAAATTTTCCAGTTTTTAAACGTTTTTGCCTTCGTTAGTCGTTATCACCTAACGGCTTCAGTAAGCCTTGAATCTTTCCTTGGACCTTGGAGAGGCCTTGTAGCCAGCCTCAAAAAATATTCTGACGATATTTCTATTGCCTAAAATTATGCCATGGTTATACAACGCAATTTTCAACTGTCTTGAAAAACTTTTTCTTCTATTTCTGCTCAAGTTTAAAAAACTTTATCAGTACATTATGGGAAAATGTTGTTTCCTTCCACATCGTATGTCTCTGTTCAGTGTTTTATTAACAGTTAATTTCAAGCTTTTATAAATCTTCCTTTCATATTTTAGGAAAAAAGAAAGTCAGTTGGTATTTTAATTTGAGGCTAGTTAGAATTTTGCAAGAGAACTTGAAAATGTCCACTCTTTCTTGAAGAAATGAGTTTCCTGGCATCCTTTTAATTACTGCTATACTAAATTGATTAAACAATCCTATCTTTCTGATTAAAACCTGCATTTAATAAAAAGCAGTACAGAAAAACATTTTAAGTACTAAATTTAATATTTGGTTTGTATCAGGTAAGCAAACAAGGTAAGCAGAGCAAAATTTCTGGATTTCATAATTATTAGTGTTACTACCCCACAGAAAATAAAAACAAAGTAATCTAATTTATATAGAATTCAGTACTCATATACATCTTTGAATAGGTTATACAAATACTAGAATGATATACTAAAAAAATACTTTAGAAAGAAGGGTTTGTGATTTTTCTTTCGAATGCGGACAATAATTAGGTCAATAATTTTTTTGTGCAGTACTATTCAAACAATTTTGGACAATTTAGAGGAAATATTCTGATATGAAAACACCTGTAAAAATTTTAAAGGACTAAAAATTCTACTAAACATGAGTAACGTACTGTAATTACTTTCTTTTTAAATAAAAAATCTTATAGCATTTTGACAATTAGTGCAATTTTCGATCTGTTAATGCTATATAATACACAAAAAGCTCTTCAATATGGACCAAACTCTGGAATTAAGAAAATAAACTAATAAAAAGCTTTTTTCTTTGCCCGTTCCTTTTTCTTGGTACAATTTTAATTCTTATAAAGATTGGTATTTGAAAAGTGTCTCTTACATTATCCAGATTAATCTCTCATATATCTTTTAATTTTTCTAAATGTTAGGATATTCCTTTACATTTTTTGAGTTGGAAGACAGCATGTATATGTTGATTAATCACATATCCATTATGAATTATGAGCAAGAAAAAGCCACATTACCAAATAGTGTTTCTTGCTGTTCTATTGTTCCTGTAGATGCAAATGCCTGAGGATTTTCAAGTCAACGTAAAGAAGTGAGAACGATGGTTTAAGTAATGCACAATTAAATTAATTGATAATAGTACTAGCCATGTATATTTTATTTGTCAGGAAATTCAGATTAATACTAATAAGAATTAAAAAATATAACTTATTGGCAATTTTATTCATAATCAGAGTAAAAATATAATAAACAATTTCAATTGTAAATTGCTTTCATGCCGATTTTTTCATACTTCAGAGGTTAGAATACAATGAAACATTTAAGCGAACAGCTCTAGTCACATATATCAGAAGGAAGTTAAATTAAAATGTGTGAAATAATGATTTTTTTAAATATTTGCGTACTTATAAAGGGTTTCGTGTATCAAATGTGAATTCGTAAAAACAACTTTAGAGAAACGGTAGTTTTAAATACACAATAACGATTAATGTCAGTTTTAAGTTTAAAGAAAATTTCTTACTGCTAGAGCATTGATGTCACAGAAGAGATTGGATCAGTCGCTTACAGTTGCTGATGTAATGTTAAAAAAATAAACCAAAAAATCGTCACTTGTCAAATCTGTGCCTAACATCAGAAACTCCTATTACAGATACAACATTCATATAACTATTAAAAATGCATTTTTTTTAAAAAGGTAATATATGTATTTTACACTAATCTATTCTACATGCATGACAGATAAATTTTCCGATTGATAGAAGTTGGTAAAATGATTTAATACAGAAAAAGAACTTAAAACAGAACGCTCGCAAAAAAAAATTCAAATCTCTCTTTTCCCTTTTATTGCTTCGTGTCACTTACTTAATGCGATGTACTCTGACCATTCAAGATCAAGAGCTAAAGTTGTCTCAAGAAACGAAAGTAAGAGAAGGCCCGTGTATTATGTTTTTATACCTGAAATTCTCGATACGACATATGGGCATGAGAAAGCTAAATAACGGGAGAATTATTTTTTTGTATCATAACAAAAATACGTTTATAGGTACTTAATCTCCTGATTATTTCTAAAAAAGTATAAAGAAAAGAAAAAGTTTTTAATTTATGTAAAAAAAAAAATTGTAATTAAACAAAAGACTATTTGGAAAATTATATTTTCAAAAACTAAAATTTTAGACTTTAACATAAATTCTACATATAAAAATATAATAATAAACATCATTTTTATGATGATCAAAACGAGGTTTACATCACGTATTACGTATCTGTCCTGTATTACGTACGCCATGGATTAAAAATTAATATTCATGTACCAATCATATATAAATTTTAAATGAAATTTAAATTTTGCAACTTTCGGTACTTCAAATTTTTAAACTTCTAAACATCACACATTTTCATGTTTTATATCGTCGTTTAGAGAGAAAAATGGTCTTTTGAATGCATTTTGTTTTTTAACTTATAAACTTTTTTGTAGCTTTTAATATTTTTTTTGGCATCCTAGAAACAGATTATTTCATATCTGTTCCAAAAAAATGAATAAGTTGCGGAATTCAACTAATAAAAAGATTCAGATTTACTTCAGATTTCCTAGTTCTCCATTGAGGACAACAACTGTTTTCCAAATAATTTATAAACTATAATGCAGACATTTTTTTTTATATCAAGGTGCAATTCCTTTTCATTTCATACATTGAAGGATTATGATTAAGGATAACAGTAAAAACAAATATTGACATATTTTATTTTCGCACCTTTAAGCTTATTTTAACACTTTCTTTAAAAGTTGAAAAATGTTTAGGCATTCAGTCATTTTGGCCCGTCTGTCTACACCGTTAACTCCCAAAATATACGAGAACTGACACAGATTTTGATGGAATTGGTAAGCTTTGTTTCACCAAAGGTTCACCAAAGCATGTTTCATACTGGAAGTTGGTTTGATTAACATTTAATTACAGACTTCTCAAAAGTATTCCATTATATTATGATGGGAAATTCTATGCAGAGCTTTTGAGGTGTTTACACTTGATAAGATTTTCAAATGTATTGAACTGATATAAAAATTCCCGAATTTTTCCAGACGATGATTACGATAAAATTGGAAAATCAAAGAAATTATCTTTTATTTTCAGGGATGCATAAAATAATTCGGTTGCAGTATTATTCTACACTAGCTGTCCTGCCCGGTGTTACCCGGGTTCGTCAAAAAACAGCAAGAATTGCAAAAAAACTTTAAAAATCTTAATAAAAACCTCGAAAGATTTAAAAAATGGTGCAAGAATTTCGTATAACTTCGTTGAAAAGAGATGGGCTAGAAAATTGAAACTGGATTATTTTTACTAACGTGGGAAAATCTTACAAAATCGCATAAAACATTAAAAATCACATAAAATATAAAACAGAATTCAAAAATTGTGTTTCAAAATTCGAATAAACTTTGAAGAAAAGAGATCAGAATTTACTACATTCAGCCAAAAATTGAACGTCTAGAAAATCGAAGCGAGTCGCGAAGAAACGTAAACATCGCTTTAAAAATGGCAAAATTTTCAAAAATCATGAACCTCAAAATTTACTCTACTTGGATAAATGTTTTGAATCTAATTAATTTGATAATATAAAAAGTATTGAAATGCGAAAAAAAACTCCTCTAAAAAAATCGCAATAAAAGCCTTTAATCGCACAGGAGAAAATTTATCATATTAGCAAAGAAATTTAAAAACGAATTCCTTTTCCGTATCTGAAAAAATCGCCGTGAACTCAAACAAACAAAAAAAAGCATACTGCATTAAAAATTGCTGTATATCAAAATAGGAGAGCAAAACAATTACCGTAAAGGGTAAAAGGTTGAAACCAAACTCTTATTAGTCTAGAAATTTAAAATCGAATTCCTTTGAAAAATAAAAAAAAAATAAAAATAAAAAAAATGACTGAGAAAGCCCAAAAGTTGCATTGAAAAATGTAATAAAAGTCGTATAACATTAAAAAATCCTAGGGTAAAAATTCACTGTTATAATATAAAATATTTTAATCAAGGAATTAACCATATTAAACAAAAAGTTTGAAATCGAAATCGATTTCCGGATGTAAAAAAAATCGCCACGGAACTTAAAGAATAATTAAAAATAACATAGAAAATTGCATTAAAAATAGTTAAATATTTGGAAGTCAATGCCTAAAACAATAACACTGTTAAAAATAAATCTGTGAATTCCAGGTGAAACTACCGGCAGCAATGTAGCCGAACTGTTACCGTTCCGTAAGCAGATTTACCGTTGTGGGACATACAAGAAAGGAAAATTCCGCTTGAAGAAGCGGTAACTTTCTGTTACAAAGTCTGATTTTTAATGATAATAATTTAATATAATTTTTAAAATTAATAAATCGATTAATCGTCAAAGAATTCGAAAGTACCGAGTGATTTTAAGCTGCTATGTTATTTTACTTATTATTGCACAATTTAGTTCACGCCGTCCTCAGGATCGAACTCGGGACCTTTTGATAGCGGAATAAATCCTTACTAACCGAGCCAAAGCTGCTGATGCCGGGTTGTACAGAATATGTCTTTTATGAGTTAGTGGGAAAATCTGTTGTGCTTTTTAAAGATTTCCTTTCAGATATATTCCTTAGAATATTTGTAAACGGTTTATTTTATTTTATTTTAGACTGATGCATAATGCTTATTATTTTTTAAAATCAATTTTTCTTTTTAAATAGTTTAAATAATAAAAAAAATCACTGTTTAAAACCACTGTTTATTATTTTTTATTTATTTATTTATTTATTTATTTATTTTGAATGAATGAATGAATGAATGAATGAAAAAACCTTTTTTTTAACAACTTTTTTTAGAAAAATAATGTTATAGACAATTTTTGAAATTGTCGTACACTATTTATTTATTTATTTATTTATTTATTTATTGGCTAATTAATTAAAAGATTTTTTAATAAGAAATAAGAGAAAAATAAGCAGAAAAAATGTAATTTAAAAGGGTTTACTGGTTTATTTTATGTCGCCCGATTATCTACACTTGGGATATAGGGCCTAAAGGGGTAGGATGCCCCCCGTGGGGGTCTTTCTAAGGGAACCTAACCCGTATTTACGCAAGGTTCGAAGAAAACCACGGAAAACTCCGAACGGTTAGGCCGACAGCCGCGATTGGGTTCGAACCCAGCACCTGCCGTCTACCAGTTGAGAGGTCAGAACCTCTCGGCCACTGGTGGGGCGTAATTTAAAAGGGACTTTTTATGTTTTCATTATTTCTTGTCGCCAGTGGGATACGAACCCACAATCCGCGCTCGCAGGCAATTAGTGGTACGGTGCCTTGACCACTCGGCCACGGAGCCCCTTGCACAACGGAGTGTCTCCGTTTTTTGTTTTTATTTCCACCCGTTTCGATATTTTCAGGAAATATGGTGGGATTTGCTGATTTGTAACGGAAAATGCCCTTTTGTTGTGAAAAGGGACTTTTTCTGTGAAATTCAGGAAAAAAATATTCGTGAATTTCAGAATTTTTTTAACAGTGAATATTAAGGCAGGGCTGGGGGGGGGGAGGGTTTGATCGGAAATCATTTATAAATAACAAAACGTAGACATGCAACGCCAAAATCATATTAAGAGATAAAACATTGCATTCGAAACATAACTACATTAAACAAAATGTTTGAAATCAAAATTGGTTTCTGAATGGCAGAAAATCGCCAAAGAACTTATCGTTCATGAATAAGGAAAAGTCAACATGGAACACCTAAAATCCCCAAAACTAACTAAAAATTACATTGAATATCGCATTAGAAAAAAAAATCAAAAAGCGTGGAAAACAAATTGTACAATTTATGCTAAAAGTTAGAAACCGAAATTCTGTTACCGATGTCAACAACTGTCGCAGAACTTGAAAAATCACTATAAAACAGATTAAAAATCAGTAAAATTCTAAAATCCGGACAAAATTTACCATAGTAAGATAAACATTTATATTAAATTCCTGGGTGCAAAATTTACCATAATGGGACAAAACATTGAAATCGGAATTCTTTAATTAGTGAAAAAATATCGACACAAAACTTTAAAAAAAAACCGCTAAACGTTTTATGAAAATACGCTAAAAATCTGAATCAGTGATGTCAAAATTTACTACATTAAGCTACAAATTATTCAGAAATTTCTTTTCCAATTGTGAAAAAATCGCCGTGGACTCGAAAACATCTAAAAATAGTATTCAAAAATGCATTACAAATCGTTTCAAATTTTAAAATAGCAGGGGACAACATTTACATTAATAGAGTAAAGTAGTGTAATCTGAATTCTTTCTCAAATACGAATGAAAAAAATTGGCTCAAAGCGTAAGAAATAATGAAAAAATTGCTAAAAATTGCATTGATAATTGCATTGAAAAATCACTAAATTTTAAAAATTCGTAAATGAAGGGTAAATGTTTGAAATTAATTTCCTTTTTCAGATTTCAAAAAATTGCCATGAGATTCAAAAAACCAATACAAAACCATTGAAAAATTCATTAAAAATCGCTAAATGTAAATACATCCCGTGAATAAAAAATTATTCCAGTCGTGTAAAACATAGCAGTCATTCCGTTTTACATGAATTACCAAAAAAAATCGCGCAGAACACAAAATATATCAAAAATCACATTGAAAATCGATAAAATTAAAAAAAGGTAAATGGTGAAATTTACTATATTAGGCTAAAAGTTTGAAACCAAAATAATTTTTAATTTTTAAAACACCGGTGTGGTGGGACTCGAAAAAATGGTACTAAATCGCATTAAAAAGTTCATTAAAAAACGCATTGAAAAATGCACTAAATATGGCTAGTTATTTTTAAAATCGCAGTAATCAGAATTTCATCAAACGGATAAAACATTCTAATCGGAAATCTGTACTATTTGATTATCCGGTTGACCAAAAACTATCTAGGTCAAACCATAAGATTGAATGACAATAATGGCGGATCGTAAATTCCATATTCACTTGACATTAAACACGTTACATATGTTTGTTACGTCATCAATTGGTTTTTACTTCTTATTTTTATATGTATTTTTATTAATGTTTTTATAAATTATCTCTCCTTTCATTATTTAATATAAAAATTACATCAATTTGCATAATTTGGCTTGTTTCACTATTGATGTAATTTGGCGAAATTGGTCGACAGGATAACAAATAGTAAATGGAAATCCTTTATAGATACACGGAGCACAAAAAATCTTGAAAAATCGCGTTAAAAAACTCTAAAATTATATTAGATTAAAAGTTTGAAATCAATTTTTACTTCCGAATATCAAAAAGTCACCATAAAACTCGAAAAATCTCTAAAAATTGCATTAAGTGCATTAAAAATCACTAATATTAAAAAATGACAGGGGTAAAAATTTACTCTAATAAGGTAAAACGTTGTAATTGGAAATATCTGATGAATCACAAAAATTCGACATCAAACGCAAAAAATCTCGAAAAATCGCATTAAAAATCGTTGAAATTCATAAATTATAGCAGCTAAAATTTAATACATTAGCTTGAAAGTTTTAAGCAAAATTCCTTTTACTAATGTCGAATAATAGCGGCAAAATTCGAAAATCATTAAAAATTACATTTATAATTCACTAAAAATCCAAACATCGTTGTACGAAATCCAAATAAATTACATCGAAAAGAGAACAAAATACACTAAATTAGATCGAAAGAATGAAACCACATTCTTTTTGTGTGGAAAAATCGCCTCGAAACCCACTAAAAATTGCATATGAATTAAATTAAAAAAACTTAAAAATCGGCTTCAAGGTGTAAAACTTCATACATAACTTCGTGCAGCGGTCTCTCCAGAGCATCGTCAGTACTTTAAAAATTTTAACATGCGTTATAAACTACCTTAAAGTGTAAATCAGATCTTCATGTTACATTTCCTAATTTTGTCCGCGCCCCTCCATTCTGTTTTTAAATTTTTTATCATGCATTACAAACCATTTTAAATTTTAAAACAAAACACATTGTTATATTTCCAAATTTTAACAAAATCGCGTTCTGTTAATTCCATTTTCTACCATCAGGTAGCGCACTCTAGTCTTCAAAAACTTTATCAAAACGATACTCTGTTAAACTATCTATCAGGTGATATATTACTCGAGGGTGTAGCGGTCTTAAGCAAGAATTTAAGATATTTTGTGAAATTGCTATTCGAAAATAGTGGTACCTAAAATTTGACATTTTAGGTAGATTTCGCAAAAAAATACTACTTATTGCATTCTCAACAGTTCAAGTTTTTGATAGAACAACTATGAAAAAATAGATGCTAAACGCAAAAAATCTTGAAAAAGCGTTAAAAACGCATTGAAAATCGCATTAAAAATTCGTTAAAATCTAAAATTTGTAACAAACACAAAATTTAGAGCATTAGGCTAAAAGTTTGAAACGATTTTCTTTTTATCAATCTCAAAAAAAAAACCGCAAAATGAGAAAAAACACTGAAAATCGCATTAAAAAATTCGTTAAAAATTCAAAAATCACTGTACAAATTCCGAATAAACTTTGATGCTACAGAAAAAAATTGCTATATTGGGTTAAAAGAATGAAACCGTATTTCTTTCACTAATGGGATAAAACTCCAAAAAGAACGCTAAAAATCGCCTAAAAAAATTATTAAAAAAAATCTAATCAAAAAATTTTAAATCGGACTTCGAGGTGCAAAACTACATGTATAAAAGTACCTTCCCTCCACATTTTGTAACTCTACGTACAGCAGACTCTTCAGAACAGCGGTGACACACACACAAACTTGTCTCTTTATTATTATAGATTTTTAAAAAATCACGTTCTGTTACTGTTAGTTCCATTTTCCACCACCAGATAGCGCACTCTATTCTTCAATAACTTTTTCAAAATGATACTTTGTTAAATAACCTATCAGGTGATATATTACTCGAGGGGGTAGCGGTCTTAAGCAAGAATTTAAGATATTTTATGAAATTGCTATTCGAAAATAGTGGTACCTAATTTTTGACATTTTAGGTAGATTTCACAAAAAAATACTACTTATTGCATTCTCAACAGCTCAAGTTTTTGATAGAACAACTATGAAAAAAATTGTTGCTAAACGCAAAAATCTTAAAAAAAACGTTAAAAATCGCATTGAAAATCGCATTAAAAATCGTTAAAATCTAAAAATCGTAACAGACACAAAATATAAGGCATTAGGCTAAAATTTCAAAACGATTTTCTTTTTATCTATCTCAAAAAATAGCCGCAAAATGAGAAAAAACACTAAAAATCGCATTAAAAATTCGTTAAAAATTCAAAAATCGCTGTACAAATTCCGAATAAACTTTGTTGAAAAGAGAAAAAAAATTGCTATTTTGGGTTAAAAGAATAAAACCGTATTCCTTTCACTAATGGGATAAAACCGCAAAAATAACGCTAAAAATCGCCTAAAAAAATTATAAAAAAAATCTAAACAGAAAATCGAAAATCGGGCTTCGAGGTGCAAAACTACATGTAAAAAAGTACCTTCCCTCCAAATTTTGTAACTCTACGTGCAGCAGTATCTTCAGAACAGCGCTGACAGACAAACATCCTTCCCTCTTTATTATTATAGAAGAAGATTATTAATTGCTAGAAGTGCGTTTAAATTTAATATCCGCTTTAAAATTTCAATACTTTTTGCATGTTACAAGTTCTTTATAAATTCTATACCTCATATGCAGAGCTGTACAAAAGAATTATCGTGCCATTCTATTTATTAGTGGGAATTGCCGATAGGGAAATTTCAACTAAAATATGTAGCTCGTATTTATTAACAGAACTAAATTTTGCCATATACACTATCTACCAAAAAGTATTTGTACACTTTCAGTTTTTGACATTTTGTCAAATATTTAAAAATATACTGGTCGGATTCTTCTGGAACTTCAGAAATATAAAGATTATGTTTCACTTTATATTTATTTGCATTCATTTGTTAAGCGGGTAATTAGGGGGCCGGCAAAAAAACAAAGAATAATAGAAATATTTGGGATCGCCCTGTACATGAAAATGCACAAAACGACTTATCGCTTTAGAATACAAATATATGAATACAGTAGAATATGTACACAAATTTTTGTGAGAATAGCATGTATATTTATGGCGATAGAGCGAATTTTTTGAAAAATTCAAAAAATTCTGGTATGTTTTTTGTTTATATCATGCTGGGTTTTTGACCAAATTTAACGCAAATTTCAGAAAAACTGGCAAAATGCAGTAGCAAAAATGTAGCACAATTGGAATATAAATATATTAAATATTTTATGAAATATGAGTAGTTTTATGAAATAATTTTTATCTGCGCATGCGCGAACGATAAAAACAATTTTTTTACATCATTTAATAGTCAATTCTATGGAGTAACTTATAAAAAAAAATCCAATGAAATATCGTGAAAATTCAAAAAGATATCATTATTATAAGTAAGCTGTTTTTACATTGCTCTCTAAAAACGGCTGAATGATAAGGGATTCTCCGCAAATTGACATTTTTTATTGACTGACTTTTAGGAAAAAATTAGTATTTAATGTATACAATATCTAATACAATATTTCTGTTAATAAGTATCTTGACATCTGTGATGGAAAAGAATAAAAGCCTTTTTCCTTTTCTATCACAGGTGTCAAGATACTTATTAGCAGCAATATTGTATTCATTAAATAGTACTAATTTTTTCCTAAAAGTCAGTTAATAAAAAATGTCAATTTGTGGAGAATCCCTTATCATTCAGCCGATTTTAGAGAGCAATGTAAAAACAGCTTACTTATAATAATGATATCTTTTTGAATTTTCACGATATTTGATTGGATTTTTTTATAAGTTACTCCATAGAATTGACTATTAAATGATGTAAAAGAATTGTTTTTATCGTTCGCGCATGCGCAGATAAAAATTATTTCATAAAACTACTCATATTTCATAAAGTATTAAATATATTTATATTCCAATTGCGCTATATTTTTTTAAATAGATTTTGCCAATTTTTCTGAAATTTGCGTTAAATTTGGTCAAAAACCCTCTATGATATAAACAAAAAACATACCAGAATTTTTTGAATTTTTCAAAAAAATCGCTCTATCGCCATAAATATACATGCTATTCTCACAAAAATTAGTGTACATATTCTACTGTATTCATATATTTGTATTCTAAAGCGATAAGTCGTTTCGTGCATTTTCATGTACAGGGCGATCCCAAATATTTCTATTATTCTTTGTTTTTATGTCGGCCCCCTAATTACCCGCTTAACAAATGAATGTAAATAAATATAAAGTGAAACATAATCTTTATATTTCTGAAGTTCCAGAAGAATCCGACCAGTATATTTTTAAATATTTGACAAAATGTCAAAAACTGAAAGTGTACAAATACTTTTTGGTAGATAGTGTATGTAGCTATTAAATAAAAATTTATATTCCATATTCTCGGCTGCCCAAAATATTCGAATAGTTTTGCAATTGTAGGATATAGACAGTTGAAATTGGTTTTCAAATGTACTGTGTGTTTCCGTTTGGTTGATTTGGTATAATGTGCAGTTTTGTTAGATTATTCTTAATGTGATGAGTTTGTATTTTATAATCTATGCATAATGTATGATATTTTTCTGTCTTCGTAATTTAAAAATAACCTTTAACGTGAATATTCATTTCTTTATTTATTACTTTCATGCGTAAATAAAGTAATTTAAATACTTACATATTTTTGATGAAACGCATTTCCGTTACATATAGAGCATGATGAATGCAGGTGCATATAATTAGTTCGACTGGAGACTTCGCTGTTCAATCGATTATATTTTATTAACAATTCTATGTTGGTTCTACGTGGTAGTAAGAGTTCGATGCGGAGGAAGGAAGAGTTAAATAATTTTTTAGTGATTTACATTTTTATCAGTCATTACATTTGCTAAAATCAACATTCTTCGTTGACGATTTCCGACTTTTGGTCAAGAACATATTCCAATAGCGCTTGGGAAATTATGCACCTGTTACCGTAACCGCTTCACACCTAATGTATCTTATAGGATGCACATCTTTACAACTTTTTTTTCAGACACATAAATAATGTTAAAAAAAACGTAAAATTTATGTGAATGGAACCTAACAGGCATCAGAACTAAACAAAACAGTAATTTGTTTCTTATAGCGCTTTTTTAGCGAGCTGTCAGCAGAAATATACGAAATGTACAAAACTGTGCGTTATATTACTATTTCTAAAGTCCATTATTAATAAAGAAATTATTAAATATGTAAATGTTTTTTCAATGTTTTTGTGATGGAAAAACGTAAAATAAAATAGAAAAAAGCCTAAGAAATAGTAAAAAAAGTGCACTTTTTGAGCTCTCGTGTATCATCAAATTTTTTGTACAAAATATAAATAAAATTTTTAGTTTGCTTTTCAATCTTTTTTTGAAATCAGTTTGTTAATATAAATGCATAACTGAACATTTTAAAAGTATGTAAATAAACCCTGGGGTCAGGAGAGGCTGAACAAATTGGAGTATTATACTGTTGTAGTAGGCATTTCTATCATTGAGACCAGTTTTTAGCTCACAGGCTATCATAGCCTGAGAGCTTATGTGCCCGTCCGTTCTGTATGTTCGTGCGTAACGCGATAACTCATGATAAAAATATCGGATCCACTTGAAATTTTGTGTATAGGTATATCCTGATAATCCGCTTCCCTGATTAGTTTTTGGAGTTCATTCGATATGTATAAGAGGGGGAACGGGGGGCTCATGCCCCTCCCCTTAATGGAGATAAATGGGTTTTTCATGCAGAATTAACAGTATTTGTCCAAAATTTAGATATAGGATCATTCTGATGAGGCGATTCCGTGACTGTTATTATGTGTTCATTGAATAAGTATAAACAGGGAGAACGGGGGGCTCATGCCCCCCCCCCTTAATTGATATAAACGGGATTTTCATGCAGAATTAACAGTTTTCGTTCAAAATTTAGATATAGGATCATTCGGATGAGGCGATACCGTGGCTGTTATTAGGTGTTCATTGAATAAGTATAAACAGGGGGAACGGGGGCTCATGCCCCTCCCCTTAATTGATATAAACGGGTTTTTCATGCAGAATTAACAGTTTTTGTCCAAAATTTAGATATAGGATCATTCTGATGAGGCGATTCCGTGACTGTTATTATGTGTTCATTGAATAAGTATAAACAGGGGGAACGGGGGTCTCATGCCCCCCCCCTTAATTGATATAAACGGGATTTTCATGCAAAATTAACAGTTTTCGTTCAAAATTTAGATATAGGATCATTCTGATGAGACGATTCCGTGGCTGTTATTAGGTGTTCATTGAATAAGTATAAACAGGGGGAACGGGGTTCTAATGCCCCTCCCCTTAACTTGCATAAATGGATTTTTCAATCAGAATTGTCAGATTTCGTTCAAATCTCTGAATAGTTTTGGAAGTTTAATGGTTAAGTATAAAAGAGGGGAATAACTCCTCTTAAATTATATAAATGCTAAATGGGTTTTTATTAAGAATTATCCGATTTGCTCTGATATTTGGATATAGATTTTTTAATATGATAAAGCATGTACTTGATAGTTTAGGAAGTTCAATGATTAAGTATAAAAAAGGAGAAAGAGGAGAGCTGTTTCCCTTTCTTAATTTTTTTTTCGAACGGAATCAACGAAAATACAAGGCTGTAATATACAATTGGTATGCGTAGCCTGTGAGCTCCATGCCATCAGTTTAACTGGTTAATATTCTTTTTATTGATCTTTGATAAGCACTTAGATTAACCCTGGCATTTTAAATATGGGCTCAGTTTGGCCCCATCTGGAGAATTGGCCATTTTTTACTCATATCGAGTATGTATGATAAAAACTATCTTATTAAAATTAGTCTATAAAAGTTTCTTTCATAATTTTATTTACTATGAAAGTTTCGTATTGTTCCTTTTTTTTTCTCTTAGAAATTGTAAATGGGTCCCATTGAACTTATATTAGACAATCAGAGAATAAACGATAGCTTTTTATCATTTATTACATGTCAAGAAAAAGAAAGATAATTTTTGGCACTCTGACAAATGTTGTTCGGTGCTGTTACATTGTTGCCATACAAATGAGTATAAGCTCCTTCCTCATTTCGTTATTTCCTTGTTATTGTGTAATTTTCAATTTCTTAATGAAATGAACTGTCGCATGGTATAAACATTGTAATTAGATAGGGGGAGGGGTAAAGTATCTATAAGATCAGCCCTTTTCAAATTTTAAGTATTTAAGCAAAATATTGATCTTTTTATTGCGAGGGTTAATGCTTGGGTATGGTAAAGAAGATTTCTTTTAAATTATTTTTACGGTTAAACAAACATACACCTGCACTGTTAAGGATACTGGTCACTTAGCTTCCAAATTCCAATCGATTATGTAAAGTCTATGAGCGTTTGAGGCATTATTATATTTAAAATATAATGTATTTAATTAATATATTTAAATCCTAATTTCGGTGTTTGAATCTTAAAAGATATATATATATATATTAGTTTTGAAAATATTTCTAAAATCTATGCTTAATTCCATATGAAACATTAGAATTATACACTCAGTTTGTCAGTTTTTCAAAGCATAAAATATTAAATTAGGATAGATTTTAGAAATATTTAGAAAACCAAGAAAAACAGTGATATCTTTTAAAAGGAAAACACCGAAAGAAGTTTAAAATATTAATTTCCCGATGAGAAATTTTAATTATAAGAATGCGTCAAATGTTTATGGATTCGGAAGCTGAGTCATCACTACTCTTAAAGTTTTGGGATAGAAAATGTAAATTTCATTTTTCTTTATGATCAGCTGAAACGAGTTGGTGAAGTGTGGAACAGAAATGCATACATTAAACACAAAAGAGTTAAAGAAACTAATGTGTTTTTATAAGGAAATTTAATTCTTAATATTTCTAAATGTAACATGAGATTTTAATTTTAATTAGGGGATAATAATTTATATGTAATTATTAGATAATTACATTATCAAGATATATTGATCTTCCTGCAACAAGAAATTTTATATTATTTTAAGAAAATGAGGGTATGTACTGTAATTTTCAATTTTTTGTAATAACTGGTATTTTATTTAGAATTAAATGTTATAAAAATGCATGCATATTATTTTAACAGTTTTAAGTTCATTAGTAACTTAGTCTTTAAGTATTAAACATAACGTGGAACAAAGGTTTTTTCCTTTTTTTTATCATTAGTTTGAGCAGCATGTCCCGAAAGGGACTTTGCGCCATAAAGTGCCTTCGGACAATCAATCTTTCAGTTATCAGATTGCTTTCATTACGAAAAATAAAAAGCTTTCTTTTGCAGCCGTCCGGAGGAAAGGACTTCCGGAAAATTTTGGTATATTTTCACCGATCATGACTTCCAGACCCAAAAAACCACCCTTGACATACATACATATATATATACCGGGTGTCCCAAAAATGACTGATGGATTTTAAAATTCAATAACTTGCAAACGGTGACAGCTATTTAAAAATTTTTTGCAGGAGGGTTAAGTATAATGTCAGGAGTTTTCTACCGTAATTTTTTATTTTAGTTCAAATTTGAAACAATAGGTGGCGCTGACGGCGATTGAAGGCCAGGTGATCAGTGCTGAGGGAAGCGTCGACTTGGCCTTCAATCGCCGTCAGCGCCACCTATTGTTTAAAATTCGAACTAAAATACAAAATTACGGTAAAAAGCTCCTGACATTATACATAACGCTCCTGCAAAAATTTTTTAAATAGTTGTCACTGCTTGCAAGTTATTGAATTTTAAAATCCATCAGTCATTTTTGGGACACCCGGTACATATATATATCCATGTATATATACATGATTTTTGTCATGCTGTAACTGTTGTATTTATGAGCGATTTGAATGCAACTTGGTGTGTATATAGTACATACTAATGTCTCGACCGAGCTCATTGACCAGCGTCATCCGCCATCATGTTTAAAAATGGTGGCCATTTAAATTTTTTTAATTAAAATTTAACTAGAGTACAAAAAAAATAGGAAATGAAAAATATTTTTCCTCTATGTGTTTGAACTTGATACAAAGATTCTAGAGTATTTTTTATTTTTTCTATACCTTAAAAATGGTTATAACAATTTGAATTTCTAGTGTGGCTGATATTTTGAAACGGTCTTATTTATGTCATGTGATAACATGCGTATTTATAAACCAATTTGGATGTAACTTGGTGTGCACATAATATGTATCGATTTCTGAACCGAGTTCTTTGATCAGTTTCTTTCGAAATGGTGTCCATTTAAATTTTTTTTAATTTTAAAATTTATAATTAAGTTTACAAAAATAAGAAGTAAAAAAAATTTACTTTATGTGTTTTAACTTGATACAAAGACTCCAAGACATTTTTTGTTTCGTATGTATCTTAAAAAATGGCTGAGATATAGCACTTTGAATTTCTAGTATGACTGATATTGGAATGATCTGATTTTTATCATGTGATAACACGGGTATTAATGAACCGATTTGGATGTAACTTGGCACGTACATATTACATACAGGTGTCCCGTTGCTTTAACATACAGGAACTTCTTTACATCACCAAATTCGGTGATCAAATATGAATCGCTTTAAATAAAACCAGCTTGTAACTTGTATAAACTTGGTTAATTTCTTGAAACTCCCATTCATATTCCGTATTGAGAAAAACAAGTATTGAATCTTCTATTATCGTATTCTACTAATTTGAGCTTTGTATGGTTGAATAACATAACTTATTTTTTTTTTTTTTAAGGAAAGAATATGAAAGCTACCTCTATTTTAAAACTAATGTAATTTATACTCCACATAGATTTAAATATAAAAGAATTGTCTTAATTAAGTAAGTTGTAATGGATTATAAAATTACCTTGTAATTTGTAATGTCCTAAACTCTTCCGCTTCTATTATTTTTCAAGAAGAGATTCTGAGCTGCTCCTAAAATTCAAAATGTTGATTAGATTTATCTTAACTGAAAGTTTTTACGATATTTGATATTTCTAAAAGTACAATCTCATTATTTCGATAATATTTGTGGTTTTAACCCTTTCGGGTCTGGCGTACTATTAATAGCACATGTATTTTGATTGCGTATTATTTTATCTTAACAAATACTTTTGTTGCTGTTTACATGATGTAGTAGTGATAGTATATGTATATATACTTTTTATTGTGACTTCATTTGTGTTTTTGCATTTAGTAATAATATAATAAATTAAGTTTGCTAAGTTCTCTTTCTTTGCACCGTTTTCAATTCTTTTATTTTAAACAACATTTCAATATTTATATTTAATATGTATGTTACTTTTTGGAATTAATCATGGTGGATAAAACGCAAAAATATTAGAAAATTGTGATATTTGCTTATTCCTTTTGTAATACGACATTTTCCCAATTTCTCTAAAATTTCTTCTTAACATATCGTCATATGAATATAAGTAAAATAATACGCAAAATAACGATATTAGTTAGATTTCAGATGACGATTGTCACAAAAAGTAAATAAATCAATTTGGAGACCAGCTGTTAACATTATTAACGTAATAATAACTTATTTCACAAAATGGTAAAACAAATCGGACCCGAAAGGGCTAACCGAATGAAAGTGATTTTCTTGGAAGCAATTTATTTAAAAGAAATTATTTCTATTTCATTTCATATAGAGTTAGAATGCAGCGAATAAATTTAGGTATAACTGCAGCAAAATTAAACAACATATCTAATAAAGATTAAGGTCTTTAATGTTTATTCTCTTACTCTAACGACGAAGGTCATTAAGCTAAGACTGAAAACGAAAAAACGACCTTTTTCACAAGGGTATGTTTTGTGTTAATGGATATCTGCTGATAAGATTGTAGGGGAATTGCATGTCGGAGAAAAATAAAGCATTTTAATGAAAATGCCTTTAAATAGAGTTACTGCCTTTGAGTAATTGAAAACAGATGTTTTCAGATGTATTTCCATTGCTTTATTATACTTTTATTTATTTCAATTAACATAATCCTCTGACAGCCAGGAAAAAGATCAAAATTGTAATGTTTTCTCTGTAACTTTTTTAAAATGCTAAAAAAAGAATTTTTTCGAACATTATATATATATATATATATATATGTGTGTGTGTGTGTGTGTGTGTGTGTGTGTGTGTGTGTGTATTATTACGTATAAATAATAAGCTTCCAGAAAATTAATGGTAAGTTATTAATTAAAGGTGAGTTATATCTGCAGAATTATATTAATTTAACTAAAGCTACGATTGCAGTTAAACCTGCAGCTTAGTGAACTGATATATCAACTTGCGGTGGTGAAAATGATAAAAGTTTTATTTATGATATTTTTATTATCATTAAATACGTATATAAATCTGTAATTATTTGAAAATAAGAATGTTTATTACGAAAAATATCGATGGTTTTCTTCAATATTTAGCACTTCATACACAGCGAGTAATCATGAGCATGGTAGGCAAAATATTCATGTACCATTAAAATGGTTTATATATATATATATATATATATATATATAAAGTGTATCCAGCAAGTAACACCCTGATTTCAAAATTAAATTTCTCAAAAACAAAGATCGATAGAATCATGCGGTAAACGGTTTGTTTATTAGGTGAACTGTAAAAATCTTACACAGAAGTTTCGAATGGTGAATATTTTGTGAAGATAGCGTTCTGATTGCAAAGAATACTTGACATGACATTTTTCTTGTTTTAGATTGCTTGTAGTGAACGAGGTTTTTGCCTTACAGTGCCATATTTTAATGATTTTTTGGATTAAATTTCTGAAATTTCAAAATTCCAAAAATTTAGTTCGAAAAATCGTTAAAATATGGCACTGTACACTGAAAAACTCGTTTTCTGCAAGCAATCTAAAGCAAGAAAAATGTCAAACCAAGTATTCTATGCAACCAGGACACTATCTTCTCAAAATATTCACCGTTCGAATCTTCTGTATAAGATTTTTACAGCTCACCTAATGAACAAACCGTTTACCGCATTATTCTATCTATCTTTGTTTTTGAGAAATTTAATTTTGAAATCAAGGTGTTATTTTCTGGACACCCTGTATATTCACAGTGAAAGACCTGCAACTAAACATTTTCCTGAAAACTTCCAAAATATTTTATCCACTGAGTAAAAAACTAAGGAAAACAAAAACAAAAAGCAACAACAGCTATTTGCATTTAAATATATATATATTAATAAAATATAAAAATACATAAATTCAAAGTAATAATTTGTTATAAATTTTTGAAAATATTTACATAGCGGCATCATAAAAAAATCCTAACTTTTAATTGTACAAAGGGCTATCACTCGCTGCTATTTTTATATAGAATATATACATATATTCTATTTCAACCAGAATTTTTCTTAAATGAAAATTTCGCTTTGGAAAAGTGGTACAGTATGGAATTAAAAAACTGTCGCCACTGCCAGTCCTGTATATACTGCTAATGTTGAAAGTTTTCTGAAATGAATCCATAATTAACGTAAAATAATAAAAAAAGACATGTTTCAAGTTTGCACCATTTTTTCTTTAACGTTTCTTGTTTTATAATAATTTAAAGACGAGAAATGATGAAAAAGAAACTATTATGCATAAAAACGCATTTAAAATAACAAAGATTGTCTCCTTGTAAAATGTTTAAAGCTTTTTGTTTAATTGCACGTAAAAGAATTACTTATTTCTGTAGCTTAAACTTTTGATTCAATTTAGGTTTTGAAGTTTCCACTTCTTTTGTGTACTATTTAGATGTCAATCAGTTATTTAAAACAATTTTTTTTCTAACATCCTGATAAAGAATGTTTTTCATAATTTTTTGTCTTCACAACTTTTAGCCAGAACTGGCTTCCTAGGTCTTCACGAAGTGAAATTTACAACCTAGTCTCAACTCAATCCATATAAAAATCATTATCTCTGGCAGACCGAAACAGTGCAAAAATGAGTAAAATTTTGCTACTTCTAAAAATTTTTACCAAAAATTCATACATTTTTAAATCACCATTAATTTACAATAGGTTATTTTTTAAGTATAGTAGATTTAATGGAAAAATAAAATAAATTAAAATAAAATACCATAAAACCAGTGAAAAAGAATGACTATGACGACATCCTCTCTTAAATGAAAAAAATGTATTGATTTATGCAAAATCAATAGAATTATGCCTGAGATTAAAAAAAAATCGAGTACACTTACACCTCTTAAGAAGGGAACTTGCCTATAACTCAATTTTTTCCTTTCCTATTTGATTCCAACTTTATAGATTTTACTGTATAACATTTGTCAAAGTCTTCAACACATGAAATACAGATGAACGATATTTAAAGAAAGTGAAACATTTGTATATGGGTGATTCTCAAAATAGGGGACAATTTCAAAAGTGAAATCTTAAAAAAAGTACTGTTAGCGAAATTTCTGAAAAAAATAGGTGTTGTTAATATAGTATTAGGTATACTTTACATGTAGTCAGCAGAGCTAAATATTTAAAAATTAACTTAAAAAAAGAATTAGTGTTTTTTGAGCCATGTTAATGACAAAACAAATTGCATGAAATAAATATATTAAGAAATTTTTATTTTCTTCCTGTTTATATATTTTTTTCTATATTTATTAGCCTTCCTTTTCAGCAAATGGTTTCCATTTTTACATATATACATATAAGGAGAATAAAAACATTACCAAAGAGCAAACTTTGTTTACATGAGCAACATTCTGACACTAACAATGTAAGAAGCTGTCTTAGTGATTTTCTGACAGATTTAATGCATATTTTAGGGATAATAAATGTAATACCTAAATTTATATGTAAAATTAAACTTTATAAAAGATACAATATAAGCAATGGTTACATTTATGCACATAGGAGTCTTTAGCATGGACAGTAAAACCATGCTAATGACACTGATATTTGCCCATGCTATTGAAAAATTTTAATTTAAATAAGATTATGAGCCATAATATAATCACAATGCAATAGTCTTTTCTGGGGCTTTTTAAAACACAAAAGTCCTATGCAAATAAGTAAAATAAAAATTTTAATTATAAAATAAACATGAAAATTATTATCCATTCTAATGACATACAATTGATGTACGCCCCTAATATTCAACTTCTATTCTTAAAATACAATACATTCTTCTATTATCAGGCTGGGATAAAATGGCTACTTGTGTCCACGGAGAAACTTTATATTTTCAAACTATTGTCATATGTGAAAATGAAATTTTGATTAATAACCAGCTGTTATAGTATGACCTTGTTTTGAAAATAGAATACGGAGGACAAACTTTAATTCTTTTCTTATATACTATAATTTTATTTTTAAAAAGAAATTTATTGGATAAATCCTCTCCTTGATTAATTTAAAGAAAGAGTAACATTTGTTTTATTTTATAAACATGATATTAACTCTTGAAAAAGCTAGTATATACAAGGCACAGCTGCTGTTGACATCCATGCTAATGACATTTTGAACATTTATTCTGTTATTTTAAAATGTTTTTAACTAAAAAATGAGTAATTCTTGAGTGCAAATAATGAATAATATTAAGACAAATATATCTAAATATAAAAACATGACAGAAAACCTCTCAATTTTTTTTATGCCGAAAGACATAAATTGTCCCCTATTTTGAGAATCACCCATATAAGTAGACATTCATTAATAAAATAAATAATCCACGGCGGCGCTATTTTAAAAATTGAAAGTTATACAAATGACGAAAGAATTGTTAGAATAAGTATTTTTGGTTAGAACTCCTTTTTGCGAAGCGATTTCTAACCATATTGATGTAAAAATTACATAGAAATTCAGTCAGGCCTGGACAACCTAATCTTCCCTTGTGTTGGTTCGGGACTGGACATAAATATTTTGACCCGTGCAGACGTCTAGTGCAGACTAGCAGCATGTTTTAAAAACAAGTTTGACGCAAAATGTACACTGTAAAAAAATTCAAGAGGTTACTAAAAATTTTTTAGTAAATTTGTATTCCACAGAATTTTTTAGTAACCATTACAAACTTTTTTTTGCAAGTGAAACAAATATTTCTTTTGTAAACTGAACAAAAGATTTTTTTGTATAACTAAAAACTTTTAGTATGAGCCACCACGCAAATTTTAGTAATAGCTCCAAAATTATATCTAGCCCTCGGAGCGTCTTGCAAGTGGGTAAAATTGTAATGTTGTTTTCTCTGCATTTTGTTTTATATGCTTAAAAATATGATTTTTTTCAACATTATGCTAAAAAACTTAATTACAAAAATGAATGTAATCCTTAAGAGTATTAAACATTCTAAAATGTACTGAAAATTCATTAAATGTATCATAAATATTGCTCATTTTGTAGAGAAGCCTGCAGCTTAGTGAACGGAATATTACGTTCTAAACACTTAGAGGGTTAGTAACCGTTACGTGGCCCCGAAGGGTAGGAGCTTCCTTAGAGCTGCATCCAGTGGGTAAAAAGACAGACTTCTGAATCGGAAGATTTTTGGCAAAGCCGCAATAGATGGCAGCACCAAACATTGCTACCTGCTCCATTTTGGCATGTTTCTAAAGGGGAGGGGAAGTTCAGAGATCATTACCCATGGTAACTGCTACTACAGGATTTTCGCAATCCCTTTATTTAACAAGTACTTACATTGCATACATTCGGTGCATATTTGGTGGCGGCCAGCATCGAACCGAGGTACTTTCAGCCTGGAGTTCGGTGCTATGACCACTAGGCTATCACGGCCTCATCAAGTGAGTTTTAGTAATAGCTATTAAAAATGTAAAACTATTAACTCGATTCGTTGCTAGCTTTTTTCTAGTAATTCTTACAGATTTCTTGCAACCGGGAAAGATTACTAAAAATTTTTTAAGAATTACAAGGATCACTAAAATTTTTTTAGTAGAGCGACCTTTTTTTTACAGTGCATGAGTTGTTATTTTATGTCCAAACGAGAAGCACCGTCTTAAATCGAATTTTAATAACATGCAATTTGTGAATGAGCCTTACCTTGCATTTAAAATGAGGGAAAAACTCGTCACTCGAAGGCATGGATGAATGGTATAAGTCACGAATTGAGGATTTTTATATGTCTGCGAATTTTGAAGATAAAGGAAAAAATTTTTAGTTGGGAATTTTTATAAACGGGGTCCATATAAAATTTTAATTTTTATATTTTCTCAGATAGATCCCAATGGAGTTGTAGTTTATGTGCTTAAATCTTGCACCTTTTATGATGAAAATTTTCTATTGAATGTCTTGTGCCTAGAAATAATATTTAAGGAAATAGTCTATTGTTTCGATATTTCTGAATAACACTGTATGTAGATTTTGACTTTCCTTAATTTTAAAAGTTTCAATATGTCTGCCAAAATTAATTTTTCTTTATCTTGAATATAATTCAATAACCAAAAAATAAATGTAAATTCTACATAGAAAGATTCATTTTTTGTGTTCGGCGATAAATCGAGAAATTCACTGCTTGTTTGCTTTCAACAAATTGAATGAGTGTAGTTCAAGGTATCTTTTAATGTAACCGATGAACAGATTTTTAAATTTAGCCAGGATATTAATTTAAAAATGCATTCTTTTCTGAAAATTTGCAAAGCGTCGCCTTGCTTTATGAAGGGCCCAGAAATAAAGAAACGAACGGACGAGCATTTTAACGCTCATGGACACATTCAGTCGATATACAAAAAAAGTATAATTTGAAACTTTGTACTTTTATGTTTAAAACATTTCATTATGTTTGAAAAAAATATTGATGTTAAACATTTTGAAAAGTTTTTACCACCAATTTACTTTTTGTATATTTAGGCGATTTTTCACAACCATTCGAGTCGAGTGGATACAGTCATGACTTGGATACAGTCATTGATTGTAATTCAGAGATTATCAAAATTAATTTTTGTTATTTTAAAGGTCCCGACAAAATAGTATAGAAAATAATTTCTTTTCGCAACTAATAAATAATTATCAATACTTTTTCATGAAATCGTTATACGTGACCATTAGTATAGTTGATAATAACTTCAAAGAGTTCAGGAAATACCGAATATTTTTTGAAATATGAAAAAACAAGAAAATGTCTTTTTACGAGAGCTTTCACGGCTTTTTGTTAGTTTTTCATTTAATACTATAAATTCATATAAAATGCTTTAACTTCTTCGCGACGGGAGTTTTTTACAAAATTTTTAATGTTTTGTCACAGGCTCTTAAAACAGAAATTTGTGTTTTAATTAATCGCGAAAATGCTCCTAAAGAATAAATCAAATTTTACAGTAAATTTTTAATGGTGGGGATAACAAAGATTTTAAAGCCTTTTTGCGGCGGCATGTATATGTGTTACTCGTCCCAAAGGGATCTTCAAATCATACAAATTTGAAGTTTATCTAAGGTTTTTATCACAAAGCAGGGCAATAGCCGTGCCGTGCGTGCCAACTGATTATTAATAAAAACAACAAAATATTTTTTTGTCTAATAGCGTAACTTAAGTGCTCTATCATAAACCTCAGTCAGATGAACATACAAAAAAATTTATTGTTATTTATTTTTCATTTGATACAATATAAATAAGAAAAAAAAACTAAATATTATTGATCTTTTTACATATTTTCGTTATTGGAAGAATGTTTCAAAAAGTAGTTGAAGAATATGATATTATCCTTCAACACATATTAACATTGTAGGTTTCATTACTAGATGTTTTTTTTATTCTGCTAATATACTAAATACTTAAAATAAATGTACTATGCTTTCTACCGTTCCGTGAATTACCCTTAAATAATTAATTAGATAATTACTTTAATTATACACCAAAAATTACTGCCATAATTGCTTTCATAAAAAAGTAAGGCAATAAACTTCGATTTCCGAATTGGTTTTCATTGCTTGCTTCCATTTGCTTAAGAGAAGCACGTTTAATTACTTAATTAATAGCTGAGACATTTATTAAGCATTTTTTGTACTTAATTGTGTTAATTATACAGTGATTCTATGAAAATCTATTTTTTTACATCTAAAAAAGCTGGATATTTGATACATTATCTATAAAAAAAATCTGCTTTTTCAACCAATGGAATATATATTAGTCATTTTCATCATTATGTTTGTAATAATTATTTTACTGAGTTTTATAAAAAATATTTTTAATTCGCTCTCCATAATATAACTAACAGAATAACTTTATCAGAAATAATTCAAGAAATTAAGTAATTAACTGTAACTAAATCCTTCAACTTATATACATTTGAAAATGAGCATTTTATAAACATTTAAATAAGTATTTAGAATCAGATTTAAAGAGCTGTACTTGACTAAGTAATTTAAGGTATACCCTGTGAAATGTAAATGCTCATTTTTATAATTGTTCATTAAAACACAAAGTTTTATAAAATTCACGCACGGATTTAATTTTTTTTTTTTTTTTCTTTTTGTAGATGATTATTAGATGACAACCGTAGATGTCTTTATTTTTTTGTCACCCTATTTCTAAACAATAGTTTTCGTGTTAGGCTTTAGAAATCTAACATATAGATTTTTGTTTTAAGCAAAATATATACAAATACATATACATATACATATATATACAGTCGAGTCTTTATAGAACGAAATTCATCGTTCAGACAAAAAATTCGTTATCTAGAAAAATTCGTTGAATAGAGAACGACAAAAATATTTTCATTTGGTGTTTAAATTTTAAAACAGAATTGTTTGTGAGATGTTTTTTAAGTTTTTGAAATATTTAACGTAACTTTTTTCAGAATGTCAAACATTTTCGCCATATACTATTTTTACCGCAGTGTCTTATTGGTTATTTTCAAAATTATTCTATTTATTGAAAATGAGCATTTTATAAACATTTAAATAAGTATTTAGAATCAGATTTAAAGAGCTGTACTTGACTAAGTAATTTAAGGTATACCCTGTGAAATGTATTTTTTTCACAGGCTTTTTATCAGAGAGAGCTATGTTTAAACTAGAAGCGATTTTATGCAAATGCAGTAGAAGATAACACTAGCAAAGATGACATTTAGTAACAATTCTTCATTAAAATTATCTCTCACAAGAAAAAATGCCCCGAGTCGCCACAAATAACAAACATCCTCTCTAAAGTCTAAAAATAACGAGAGTTAATTTAGATAGATAAAAACCTGCTGAAAAAGACCTTTTCTGCAATTGCCCCTTATCCCTTCCTTATTCCTGCCTTACTATCCAAACCAAGAAACAAACACCATTTTCAAGACAATAATGAAATAGTTTTATCTTTTACGATGCTTTGTGATAGTTGCAAATCGCCCAACTAGCAAGCAAATGTTTCAATATTTTCCAAGAATGCATTCTCATCTTGTCTAAAACAAAGTCAAGTGTAACCATGCAAAAATATGTTTTTCTTGGGGGCCTTTTTTGGACATGAGGAATAGAGGAATGTGGCTATGCAATATAAACCAGAAATGAACGAAAAAAAATATACAAATAATTTGAAGTGTTTTCTGACCTTATGATAGACCATTTTCGAAAACATTCTTTAAATGTAGATATGTATTTCGATATATGGAGATTATTTTGAATGTAATCATGAAAAAATTAACCCTTCCTATAAAAAATTTGTTAAATAGAGAAATTCGTTGGATGGAGTTTCGTTATATAGAGACTCGACTATATGTGTGTGTGTGTCCGAGGACAAAAAATATTCTTTTGAAAAAACGCAGTAGCCAAAAGTATGAAGGAGCCGAAACCTGAGACAATAATGTCACTCAGAAAAAAAAAGATAAGTATAATTTATAAATTGTAATTTCTTGTGATTTAAATCATATCCATTTACAAAAATAAACTGGTCAGAAGTGAAAATCTCAAAACGTATGTCTCATAAATGTTAACAGCTCCAGAAAAATTAAGCATAGCAGCTTTATGGGTACACCACAATCTAATCAGTAACTACTTATGAATCTGAAGTTTGATGAAAATCCGTCCGTTAGCTTTTGAGATAAAATCATTGCAAAAATCATAAAAAATCTAGATGAAAGCGTTGTCTGTTGAATGATTTATTCTAAATACAAAAGAATAGTAATTTATGTCAGAAGCTAACTGAATGTGTTTAATGAAAATTCCAGCATAACTTCTTGAGACAGAGATATTGGAATAATCATGAATTATGTCGCATATCACCGTCACCTGGTTAGCGATTTACACCAAGGCGATTTATATCAAGGTCAAGCACCATATTATATCAAGATCTAATTTTGTAAAATTATATGTAGTTTTGTTGTTGAAATGTAATTTTGTAAAATTATATGTAGTTTTGTTGTTGAAATGTAATTTTGTAAAATTCTATGCATTAGGTTTTGAGATAGAGTGCTAACAAAATTTTTGTCACATAGACTCACAGAATGACAAAGTGACAGATTCACAGGCAAACATTTTGCAAAAAACATATTTTTGGGGTTCTCTGATTCCTAAAGTATGTAAATTCGGAATTCTAAAATATTTATGAAACCAATACTTTCTTTTTGTAAAGATGGAAGAAAGTAAAAAGTAAAAATTTTTCAAAATTACAAGATTTAGGTTTTGAAAGTTTTTTTTATTTCTGAAAAGAGACAATAATTCTTACGTACTAGATTAGAGTTTTCTTTTTCCTCACAATCCATGTCATTACGTAGCCAAAACATATTTTCCCCATTCATTAATATAATTCTACAAACATAATCCAATTTTATGAAATTAAATTATGATTGATACTTTCAAAGCTTATAAGCATATACGTAAAAAAATTATACCATGAGAGAAAATCCCTCTTTTATAGGCATTTAAAACAAATTTCAGAGAAAAAACATTGCAATTTTGTCCATTTGCTCGGCGGTCAGGCGGTTAATTTAAATAAAGCTTCAACAGCAGTGAAACCTGTAGCCTAGTGAACGGATATATCCAGTCGCGGCAGTGGGAAGGTAGCAGCACGCTTGAAAGAGAAGTTAGTTACTGAAACTAGTTTGTCTTTTCTAAAAGATTTCTGAATAAAGGGCGTGTAAGTCGATAGTTATATAACTGATAGAATAACTTTTTTTCGGATATCAATAAATGCAGCATTATCAAAGTACAGTGGAACCTCCCAAAAATGTCCAACCTCAGGACTGGTTAAAATGGTCACTATACAGAATGCAATATGTTATCGACGCCGACGATTAATTTCTCAACTGTTGGTCGTATATATATAGTTCCAGTTGCAAAAATGTTTCAAATGAGGTAAATATTCATGTTGTAATGTTGCTTAAAGTAAAAAAATAAATGAGATACATTGAAATCAAATGTATGAAAGTAAGAGTACTTTTTGATAATGTATTCAAACTTTATAATGTGTAATATATAATTTATAAAATTTAAAAATTTATTTATAAAATTTATAATTTATAATTCAATGTTAATAAGTAAATAAGAATTCAAATTATGGAACTAATTGCCAGTTGTTTAAATATCATGTAAAAGTGATGCAAAGATTACACATGAATTGATTTTGTTCATTTTTTATTCTGCTGCTTACAACATGGAACCATATATGTCAATATGCACAATAAATCGTTTCTACTATTTTTTTTCCTTAAAAATTTGACAAAATTATTACTATCTTGATTTTTCTTTATGGATTCTGAATTATTAGACATTTTATTTTAAACAGAAGTTTTTTTTAACATATGTCTATAGTTCTTCCTTCAAATCATTCTTTTTCCAATTGAATTACGCTTATTTTTTTAAATTGATGTTCCAATTACTTTTGTGCTTTGAGAGCTACTTTTTGGGGTTGTTTTTCATTTATAGGTTTACTTTATATAGGGAATATGTGAAGACAGCTGTTTTTTTTTTTATCTCTCTCTGTATTATGATTTAACTGTTTTTTTTTTTTTTTCAAATTAAATAACATTTCCAACGATTCTTTGGATTTTTTGGTGTGTGTATCTGCAGTCTTCTTCTAGGTTTATTCACAGCTTATTCATTTCTTTCGATTTCCAGTGTATTTGACAGTGGTAAATTATGAAATCCTTGGAATAGAAAATATCCTTTCGAGGGAAAATGTCAGAATTCAAAACTACAAATTATATAGTCCTTAGAAATAAAGAATTTAAGGAAAATCAATACAAGTACACACAAAATAAAAGATATTACAAAGAAAATTTATTGTATAGACATGTAAAAGATATTTTGAATATTTATGTAGGCGTAAACAGTGTAAAGAAATTGATTCAATTATACTAAATAAATTAAATTGAAATATTCATTAATTGTTATGGATATATTTTATTACATAAAATATTAAACAAAAAAAATAATGTTAAAGCATTGACCCTTCGAAATTCGTTATATAATTTCATAATTTATGATCGTAAATTTGAGTCCAAATTAAGCAGCTCAAATTGGTCTAATTATGGCAACTGCGCCCTTTTTTAAAACAGATAATATGAAGATTAAAATCAGAAACGAAAGTAAACAAATCCACGTGAAATATATGCGCTATAAACCCAAGTATTTAGATATGCGTAAGATAAAAAGAAGAAAACATAATTAATTCAGTTTTAAAGTATTCTGTTACGTTTTGTAGAAAAAAAAATAGATCATACAGCTAATTTTAGGTTTTTAAAAATTGTCAGGAAGCAGCAAGTAATAAGCATGCTCATCATAAATGACGTCATTCTAAAGAATAGGATTTCAGATGTAGATGGCGTCTCTTTTCATAAGTTAAGGCAATACAACGGTTTATTTAGAGCGGTAAAGGTCCAAATGTAGCTACAGTACTCCCCCCTACACATACATATTTTAGTTATATATGACGAATACATGAGGTTCATAATATGCCAGGCGTGTATAAGATGTATCATATATAGCATATATATGACGTATAAGACGGAATTATCATTCATATATTGACGTATGTGGTGCATATATATCTATTTAGGGTATGTAAAAGTATATGCATAATTCATATAAAAGCTACGCAAAATCTTATCAGTAACGATAGAATAATCGCTATTGAGGGGTCTTCTCAAACTGGGTAATAGCAAGAAATATTTAATTTACATTTAGATAAGAATATATTTGTCAATACTCAGCTCCTTGTAGTACTAGCCGCCCTTGGCGACCTGTTTGGCCTCCTTGAATGTATACTAATCATTAAATCATATTCTTTTAATCATAATTTATTTTTATTACTAAAGTTTTTGCCTAATTAGATGACTCTGCTACAGAAATAGACAAAAATGTTATATATGCAAAACATTGGCGCAATTGCAACAAAATGGCAATTATATGTGCCTCATATAGTAACCCGGCCATTTTTATTTATTCATTAATAAGCTTTTGTTTATTTTTCTATTTTCTTTTTTAAAATAATTGTTTTATTCTATAACTATTTGCTAATCCTTTTTTATTTATTATTATTTCCTTTTTAAAATAATAGAAATTAGTTAAAAAATATGTATGTAACTCGCATTTGAAAACGAAGTTTTCGCCAAATTGGTGTCAGAAAAATGATGTGCCAATGTGGTGCATATATGACAACTTTGCTGATAAATCAAGAACTCAGTATTTTTATGCTAGCCTTCGCAGGAAATAAATCGCCAAATATTGTACCCGTGACATTTTTTCGTACTTCATTTATTATTTAAAATATGGTGATATATTCCTTTCACTCATTTCATTTATAATACATAACTTTAATTTAAAACTGAAAAGTTAAAAATTCTTGACTTTTACTTATTTATTTATGAAATAATTTTTTTAATAAAAAGAACAGAAAAAATTAAAAATAATGATATTTTGAAGCTCCATAATTGCAGCGAAGAAATAAAACTTAATTAAATTCATTTAACACAACCTAAATCTTACCAAAGGACTTTTGCACAGTAATCAATAAAGATGCGTTTCTTTTGGACGTTGCCATTAAATAATTAACAAATAATCGTGATTTTTGTGCCACATACGATAGCGTAATATATACATAGATTAAATTATTTATAGACCTATATAAACAAAATCCTGTAAACAGGCTTTTTACAAGTACATTCTTTTAGTTTATTTATATTGTATAGCTTTAAGAAAAATGTTTTTGAGTTTCCGTGTGATTGGTGCTCAAGAAATCTACCTCATCTTGCGAAAATTTGCAATACATGCTACAAGGAGCATTTTTTCAAGAACATCCTTTAGTGATAAAAGGCAAGAAAAATAAATATTACTTCCCTTCCTTAAGTGAATGCAGGGAAATAGTGAAAAATAATGAAAAATAACAAAGAAAAAAGTTTTATGAGAAGTATAAATAAGATTCTTGCCACTATTCTAGAGAGAGAAAATTTTATGGTGATACGTGATCGGATATACCAATGAATGGATCATACACGACGGCGTGTAATACACTTGCACTGCACTGAAAAACGCAAATGCAATAAATTCTTTAAAGTTTTTCTTAAATTTTTAACACATTTTTACTGTCTACTAAAGAATTGTTTTAAAATATCTTTATAAGCTACTTAATTTTATTAAAAATTAGACGATATAGTAACACATTTTGAAAATAAGTAGTTGCCAGGAGAAAAAAAAACAATAAAAAATAAATTTTGGGGAAAATAAATATTTTGATCCTTTTGAGAGTCATAAAATCCAGTTATTATAATGACGATTTGTGAGATACTGGAATTTATATGTAGATTACACTATAAAAAAATTCATTTCTTCATAAATTCTGATAAGTTTGCATGTAAGAAAATTATTAAAAATGCATTGTAAAAATATATATATGTTTTTTATGTGTATTCGTATTATATAAATACGTGTCATCTATAATCGACATCTGATCCGTTCTTTTGTCTGTCTGTCCGTTTCTTCGCATATATCAGCAAATAAACTACTCGAATAATTTGTTTGAAATTTAATATTTATAATTATTGTACAATTTTTCTGAGTCAGGAAAAACCTTATGAAAATCGAATTAAAACATAAAAAGATATTAATAGAAGTTTTGATCATTCTACTAAATCAAATCTTATGTAATAAAATGAATGATACAGCATGATATGTAATAAATGTAGGTTACCATGGTAATTAAGTCCTATGTAATTATGATTCATATTATTTTCGTATGACTGAATTTAATATGTAACATTTTCATATTATTTTGATCATACTTTTTTTTATATTTTGATTATTTTTTCATCATATGTTCATCATATGTTCATATGTTTTTGCACCAGAGAGCAATAGCTATTGCACCTTGATGAAAATAATTATTAATTAATATAATATTAATTTACTAATATAATATTAAAATAAGCTACATTACAAAAGCCTCTCTTTTACGCTCGTTTGACGAAAAATTTGCCTCGACTTGGTTTGTTTGTATATTAGTTTTCGCTCTATTTCATAAGTGATGGGAAGGGGTATATTTCGTAATCGTATGTTTACGAAATATATTTCTCCTATTTATAGGACTCTAGTTCAATGTGTATTTTAAATTTCTCTCGTTAATCTCGTTTTTTCTCAAATGTGAATTTTCGTTTGAAATAACGCAGCTTTATTAGATATGTTACATGTAGAAGAAAATCAAAAAAGGGATAAAAACTTTTGAGAAACATGCATATTTTTTTTACTTAAAAATTTTAATACGCAAATAATGTAATAAGAAATAGCCATTTATTTAACAATGAGGCTCCTAGGAAGAATCGCCAAGAAACCAAGATGTATTCCAGAATTATAATATATATAATATGTATAGTATAATCGGTGTATTCAACAATTATGTATAATGTATGTTACATTTCATAACGCATATGTGCATGTTATAATCATATGTGAGTCACACATAAAATTCGTAAATGACATGTGTATAAGATGCATTAAACACATGTATGACATATAAGACGTAATTAATTTGCACATGTTGACGAATATGTATATATATGATTCATAAAAGCTTTTTTAAATCATACCTATATGTATAAACAGAACAGGAATAACCGTAATTGTGTAGGTTGTTATAACAAAGAAGTAGCAAGAAATATTTTATCTACACTAAACTAAGAATTTGGAGGGGAGCCAATAACAATTGGTATTCCAGAAAAATCTTTCATGTAATTATATATATTTACTAAGCGTGTATCATCAAATTCTCTTAAAAGTGCATCTAAAATTCCCTAAATGGACTTTCGAGAAAAACATTCATTTCCTTTGTCTATATTCTTTAGCTCTTAGAACACACTTTTTAAAATTTCTTGTTGATAGATGTGTAAGAAAAGCACCTCATTTTGCAAAATTTGCAATTAATTCTAAGAGGAACAGATTATCAACGATGTCTTAGAGTGACAAATGTCATGAGGAACAAAAATTGTTTCCTCAAATCTTAAAAAAAGAGAAAAACAAATGAAGAATAAAAAGAAAAGTTTTACGAGAACTACAAATAAGATTCTTGCTACTATTCTAGAGAAACATTTAATGATTATGCGTGATCGGGTGCACCAATGAATGGATGATTCACGACGTGAATAATACATTTAAAAACTATTAATAAACGCAAATGCGACAAATCCTTTTATCGAAGGATCTTTTATTTTTTCAACAATTACATGCAGTCATTACTGTAAAATTCTTTTAAAACATCAATATAAATTGTTTAATTTTATTCAAAATGAAACGGTAAAATAATATTCCTAAGAAAAAACACCTGTTTTCTGTCTTTACTTTAAAATTCTTTTAAGATATCCTTATAAGTTATTTAATTTTATTCAAAATGAAACAGTAAAATAATACACCTAGAAAATAACACGCACTTGCTGTCTTTATTATAGAATTCGATGATTTTTGAGGATGCCTACATTTATTTTGTCTATATTCTTTAGCTCTTAGAAAACACATTTTTGAATTTTTTTTATAGATGCGTAATAAAAGCGCCTCATTTTACAAAACTTGAAATTAATTCCAAGAGGAGCACATTGTCAACGACATCTTAGAGCGATAAATGTCTTGAAAAACATTCTCAAAGCAAAAAAGAAAAAAAAAAAGGAAGAATAAAAAGAAAAGTTTTACGAGAACTACAAATAAGATTCTTGCTACTGTGCTAGAGAAAGAAAATTTTACGATTGTACGTGATCGGATGTACCAATAAATGGATCATATATGACGTGGGTAATACACTTGCACCCCATTGAAAAACGCAAGTGTTATAAATCCTTTTCTGGATAGTCTTTGTTTTTTTTTAACACTTACATGTAGTCATTACTGTAAATTCTTTTAAAACATCAGTATAAGTTGTTTAACTTTATTCAAAATGAAACGGTAAAATAATACAACTGCGGAAAAACATTTATTTGCTGTCTTTAATGTAAAAGTTTTTTAAGATATCCTTATAATTTGTTTGATTTTTATCAAAATGAAACAGTAAAATAATACACCTAGAAAATAACACTTACCTGTAGTCTTTATTATAAAATATTTGAAAAATATCCTTATAAATTATTTAATTTTATTGGAAATGAAACAATAAAATAATAAATCTAGAAAATAATCAGTTTTCAACAGAAAAAAAATAAAAAGGAATAAAATATAGGTTTTCTGAAAAGTACATATATTAATCATTTTGAGCATTATAAAATTAATAAGTAAGAGATACTGAAATTAACATGTAGATAACAATGTATTACAAAGAAATTTACTTCTGCGTAAGTTTTTCCACATTGAGTTCACGGCTGAAATGTCTGAATTAGACAAACTCAATTTTCATATTAAAATGTAACTGGCCTGCTGAGTTATATCTTAATGAAAACCACCTGCTTCCCCAATTTTAGTGGTTGAGTGATTGGTTTACCATTGTGCTTTCCTGTAGCAAAAGGTATGAAAATATAGAAGACTGAAAGCAGGAAACGACAAAGGTAGACCTATCATTCAACCGTTAAAATCGTGTTTAGGGATGTTTTTCGCCTAGGTATGACTTGACAGATCAATTGTGTTTTACTATGAGAATCGAATTTTAACTAATCGTGGAATATTAGCCGTCAGCTAAACGAGAGGATTGTTTGTCTCGAAGCCTCTTGCTTTACATATTTTTGCGCCCTGCAATAATAATTCTTAAAAGCGACTAATGCTGCAACCTATATGGCTACAGATTTCCTAAAAATTTCCGGTCTGATTTGAATTTTGAGTTTTCTAATAATAAAGACCTCTTTTCAAATTAATGGTAATTCAGACTAGATTATTTTCTATTTCCGTTTATAGATCTTACAGTGTATTTCGAAATTTACTATGCAGAATTTCCTCAAATATTTAATTTACTTTATTTATTTTCCTTAATACTTAGGAATTAATTTCTTATTTTTTTTCTTAATATAAAAAAGAATGACCCCTTTTGGCTGAAATCTGCAATACTTGCTGAGAGGGGAACATTAGCGAGATCATCATTCAGCTATAATAGACAAGGAAAAAAAATAAATTGCCTCTTTCCTTCTCAAGAAATGAAAGAAATAATAGTTTTAGGAGAAACATAAATAAAACTCTTGTCAATGTTCTAGGGAAAGACAATTTTATGGCCATACGTGATCGGATGTCACAATGAGATGATCAGATATGGTGCTATACACTTGCGTCCGCTGTATTGAATGATGTTATGCGATTCAGTGTTTTTTTTTTAAATTTATTTCTAGTTCTTAACACTTTCCTTTTGTTGTTATACAAAATTTATTTATTTATTTATTTATAATTTGTAGGATTCTAATTTTTATTCAAAATTAAAGTTGCGTTTAAGTACAGTTAGACAATTTTGTATTTGCTATAGAGATAGTAATAAAGAAAATCTGAATTGAAACCACAATTTTTATTCGTATATATTTACATTTTTCAAACGGTAATAATAAATTACTGAATAAATCCAAATATATAGCATTAGAAATGTTAAATATTGCATAATGACATTTTTAGAAACCTGCAGCAAACTGTCGAACAATTTTTTTTTTATTTTTTATTTTTTAATTGGTTTAATTTATTTGTTACATAAATATCATATTAAACGTAGAAATAACCGAATGCAAAATATTAATAAGTTTCTATCCTCGGAAATGTGGGAAATTTATTGATTTTTTTGTTCTATAAATTACTTTTCTTAAATATTTTTTCGCATATTTTATTTTATTTTAATAGTAAATATTTAATAAAAAATTGCTGCATTATCCTTCCTCTGTAAAAACTAATACGCCTTTTCTCCAAAGTAATAATTAACAAGGCTTAAATAATTAAATTATACTTTAAAGGAAAAAAGGTTTAATAAAATCAAAATTTTTAAACAGTTTAATATTAATAAATTTTAAAATACAAATGCGTGTTTCATCTAAAATGTAATTTTACTAAAGGGTGGAGATCACCCGCAATAGCTCGATATTGCGTGATTTTAACACAGTATTTAAAAATTTCTTGAAGCTGCAAAAATTTCTCTAAATTAAACACTATCAAAATTTTACAAATCTTTGTTTGCATATTTCTTTAAAAAATTAATAATACATAATTAGAATTTAGTTTAATTAGGAAAAACTAATTAAGGATTTTCAATGACATACATGTGTTGGGACCATAAAGTAATATATTTGATATATCTACTTAATAATGTATATATACTTGTAAATCCTTAAAGTACCGTAATTTAACGTCAACATAAAATAATAATGATGTTTACAGACTATAACATGTTTTTCCATGAAATTAAACCATAAAATAGAAAATCAATGACAAAATTTCAATTTAAATTAAAAATAAGTAAATATATTACAGATACCTACTTAAAAAATAGGAAAACATTATAAAGATATGTAAAACACAATACAATGCCCTATGTTATTTAGTTTATGAAATATGATGCGCGTAATATCAAGATACTTGAGTTCAGACACATGACTATAATTTTATATTGATTTAAACATTAAACTTTAAATTTACATTGATTTAGACAGAGTATCGTTATATATTTTTTTCTTTTTAAAGTTGGATATATTTTTTAAATAGACCAAAAAAAGAAAAATTAATAAAATAAAGAAAGCAAGCAAGAAAGAAAAAGTTTCAATGTGACCCCCTCCTTTCCTCGTACAAAAATTCAAACGACCCGATTTTCAAAATACCGAAATATGACACGCACGAAATTTTCTAGGGTGAACCCGACTAGTAAAGGAAAATTCATCAATATTCACAAGAATATATATTTATTATAGATTTGGAAAAATTGTAATGTGGAATTTAAAAAATGAATAATTTGTTTATTCAATAAGAAGATTTTGTATTTGTTGTCTCTATAAGCGTGACTTAATATAATATTCATAATGTTTATTATGAGTCATAATAAAAATTCAATTCAATGACTCAATGAGTAAAATGATTTAATAGCTTTAAAGATAAAATTTATTTCAATTTTAAACATTTTGAAAAAAAAAAAAATAGATTTGGAGAAAATTAAAACAGCGAGAGAATTCCTGTTTAAATATATATATATATATATATATATATATATAATAAAACGTGAAAAAATACATTAATTTCTTTAAGAAACTTCCCATTTACCTACCAATTATTTGTGGGACATGTACATCTACTGAAAGAATAAATAAGCAAAAATCCATGTATATTAAATTATTTAAATATTTTATTTGATTAAAATTGAAAAACATGTTATGATTTATTTTTTTGTTTCATAAAAAAAATATTTTATTAGTTTTAACTAATAAGTGAATAAAAAAAGAAGAAATCTAATTTTGTGTGGATACTTTAAGATATTTAGACTCTTTTTATTTGAAAATTTTTATATTTACTTGTAAAATATCCCTCTATGTAAAAAAGAAGAAGTTTACTAAGTGAATTTTATTTTGTAAATAATGGCTAGGGGAAGAATTCAGAGAAAAGTTTCATATTTAAATTTTTTTTCTTAAAAAATAAGTTCAGAAAAAAATGTATTAATTGCAGTCATGTCTGCTATAATTAAAATATATAAAAAAATGTAAATTTCTTTTGAGAAAGAGTATATATTTACATAGAAAATTTTGTCGTTGTATAGTTTTCACAGTTTTCACTGGAAATAATTTACAAAAATGAAAGGGACATAATTTACGCAAATTGTTTTAATAATACGTAGTCATATTTTAATAAATAATAAAACGAAATAAATAATAATAATAATAATAATATTTTAGTAATTTTAATCAATATAAAAAGAAAAACTAATTTAATGTTGAAAATGCAGTATTCTATCCAGTTTTCAATTCTCAGTTTTCAATTTATCAAATATACATTAATATGGCTTAAAAATATATACATTTGATTAAAGAGAAAGATAATTGAATTTTTAAACCTATTTTCTTTTTATTAAATAATTTCATTAAATCTCGCCAATAAGCCAAATTTTACTGTTTTTTGAACAGACTTGGCTATGTCAAGAAAAGAATTTTCATACGGGATGATTCAACCGGAACTGACTATTTTGTTCCGTGAAGACTAGGAAAAGAAATCAGTCTCGGCTTCTTTTGGAAAAAAAAAGTTCATCCAGGCCCGATACTCCAGAAAAAAAAGCTCGAGCTTTTTCCGGCCCGACGGGAGTCTTAAGAAAAAAAAAGCCCCAGCCCGGAACGGCCCGAATGTCATTAATGGTATTCTGCCCGATGCCCGGCCCGTATAGATCTCTAACTGAGATATCTATCATTTTGAAATTTGGCATGACAAGATGCAGACACTTATTAAGAAGCATATCAATATAAAATTTAAATTTTAAAAGAATGAAATAGGCGAAAAGCGTTCGGAAAACAATTTTATTATTATCTTCTGAAATACCAAACAGGTTAAAAAAAATATGGTTTCATATAGCTGGTGATAGAATTTGATGAAAGATAACCGTATTTTATATGGACCACCAGAAGGTAAAAGGAACAAAAAACATTTTAAATTGCGATTTCGTCTTTAATAAAGAGGCTAGAAAATTTAAATATGTCATGTTAATTATTTATAAAATATAAATATCCTATAAAACAGTCAAAAGTCAATATGTAATTTAAAATAGAGGTTGGGACCGAGCGAAATCATGAAAGAGATAGTAGGCCGTTTGAAAAGAAGTTTAGATTTTATAGGATGGTTAATTTTAAGATGTAAATGTTAACTAAGAAGAAAGTTTTTAAGAAATTTAAAACTTAAAATAAATACTGAAATGAGCGTATGAATTGAGTATAGAAGTTTCAAAATATTTTCCAAATTATCATTGTTTTAAGATTAGGTTTATCTCTTCCTATTAATTTAAATCTGATTTCATCCTAATGCAGTATAATAATGAAATTTAATCAAACTATGGTTTAAACAGAATTTTTTAAATTAATCCTAACCGTATAATTGCTTCTGATTAAATTAAAGCGTACAATATATCACTTGGTATATTTCAATCGTTACGAGAGCACAGCCGCGTTTTTTGCTAGTACTTTATAATGAGATAGCTTAAAGTTTGTTAGTTATTTTAAATATTTATTAAATACAGTAGTAGATATTATTAATTATCGTAAAATATAACTTTATGAGTTTATTTTTTTTAAATATAAACTATTAGTTATTATAATAATAAAAATAAAAATAATAATGATGATAATACTTGTAATAATATGCAGTAAAAACTTAAACCATTCTTAAATTTTTAAATGTATGACACTAAAATATTTGATACTGAAATATGCATGTTTTCGTAGATAAATTATTAAACATAAAGTGATAAAAAATATAATATTTTTCTACACTGTTACTTCTAATTGAAAAACAAAGGAAAAAGAAAAGAAAGAAATTTATGGCTATCGTTGGAAAGTATCCTGAATATGTGAAATTTTGCTTTTTAGAGTCTCGACTATTTATTTAATCTAGAGAAAAGTACAACAAATGTAGATTTTATTTTATTATTTTTTTCATGTAATCACTATATTCCTCTTTTAAACTCAATTGTATTTCTTCGCTTTTTAATTCTATTCTGTATTTTTTTTATATTTAAAATTATACTCACTTTTAAGTGGTATTACAGCATTTGAGACGTGAGGCTACGATTTTGTAGAATATGCTTTTCGAATATAATTTTACTAAACGCCTTCACAGATGGAAGTTAATAAACAAGAAGCAACAAAATATCCTCAAAATTCCTTCTTTATGATTTTCAATTCTTCTTCAAGTTTAAATAAGCATCTGCGCATGCGCTGGCACTTCTCCCCCTTTTGGAAAAATAAAAATGAGTTGTTAATCATAGCCCTTTGTAATTCTTAATGATTAACTCAGATAATTATAAGTCATTTTAAATTATGAGTCTCAAGTGCAGGAGGAGAGGCCTTGGACTAATCTCTTACAAATTTCCAGTCTTGTGCATGCTGTAGATTTTGCTGGCCATCTAAGAGAGACTTTCAGCGGAGAGTCAGCTTTCAGACTCGGAGCAAATCTTTCTTTTATTGACATAGATCAAACAGCCTTGGAAACAATTTCATTCTTAAGGTAATATTTAATGTAGAGAAAAAAAAAGATTCGTAAATGATTTATTGCGTTTAAAAAAAGGAGATTTCAAAGAACTATTTTATGTTTATCTGTGAAATACAACATCTATATGTAATGTCATTACATCCAAAGAACAAAAAATATATATGCAGTTATACCTTTTCACTTCTCAGGAAAGATATGTTCCAATTCAGAAAAAAAAATTAATATGTCCAACAGAGTATTTTCTTTTATTTTTTGCATCATTTCACAGAGAAGTAATTAAATGAAAATGACACAATTATGTAAATTATACTTAAGAGCACATTTTAAGAAGAGTAATGAAATTCAATTAATTTAATTATACGAGAAGTTTTAAGAGAATGTTACTCCACAGTGTTTACTCATAAAACAAATCATGCTTAATCAATATAACTTACCATTTCTAAAATTTTACATAAAAAAGGTTTCTTTTTTAAAAGTTTTGTAACATGAATTGCAAAATAAATAACTTATTTTTCACAAACTAATTTGAAAGATGCAAAATGCGATTAAAAAAATCCAATTTTTCAGTTATTCTTTTTTTATAGATGAGAACTAGCAAAATATGTTTATTATCCAAGTATTAAAAACATTTATTCAATTTTTCATTATTTGATTGATGAATTACTGGAATAACGTCTTTTTGTGATAGTATGATTTTAGATTTTAGTATTACAGCATTTGAGACGTGAGGCTACGATTTTGTAGAATATGTTTTTCGTATATAATTTTACTAAACGCTTTCACAGATGGAAGTTAATAAACAAGAAGCAACAAAATATCCTCAAAATTCCTCCTTTATGGCTTTCATTCCTTCTTAAAGTGTAAATAAGTATCTGCGCATGCGCTGGCACTTCTTCCCCTTTTGGAAAAATAAAAATGAGTTGTTAATCATAGCCCTTTGTAATTCTTAATGAATAACTCAGATAATTGTAAGTCATTTTAAAGTATGAGTCTCAAGTGCAGGAGGAGAAGCCTTGGACTAATCTCTTACAAATTTCCAGTCTTGTACGTGTTGTAGATTTTGCTAGCCATCTAAGAGAGACTTTCAGCGGAGAGTCAGCTTTCAGACTGGGTGCAAAACTTTCTTTTATTGACATAGATCAAACAGCCCTGGAAACAATTTCATTCTTAAGGTAATATTTAATGTAGAGAAAAAAAGATTCGTAAATGATTTATTGCGTTTTAAAAAAAGGAGATTTCAAAGAACTATTTTTATGTTTATCTGTGAAATACAACATCTATATGTAATGTCATTACATCCAAACAACAAAAAATATATATGCAGTTATGCTTTTTTTCAATCCAGAAGAAGTTGATATATAACTATCGTCTGAAAAGCATTAATCAACAAAATCGATTATATCCGACAAAAATAAAATTATTAAAAGAAAGAAATCGAATTATTGATCAATTTCACTTCTCAGGAAAGATATGTTCCAGTTCAGAAAAAATAAATATTAATATGTCCAACAGAGTATTTTCTTTTATTTTTTGCATCATTTCACAGAGAAGTAATTAAATGAAAATGACACAATTATGTAAATTATACTTAAGAGCACACTTTAAGAAGAGTAATGAAATTCAATTAATTTAATTATACGAGAAGTTTTAATAAAACGTTACTCCACAGTGTTTACTCTTAAAACAAATCATGCTTAATCAATATAACTTACCATTTGTAAAATTTTACATAAAAAATATCTCTTTTTTAAAAGTTTTGTAACATGAATTGCAAAATAAATAACTTATTTTTCACAAACTAATTTGAAAGATGCAAAATGCGATTAAAAAATCCAATTTTTTAGTTATTCTTTTTTTATAGATGAGAACTAGCAAAAAATGTTTATTATCCAAGTATTAAAAACATTTATTCAATTTTTCATTATTTGATTGATGAATTACTGAAAAAATACAATATATATATATATATATATATATATATATATATAGTATATATATATATTATAACACCTAATAAATATTCGTTTTATGGAATAACGTGTGTTTGTGATAGTATGATTTTAGATTTGACAACAAAATTTGTTTAATTTTACGACATAAATGCTTGGAGTACTTAAATATTAAAAATCAGAAATATGATTAATTAATTAAAGGTGTGATTTTTGCAATGATGCTTAATAATACGTAGATTCTAGTAAAAAACCATGAGAAGAATTGATTGCAAGGATTATACATTTTAAAATAATTTTTAAACAGTATAATTAATTTGCTATTGGAAAAAAAATTATACTTATATTTTATTTTATTTTATTTTTTAATAAAACATAATGGAAAACTTTATTTTAGACTGTAAATTAAACAAAAATAAATTACAAAGAAAATGTTGATAACTTTCAGCAGCGCAATTAAATTAATAATACAAATAATTAGAAGCATAAACAATTTAGTATGTAATGAATTTTGTTGTCCTTTCCCCTATAGACTTGAGAATATTGGTAAAAGGTAAATTAGTGAAAAAAAAGTATTATATAATACATATTTCATTAACCTAATATATTTTTTGCACACAAATTCAGAAATACTACCCCCGCCCTACCCAAGGAACAAAAAGTCAAAACTTTTAAAGCATTAATAAAAGTGTTAGACTACTTATCCATTTTATCTTATCTAAACATTCTACATTATTTAATCTATTGAAAAAAATCGATTTTACCACACAAAATAAAAGTATTAATTTTTTAATTCTCGTGGAGTTTAGAAAAAGTGATAATACAATTTATGCATAAGAAAACTAATGCAGCGGGAAAAGTTGATGCCAAGAAATATAGGATTAAAGGATTTTATCTGAAGTGCATTTTATGTAATAAAAAAAGTTTATTAAAATTCTATCTTCAACAACAATAAGAAAAAAAAAACTTTAACATGCAAAAAATTAAAAAAGTTAAAAAAATGTTTTTATTTTCCTGTTAAACGATTCTTTTATAAGAAATCAATGTTTAACTATAATAAAATAACAACAACAATAAAATCCCCGCCTACTTTGATGACTACACTTCATGTTTTTACAAAATAAATGAATAAATAGAGGCAGTTAATTTTGCGAATACCCGATTATAGAAAGTTTACCAAAAATATTTATGTTTTTGTTTATGGCAATTAGGTCTTCATTGAAATTTGAAATATTCCACAGAAACGGGGCGTTGTAACAGCGTTTTGTGGTCAATTTTTTATACTTTTGTGGTATTTCGACTGTTCATTCTATGATGGAAATTCGGTTTGTTTGTTTATACTTATGACGACCAATTATCACCAAGAAGGATATAGCCCCTAGGACCCTCCGTGAAGTCTTTCTAAGGGAACCTAACACATATTTACGCAAGCAAATCGTTTTTTTTCTTTTTTTTTTTTTTTTTTTTTTTTTTTTTTGAGCGGACCAACCGGCTAGTTATATACGAAAATACGGCATTCATATCATATATTGGAATGCTTTTATTATATACAGGTTGATTCATAAAAGATGGGCAGAACTTTAAGGGGTTATAGTACACTTAAAGACAAATAATATTAAATAAGAGACTAAGGGTCCCAGACGTATTCCCAAGGAGATAGGGGGCATTAAAGTTTAGGGTCCGAAATTTCAAATGATTATAAAAAATGGAAAAATTGGTCGATTCGTTTGCGGTTTTTGCAAAAAATTTTCTTTATGCCAGTATTTTCTTGAAACAAAATTTTAAAGTTCAATTTCAAAAAATGCCGATAGGGGGCGCTTTAGACTTTGGAGTAACAAACAACTATTTTTTAACGTTATTTTTTGTATTTCTTTAAATGATTTCGAAAGCTTAGACTTAAACTTAAATTTTGATCTAAAAATCTGAGTCCTAACGAGTAGTTAAGTAGCGTAAACTGAAATTTGAAATTTGAAACCCTTCTCCCCCCAGAACAAAAATCAGTTATTCCCGATCTTTGTGTCGTAGATTAGGCTCTAACTACTGCCGCGTTTTGCTAAAATTATTCTTTATGTCAGTATTTTCTTAAAAATAAATTTTAAATAAAAGTTTCAAAAAATTCCGATAGAGGGCGCTTTAGACTTTGGAGTAACGAACAACTATTTTATACCGTTATTTTTTGTGTCTCATTAAATGCTTTCTAAAGCTTAGACTTAAATTTTCAGCCCAAAATCTGAATCGTTAGACGTGGTTAAGTTTCTGGGGAGAGGGGTTTGAAATTTCTACTCCTGAGCACAGTTCAGTTTACCATGTCCACACATTGTGTGCTGTGATACGAGGTAAAAAGACACAAATTAGGATTATGTTACCAAAGCATATTTATTAACATGTAATTACAATAAATGTTCAAAATTGTGACCACCAGAGGTTATGCACGCAGAACAACGGCGAAGAATGGAACGGCGAACATTCGCGAAAACATCAGGCTTTTCGAGCACTTCCCCTACAGCGGTGGAAAGTCTGGCGACCAGTTCCTCGGGGGATTCAATGGGTGTCTCATACATAAGAGCCTTCAATTGTCCCCCAAAAAAAGAAATCGAGGGGTGAAAGATCTGGCGAGCGAGCAGGCCAAGCAACAGGACCACCTCGACCAATCCATCTGTTCGGAAATGTGATGTCCAGATAGTTGCGGACGTCTCGTACGTAATGGGCTGGCGCTCCATCGTGCTGGAACCACATGACCCGCCGGATGCGTGGAGGAATAACGTTTAACAGGTCTGGCAGCACATGTTGCAGAAATGTGAGGTATGTTTTACCGTTGAGGCGTTCAGGAAGAAGGTACGGTTCGATTAGGTGGTCTCCGAGGATTCCTGCCCAAACATTGATGGAAATGCCTCTCTGATGAGCATGTGGATACGTAGCATGTGGATTGACATCCGCCCATACATGTGCATTGTGTGTGTTAAATGTACCTTCACGTGTGAAGGTACATTCATCGGTGAAAAGCACAGTTCGTCCAAAATGTGGATTTAGCGCGTTCTGCTGCAGAAACCAGCGGGCGAATTCAATACGATTTGGATAATCCCCTGGAGACAGTTTCTAGACTCGTTGCACATGAAACGGGAGCAAATGTTCATCCTTCAGTACCCTCCAAGTCATGGACTGTGAGGTATCCACCTGCCTAGCCACTGTTCGTGTACTTGTACTTGGCTGCGCCGCTACTACATCCAGAATGGCTTCTGCAACAACTACTGATTCGTCCTTTTTTGCACGACCTGCATTCGACCGGGAAGCGAGAAATGATCCCGTCTCACACAACTGTCTGTGCAAGCGCTCGAAAGTTTTGCGGTTAGGCAACCGCCTGTTGGGAAATCGCTCTCCGTACATTCGTTGTGCCTCTGCACCATTTCCATCTGCCGCTCCGTAAATTAAATGCATCTCAGCCTTTTCCTTATTCGTGAAGGGCACCATCTTCCGATTCATTACTACAGCGACTTACACTTGACTCACCGTTCAGTGGTTTTTATGCGTGAAACGTGTCGAAATTTTGCATACGTGTTCTTCTTCTTCCCCATTTGACATTTGCATACTTTCTGTCTCCTTCTTCACCCGGTGACTAGCGTCAGGAATGGAGCTTTAACGTTTGCATGAGCGACGTTTCCAACTGTGCCAGTGCCTTTATGAGTGAATTCCGACTATGCAGTCCTTGACGAAAGTTGTATTTTTGCCTAGTATCACAGCACAGAATCGTTGGGCATGGTTAAGTAGTGCAAACTGAACTATGTTCAGAAGTTGAAATTTGAACCCCCTCCCCTCGCTACTGAACCACGCTCAGCGATTCAGATTTTGAGCTGAAAATTTAAGTTTAAGTCTAAGCTTTAGAAAGCATTTAATGAGACACAAAAAATAACGGTATAAAATAGTTTTTCGTTACTCCAAAGTCTAAAGCGCCCTCTATCGGAATTTTTTTAAACTTTTCTTTAAAATTTATTTTCAAGAAAATACTGACATAAAGAATAATTTTAGCAAAACGCGGCAGTAGTTAGAGCCTAATCTACGACACAAAGATCGGGAATAACTGATTTTTGTTCTGGGGGGAGAAGGGTTTCAAATTTCAAATTTCAGTTTACGCTACTTAACTACTCGTTAGGACTCAGATTTTTAGATCAAAATTTAAGTTTAAGTCTAAGCTTTCGAAATCATTTAAAGAAATACAAAAAATAACGTTAAAAAATAGTTGTTTGTTACTCCAAAGTCTAAAGCGCCCCCTATCGGCATTTTTTGAAATTGAACTTTAAAATTTTATTTCAAGAAAATACTGGCATAAAAAAAATTTTTTGCAAAAACCGCAAACGAATCGACCAATTTTTCCATTTTTTATAATCATTTGAAATTTCGGACCCTAAACTTTAATGCTCCCTATCTCCTTGGGAATACGTCTGGGACCCTTAGTCTCCTATTTAATATTATTTGTCTTTAAGTGTACTATAACCCCTTAAAGTTCTGCCCATCTTTTATGAATCACCCTGTAGATCACGCATAATTCGAACATACTAAACGTATGCAGGATGTTTCCAGTTTATATATGTTTAAAAAGAAAGTGTTAATGTTTGATACCCTATATAAATATTTAAGTGAGTTTTTACATATCTTGTTATCTATTAACTGCGATATGGAAAAATTTAAAACTATTTTATCTGAAGAAAAAAGAACTGTTTTCAAAACATTTCTGTAATAAGCCAGAGGCTTCCGTCATAGGCTATATTCTTGGATGAAGTTTCACAGTGTTCTGTAACATAACGATAATTTTTTATTAATGTAGCGTGCATATTATGACAAATATTACAATGCAAACATCGGAAAGTGAACTACTCAAATGCCTAGCAAATCATGGAAAAAGAAATTATGTATTATTCTTTCATCCATCCTAAAAGTTCCTATAATATTGATATAAAAGCATACATAAAAAGTATCATGATTTTCAATTAATTAATGAAAACAAAACAGTTCAATAAGAAACAAAAAGTTTAAGGAGGCACAGGACCTTTGGGTTTATAGAATCAGTAAAAAATGGCTTTTTTTCAAAGCACCAAAAACACAAGAAATATGCAGTTAAAACCTTTTTTTCCCCGTTCTGCGTAAAGTATTATAAACCTTAATAACATTATCCAATAAATAAATAAATATATAAATGTGATGTGTACAAAAAACAATATTTAATTTTTAAATTAAAATATTCTTCTGACTAATGCTAATTAAGTGCTGCTTTCTTGATATAATTTTAAATTACACATGTAAAAAACAATTTTTTAACAAATTAGAAATCTAACATACTTATTCAAATCTTTATACCAAAGTATTCGCAACAAATTGGAAAATGCATGTCAAACACAGCAAATGAGGTGCGTTCGTACTATAACAAAGTTTTAAAAATATTCATATCTTGGTGTAACATTATATAGTATAGTGGCCGGAATCTTTTATGTGCCATGCACATACTATCAGCTTTTTATTACACAGAAAGAAACTTGTAGTAAACCTCAGCAATGTATATCGATTTAAAAAAAAAAACATGTGAAATAGTTTAATATTATTAAAACGCGCTCCAAAAAGTGTTTTTTGATATACTATTGTGTAAGGGAACAGTTTTGTGTGGATCTGTAAATTAATATCAAGTATTCTTTGCACTTTAAATTGTGCAGAATGTATTTTTTAGTATGTAAATCATAGATGCATATCAATGTCATTATGTTCGAAAAAGTATGACACCATCAAAATGCACTTGACCTTTTTTCATACTGATCGTAATGTAACGGAATGCTTTTGACAGTCCCTCTAATTAAACTATACATCCGATTTTCATAAAATTTGAAATGACTCGACATAATTATGCAAACACTGTATATTTTAAATTCCAAGTGATTCGGTTGAATAGTTTTTGCACTGTTATATGCGGGCAGTCGGATGAACTGAGCGACGATTATAGGTGCTATGTACTAGGGATGGGCATTATTTATCGTATTAGGATAAATAACAGTGTTATTAAGCTGGAACCTAATATTGCATTAATATGTTACTGAAAAGTCCCTGTTAAATACATAACACATGGTTCTTAATGACAGCATCTTCCTTCACTTGTTTTAATCAAGATTTCATTTTTTGTACCTCTAAAAAAGAATATATGATAATATTCATTAAAAACGTCCTTAATAGTTTCTTTTGAGACGTTTGCCGAACAATGTTGAATTCAGACACTTTTCTCAAGAGGGATTTCTGTGCTCTGGAAGAGGAACATTATAGAGTTCCGGGAGGTAGGGGAGAAGCATTGCTTTTTCTGACCATTGAAAACCCAAAATCTCGAATCTTCCGAGGAAACATCTCATTGCTCACCGCACCCCCTCCCCCGGACCATCCCCTGAATTCAACACTAGCACTCAGCATGACTCTATCTTCACCCCCAGTTATGACCTGCTCTGTTAGGTATGTGATGCTAATTTTTTTGCAGTTCATCAATCACTATGACTAGTAGTGAATACATGCATGAATAGTAATAACTTAAACCGTTAATTAAATACTTTTTCTGCTTGGTGCCTGATGATAGGTCACCATCGTATCACACTTTCTCCTATTTTAATAGCACAAAATACTACAGCCCAATATCTAAAGCACAAAACACAGAAATTTTTAGATCAGGAAATTATTTGAAAATTTATTAGAAAAACCTCATGCTTGAAGTGTTTTCCTCGATAAACAATATATTATAATCAATATATAAATATATTATATATAACACATAGATTAATGAATCAAAAATATTTAAATTCTGTTTAAAACACCCTAAAACATGTAAATAGATTAAAAGTCGGAAGTCTAAAATCATAAATCATTGCTTTTCATGAATCATTTCTCTTTAGTAAAAATATGAAGGAAAAATGTATGCAGAAATGTATATTCGACATATCCAAAAAATTGCTTTAAATGCAATCTTATGTTGCAAATGCATTTTAAATTAATAAATTTTTATATTTTAAAAAGAAAATCCTTTTTAAATGCTGCATAACCTAGCGTATATGATTGTTAGATTTTGTTAGTATATTTCCTGTTACGTAAATAAAAAAAGCAATTATTTCTACCTTTTCACTCCGAAAATATAGCAAAATTTGAGTTCAGAGATTAATTTTATAAAAAGTACCTTTTTTCTACATATAACTAAAATGCATTTATTAATAATTTAGTGCCTTAAGAATTCAATTCTCGATTTTAGATCTATTTTAAAATTAACAAAACAATATTTTGTCACATTCAAATAAAATGCTTGAATCAATGCATTTTTAATTAATTAGCTCATTTAAAACGTCTACATTAAAACTTCAGATTGATTCGAATTTAAAGCAGCAATTGGAAATCAGCCATTCACAATTATTTAAAAAATTTGTATCTCCCCTTATTAAAACACCCTTAAAAACCCTTATTAAAAAAATCTCACAATTATATACTCTAAGATAAAAACCTGTCTAAAACGAAATTTAAAACTGTTTTATAGGCTTTTGTTTTAGAAGGTTTTACTATATAAAATAAGATATTGCTTGTATCCAGCAAGTACAGCCCGGACAGCCCCCCCCCCCTGCTTGCGCAGGCCCATTCACAATTATTTAAAAAAAATGCGTCCCCCCCCCCTTATTAAAACACTCTTAAAAATCCTTATTAAAAAAAATCTCACAATTATACACTCTAAGATAAAAACCTGCCTAAAACGGAATTTAAAACTGTTTTAAAGGCTTCCGTTTTAGAAGGTTTTACTGTATAAAATAAGATATTGTTTGTATCCAGCAAGTTCAGGTTAAAAATTCTGGGCACCCACCCGTTCAAAAGGCTGGTTACGCCTATGCAACCACAGAAGGTATAATTGCTTAATATTCGCTAATTCAATATCTCTTAGATTTTCCACCAGTTTTTCAATAAATGTAGTTCTTTTCTGCCAGATTTTCCACTAGTTTTTCGATAAATGTAGTTCTTTACATTACCAAAAGAACATTTTATCGCTTCGCCTGTTTTCAATCGTTTTGGTACAAATTATTTGACAAGCTTGAAAAGTGCTGAGTAATACACATTATCTGAGGATAATTTTGTTATCGTTAACGACTTTTGATTTAAAGTTTCGTTTCCTGTTTAGTTTTTATTCGCGGTTGTTGAAGAAAGAGGATAAATAAAAAATTATTTCGTCTCTTTTTTATTAAATATCAGAAAGACTGAATTTGAGATTCATGGATTTGATTTCTAAAAGGTTCTTCTGGGGGGGGGGGTGTATACACCCCCAAACATACACCTTCAAATTTCGCTTATTTAGTTCTCTACCATTTTTAACATGACACCCCCCCCCTTTCGGTGACTCACCTAATTTTACTCATTTCTTCACTTCATTTAAATCTTTAAAATACTATAACTTTGCTTCTATGGGAGCTAAAGCGGAGAGAAAAATTCTAGCATAGCTAACTTTTACTCTTTTTGCTATATCAATTTTCCGGTTTTTCCCTATAGGACCATTTTTGGGGGGGGAAGGCAGGGGGGGGCGTTTCTCATTTTTTTATGTAATATGTCTATCGAAAGCTTATGCTTCATACATTACAAATCTAGCATAAAAAATTTTCTCCCGTTATTCTGGGTCACGTTACGGACCCATAATGGGTTGAAATTTAAATTTCTCAAACTTCTACGAGGTTTTTAAGCAAATCGGTATCAGAAAAAATTGTGCCAACGTGATGAGTATATGACATCTGCGCCATATAAATATTATTCAGTCATTTTTTATTGCAATTTTTTATGTAAAACAATATGCATTATTTTTCATGCACAATTGCGCATTAAATGAAAATTGTGACGTAATTTTTGTAGCAGTACTTTATAATAATGAATTAAAAAAACACATTATTTAAAAGTATTTCCTGCACAATAAAATGTTTCCTGACGATTACAAAAAAATATGTCCTGACAATTCAAAAAATAAAAATGTAATTGTCCAAGTTTTCACTTCTGTCGGTACTCCAAAAATGTCCCTTTTTTTGAGGGGGGGGGTGAAAATTTTGTGGAAATAAGTCTTATTTTTTATTTATGTATGAATCCATATAAAAAAGTATGAGTTAGTGAACTTTGGAACCATTTTTATATATCTCACATTCCAAATATTAAAATAATTGAGAAAAATTATTAAAAAATTATTTTCAATTTAATCATTTTTGATACTTAGTAAATGCAATTAAATTTCTTATAAATCTGGAATGTTTAGATAAAATTTTAATATTTACAAAATATAAAATGCAGTACAATATATTAGGTTTACAGCTTTCTGAAAGACAAAAATAGTAGGATTAAATTTAGATGAGTTTATAGTACAATTCTTCTTATAGTACAATTAGAATATTTTATTTTACGCAAGGTTATTACCTCATTAAAATGAAGTAAATGGTAGTTAATTTTTTGTAGCACCCTCTTTTGCTTTCATAATAGCGTACAATCGATCTTGCATACTATACATATCTGCTATTAAGAAACTAGTAAAAAAAACTGAGTCTCAAAAAATTTCATTTTCTACCATCTGTCCTATCTCATAAGTTTCTTTGTCCTATCAGTTAATGTTTGTTTTATATTTTGCAGCCGCTCTGGTAGTGACAGCACGCGTTGACTTGCTGTACAAAAATTCAGTAATGCATTTCATCTCAGATTTTAAAACATCAACAGTGCTGATTGATAAAAGGCGGTATACGAAAAATGGATTTTTGAAAAATTCGTTTTCCTCTGTATGTTAAAGTTTTCTTAATATATTTTCTTGTACTTTCTAATTTTCCTGTTTTTCGTATTTCCTAAAGGATACATTATTTTATATTCAAAAATATATATGCCTATAGATATTTTCTTAAATGTTGTTGCCCCACCAGTGGCTGAGAGATTCTGCAATCAAAATTGGTAGACGGCAGGCGCTGGATTAGAACAAAACCCAATCGCGGTCGTCAGCCCAATCATTCGGAGTTTTCCGTGGTTTTCTTCGAACTTTGGATTTCCTTGCGTAAATGTGGGTTGGGTTCCCTTAGAAAGACCCCCCTCCCCCCACGGAGGGCACCCCCTTAGGGCCCATATCTCATGTGTTGTCCGTTTGGGAGCATATTTAGCAATTGTTTATAAATTGTTTATTGTATCCTGTTACAAAAATAACAGGATGTTGGAACCTGTTATTAGCGCTACTGTGGAATGATGTAACCTGTTAACCAAAAATAACCATATTTCCCATCTCTACTATGTACTTATATAATTATGAACGCAGCTAAAAAGTTATGTTTAAAATTTAACAAAATAAGTTTTAAAAATTTCAAGTGCAAAAAATAAATAATATACATACATGATTTTGTTTTTGTTTTAAATATATAAACTATCAAGAAAATCATTAAAGGTGTAACTTACAAAGTTTAAAAATAATAGTGCTTGTAATATCTAGATTAACTAATCTGAGAAAGCGCCTTTTAAATTTTCAATATCTACGGACATTCAGTTATATTCACCATCAATAAATGATTAGAACTCAAGAAATAATTCAGATTTTTTTACTATTTCTTTGTATTGTTGAGAAATTTTAAAACATTTGAAATAAAACGAAAACCAAAAACTCTCTTTTTGAATGTATAAATGTCCTGTGCTCTCGTACTTAAAGGGAAATAAAAATATTTAGAAAAGTTACTAAATGAAGAGAACTTAAACCGATTGCCTGGTTTGCCCGTATGCCATATTGGCTCGTTTTTTCCAATATGATTTGCTCATACCGCGTACGGGCATCCATATTTCAATGAAGATCTTTTATTTACACCACTAAATTTTTATTGTAAATTTTGCTTTATTTATCCGAGCATTTTTCTCATTCAGTTAGGCAAAATTTTCTGATAGTAGGTAATAAAAGATTTAAAATTCTGTAAAAGACACGTGTTGTGGTTTCACTCTCAACTTTGGAACACCTTGGTCCACAAACATTTATAAGCTGTGTGAATTATTAAGACCTTACTTTGTATTCTATTTTGATTTATGTTATTGTTATTCTGTGATTTTTCTTGAAAAGAGACGTACGATTGTAAACATTTATGAATTGAGATGTTAAAGAAAAAAAAGAATTCATGTACTATTTATGTTTATTTTGTGCATTAAATGTTATTGTTTCGTGCAAATGGATGTTTTCTGAAGAATAATATTTATAATTAAGACGAGATATATCAAATAAAAGCATAGAGAACCTTGGTTCCGAGGTAAAAGGTTTAGATTAATACAGATTATATGTAAGGTGGTCTGGTGTAATAACGCCCATGTGCTCTGCGCAGAAGGGTTTTGAGTCATATAAATCGCAAAAAACAGCTTCAAGTTAATTTGTTTCATTTTTAGGTCTTATTGTTTTTACAAGCAACTAAAATTAACGCTTGATCTAATTTGTGAGATACGTTTTGTGATGTGAAGTTGATGACTATTTTTTTTATCCGGAAATACTTTGTTAATTACATAAATTTGTAGTACATTTCATGGATTTTCAAAATGTTGTTGAGGATTTTGGATATCTTCTCGAGATAATTTGTAATTTAAAATGTACAGCGCAATAAATATAACGGGGTAATAACGCCAATCCTTGGCATTAATACCCCGGTTGATTCCCTACAGTGGCCGAGCTACATCCTAAATATTGATTCAAATAAACACAGTTAAAACTGTGCAATGTTTCTAATAATTATATTTAAGCGGTCCTTTTTAAGCGAAAAAATGCTCACGGACTGATATACTTTTGCCTCATCCTCCCCCCACCATACACACCGCACCTTTATTTTTCTTACACTTTCACAAAAATTGAACATTTTTAATAGCTTTGAATGAAATTTGTCAATTTCGAAGTTTGTAGAGTTTTTATTTTTAGGTATGGGCAATCTACAAGCAATTATTCTATCTTACTTCATAGTTTTATTTGCATGGCGTTATTACCCATATAGGTGGGTAATAACGCCAAATAGCATTGGTCAAGAAATCACGCCATTACATTTTATGAATACATATCCGTTAAATTATTCTTTTATATATATAGTCAATGAGTTGCTGTATCAAGTCATATATTTGTTAGAAAAATACAAACTAAAACTGAGCCGTGAAAATTGGTAGAAACTTAACGTGGCGTTATTACCCTAGGGTACATTATTTTTTACAAAACAACATGAAAAATAGTCATTATTTGAAAGTTTTTTTTTCAAAAATATTGATCAGTGAAATGGTTAAAAGTTTCTGTCTTAAAACATACAACGATTTTCGGTTATAAATCACCCGAATAAAAAATAACTGTAATTTTTTTAAGGTTTCTATATTTTCTGACACTTTTAAGAATTTGTTTTTGTTTAGAGCTATCAAAGAACGTGTTTTTTGATTATGAGCATAATAGTTACATCGAAATCCTTCTACATCTGAACTAGCTAAAAAGTAGCTTTAATAAACGATAGTGAAACGCATTACATTTTTTTAAATCACATTTTACGTGCCATATCCATTACAGTTTAGCAAGCGAAACATGAATCAGTCAAACTGGAAACATTAAACAGTTTCTCTCGACTGTCTGTTATTTTTCTCTGTTGTTGTTGTTAAATGTAGACTGATCAGTTGATCACATGATTTTATTTCCTTTTCTTATTTTCTTAAATAAATCTTCCTCTATGAAAAGTACGAAACTAGAAATAATTATATGAAACATTCTTTTATTTTGTTTCAAACTTTAAATGCCATTTTGTCAAGTTAGAAATTGCACGTCATGCGTAGCAAATGAGATGGGTTTGTAACTTAGCGTGTTTTTAAAAATATTAAAATCTCATAATAGTCTTCTATACATCGGATACAATATAGTAGCTGGAATCATTTTTGTCTCCCTGTAAATTAGATCTGCTTGTTATTATACGGGAAGCAACTTGTAGTAATCCTCAGCAACGTAAATAATTTTCATAAAATGTGAAATAGTTTAATATTATTAAAAGTTCCCCCAAAATTTTTTTCAGCTATACCATTATGTAATATAGCTTCGTGTTGCCCTGTAAATTAATAAAAAAAATATTTTTTGACCAAGACATGATACATAACGTATGTTTTTGCAAATACTTCATTGATGAATATCAATTTTATTATGTTCGAAAGAGTGTAACACCATTAAAACGCACTTGAAACTATTTTCTCCATTGTCCGTAATGTAATTGAATATTTTCGATTGTATCTGTAATTAAACTATTCATCCAATATTTCTAAAATTTGAAATGACTCGACAAAATTATGCAACAGTTATGTATTTTAAATTTCTAAACGATTCGGTTGAACAGTTTTTTCTATGTTATATGCGGACTGACGGACGGAGAGATCGACGGACGGACGGATTGAATGACAAAAGGTATTTCCATAATTACGAACACATCTAAAAAAGAATTTATATTATAATAAATGAGTTGCTCGTTTTATTGTGACATTTCAAACTAGTCAAATGTAGTAATTCCAAAACTTTCTTTTATCTCTTACTTGTTAAACCCTTGAGGCGCGGTGGTATATCAATGAATTGAATTCTTGTAAAATAGTTTTTCCTAATTACAAATAACGTTGTTTTCAAATTTTGTTATCAGTCATCAATTTCAACACTTAAGCAATGAATTTGCGTTGCACCGCAAAAGGTTAAAGCGTCTAAATTCCGTATCACAGTGCCGAACTTAAATGGCAGTCTACATTCAACATAAGGATTCTAAATCTATGAAAATCCATGACTTTGTTCCTGAGATAAAACTATTGTGGTAATCGGGAAAAGTGCAGCATAACAGAAACGACATTTGGATGATTTACATCAAAACATAATCAAGACTAATACTGATCTAGGTGTACCCAAATCTGAAGTACCCAAATCTAGTCGTACCAAAATCATTAATTCTTGAAATAAAACTACTGCAGGAATCGGGAATAATTCAGCATAGCAGTGCAATCAGTTGAAAGATTGAGACCAAAATGTAAAGAAATAACAACAACAACAACAACAAATAAAACAATTTATATTAACGTTTAATTGAATCTGAAGTTTGATGAAAATACGTGCATTAAATTTTGTGAGGATCTGCTTTCTGCACACTACTTTCGCAATCTCAATTCAGAAACTGCAATATATAATGTACCACCCGATTTCTAAAGAAAAACAAAATTATCTGAAACTGTCCAAGATCTTCTGTAATCAGGCTGTTATGTCAAACGACTGGAGCGTTTTTTGGATCCTATATCCTCGAAGACTGTAAAAAATGGAGTTTTCTAGGTTTCTTCATACCATTATCACAAAAGTATGCATTCGACTGTGGAAACAGCATATACTGTAAAAAAGGACATTTTATGGAGAATGTATTGATAATCAAGACGCCAGTTCAGATTTCGGTTTTAACGGGAAATTTTCGTAAATTCCAGATAATTTTCCGTTTTTTCTGAAAGAGAAGTGGGAAGAAATAAAAAATTATCTGAAATTTACAAAAATTTTCCTTTAAAAAACGGATATTGTACTGGCTGGAGTCTCGATTGTCAATACACTTTTCATAAAGTTTTTATTTCTAGTGTAGAGAAAATACACTTTCAATATAATTTTTAATGCATTGATTGTAATAAATAGAACTTTCCAGATATATCTTGACCACTGTCTCAACACATGACGGTTGTTTGATAATTAAGATCAATTGCATATTTCAAATTCGTTTTTTAAATTGGATGAGTAAAAAAAAAATGTCCCTCTCTCTAGGACTTATATAACATCTCTATGGCCCATATTTTTCTTTTGAGTTAGAGGTAACAAAAATTCATATGCTTAGGTATAACATTCAGAACCGTAGCATAAAACAACACTGCATTAAAAAAATTTAAACTTTTTTTTGTGTTTATACTGTGTTTTAATTTTTTTAAGCATATAAGCTTATGTATGGTATATTTTGTTATATTTCATTGTATTTTCATGCATAATTTCATGTTAGTTTTAATGCTCTAATTTCTTACTTTAATTAAAAATTATTTAAAAATTTTCTAATGCGTATTTATCGAACAATAATGTTTGCAAAGTAATTAAAAATTATCTTACACATGTTTTACTTGTATTTATGCAGTATCAAGTAAAGAAATCTATACATAAACTTGCTGCTGCATTACTTTTCACTATATGATTCCCACTGTGATGTCAAGTGAAGACTGTCCATAAAAAAATCTTTTAAAAACTTTTGTTTTGATATATGACAAAACTTTCACCATTAAATGCATTTTGTGTGTAATAATTTATTTATTATAAAAATTTCTTTTTAATATTTACGTATAAATACCTTTTTATGACGCAGTTTTCGTAATTTCCTACTTCGAACGCTTGATCATTTAAATATAATTTAAAAGTTCTTTTTTTAACAGTCATGTGTAAATACTTTTTTTATTGAAATGAAATATTATTGTCTGCGGTAAATTACAATTTTGAAACCATTTAATCAAAGGACCTTTACTACACATCAAATAAATTTCTAATTAAATATTGAAAGTTTGTATGAAAAATGAATAAAACACTCATATAGTTAGTCAAATAAAAAAAGAAATTAATTTCACACTGCATAGCACTGGGTTATCAAGTATGTTCTTGAAAAAGTTAATTAAATTACTGTGCATAATTTTTGCACATGTAAAACTTATTAGCATAACTATTTTAACTGAGTTAAAAATTACGTAACTGTTAAAAAAATTTCAATTTAAAAATTTTCTATTTGCTTGTTCAGGGGTCGCAGCGTCCCTAAAATTTTCGCCCTTTTGTACCAGTATTTTAAATCAAAAATCTTTCTCTCAGATTCCCTTAACATCTACAATGAAATTTTACAATAAATATTATCGTTTTAAATCTTTTTACAATATCGTTATCGTTTTACAATAAATATTATCGTATCGTCTTTTTGTGGTAGGAAAGTGTGAACATTTTAGGGACGCTGCGACCCCTGCTTGTTTATCGGATATTTATATTTAAAACTGCACATTTAAAACGTAAATTTGCCGCACGATTCAATTAAAATACAAAAAATTATAAATAATAGCATGAAGCAAAACATTTTATGAAGTCATCGATTTACAGGGTGTCTCAGAAGGCCGGTTACAAACTTAACATGCTGGTCTATTCTATCACGAGGAACAAGATTTACGTAAGAACTTGTAATCGAAAATGCAAACCGCGACTGCTAGAGGGCGATGAGCGCAGGTGCTATGAGGAGAGGAAGAAAGAAAGGATATCGAAAGTGGTATTAATATGATTTTTATTAAAGGAAGTAGTATTTTTATATAAAAAAGTTTTTTTTTTAAATATTAGCCGAGAAAGTTCACCGTTCATAAAATATACTCTGTTTTGATCTTCGTCACTGGCATTTCATTAATTTCATTTTAATTATAAGCGTTTAACTCAAGTAATTTAAAATACATAATTTTCATGTAAAATGTTGTAGTATATAAATTTAAAACACAAATTTGTCGCCCAATTCAATTATAATACAGAAAAGCTCATAATTAATAACATGAAACAAAACGTTTTATTTAGTCATCTCTTTACAGAGTATCTCAAAAAGTCGTTTACAAACTTAACATGGTGGTCTGTCACATCATGAGGAAGAAGATTTTTTACGGTAGAAGGGCGGGTTCTCGTGACCACCAGAAGCGATTCGACTGCCTTGCATTTCGGCCCGGTATTTCTCCCTTCTTTGGCACTACTTAGCAATTCGGCCATTTTTAGTTTCTGTTTATGTTTTTCTTAACTTCCCTCAAAATCCCCCCCAATACGGCGATCTGGCGAATTCCGCCCCGCTGTCCAAGCAACTCAAACCCTCTAAACTGGGTAGAATCCCGGTAGGTAGGGGCCTGTTCTGTGGTCTCCGAGGAAGAAGATTTGCATAGGGACTTGAATTCGAAAATGCAAATTGCGACTGCTAGAGGGCGATGACCGCAGGCGTGGAGAGTAAGAAAGAAGGGATATGAAAGTGGTATAAATATGAATTTTATTAAAGAACATGGTTCGCATTTACAAAAGATATACAGATTTCCTTTCATTCGCTGCAATGCATTCATCAAAAAGTCGACGCATAGATTCATGGACTCGTTCAAAATGGGCGGTTGTGAGTTAAAGATTAATTACTGAAATATATTTATTGCTGCCTGTAATTTTTGAAGACACTTTTAAGTAGTGTTTTCAACGTATTAAGCGGTTTTTTCAATCAGCTAATACCACGAAATATCAGCATTTTGCATGCTGAAAATTATACGAAAACATACCGTATATATATATATATATATATTAGGGTGGTGCGAAAAAACAAAAGTTTTTATTCCCGAATCGCTATAGTGCGGAAAAGTTGCGATTGGTAAATAGAAGATAAACTAAAAAAATTTTTTTCAAATCGGACTTTACCTTCCGATCGCGCAAACCACCTAAAAATTTTAAAAAATTGAAAATTTCCGATTTTTTCGGAATTTTTTATAAAATATTACATATACATATATTTTATCACTATAGTGAAAAATATTTGCATTTTGTACTGTTTAACAATAATAAAAAAAATAAATTGCGTTTAGAGAATATCTTGCGATCGCGCAAGCTCATTAAAAATCCGGAAAAATTTCAATTTTGAGTGATTTTGATGTATTAAGAAAATAATTAAATGAGTTCAATTTGCGGTCTCTTGGTAAAATTTAGCTGCAAATTAATACATTGAGCATATTATGCCCATTTTGAACAATCTAGATCTTACCATGACTAGAGTGCTGCAGGGCGAAAAGGTTTGATAGTTAGCGCAACTCCTGTTAGCCACGCTGTGCAACAGCACTGAAATCACCCTATGGGTGCACAGCCATCTCTCCCCACCCCCGTCCATTTGCACAGTGCGCCATTTCGTATCAGTGAGCCCATGAACGAATTTCGTTTGTTAATTGGGTGTATTTTTTTATTTTAAATACATGAACAAGTGACATGGATACGGATATGCATACGTCGTTGACAAAGAAAATTACTAGACAATCTTTTCATTGTCCTATATTCGGTCATCCAAGAGATTGTTTGCCAAATATTCTTCCAACACACGAAAATGTTTTTCAATGCTGCTTTGAGAAGGGGCTTCTATTAGCAAGTAAACTCAACAACATTAAAGCGAATTTATCATCTGTCAGGAATACAGTGCCAGAAAAAATAAAATATATTTATCAGAAGGCGTCAATCCCAAACGTTTCTGATTATAGAATCATTTAAATAATTAATGCCTACTACGATAAGTATTACAAACTAACGAAATCTTATATTTGAGGTAAGAAAAAGCCAAACCTTATAAAAAAGGTTGATGAACTTTAAAAAAAAAAAGGAACTCAACTGTGTGATATTTCAGTCTGAAAATGCGAAATGAATTTATATTGCTCCTGTAAAAAATCTCCAGATCTGAGGGAGAGTCTGATTGAGACTAATTGTACTTCTGAAAAGTATAACAAAATTCCAGTCATTGAGCATAGATTTATCTACCTCCAGAGAAAGTACGGTATAGATCAAAAGTATTGGTAGTATAGATCAAAAGGAGGCGAAAAAAAACTGAGTACAAGACTTAGTAGAGGAAATTATATATTGAAAAGGCAACCTTCCAAATCTGTTGAAGCGGAAATGAAAGATCTTGAGCATTTAGAAGAAACACAGGAGAGTTTTAATGCTAATACAGGTATATATAAAATCTCATTACCATACCTATACAGTCTATCAGATTTAACAAGAAGAAATTACCATGGCAAATGAAAATAGAGTTACAATCTACATATTTACGTTGCGATTGCAATGGTGTATCTGACTGTGCAGGTGCTGCTATAGCGTAGAGTGTACTAGAAGATATTGCTATAATAAGTAAAACAGATGCTTCTCAAGTTATTGAACGATACAAAATTAAAAGGGAAAACAGCCGCACTAGAAAAAATTTACTGCAAAGTCAAATGGATTCAGAAGAACCACATGACATATATTTTGAAGGAAGAAAGGATATTTAGAAAGATGTCTTTCTTCTATCTTTCTTAAAATGGGAGAAAGACACTTTTGTTATCCTCCTCAGTCCTGAGACAAATATCACGAGATCAATAAAATTACTATAAAACAACTTCAAACTTGTATCATTCTACATATCAATGCGTATTATATGGACACATTTATTGAAAAAGTCTAGAAGTATTTTTAACAATTCTAAAAGCATTTAAATCCATTTAAAGGGTGCTTTTTACTGTCTCTTACATGCGCTATATTCGTGTGCTGGAAAAATATTTGGCAAAAAATCTTTTGGTTGCAAAAAAATAGGAGAATGAAAAGATTGTCCAGAAATTTTTTTTTTGTCAATGATGTATAGATATCCGTATCCATGTCACTTGTTAATGTATTTAAAATAACAAAATACACCAATTAACAAACAAAATTCGTTCGTTCACAGGGTGTACACACGTAGGGCGACTTCAGTGCTCTTGCGCAACGTGGCTAACAGGAGTTGCGCGAACTATTAAACCTTTTCGTCCTGCAGCAATCTGGTCATGGTAAGATCTAGATTGTTCAAAAAAGGCATAATATGCTCAATGTATTAATTTGCATTTAAAATTTAACAGGAGACCGCAAACTGAACTCATTTAATTATTTTCTTAATACATCAAAACACTGAAAATTGAAATTTTTCCGGATTTTTAATGAGTTTGCGCGATTGGAAGGTATTCTCTAAACGCAATTTATTTTTTCATTATTATTAAACAGTACAATATGCAAATATTTTTCACTATAGTGATAAAAAATATGTATATGCAATATTTTTTTAAAAAATTCTGAAAAAATCGGAAATTTTCAATTTTTTTGAATTTTTAGGTGGTTTGCGCGATCGGAAGATAAAGTCCAATTTGAAAATTTTTTTTTTAGTTTTTCTTGTATTTACCAATCGCAACTTTTCTGCACTATAGCGATTCGGAAATAAAAACTTTTGTTTTTTCGCACCACCCTGATATATATATATATAAACATAATCGCACAAGAAAAAAACTTATCGATTAACTTTATTTTATATTTTCAAATACTGTTTTTTTAATAAATATTAAATGCTGAGTATGTATAAAAAAGTTATTCGTATACATAAGACCTTAATAACAAACAAATACGAATATAAATGAACTGTGTAACTCTAACTAAAATCCGTTAATAACGACGCTCATATCTACCATCAACACAAAATTTTTTTATAGAATTTCCGAAGTAAAAGTCCAATAAGGACTTAATGTTATACTATTAAAAGCTATAATAACGTGTAAATCAGACAAATGCAGTTAAAATTATATAATTCATAATGTTTCATCTTAAATCATAACATATCCATAAATTGCAAAAGAATTTCTAATCCAGAAGCTGGCTATGAATAACCTGACACATGTTTTATTAAAATCTATTGTAATATGTATCGCAAGCAAATCAAAGAAGGTCATGTATTTTATAATGTTCCAGCTTAACTAATAACACTGTCATAAATTGTAAAAAACTTTCCTACAAGCAAGCTATAAACAATTTGACCTCCGAATGTTCGTAGTACAATTGAGAGAATCGTCGGCAAATTTTGTAAGAAAATTAAACAAGACTCGGACGAAAGATTCCGTGGAAAAATAATCGGTTTCCTAATCACCACTAGGGTAATATATGGTGCTGAATAACATAAAATAAAGTTTCAGAAAATGCAGAATCAATACTGAAATACAAAACCTTTTTACTTAGCGAATTTGGCGCTTTTTTCTATTGATTCTACATTTTAAAAAATTCTTTTTTTCTACTCTACAGCGGCGCATATTCCCCTAGCGCTCACTTTTTTTTAACGAAATCTTTTGTTTTTTCTAACAAATCTTCTTTGTTTTTTGCGCAATTTTCTTATTTAAATCGCACTACAAAATATCGTGAATATTAGAATAAACCATTAGACCAATAAACTAACAGAGTGCTCCAGTATTCGTCTGGGATAACTCAGTTGGAAGTACATTGGCGGCTTCATCCCTGGTTTGAGTCCAGGCCCGGACATTTTGCACCCATTTAAAAAAAATATATCTGTTATTACTATGAATATTTTTTAGCTTAATCATGGTAAGTTTGTGAACATCGCATCCATTAAATGCTTCATCCCTGGTTTGAGTCCAGGCCCGGACATTTTGCACCCATTTTAAAAAAAATTACATCTGTTATTACTATGAATATTTTTTAGCTTAATCATGGTAAATTTGTGTACATCGCATCCATTAAATGCTAACTAATAAGGGAGTTACTGTTGGTGGTCTGAAATTAATTTCAGTCCATTTCACGTTGATTGGATATTTTGTCGTGTCTTTCCATTGATACCAGAATATACCATCTTCAACACTTTTCTTGTGATACAAGCTGTTTAAATTGACAGAATGGCAACTTTTGAACCACCATCCTTCTTTAAATTTTCCAGTACAACTCGTATCGTATTTGTCGTTGTCTTTAACTTTAGTACTAAATTGTTGGTTATTATGTTATGTCATCGAATCAGCTAAAGAGAGAAGTACTATATTATTTGGAACTAAATATAAAATTTTCCCTGAATAATAAAACACAGTGTTTTCATAAAAGAATCCCCCAAATATAAATATTAATAATATCAACTGTAAGTATTGTAGAATGTTGGTTCATAGACATAAATAAAGAGTACCATAAACAGTTTTAAATAAGAGCATGCGTGAATGCTGCTTTGTTAATTACTCTTTTGCAGTGTCACATATGCACAATAGCGACTTCCATAAGTTATTGCCATATAAAAAATGTAAAAGCAATTAGAGCCATGCGATTTTTTTCCATTAAGCCTCACAGACCCATTAAGGCTTTATCTTTAATTAAATAAAAAAAAATGGCGCATATATCTACCAAATGCATGCTGTTTTTATTAGCATCCCTGAAGTAAAAGATCAGCAAAGAGTGAATGTTTTATTAAAAGCTATAATAACAAACACATCAGACAAATGCAAACAAGATCATATAATTTGTAATGCTCCATATTAACTGATACTACTGTCATAAACTATAAAATAATCTTCTAATCTGCAAGCTGGCTATAATTAAACAGACGGTATTCGGAGCGTTTTGTAGTATAACTGAGATAAATGATGCCAAATTTGTAAAAGGATTAAACAAGATGGATGACAAAAGATTAAGCGTATTTAAATAATAATAATAAAAAAAATAACAGTTTTAAAAATTTTATTAGGAGAAAATGTGGCGCTATGTAACAGAAAATACAGTTTAAAAAAATGGTGAATTGATACTCAAATAAAAGTAACTTTTATTTAGCACATTTAACGATTTCAGTATTGATTCCACATTTTCTACATTTTTTTTTTTTTTTGCTATACAGAGCCACATATTCCCCGAGCATTGACTTTTTGACCTATTTTGTCGCGGAATCTTTTGTGCCCTGTCTTTTTTAATTAATTATTTATTTTCCTTTTTTTTTTTTTTTTTTTTTTTTTTTTTTACAAAATATGGCGTCATTCTTCATTTAGATCGCGCTATACAACACTCTGAATATTGTCACCATAATCATGGCCACTTTGTGCATCTCGCATCCATTAAACTATAAATTATAAGGAAGTTTCGTCCGGTTGTCTGAAATCTTTCGGACGTATTTTAATTTCAGTCCATTTCACGTTGATTGGATATTCCGTCTTGTCTTTCCAGTGATACCAGAATATACCATCTTCGCCGCTTTCTTTGTAATATAAGCCATTTAAATTCACATAGCGGCAACTTTTGAACCACCATCCACCTTTAAACTTTTTAGCACAGCTCGTACTGTATTTATCGTTGTCTTTATCTTTAGTACTAAACTGTTGATTATTATGATATGTCATCGAATCACCTAAAAAGAGAAGTAAAATCTTATTTGAAACTAAACATAACATTTCCTCTGAATAATATTTTACAAACTGTTCATAAAAGAATGCCGACATTATAAATTTTAATAAAATCAACAGTCAATGTTATAGAATGTTTGTTCGGGGTCACAAATGCCAAATATTTCTAACAGTTTTAGATAAAAGTATTCGCAAGTATTATGTTGCTATTTACTCGCCTTTGCTGTACCACATACGCAAAATAGTAAATCCTAAAGAATCGTTGCTGTGAAAAGATTAAAAAGCCATCAAATTCATGCTATTTTTTAAGTTAACGCTTTATAACAGGTCGTGTCTATTGTCCCCTGCTAATGATTTTTCAGAATCGATGCACAGAATTAAAGAAGTTAATGCTCCCATTATTTCGGACTGCTTAACCGAAGTGTGGAAAGAATTAGACTTTAGGTTCACCGCGTTCCGTATAACTTAAAGTGCAATTGTTTAACATTTGTAAGAAGAACTAGATTACCTTTAATTTTGTGTATAACTTTTTGTATATAGCTTAGATTAAACTGTTATAATGTACTATTGAAACTAAAACTTTCTTTTATCAACACCTCGTATATAGTTTAATATGTCATTTAAAGGTAAGTAACGAATTTGTTAGTTTTCTTATAAATTATTAACAATATCGTAGTAAACAGATTTCATTTTTTATTGTACGAATATTTATATATATGCATTTATACAAGCGTCTATTATAGCAAACTTATTTTGACTAATAAATTCAATCATCAAAACGCTTTCCTGTAATCGGTCTCCCTAATTTTCAAATGTATTGGACCAACCATAATTAAAAGAAATGTAATCTGCGCCAGCATATTGCCAGCATATTGCCATCATTGCCATAAAAATTTGCGCACCACGAAAAAGAACTTAAATGAAACGAAATTTTACAAGCGTAAGTACTACCATGATATTAGTAGATGATAAGAAAACCAAAGAAAAAGGATCCTTTATTGCAGAAAAAAGTACAAATGAACGGTATATTTAGTACCCTGTTGGACCCATCCTCTAGCGCGAATGCACAATGCAATACGAGTAGGCATTGAGGCATACAAGTTCCGCATGACGTCCTGAGACATCTCATTCCATAGTTGCTGTAAACAAGCCTCGAATTCAACCAAACTCGTAGGATGTCCAATTTGCCGTCCCAAACAATCTCAGAATGCTTGATTCGTGACAAATCTGGGGAACGAGCAGGCCAGGGAAGGGTGGTAATGTGGCGGAGGCAGTCTTGCGACATCCTTTCTGTGTGTGCCCGAGCATTGTCTTGCTGAAAAATGGTTCCTGAGAGCAAAGGCAGGACTGAGGCGTTCACCATAGGGCCGCCCCACACAAACACGATTGTCATCGCTGCTCAAATTGAATTAGGACTCGTCGCTGAAGACGTCTCGGTTCCATTCCGTTGCAGTCCAATCCCGTCGTGCGCGACACCACTTCAAACGGAGACGTCGGTGGGTGGGGGTCATTGGCAGCACACGTAATGGGTACTGAGATACCCAATGTCCTTCAGACAGGCGTCTTTCGATTGTTCGGGAAGACACAGGGGTCCGTAGTGAAGGTGCTGCCTCTGTCTGGATAGCGGCCAATGAGGCAGTTAGCTCTACGTGTTTGTTTCGTATGATGAGACGATCTTTTCAACGACTGGTCGGTCGAGGTCATCTCGAGACTAATCACCGTGTAAATGACGCCTCTTCAGTCCACTGATCCTAACACCTCCTCGCAGTAAAATCAGAACTTCCTACTTGACGAGCTACTCGCCGAGATGACCATCCAGCTTCCATCATCCCGATGATTCTTCCCCTTTTCAGCTCTCACAGCAGCTTATATTGTCTTCGATGGCTTCGTAACGGCATGTCTACCTCAACGTTTCTTTTGCAAAAGAAAAGGTATACTCAGACACGTTCTGCTTATTAGTTGTATACTCCAAAAAGAACAGTTCACCGCCCTCTAGTGGGATTACGTAATGCGTAATCACACTGCATTTCTAATCATTTGCATACCTGCCTGTCGTGTATACTCATGCAAAGTTTCGTTACGATCGAATAATTATTTCCTGGTGCGCAAATTTTTATGGCAATGAGTGTATATACTAGGTTGTAATGAATGTTTTCCGCCAAATTATTATTACATAACACTAATTATAGTACATATAATTATATTGTAATATTATACCATTGCGCCAAACCTTCATAGTGTCATATGATACTACTACAGTACTTAAAGCTGTACATTTTATTCTGTGACGTTCCGTAGATGACTTTTTGCAACAGTACTGGAAGTAAATAGTGATTCTAATCTGATAGTTTGATAGTTTTATTTCAGAGATCTTGTACTTAATAATAACAATATCTTTTTTACAAATTGCACAACACAGCGTTATAAAGTCTATTTCTTTTAAATACCAAAAATTGTGAGCCAAAATATAAACAAACTTATCAACGTGAGCTTTTGCACAGGCCTTTTAAGCTGTGGCGAGAAACATTTTTTACAATCTGATATATATTTGCTCTTAAGATATCTCCCTAAATAGAAAGAAAAAGTCGTTATGGTGGCAAAAAAATAAGAAATATATGTTTTTGATAATTTTGTCGTTAGCTAAATGGAATGTTTCGTGGTGTTTTTAAGCATTTTAGCAAATTTTTCCATTGTAAAATAGATACATATACCGAAATGAAATAAATTTAACTTTTACAAAAAAAAAAAAAAAAAAAAAAAAAAAAAAATATAACCGACTTCAAAAAATGCGCTAAAAAGAATTAAATAATTTTTAAAAATTCTCTAATGACAAATCGTTATCCAATAACCACGCATCCAATATCATGTACCAGAATAAAAACGGTTAAGATTAATATATAGAATTTAATATCCACCAAACATAGGATTTCCAGAGAATATTTTTTAACAAGAGATTAATTTACATATTTTTAATTTAATTTAGGAATATATACATATAAAAATTAATGAATTACTTTTTGAAGTTGGTGCCAAACTATCTTAAGAGTAGTAAGAATTGTGGATATATTATGCCTAGTACCTTAAATAAAAAATGGGGATAATCATTATCGATTGTGATTGTTTAGCACCAACTTCAAAAAGTAATTCATTAATTTTTTATATGTATATATTCCTAAATTAAATCAAAAATATGTAAATTAATCTCTTGTAAAAAATATTCTCTGGAAATCCTATGTTTGGTGGATATTAAATTCTATATATTAAATTTAACCGTTTTTATTCTGGTACATGATATTCGATGCGTGGTTATTGGATAACGATTTGTCATTAGAGAATTTTAAAGAATTATTTAATTCTTTTTAGCGCATTTTTTGAAGTCGGTTATATTTTTTTTTGAAAAAGTTAAATTTATTTCCTATTTTTTAGTTATTTATACCATAATATATAATTATGTGTACTGACATAGATGGCTCTTTGCAATACATTACTAATGGACGCACTTTGCTGAGTTATGTTGTATTCGCTTTACTTGTCACTGTTTGATTGTCAACTTTTCAAAAGACACTTACAATATCGTTTAGTATCGTTGTGAATCTTTAGGTTTTCTAAATGTGGTAACTTCTTTAGATCTGGCACGACGAAAAGCTGCAGCAGTCATGAAATCTTAAAGTCTACATCGAGTCGTATGGACATCGGAAGTGGGTATCGAAAGGCGACAATGCATCAAGTAAAGTGCCTTTACATATAAGAGCGAGGCAAAGTGATTCCATACATGAGTACACAGCAAAATGACTCCATATATCTATGTATAGTAAAATACTTTTCTAGTGTAGTCAAAAGTAACCCTTCAGTCAGAAAAAGCAAAAAGAAAGATTTTAGCAAAAATCGCACTATGATTTATTAGTTAAACAGCAAAAATCTTATTCTTTAATTTCAGTAATAGCATCAAAAATGAGAGGTATGATTCGCCGAGGAATCCGAAACTCATAACCTATACATGGTTGCACCTATAAGAGAGTGACAGCATTCGATGCCCAAATATTTTTTTCGGAGACGCTTTTGTCCCAACTACACTATTAAAAATTTGAAACTTTTGCTGCATCGTCACTCCACCGCTTATATAGAAAATGATTACTTAAATGTATTATGGAGGATTTTCATTGGTCAAAATAGAGATATTCTACAAAAACGATGGAGTGACAATGCAGCAAAATTTTAAAACTTTTAATAATATATCGCAATTTTTGGCATTTTCTATTATAAAATTTGATGATGATTTCCTGAAAGAATTCCATTGTATGCGTGTGAGAAGTTAACAAGATTGATGAAAATAGCCCGCTCAACAAGATGCTTGGTGACTCATTTTTGTCCAGAATCGTTTCAACAAATCATATATTATGCTCCATGTGTCGTCATATTCACATCGAGGAATCCTACATGAACAAAATCTGAAATCATTCCGGTATCTAATCTGGTGACCAAATCTGAATCTAAAGATAATTTTGTTACACATAGCTAAGCGCTTTATTGTGCAATTATATGTACAAATAATTTTTTCATCCGGAACAAAATTTATACTAAAGGATTTTCATCTTTTCAACAACTATTTCGGATATCGATTGGTATCGATGTCAATTTCCGCTTTAGTGGATGTGAGAACTTGTACAGTTAAGTAACTTGTACAGTTGGAAATTTACCGCATCCCGAAAACTTTAAGGTCCACAATGAAATCTTTAGACATCGGAAATCGGCGTTGAAAAGCTTACAATCCATCATTACACCGTTAAAAATATTGGGAAAAATTACCTTTGTTTTTAAAGCTATTTTCTGATTAATGAGAACGGTCTAAAAACGTCTATGGAGCGTTTCACACATTGCTAAAAATGTGAAACTTATGCTGCATCGTCGCTCCATCGCTTGTAGAAAATAAGAGTTAAGTTAAGACATTTCTTTGACAGGCACGGTTGCCGACCCAGTGGCCTGGATGGTAGCGGAGGCTGCTCCCACACCGCTGGTCCCTGGTTCGAGTCCAGCTAGCGGCATGGGTGTCTGTGTTGTCCCTGTGAAAATGTATGTACTGGATATTCTGTAATAAAGTGTTCTATATGGTTTCTTGTGATCATTGGAGGTTATGCCGGCAAATAGCTGTAGCGCCTACCTCAAAGCAAATAAATACAAATAAATACAATTACAGGCACGGTTTTCCAAAATACAGAAAATTTAAGAATTTCTATTCCAGAACTTGGCGGTAGTCGCCTGAACGAGTTTGTTTTTCTAGTGCAAGAAGTTAACTAGCTTACACTGTTAAAAATTTGTACCATTTACTGCAGCGTCACTTCACCGTTTTTATCAAAAATGGTAACTGCACTGCGTTATAAAGCATTCTCTTTGGTGAGAATAAAGATATTCTATAAACGTTGCGAAATGATGCTGCAGCAAATCATACAGATATTTAACAGTGTAACTTTAATAGTAAGCATATCAACATTTTTTGCCATTTATATTTGTCTAAATGTAAATCTAAAGACAGTGTACATATACATAGCAATGTACTTTAATCACTTTGTGAATAAAGCATAACAAGCACACTGATACACACACTGTAAAAAATTTGACCCTTTTGCTGCATCGTCACTCCATCGCTTTTATAGAATATCTCTGTTTTGACCAATGAGAATGCTCCATAATGCAGCAAAGTAATCGTTTCCTATAAAAGCGATGGAGTGACGATGCAGCAAAAGGGTAAAATTTTTTACAGTGTAGACACTTGTGCTTGACGTAAAAGGCTCTTTAAAGATGAATTTTCAGCTTTTCGATTACTATTTCTCATGTCTATAGGTATCGATGTGGATCTTTCATTTTGGTGGATACGAGAATTGTTCTAGCTAAGATTTCGTACATTGGAAAAATCTCGCATCTCTGCAACAGTGGTTAGGATCCAGAAGGATTATTCGCTGTTTAGCAAAACAAGATTGACCAATCATTTCATTTTTGAGACTTTTTCATTGTTTGAAGGACAGTGTCTACACTGCTAAAAATTTGACCCATTTGCTGCAGCGTCACTCCACTGTTTTTATAGAAAACGGTTACTTTACTGTGTTATGGAGCATTTTCATTGGTCATAAAAGAGATATTCTATAAAAGCTGTGGAGTGACACTGCAGCAAGTGGGTCACATTTTTAACAGTGTAGCAATAATTCTTGCAATTTTAGAAAATGTCCTGCATATGTCGCAGCTATCTTTAGATTTCATCAGCATCGTTGCGCATTTAAGGAATACAACATTTTAGCGCTTTTTTATGTATTACTGAGATAGCCGATATCCACACTACATTGTTAAAAATTTTACCCATTTGCTGCTGCGTCACTTAATAGCTTTTATAGAATATGTCTTTTATGATTTATGAGAATGCTTCATAACACAGTAAAGTAACCGTTTTCTATAAAAGCGGAGGAGTGACGCTGCAGCAAATGGGTCAATTTTTTTAGTGTATATACCCTAGATGCTATACTTCCTGTTTGGTGGATAAGAGAACTTGGCCGGAATCCATGTAGAATCTGCGTTGTTAGCGAAGCCAGACTAACCAATCAGAAGCCTGAATTTTTGCATAATTTCCACTGGTTTAAGTAAATTTTCTTATTAATCAATCTCGTTTCGCAAACAGCGCAAAATATATGTGAATTCTGACCCTTGTTCAGTTAGGATTTCACACTTTGAAAAGATCGTGTGTCAATATACACTGTAAAAAAATTGACTCTTTTGCTGCATCGTCACTCATCGTCGATTACTTCAAAATGAATTTGAATTAAAAAGGTTTTATTTTTTAAAAAGTTCTAATCATCAGATTTTTATGAAATTCGAATGGGACCACATGGGCCTTATATGCTTTCAAACAAACAAACAAACAAAAAAAAAAAAAAAAAAAAAAAAAGAATTATCAAAATCGATTCATATTTGCAAAAGTTATTCGTGAACAACAAATACATACTGGCCGAAATCATAACCTGCTCTTTGAACTCTGTTAAAAATAAATAAAATAAATTCGAGATACATAAGCAAGATATATTGAAACTAAAAAAGTATATGTTGACAATAATACCTGCATCTCCAGTATAAAGAGAAATGTGGAGAGTGTAATTGTTGTTTTCATCATCTATCCAAAACTTGTCGTAGACGGCATGCTTTCTGTTTTGTGAGGCATCTTTTAGGTCAAATCTCACAGAATAAAGTTTTTGATTTGTCAAAGCAAATATATAGTCGTTACCTAAAAAATGAAAAATTAATCATCAGAACTCCTTTCATCTTTTATTAAACACGAATACGGAGGGACATTTATAAAAAAATATTGATGCATGCATTAAAATAGTATATATTCTTATTCATATACTAATAATTCTTAAAATATTTTCAGTTTAACGTAAAAAGCTTCAACTATTAAAATTATACATATATCCATCGTTAATGTTAACGCTTTTTGTATATGGCGAAAAAAGGAGGAATTAATTGGACAACAGCAAACTTCAAAGACATTTTTATTTTAAAACTGTAGGCTTTTTATATCCACTTTAACCCTTTAACGTTCATTGGTTTCGCCACGAAACCACAAAATTTTAATTCCGATACGCAACACTGACACCGGTATTTTTATCTAAAAATATCCCTTTTATTATTTTTGTGAAAAATCACGTTTTCTTATTTAGTTAGTACCCAATATTTGTTCTTAATTACCGGTGTCATTCATTTATTTCGACATCTTAGCAATGAAAATGCTATGATCGTTAAAGGGTTAAGAAAGCCAGATTTAAAATAAACTCTCTGGAAACTTTAATTATGTGTCTACCTTTTTTTGGTGATTTTTGAAGAGATTTATTGTACCATACTATTTGTACCATATTATTTGTATCATACATACTTGGTGACCTTCGAGTAGCCTTTTAACAATTATATCAGTTTGATCCAAGTCAAATAACATATCCATGTTCATAGTCAAATTACATATTCAAAACATATTTATGTTTTAATTAAAATAATATGAATATCGTGTCTATGTAGAGTATTTTATTTATATTTTATACCTTTTTTCTGGTTTGTTAAAAAATTATTTGTTTGGTTTAAATTGTCACAATTTGAAGACAGAACATGAGAAATTTGACAATATTGATTAACATATATATTGTGTCTATGTAGAGTATTTTATTTATATTTTATACATTTTTCTGGTTTGTTAAATAATTATTTGCTTGGCTTAAATTGTCACAATTTGAAGACAGAAGATAAGAAATTTGGCAAGTATGGATAAAGATGGATATGTTTGGTAATTAAATAAACATTGCATGCTGTTTGATTATTTAAAGCACGACTAAACTAGATTCTAGGACTTAAAAGTATGGAATAAAGCAATAAAGCCTAAACTAGAACCAAACTTAGATTACTATATTGTAAAAAATTATGGGAAAATTTTCAGAATTTTACAGTTGTTCATTAAAATGAAAGTAAAAGTTACGTTACAATTTTTTTGTTTATATTAAAAGTTTTTGAACAAATATAGGCAACCTGGTAGCAGTTTTAAGTGAACTAAAATTTATTTTATCATTAAAAGTGACATATTGTTTGCATTATCGTTATTTTTTCAGCATCTGAAATTCAAATTATAATAAAGAAATTTACTTGCGCTTGCAATTTTTAGAATGTCTGTAGCAGTAATTAAAGACTTTAACAGAAACAATCATCATAAGATCATATTAGATCAACTTTTAAGAAAATTATTCAATTCGTAAACAAATCATAACAAATGTAAATTTCCAAGTGGGAGAAAGAAATATGCATCAGCAATTATTGCAGTTCAAAAAACAATCTTCGATTTATTTTGTTAAACTGATTCGCATTTTAGACCATATGCTGTGATCGATAAAGTTAGTTGAGCAAATTATTAGTCCAGTTTCGTCCAGGATAGTTCAGTTGGAACAACCATCCCGGTTTAATAGCTTGGTAGCTTTGGCAGCTTCAGTCAAAAATTTCCTAGATCAAATTCAGGCCCATACTTTTTTCACCTATTTGGAAATTTAAAACTGTCATAAATTTTTAGTAAAATCTATTTTCTAATGTATGTACAACTTACTGCGTTTTCTAAAATAAAGTGGAAGGTTTTGAATTAGATAAGTGATTTTTTATTCATACGATTTCTTCACTTGACTGTTTCCTATTTTTTTTAATCGTAGAGTAACGTAAGTGTGTATGCTGTTATGGAAAAATCACTCATGCTATTAGAATTTTTTATTTTTTTTACTTATTGTGCGCCAGTTGGAGTAGTTTAGCGAGATTTATTTTTTATAACAGTGTTTTTTGACAAAAATTTATTGTTATGCACATATTTAATCTACGTTGTTAGGAGTAAAGAGCATTTATGCATAAAGCAATGGCTACACACGCACACAATAAATGTTCAGAAGACTATTTTTATCCAATTTATGTATATATAATGAATTTCTGTAAATTTGTTTGACAAACTTAATACATGCTTCAAAGATATGGCGAAAATTTGATCTTAAATAGTGAAATAAAAACTGCTAAAAGAAAACAGTACCTTCAAGGAATTGTCGTTTAAACAGCCTTCAAACATCGATATTCATCTAATTTAAAATCCAGCTAAAGTTTACGGAAGAAAACAAAATTATGCATTTAAAATTTTAATTAATATTATTATTATTATATATTTTATAAACAGTATATATTTTTTAATCTGTATCATTTTTAAATACATTATTCCTGTTTCAAATTTGAAATAATTTGTTTGCATTAAATGTAATTAGAATTTGCGGTAAAAAGTCTAAGAAAAATAGTCTTACCAAGCCAAAAATCTTTTGATATTTCACCAAATCCTTTTTTATAACTTTCCCAATCCTGATAAAAGAAATCGTTGGGTGCATCTATCTCTCCTCTTCTCTGAATGACCTTGTAAAATAATACTATGGTAATTACTTAATAATCATGGTAAATATCAAATATCAACATAAATATCTTAAATTATATTAGTATATTATGGGAGCTTTCTTCTATAATGTATTCTGATTTATAATTTAAAGACTTCAATTATAAAAAAGTATTTATGAATATGAAATGTAGTTTGAATATGAAATGTTTTTTAGAACATAACAAAGAGTTACAGTAAACAAAAACGAGTAGAGCCCAATAGCGATTTCTTTTATAGTCCAATAGTTGACAGCACAAAAGGCCTTGATTTTTAAAGATAGAAAAACCTTTATTTTTTTATAGAAGAGTAGAAATAGGAGAATCAAATTATCTATCTTTGCTAGAATTGAATTGGTCCATAAGCCAAAAATTAATACCACCCGGAGTTTACTCATAAGTTTATCATTTTATTTGTCCTTCAATAAAAGATAATTACCCTATTTACGCGGCATTTTTGGCATTCCAAGTTTAAAATCTAGACGGGATCTTTTTTGTGTTTTATTTTTTTACAAGATTATAAATAACATGATTGACTGTAGTGAAATTCTTAATTCTATTAAGTTCAATGTACCAAATAGATCCCTCAGGTCCAACCAATTCTTTCCCTCACCATTTCTCAAATATAATTACATTAGTAATTTCTCTTTGTATAAATTTTACAAAATATTTAATGAACTCTCTGTGCATCTTGATATTTTTGATATGTCATTTCATGTCTTCAAAGATAAATGTTCTGAACTTTTAATCTCTTAATTTTTGTTTTATTCATGTTTAGTACATGTAATTATATTATTGTAAGTATTTGTGTTTTATATATATGTGTATATATTTCTGTAGTCTTGTGTCTCTTGATGTTCTTGCAACACTGTAAATGGGTTATTCTGTAGTGTGCATTTCAAAATAAAATAAAATAAATAACATGGAAGACTAGGAGCAGGAAAACACAGTGATAAATCTACAAGTCAACCACTGAGGTTTATGATTTTTGGATTAGGCGTCACTTTACTTCCATCATACATAGATCATTAGAAGTCCCTATTTCTACTCTTCCATAAAATAAAGTTTTATAACTCGTGATTAATAACATAGGTTTCGTGCTGTTGGCTTTTGAAATATTAGTCCATAAAACTCAAAATGAAATTTTTATATTTTTTTAATTGGACGAGCAAAATTTCTGCGGGACCACTTTAATAGTTCCATTTGATAGCTACTTATCCGAAATTCTTCAATTAATGTGGCAATCGTAAAAATGAACATAGAGATAATAGCAATAAATAGAGTGATTCCCGAAAAGACGTATATAAATTATGTTTTTGCGGAATAATTGCAGATAATAATTGTTATACAATTAACATAAAAAGCTTTAATCAAAACCTGCGCTTACATAATTTAGAAAGTGTGAAATTTCGAATAGCGGATTCGACTTCATTTTTCTATACAGGGGATTAATATTATGAAACATTATGGCACATTTATTCTTTTTCGTCTTACTAGCACTAACATTGTGTTGGACTTGTATAATTAGAAGTAATAAATTTTCTTTGTAATTTCTTGTTATAAATTAGAAATATTAAATGTATACAAATGTTTAATGTTTCTCGATTTTTTTTCCTTTTAATTTTTAATAACAAATGTTACGCCAATACATTTTAAATTTTTTATCTTTTATTTTTATTTTTAACAGCATCGTAAGGTTATTTTACCTATAAGTTAATTTAAACTACATAAAAACCTCCTTGTGCTACCACGTCCTTGAAAGATCATGTTTTTTCATGGAACAAAATTATAGACAGAGGCTCAATACTAATTTTACCTCCGTTCAAAGATCATTCCAGTTAAAATCCCTACATGGACGACCAATTTCATTAAAGAAAATGAAACAAATTTCGTTTTTTCCTAGTCGCTTGATGATTTTATTAGAAAAATAATTCCGGAGAGCGAATTATTCATGAAACTTCTAAACCATGTTTAATTTTTTTTTTTTTTTCGGTAACTTTTAAGTTTTTAAAAACTTTTGTGCCTTTTTAGGCATTGAATTAAATTATGATGGGAAATTAAGAATAAGACAGTAATAAATTCTCCTTCCCTATTCTATCAGGAAATCTCAAAGAAATAGATAAAGTAATGAAATCAACATTATTTGTTCCCGGCCAAAAAAAACTCATTTATTTATTGAACTTTAAAAGGACTTGGAAATAAAAGTTATAAAAGATAAAACCGTAAAATCAAAATGAACGTCAGTGTATTCATCACTTTTTTCTCTTCAGTAATTGATTTATGTAACTAACTTTTGTTTTTATACTTAATATTTTATATTTTTTGACTAATATACAAAATAAATTTTAGTAAAATTAATTGCTGCACTTTTTAACAATTAAAATATAGATTTAAACATTGCCACCATTACGAAACCATTTCTTAGAGAGACCAATTTTTATTAAAACGGGACGTGGTCGCTTTAGAGAGGTTCTACTGTATGTAGACCGAACATTTCTTCGAATAAAATAATTTGAAAATTGAATACTTCCAGAGAGAGTTTAAGATACTTACTGTCCACCCTCCTCCGTCTGTAGCCATGTCGCAATATACGTTGAGAGGTTTCCCTTCGGTCACTCTGTTAGTGGGAAACACCTCATAAATTGCACTTGTGTTGTGGCCCATCCGTAATACATCAGCGCAGTCTAACGCAGTCGTTGAGATCGAACTTTCGGGTACTAAGATATAAAATATAGATATAGCAAGTAAAAGTAGTATAAAATATGAAAATTAAATTTTATACAAAAAAAAAGAAAAAGAAAAAGAAAACATAAATATACTAAAAACTCAAAATAAAAATTGTTAAGGTTGTTCTCAACTGCTCCGCTCAACAAGCGCAAACGTTTTGACACATTTATAAATACATTTTTTAACAGAAATACATAAAATTGGAATATCTGACAATGGAAGCGGTTTCGAATCGAACTTATTTTTCCATTTTATGATAGTTATATTTCCTATCCAATTCTGAGGTATTTCGATCACCCGTTTTTCTCCATCTTTTTCACCGGTTTTTCTGCTTTCGTCGGGAAATGGACTCAAAACGTCAGCTTTGAAGGTTTGTTACGAACGATTTATTGTGTTTTTTAAAAAACAGAAAATTGAGTGCAATTAGACGGTTCCTGAATAACAATACCTGATATTTTCATGCATTTTCGAACAAAAATAAATTAAAACATACGTCGCAAAGTTGCCTTTTTAGGTTTAAGAACACTCTTAAGAAAGCTTTCAAAATGTCAGACATCTTTTCACATTTTTTGGTGTCGTTTTCAAGTTATTAGGGATAAGTTAGTAAAATTATTAGGGATGTTCGCATTTTTGCACAATAGTATTTTGTTGGAAAAAATGTTATTTTATTTAATTTGAGTTTTTGTGCGATTTAACAAAACAAAATTTGTTCTAAAATAATAGCAATTGGTGTTGAAAAACGCGGAATCTCATCCCTGAGTTTTGAAATAAAAAATATGAATATAAGTAACTTGGGATGTCTTCGAAATTGAATATTGTGATTTTTTTAAAATTCAAATTCTGAAAAAATTCTGCAATAGTTCAATTTAGGTGACTTAAAGAAATGGGAAAAAGTTTACAAAATTCATTTACACAGATTTCATTGGCTTTAAGGTTGTTCTCAATTGCTCAGCTCAACAAATGCAAAACGTTTTGACACTTTAACAAATTCATTTTAGACAAGCACATATAATTTTTAAAATGAATAGGAAAGAGTTTTGGAATGGAACTATGACTTCCATTTTTTGTCATTAAATAACCTATTAAGTTATAAGCATTGACGATCACTTGACAAACACGTGTTTAACCTCTGTTTGTGTTGTTTTCTTCATTCGTGAAGAAATTCAGTTCAATCGCTCACTTCCATTATTTTCTAAAGCATCTATTTACAAAAATATGAGAAAAAGAGTGCAATCAAACAGTTTCTGTATAAAATACCTGCTTTTTTCATGCATTTCCGAACAAAAATAAATTAAAACTTACATCATAAAGTTGCCCTTTTTAATTTAAGAACATGCTTAATAGAATTTATGTGTCATGGTACCATCTGTAATTATTATGCTCTTTACGAATCAGCTGAACTGAATTAAAACGTGCTATTTCAAAAGTTATAAAAATGGATTTGGATACAATTTTGCTTTTTTTCATTTTATACCTAGAAAATTAAATTTTGCTTTTGGGTGGAGGGGGGTCGAAATATGTGAGAATAATCCTTACTCATTATTATTTTATTTTTAGAATATTTGAGTTTATTTTTATGAGTACAACTTGATTCTAATTCGCTTTTATAAATAAAAATATATGAATAATTTTTTTTTCCGCATTTAGGAAAAACGGATCGCATTGCATAGACAACAAAACGAGTGGATAAAATGCCATATTTAATGCCAATTATAAATTAAATATTCATAACACCATAAATTTATTAAAATCTAATCAGTTACAGATATTGAAGTTATTATTATAGAAAGGTAATGTGTAATATCAGAGTTTCTTTTATTACTTTATTTCTTGTTTTAATTTTAAAATCATCGATGTATGCCTTTTCACGGTCTGAAAATACAATACTCATGAAAATAACTTTACAATTTCCCAAGGAAAATTATATTTTGACGTTTCAAGAGCTAAAAAGCGTGAACGTTGGAAACTCGGTGAACTTCATTTAATTTTTAAACGATAATTCTAGTTATTAGTTAGAAATATCATAGCACAATCTGTCCGTGGCATAATAGCTCTTTACTTGTTTTTCAGTTTATTGAAATTTTAAATTATAAAAGATGTAAAAATATTAGTTAGTGTTTAAAAAGTACTTATAATATCATATTCTGCCATTATCAGAACTCTACTGAAAACATTGCTAAATTCCAACTATTTTGCTTATATAAGTTTATATGATAAGTTTATATGATATACAATGTTGTAAAATTATATATACCCTCTTCTTATGGATAGTTTTATATAATATGTCCAAAACTGACATAAAATTTTGACAGAAACGTATTTATCAATCCTGGACGCGTTTTTTTTCATCTATATTATAACACGAACCATGTGTTCTGCAAATATACGGGGTTGACCGTTTGCGTTATATATCCCAGAGAGCCATCTTTAATCAAAAATATTTTTCCAAATTAAACTGCATAAAAGTAACTTTTTTTAGAGAGAGAGATGTAACATATACACATATGCATATATTGTTCAGTAATTTTTTTTAATTTTACTGATGGCCCAAAATTTTATTCCTTTGAAGGAGATACAAGAGCATATTTTTCTGGGAGAGACAAAAATATAAAATGATGGAGGCAATTATTTACAAAGTAAATTTCCACAGCGATGAATTTTTCAGCCTTTTGTAGGTTCTAAAAATAATTAGTGCCTTAAATTATTCTAAATTGAATATAATTTTGTTAGATTAACTTTAATGTAATCCAACTACAGTCTTACTACAGTCTTACTATTTGTTACTATAGTCTTACTATTTTTCATTTGGATAAAAATGTGTGAAGCCTAGTTAGCAATAAATGTAAAAAATAAATAAATAAATAAATAAACCCTTTGATCCTGTCGTCCTACTATTAGAACACGCATTTACATTTCTCTATACTATTCATTTTTAAGTATTTTAATGTGAAATTCCAGTGTCTTACTAACAATATATTGTACTTTAACAATTTAATTTCATTTATAACATATGGCTGCATGCGCGTCCGTAGTAAAATGGAGGCTTTTACCAGTTTACCGTAAAACGTAAGTACATGATTTTAGTATTCTCAATTAAGTTATTAATAGTAATTTATTGACATTTACTTACAACATTTTATAAATTAAGGTCTATTCTACATAAATTAGTCATCTAATTTTAAAAACAATGAGAAATCACATTATGACTAATAATCAAATACTTGTTCAAGTATTAGAACATAAGGCTTTTGGACTAATAAGGTGTATTTTTATTTTTGTTGTGTTATAAGTACAAAGTATATTCTGTGTAAAAAGTATCCATTATTGCTATACAAAACACACACACAGAAAAGATATTTTTTTCATAAAAAATTTTTTTGCCACTTTCAAAGCAGGCCCCAATGCAACTATGCAGTTCAATGCAACTATGCAGCACATGTCGTAATCTATATATAGGTAAGTGGGCTTTAGCTCCAGCGATTTTTCCTTAGTCTCAATTGACTCAAAAATTTTTTTGGAAGTGTTAATTTTGGCTTCATCAACATAAAAATGTCACTCGAGGCCATACCAGTATGGTCCTTGGTCCATGACATTCGTTGTGATTTTGGCCAAAAAGTTTTGCAGAACAGTAGGAGAAATCCGAGGTCTTTCGAAATCAGTCGTACGACGATACGTTTCAATAGAAAAATATTGGCCTTATTGTTATGAACGAACTTAAAAGATATAAGAGATAACTTGATCCAACTCTCTAATGTCGTGATCACACACACTGCACTCTCAAAAAAATTTCCGTCTTTTTACAGAAAAAGTACTGGCAGCACTGCTGCCAGAAATTGTCTGTAGATTGACGATTATCCGTTTATTTTTTTTTTCTCCGTCAAAAGAGGTAAAATATCCGTCATTTGAAAAAAATTCTTGAAAATATCAATCCGGCACCGCTGAGGATCGAACTCACGATCCCAGAATTGGCAGCCGAACGCGCTACCGACGCTACCGTTGTACATTAATGAAGTGCTTTAAAGTAGAACCATTCATTTCATATGGGTGTGATTGGTCTATTTCGTTACAAAGCTTTTAATTTTGAAGTTAGTTTCGGAAAGATTTCATCTTTCATGAAACTGTGGCTAGGGTTTTTTTTTTTTTAAGATTAGTATTAATGTACTATAAAAATGTAAATTTTAAATATATTATGTAGATTGCTAAAGGAAAAGTTTGGGTATTATATTTTTATTCGATAAGATTTTATCCAACTTTGGATAACAAATTGTGAGAACTTTTGAATGAATAAAGAAAGTAATTGTTATTTATTTTTAAATTCGAAAACATTTTTGTCTTTGTAAAACTAAATTAGACATTACAATTTGTTTATTTTGTTTTTCATTTGAAAAAAAATACGCATGCGTGCTAGAAAAAAAACGGAATCTCTCCCTCATTTTTCGACCTTCGGAATGAATTCACAGATCAAATACGTTTTCTGGGAGTACGGAAATTATTTGTGAAAAAATGAGGATAACTTAGTGTATATTGACGAATATTTCTGACAGTGTGTGTAAGCGAATCTTTAAGCTCAACATGCAGCATTGGCGGCAGCTGCTTCGCGGAAAACGCCGGCCGTCTGATTGAGATTTCTTATGCCAAACAGATTTAAGCTATCCAATGCAAAATAATGATAAATGAATAAAATAAAAATAAATATTGAAATGCAACTAATATATCTTTATAAATTTCTTCCATAAAATTAGCAATAGTGAATGAGTCTTTTTGCTTGACTGCAGTAGTCTTTTAACGATGTAATGTAACGATATTTCAATTTTCAATATTTTCGAACAAAATGTTGTGACCGAAGGGGTCTTTTTGCTTGACTGAAGTAGCTTCCTTATGAAGTAATGTAACGATATCTCAATTTCCAATTTTTTCGAACAAAATGTTGCGACAGGTTTCCTTCCCCCCTTAAAAAATTATAATTCATTTTTAATTTTTGCCACTATTAAAGAAACTCAACTTTTTATTTTACTCATAAATTTAGTTCAAACCATATATTTTAAAATTGAGAGATTTATATATATATGCCGTGTGAGCGATAAACAGTTTTCTGTTGTAAACTTCTTGCCAAGTTCCATTTACCTGGGCGAAGCTTTTTACGAAGCTTTGCAACCCTTTATCTCTAAATCCTCCCCTTTTGCTTCGTGAAATGTTGCGTGCTTTGCTTAAAGTTTCGCGCACATTGCCTGTCTGATGGCACCATAAGGCAAATATGACGCGACTGCTACCAGCACGGCACGCAGAAACAGACTGAAAAGTGATGAAAAAAAAAGATGAACGTTGTGACACTCGTGTCAGCAAAGATGATAAAATCATTGTTGTAAAGTGATTTGACAATAAAGTTGTGTTAGTAGCACCGACACTTCTGTCAAATAATGCAAATGATGTTGTTAAAACATGCAGCAAAAGATGTATGAAGGGCAAAAATTATGTAAATCTACATTAAAAGCATGAGTGGGGGAGCCGACAAACATGTTTTCTTACTGTGATTGCATCGAGCTGTTAGAAATGAGAAGAAATGGACACATCGAGTAATGTCTCATTATTTTAATCTGGTCACTACTGGTAGTATGGTTACAGTATGAAAATAATATAAAATGCTTAGAATTTGCATTAACATGCACTGCAAGGAATTTTTCTCCATACATCAAAATGTAACTGAAACATTTGAATGCTCCTGTAAATCAACTATAAAAGCTACATACATTTATTTCAAAATTAAAACATGCCATGATAAAATTTCTAACGTTATATCGATTATACAGGGTGTTTCACTACCAGACCGACTAACTTTGAGGGATGATAGTAGAAACGAAGACAAACATTATTAAATAGGAAACCATGGGGCGCAAACGTGTTCTGTAGGAACTAGGGGCCAATAAATTTTAAGGTCCAAAACCTCAAACGATGATAAAAAACGAAAAAAATGTCGATTCGTTTGCGGTTTTCACTAAAATTAGTCCTTATATTACGATTTATTTAGAAAAAAACTTTAAAGGTTAAGTTCAAAAATTGTCAATAGAGGGTGCTTTAGACTTTAGAGAAACGAACAACTACTTTTTACCGCTATTTTTTGAATGGGGTTGAAATTATTCCAAAGTTTAGAATTTAACTTAAATTTTAAGCCCAAAATCGGAAACATTGGAATCGGGTAACTAGCAAAAATTGAACTGTGAACAGAGGGAGGGATTTTAAACGCTCATACACATTGGATAAACAAATAGATTTTATTGCGGTTTGCGTGTAGGTCATTCCCTTGGTAATAACTTTATTCAAAATGACGTACAGCTTTGGTGTACTGATTTTTTCATAGCTGGCGTTTCTGACACATCTCCGACATTACTCTTGGATGTTTTACTAACAGACCAACATACTTCCAGAAAGTGTTAAGGATGCAAAGACGATTCGAAATCATACAGGCATGTAACGTTGAAAATGCCTTTTTTGCGAGTTACGGTTAAAGGAAGCAGAGAAAAAAGCAGAGAAAGAGCAACACGTTAATGTGACAGAAAGTAGTTTATTTAAATATTTTACAATAAAAGGTGTTCGAAATTACGACCAGAAGTAGTCAGGCATGCTTGACAGCGGCGTCACATGGAATTCCTCACGCTTTGAAAGTTTCCTGGCATCTCTGATAGCTTTCTGGCAGCTACAGAAATACCAGCTTCGAGGCCTTCAACTGATATTACGGTAGTCTCATACCCCCAACATTTCATTTGATCCCATCAGAAGAAGTCGATATATGATAGGTCCGGTGATTTGGCAGGCCAATGAATCTGGCTACCACGAGCTATCCACCGCTGTCCATATGTTACTTTGAAGTGTCGGCAAATGTCATTGGTAAAATGTGGAGGAGCCCCATCGTGTTGTTCATCGTTCAAATTCTTCAATGTGCCACCTTTGGAACCGGTTCACGAATGATCACTTCAAAGTGATCGCTCTTCACACGCATTACCGTTTATCGCCATCTACCGCAAGGAAACCGCAGCGCATCTACTGTCGCTGCCAAACTTGCCGGACTACTTCTGATTGTAATTTCGAACACCTTTTCTAGTAAAACCTTTAAATAAACTGTTTTCTGTCACATTAACGTATTGCTCTTTCACTGCTGTTTATGTTGCTTTTTTCCTGTGCTTCCTTTAACCGTATCTCGCAAAAAGGCATTTTAAACGTTACATTCCTATGTGATTCCGAGTCGTCTTTGTATTCCTAACACTTCCTGGAAGAATGATGGTCTGGTAGTAAAACAAACAGGAGTAATGTCATTGAAATGTCGGATAGGTGTCGGAAACGCCCTCTGTGAAAAAATCAGGACACCAAAGCTGTACGTCATTTTAAAGAAAATAATTACCAAGGGGATGACCTACACGCAAACCGCAATAAAATCGATTTGTTTGTCCAATGTTTATGAGCTTTTAAAATCTCCCCCTCTGTTCACAGCTCAATATTTGCTAGTTATCCGATTCCAATGTTTCCGATTTTGGTCTTAAAATTTAAGTTTAATTCTAAACTTTAGAATCATTTCAAACCCATTCACAAAATACCGGTAAAAAGTAGTTGTTCGTAACTCTAAAGTCTAAAGCGCTCTCTATCGATAATTTTTGAAAGTATCCTTTAACATTTTTTTTCTAAAGAAATCGTTATATAAAGAATGATTTTAGTGAAAACAGCAAACGAATCTACTCTTTTACTTACCCATCATAAGTAGTATAGGGTAAGTCTTGCAATCGTTTTGAAAATCGAAAATTTTTTTTGACGGATTTAAATGTTTCAGATACTGGAGATCCCGAAAAACATATTTTTAGAAAAAAAAATTTGCCGTCCGTTCGTCTGTGTGTCTGTCTGTCTGTAACCGCTCCATCTCCCGAACAAATTGAGATAGAGACTTGGTATTTTGTACGTACTTAGTATGTAAGAATGGGACGAAGCCTATTTAATATCAGTAACCTCGATTATCCGGAACTATTTTTTTCGGACTCTCGAAAAATTCATTCTGATGAAACGTATATAAAAATTTTCGAATTTTTTTAAGGAGAGGATATAAAAGGCAATAAAATAACAAAATTTTTGCATAAAGAACGAAGTCGATGGAATTATTAGTTGCTGAGATATGTGTAATCCTGTTTTTCACATTCTTTGATTTTTCATGACACTGCATTTTATTCAAATTTGATTTGAAAGATATATTTTAATTGGAAATTAGACGCTTCATCCGACATAGCAAATTGCTAGTTAATGTGATTATTATTTTTGGAGTTATAAGGATTTTTCTTTTACGCAATCCGGTATTACTTGAGTATTTTGGCGTTTTATATAATTTGTCGAAATTGGCTCATCAGCAATTCATTAATAAATCATTACTATGTATATTAAAACTATTTAAATATGTGTTAAAATTTTATTTTGGAATTGCAATGCATTCTATAAATAAGTTACACATGTTTTAATTTCATATTTTATATTATACATATGTATGATGGGTAAGTACTACGGTGGCCTCCAACGACTAGTTTTCCGTTTTTTATCATAATTTTAAGTTTTGGACCATAAAATTTAATGGCCTCTAGCTCCTACAGAAGACGTTTGCACCCCATGGTTTCCTATTTAATAATGTTTGTCTTCTTGTCTACTATCATCCCTCAAAGTTTGTCGGTCTGGTAGCGAAACACTCTGTATATGACAATTGGAATATATTTTCACTAGATAAAGCACGGAGAGACAATCCGAATCCGGAACATTTTTAAAAGTGTTTTAACGTGTTAGAAAGTTTAAGATTTGGAATTGTTAATTTTACATCTGAATAAATTCTAAACTATTGATGAATATCTTTCCCATTTCACATTCGAAGATAAAAATTATTCCAGGGTTAAAATATGATAGTATAATTTGCTGTTGCTATTAAAATTCTTAAAATTTGGTAGACTATTCATATGAATTCAATCCTTTTCATAAAACATATGTATAGCATTATTTTGTAAATATTATTAATTATCCATAAGTACAAATCACATCTTTATGTGATCATTTTCTTAGAAGTTACTAGCGCTTACGATTTTTTACCCAGAACTGTACATTTAGAAATATGAAACTCATTAGGATAGTTATTTACCAATGTATTTAACTTACTTTTCGGGAGCGTGTACTTCGCCCTTACAATCATATCTATAGCTAAATCCAAGTTTGAATTGTAGATTTCTTTTTGCCCGCAAGTAGATGCTGCATTGCAATGAACACTGTAAGTCGTCAATAGCATAAACAGGATAGATGATTTGAACCTAACAACAAAAAAAGAAAAAAATAATGGTTCAAATTACAATATGAAACATTTTCAATGCATCCAAAATACCTCACTAACAAAACCTTATCACTTAAAAAGATGAAGATGATATATAAGCACGCCGTTTAGAGTACATGTAGTTGTTCTGAAAACAGAATATCTAAAATAAGCATCTACAGTTAAAAAAAAATCTTAATTTTTCTGTACAATTTCTTTATAGTCTATACATTTTATTGTACACAAAATACATATTATAAAAAAAAGTTCAGCTAGGAAATGCATAACGTCACTGGAAGTTCCCCTTTAACAATGGCTGCATTAAGAGAAAATGTAATTGAATTATTTTGTGTATCCTTGTACATGATGTAACAAAATTATACTCACGAAGTAGTATGATAAAATTAGTTTTTAAATCAATCTACAATTGAAAACTAATTTTCTGCAATTTTTGCTTATAGACACTATTGTAACTGAATGCTTTGTGTACTCGAAAATGAAAGATAAATTGTATGCACTCCATGTTTTATATCAAGCATGTTTTATGCACTTCAACAAAGTATGTTTTAAATAGAAAAACAGGATTAAAATGCACTAAAATGTTTTTTTTCCATAGACTGCTACATAATGAACTTCTTTTGTGTCCCTCTGTAGTCTAACCATAAATGTTACATAATTTATATTTAATACCAAACAGGCCATACTTACTAGGTAATCAGAGTACATTTGCGCGAGTTATAATTATGTGGTAAAAAAAAATAAATATATAAGCGCTATTCAATTCTGTTGGAAAGTATCAAACAACTGAAATATATTTAATATGCATATTTTTTTATTAAGTAAAGGCTACATACAATTATATGTCGTACCTCCCTCGTCCCATGCCTTCATAAACGAAGTAAGATTTAAAAGAAGGTTTACAAATAAACTACGACTTACATAAAAAGAATTTTTTGAGTGGTATTTCTGCGAACACAGATTTAATAATAATTTCTCTCAAAGAATGAAAATGAAATTTTGTCTGTAATTTTGCATAAAAGTAGAATAATGAGCGTCATTTTATTGAAACTAAATAAATTAACTTGTAGAAAGATCTTATATAAATTTATATGCTCTTTAAAAAAAATTTAGACCATCAGTGAAGTTCTGGGAGGGTTTTTATATAAATTTCAATTACGACGTAGAAAAAAAAGGGAAATTTTTATTGAATCATATAAGCACCATTTTGTTTCGTCATCTTTCCTTCCTCGTTCTGGTAACTGGAAAATTCCATTTGAAAAAAATCATAAGGTTTATTTGTAAAGTAGTTTTCAATGTGGTTTTGATAGTCTCTAAAAAATGAACTCACTCCAGGCCACACAGAGAAATCAGAAGAGATGAAAAAAATTTAAATTCGGAAAGGACCAGGTCTGGTCAATATGGGGGATAACACAAAACATCTTAGCCATACTCATTAAGATGTTGCCTTACATTAATCGCAATGCGGTGCTGAGCATTGTCATATTGAAGCATAATATCTCCAAGATTCGTCAATTCTGGTCATTTTTCTTTAATTTTTAATTTTAAAACTATCTTTTGGGAACAGTATCCTTCCGAATTCATTGTCTGATAAGGTTTAAGCTATTAATTTTATGTAACGTTTTTGTAGTCCCACTATACAAAGTATTACTATTTTGGGGCGCAGGCTTCCACTGGATGTCACTTGGGAGGTTAATTTGACTTATCATATTGCATTTTTAAGATGCAATTGTTGTAGAGTACCCATTTATCATCTCCACTAATGAGCCATTTTTTAAAAAAGTAGCCATTAGTAGTAGCAAAAAATCTGGTCGAAATCGAGAATCTATTTGAAAAATAGCAGAACTTTCCGGATGTGAAGCTAAAAATTAAATTAAGAAATATATGCTAGAGAACCATGCATGGGTATGAAAGTAGAAGTGTATAATGATTAAAGGTAACACAAAAAACAAGACAGTAGTAGATTGTACATCGGAATATAAACTTTTTGAAATGATATAAAAAACATGAGGAGATGGGTGAATATCAAAAAGTACCGAAATTACAGTCCGCAAAGTAAAATTTCTATTAAATGTTATATAATGCGATTTTATTTGTTACATTCTAATAAAAAGTATCATTGGAAGTATTTTCAATAGACATTACATTTTTAATAATATAAATAAAGGAATTAAAAGACTTTTACCATTTATCAAAATGAATATTTCGAGAGACAAAAAAATATATACTATAAAAAATATTACCGATAATGCTGGTTGCTGAGATTCAATATGCTTCTTTCCATTATTACATACTAATATTACCTATTATTACTCACCAAATTTTAAGTCTGTATTTCTAATATTCGGGAGATAAAGCGATTATAGACACACACACAGACGGACTGTAATTTTTTCTTCTAAAATACATATCTTTCGAAATAATCAGTGTCTCAAAAGTGCAAATCCGTCGAATTTATTTTTTCTATTTCTAAAATGATCCCAATACTTACCCTGTATTATGTATAATGGGTAAGTAAGAAAAAAAATCAAGTAGCACTTCTTTAAAATCAAAATAAATAAGAAACTCAAAATAACATTCAACGTAAGGGTAACGTCTCACATACTATGCATATATATACCTATTTTCGAAAGAATAAAACTAATGAGGTAAATGCTATAATATTTTAAATTAAGCTGTTATTATGCATTTTATTTTTTAAATTTTTGTTGAAAGAGCCTTCTTGTAACGAATAAGATATACATCTGAAAATTATTATTAATTTATTCGTGTAATTATATTTTGTTCGTATATTATTTTGTAAAAATAGCTTTTGTTGTATTGGTTTAGTTTAGACTTTGCCATACTAAGACAATCTTTTTGTTTATTACTGCCTCGAACTACTCACAATAAATTAAAAGTGCAGGAACAGGATAGATTAACTATATTTCATTTTATTGTATGTTTTAAAAGTTTTTCAGGTAACTTATAAAAAAATAATAATAAAAAAACAGATTTAATCCTTTCTGAAATAACAAAGAAATAAAATTCACTTACATTTTCAAAAAGGGTGAATATTTATAAATAATATCTTGAATGTTCGGATGAAACTATCGTTGGCACTTCAGAATTCTGCAACTTTAAACGTTCGCCTGAAAAAGAAAAATATACAACAGTAAGTACTTACTTCATATTTATAGATTTAATTTCAAGTATGTAACTGGAAATTTTATCTGACAAACTACTGATGAAAGAAATAGAAATAAAGAGAACCCTTATACGAAAATCAAATATTTTTTTATGAAACAGACGAAGGGGAAATGTCATGGCCAAAATTATTGGCTGGCATCCATTAAAATTTTCAACTTTAAAATAGCCTATTCAACTTTTTCTTTTGCAAACGTCATCCGTGATTAGTATTTGACCTTGTTTCACTGTTTGGTTTCAGCAAATATTTTGCGATCGGAAGATATACACAGCTTCCCAAAAATGACAATTATAAATTTTAAGAAAATCATACAGAAAATTAAGTTTTGATAGGGAAAAGGGGAATCAGTATAATAAAATTTTGACTAGGAATATTTTTTATGCAGTGAATCCTAAAAGAAACAGTTTGAAAAGATTAGGTGGATACTGTAATGACATCACGTATTACAAGTCCAATTCTTTTTTCTTTCATTGTTATACAACGTTTGTGTTTTATTTCTCTCAATATAATTTAAGCATGTGTAGAGTAAAAAATATATAGTTTAAGTTAGAAAAATGGAACAGTTTATTAAGACATAAAATATAATAGATTTATTAATAAAAAATAACTCCTTATAAAATTTAATTCTTACTAATTTAATTAATTCTTAAATAATTTAACTCTTAATTAGTCCTTAATAAAACTGATTTCTTTAAAATAAAAATGCATCTTTTATTAAAGAAATACAAACAGAACAACAGAATTTTTACAGCTTGCTTAAGAGAAAGATGACGTTTAACTAAAGAATTTGGAAAACGCATAGAAAATTTGAAAACCCATTTTAAAATATTACCATGTATTTTTGTAGACTTGTACATGATGTACAGATATAATTATATGCTTCATAATATGTTAAAAGTTAGTTTAGTTAAACGTATAGAAAAGTTGAAGATTTCCATTCAGCAACTTCCACTTATAAGCGGATGTTGTTGAGAAATTTTGTATGGCCCAGCATATAATATAGATATTTTATTTTCATCAGTCATTATTTAAAATATAGTTACATTTAAAAACGCATACCACAACTAAAAATGCACTTGTAACAACTATTGTTCGAGGACTTGAATGTATCATTTTTTTTCATTTTCTTTTGTCGCCAAATACTTTTGTGTTTCCTTGTAAACGAGGATAAACTCCATGTGCACTATTTTCTATAGTAAGATTAATATAGTACACCTCAGTGATACATACCAATTTCAATATGTTTAAAATACAGTAAATTGATAAAATATATCGCAAACGATTTTTTCCCTCATAATTGTATTAAAACGGAATTCCTTTGGATATTCCTGTAAATGAACTGAAATTGCTATTCTCTAAATTTTCAATACCAAACAGAACATAGTAAATCCCAAAACACATATCAATTTCATAGCAAGGGGACAATATTTACACGAGTTAGAACACAGAGAGATGGACAAACAGGAAAGTGTTAAGAACAAAACCAAGTTGTCATTTTCCCCAAAGCTGTCAAATTTATACTTATTCCTACGTAAAATTGGCTATACATTGTGGTTATAATGGTAATACTAAGGAATTGATTTTTGATTGAATTTTAATTATTTTAAAACATAAATTTTAGTTTTATATTATCCAATGGACAGAAAACCTTTTAAAAGCCACTAAATGTCATAATGGCGTTATTCTTTTAAAGAGATTTTCTGCAAGCCTCAGCCAAAAGCGAATGGCAAAGGGAATTAGCCAAAAGAAATTCTAAAAATGCAATGCAATCTGTACCCAAAGAGTGGAGTCCATTTTATCCAGTTGTTTTTTAAACTGACATAACTTTGTTTAATAGGGAAAATATAATCAGAAGTAATATATTGTGTTTATAATGTGAAATTATGCCGTTTGCACCCAAAGGTAAGAAAACGTGAAGAATATGAAGCAGGAAAACACAAAGTTAAACCTAAGAGTCTACCACTAAAATGGATTTTCAGGTATTTTCACCGAGATGTGACTTGGAAGACAAATTAAGCTTTAGTATGGGGATCGAGTTTTAACTAATTCTGGAATTATAGCCGTGAACTCGATAAGTTGTTTGTCTCTGCTGCCACCTCCCGGTCTAGCTACTTTTCATCGAATATTTAATATATTTACATCCCAATTGCTGTACATTATTTCTACTGAATTTTGTCAAATTTTCTGAAACAGGCGTTAAATTTTGTATAAGACTCTTCATGATCCCAACAAAAAACATAAAGTATTTTTTGAACTTTGAAAAAAAATTATATATCTCCATGAATGTATGCGATACACTTCCACAAATGAATACGCATAATGTACAATATCCATATATCCTAAAGCTATAGCAGTAAATGATTTCGTAGATTTTATTTTATATTTGGAAACCCCAAACTATTATTTTCTTTAACTTTTTGTCCCCTCTCCTAATTCTTTTTTTTTTCATCAAATCGCATTTAATAAAGATGAAGTCAAACATATTTTTCGTTATCCTGGAGTTCTAGAAAAATACGAGATGTATAACTTTAAATATTCGACACAGTGTCTAAATTTGAAAGTTACCGATGAATAATGGCTAGGTAGTGTTCAATTCAGATCTCAGGCAAAAAAAAAAAAAAAAAAAAAAAAAAAAAAAAAAAAAAAAAAATACTTGCAATCGTTTATTTAAGATAATTAAGATAAAAAAAACTAAAGTAACACTAAAAAAATTTAAAATCTTGTCCCATTAAAGTGTGGTATTGAGCTCACAGGCAATTCAGAGTAATTGTATATAAGTTTGTTTCAAAGAATAATAAATCTCTTAAAATACCACAAATTAAGAGATTAAGAGTAATATTATTTTAAAAATAGTAATTAATTTTCACACAAAATATCAGCATAATATAATTAATTAGTTAGTAAGTAACAGATAATATCACTTATAAAAATTTTACATGGAAAACTTTATCTTCGAGAACTAATATATTTTAATACGTCGAAAACTAATAACATACTTCAGTGATATGACAGAAAAAAGTATGACCCAAGAGCACATTGCATTTGACAGCTGTTGCCTGGCATTTTTAATCGATGCGAATAGATACACTGAAAAAAGGAAGTATTATTGACATTCTGTAAAAAAAAAAAAATATATATTTAAAAATACTAATATCAATTACTTATATGTAAATGGTTCTATTTTTTTTATTTCACTCAGATGTGGCAAATAAAATTAATTTTAATCTGTTCAGTATTTCGTTAAACTACATATAGTAACAGAAATAATCTAGCACATATAAATGCTGAACATATTTTCTGCAATCAGAGAAAATGCGTACTATAAAAAGCATTATCTTCAATAAACATTCAAACATTCTAACAAAGACACACACATATTTATATTTTTGGATGTGTGTATAAATAGGTTCGTATTAGTTAAAATTTTGCTGTGATTGATATATTCAATATAGCCAATGCTATCTCCGTTTTTATGGGAAAAAAATACGCAATAACACCTTATTAAACACACACTCGCTTTACATGCTAGCTGTAATATAATATAATTTCAAACCAGCACGGCCAAAAGCATAAGAAGAAGAGCAAAAAAAAGTTTTAAATAACTCGAAACTACTATGACTCGTTACTATAACTCGAAAAACATGAATGAAGCTAAATCATTACTGATCAATTATGATTTCATTTTTTATTTATTTTATTTTTACGAATGGCAAATAAAATATGCTAGTGTTACAACTTAAGTATTTTATTTAAGCTAGTATACTATTTAAGTTTTCGTTTAAGAGCGGTGTCAATAAAGAATGGAAATCCTCTTGATGTGATGCTTAAATGAAAATTTATAATAAGACATAAAGTGAAGGCTTTAGTTTAAAATTACGTAAAAAAAAATCAATAAATTGCACCCTATTTTGATGCATTTATTTCATTTCCTCCTTTAATGTGAGAGAAATTGTACACCGGTGTCCAAAAGTTAAGCATAATTGGTAATTAATTATTTTTAAGTAATGAAAGAAATATGAATCGGAATGTGCTGAAACTCCAGGTGTGTAAACAAAATAGTACGCGTCACATATTTTCGCGAAGAGTTTTCCCCGAAATCGAACAGGGGACCGTCAACAAATTGAAAAAGAATGAAGATCTTTTGGACAACCCTGTCAAAACTAATGTAGCAAAAGCGTTCAAACTGCACATTATGATTAATTGGCTTATTGTAATGTACTGTGGTAAGTTTTACAAGGATAGCATGTATACTCGTAGAGAAATTAAGGTTTTTATAAAAACAGTTCTAATTTTTTCCAAGTTTTTTGCCTATAATTTGCAGAGTTCTTATTATAAAATAATGTTCTTTTCTGAAAATATGAAAAACATCATTGTACACAATACCCTGTCAACAGAATTTAAAAATAATAAAAATTGTATGAAAAATGAGTATGTTTAGTAAATAATTTTTCATTGCGCATGCGTCAACGATATCAAAATGTCATTTGCATATTGTGTTAGCTAAATGTATAGAGCAACGTCTGTAAAAGTTTCAAAAACATAGCTTGAAAATTCTGAAAATGGGAGCCTATAGAATCAACTCAAAATCCTTTATTCCCTAAATGAAGCAAAAAGAAATTAATTTTTATTAAAATCATAACCATATATATAGTGTGCAAAATACATAGTCCAGGAAGTACTTCCATCTGAATTTGTGCGAGAATTTTAGAATTTTCGATCAGTAAACATTTAACATAGTAACATAGGGATATTAAAGTGTAATGGACTTTTGCAATGTGTAAGCTTAAAGAAGATTATTATCCTGAATTTTTATGTGTTTTGATAATTTTAATTTATGCAATTTGAGAGCATTTTGCATTTAACTATTAAAGTGTCGGTATCGAAAGCTGGTGACAGTGGACAGTTCGTCAACACTTTTGAAAAAGCAGCAGAAAGCACATATCAAAATCTGCTGACAGAAGTTAAAAATTGATTTTTTCTTGTAAAGTAGCTTTTTAACGTCCGCTTGTGATGAGTTTTGTACCATTAATTTTATTTATAAACGGAAACTGCAAGGAAAGTGTACATGCATTATACGACTTTACATTTAACACAAATGATTACCCATTGATGTGTTAGCGTTATTTTATGGTCTCCATGTTAATATGACTTCATTATCATCAAAATAGGAGTTAAAAAGGTATCACAACATGAATATTTTAAAAATAGCGACAGCAGCATGGCAATAAAATGATTCAAATGTTGTAATAGTTGAAAAAAAAAGAATTATACAAAGAATGAACAACACGATTGTGATAAATTTTGTGCACCAAATACTTTCAAATTCTTTTAGAGTCTTATATTCCAAATTTAGTGCTGTAATATTATTTTAAAAATAGTAATTAATTTTCACAGAAAATATCAGCATAATATAATTAATTAGTTAGTAAGTAACAGATAATATCACTTATAAAAATTTTACATGGAAAACTTTATCTTCGTGAACTAATATGTTTTAATGCGTCGAAAACTAATAACATACTTCAGTGATATGACAGAAAAAAGTATGACCCAAGAGCACATTGCATTTGACAGCTGTTGCCTGGCATTTTTAATCGATGCGAATAGATACACTGAAAAAAGGAAGTATTATTGACATTCTGTAAAAAAATATATATTTAAAAATACTAATATCAATTACTTATATGTGAGTGGTTCTATTTTTTTTTAATTCCACTCAGATGTGGCAAATAAAATTAATTTTAATCTATTCAGTATTTCGTTAAACCACGTATTGTAACAGAAATAATCTAGTACATATAAATGCTGAACATATTTTCTGCAATCAGAGAAAATGCGTACTATAAAAAGCATTATCTTCAATAAACATTCAAACATTCTAACAAAGACACACACATATTTATATTTTTGGATGTGTGTATAAATAGGTTCGTATTAGTTAAAATTTTGCTGTGATTGATATATTCAATATACCCAATGCTATCTCAGTTTTTATGAAAAAAAAAAAAAAAACGCAATAACACCTTATTAAACACACACTCGCTTTACATGCTAGCTGTAATATAATATAATTTCAAACCAGCACGGCCAAAAGCATAAGAAGAAGAGCAAAAAAAAGTTTTAAATAACTCGAAACTACTATGACTCGTTACTATAACTCGAAAAACATGAATGAAGCTAAATCATTACTGATCAATTATGATTTCATTTTTTATTTATTTTATTTTTACGAATGGCAAATAAAATATGCTAGTGTTACAACTTAAGTATTTTATTTAAGCTAGTATACTATTTAAGTTTTCGTTTAAGAGCGGTGTCAATAAAGAATGGAAATCCTCTTGATGTGATGCTTAAATGAAAATTTATAATAAGACATAAAGTGAAGGCTTTAGTTTAAAATTACGTAAAAAAAAATCAATAAATTGCACCCTATTTTGATGCATTTATTTCATTTCCTCCTTTAATGTGAGAGAAATTGTACACCGGTGTCCAAAAGTTAAGCATAATTGGTAATTAATTATTTTTAAGTAATGAAAGAAATATGAATCGGAATGTGCTGAAACTCCAGGTGTGTAAACAAAATAGTACGCGTCACATATTTTCGCGAAGAGTTTTCCCCGAAATCGAACAGGGGACCGTCAACAAATTGAAAAAGAATGAAGATCTTTTGGACAACCCTGTCAAAACTAATGTAGCAAAAGCGTTCAAACTGCACATTATGATTAATTGGCTTATTGTAATGTACTGTGGTAAGTTTTACAAGGATAGCATGTATACTCGTAGAGAAATTAAGGTTTTTATAAAAACAGTTCTAATTTTTTCCAAGTTTTTTGCGTATAATTTGCAGAGTTCTTATTATAAAATAATGTTCTTTTCTGAAAATATGACAAACATCATTGTACACAATACCCTGTCAACAGAATTTAAAAATAATAAAAATTGTATGAAAAATGAGTATGTTTAGTAAATAATTTTTCATTGCGCATGCGTCAACGATATCAAAATGTCATTTGCATATTGTGTTAGCTAAATGTATAGAGCAACGTCTGTAAAAGTTTCAAAAACATAGCTTGAAAATTCTGAAAATGGGAGCCTATAGAATCAACTCAAAATCCTTTATTCCCTAAATGAAGCAAAAAGATGAGGGGCTGTATCCATATTCCATTGTTTAGTGCCTACACAATATTGCACGTACAACTATATTTAGGTAAAACCCCTGATTTTTTTGCTTCCTTTAGGAATAACGGATTTTGAGTTGATTCTATAGGCTCCCATTTTCAGAATTTTCAAGCTATGTTTTTGAAACTTTTACAGAAGTTGCTCTATACATTTAGCTAACACAATATGCAAATGACATTTTGATATCGTTTACGCATGCGCAATGAAAAATTATTTACTAAGCATATTTATTTTTCATACAATTTTTATTATTTTTAAATTCTGATGACAGGGTATTATGTACAATAATGTTTGTCATATTTTCAGAAAAGAACATTATTTTATAATAAGAACGCTGCAAATTATAAGCAAAAAACTTGGAAAATTTAGGACTGTTTTTATAAAAACCTTAATTTCTCTACGAGTATACATGCTATCCTTGTAAAAATTAACTCAGTACATTACAATAAGCCAATTAATCATAATGTGCAGTTTGAACGCTTTTGCTACATTCGTTTTTACAGGGTTATCCAAAAGATCTTCGTTCTTTTTCAATTTGTTGACGGTCCCCTGTTCGATTTCGGGAAAAACTCTTCGCGAAAATATGTGACGCGTACTATTTTTTTACACACCTGGAGTTCAGCACATTCCGATTCATATTTCTTTCATTACTTAAAAATAATTACTTAATTACCAATTATGCTTAACTTTTGGACACCAGTGTATATATCTGTTACACGTTCCAAAGAAATCATAATGTAATTTAAAAAATGAAAAAAAAATTACCACTATAGTATCAAAATAACCTCTTTTTTTCTGAATATAATTTTCGCTAGTCCAAAATAAGAAGTCATAAGCGTCTAGTTAAAGTTTTTCATAAACGTCATGATGAGAATGTTCTGAAGTTCAAATTGACTACTTTCTGACATATTTTGAATTTAACTTTCTTCAAAAACACATAAAAGTAGCAGGTGTTCTTATTCAAAAATTACGTAATCAAAAGTTGTTTTCCTTTTTCAAGTAGGGAGCTGAACTTTTGCAAGCAAAACTGTGATAAACTATAAGTACCATTTGTTTAGAGACAACAATTGATCATAATTCAATAAGTAATTTATTTATCGAAAAAAATGCTAAACTTTTTTAGCTCTAAAAAACTTCATTTGTCTGATCTGTACATTTTAAGTTGTTACTCTTCATGAATAAAAAAATGCGTTAGAAAGTTTCGTGCTTTGAGCAGGGAAATGAAAAATTGTCTCAATATTATTACAGGTTATTATTTTGTAATCGAGTGGCATACAAAATATTCACGTAAAAGACAAAAAATGTCATATCTTTTTAAATTAAGCACCGTAAAACAATATGATACATATTTAAACCTTCCCTAAACAACTGATAGCGCAAGTTACATCGAAATCCACTCTGAAGAAATCACGTTATATGCTGCCCGAATGAAATTCCTATTTGTACTTCATACGAGAATCCCTCTGAAATTTTCGAGATACAATTAGGTTTTTAAAGTTATACTTTAAAAATTTAGGTGAGTTCAAAGTAGTCTCTGCCAGCATCAATGCATTTTTCTTGACGAATTTTTCACTGATTAAATGCCTCAAGCCATTTATTTTTTGGAATAGATTAAAAAAAGATGCATTTAGAGCCACATCAATATCTTCTTCTGAATGAAAACGACGTCCACGTAAGTTCTTTTTTTGATTAAAGAATAACAAAAGTCTCACATAGCTAGATCAGGTGAATACGTTGGATGTTCTATCACTTTAACTCGTTTTTGTTTAACCCCTTGGGGACGAGCGACCGGTGTACGTGCCGGCGCCGATTGTACTCAGATCTCGCGTGATTAGCATTCGTGCCGATCAAATGGAACGTTTTGTTTTTCACAGTTTAGCATACAAAAAATTTATCCTAATTCTATTTGAATGTATATTAAGGAAGAAGACTTCTCCTTCAAAGTAGGAAAGGTAATGAAAACATTAATTTAAAAATAACATAAACATATATATAAACATAAAGTATATAAACATATAATAATGTATATATAAACATAAAATTGATTCTTAATCTAATTAAAATTTATAAATTACCAACTTACTATTTTTGAAAATAAGTTTTTCCATGTTAAAAATATATGATTTATAAATTAATGCAATGCATGTAGTTACATTATAAATCCTACTGAAAAATATTACGTAATACAAAACCTCTAAAAATAGTTCATCTTATTAAGTACACAATTCTTAAATTTGTAAGAAAAATAATTTCGTTTGCTTTAATTAATTCGCTTTGATAGTTATTTCATTCATTTTAATATTAAGTTTAGTTTATTTTAGCATGAAACAATTACAAAACAAATAAATTAATAAATATATAAATAAACAATACTACATTGATTTATAATAAACAAATAAAAAATAATATAAAAACGCTTCAAAACTGCAACCTATCCATCAACTCTTTACCTTCAACGACAAACGCATCCCTTAACCCCTTGGGGACGAGCGAGCACTATATATGCCGGCACCGATTGTACTCGGATCCTGCGAGACTACCATTCATGCCGGCGCTGTTTGTACTCATATCCCGCGAGACTAGCATTCCTGCTGATCAAACGGAACGTTTTGTTTTTCACAGTTTAGCATATAAAAAATTTATCCTAATTCTATTTGAATGTATATTAAGGAAGAAGACTTCTCCTTCAAACAAGGAAAGCTAATGAAAACATTTTTTTTAAATCCACGCGAATTTAATTTTTTATGGAAATACTACAATGGGAAAAAGATTATTTTTTCATCACGTCTTTGTGTTTCAGAAATCTTTTTACTTGTCTAGTAAAACTTTATTTTTTTTTATTAGAAATAATTCTACTGAACTTGAGAGGGGAAAATTTGTGGTTAAAGAATAGGATCATTAGAAAGCATATAATTCATATAAGTAAGCGTATTAGTAAACATATTCACGTTTACGAATGACAACATGACCATCTGATTCATTGCTTTTCTGTCGCTCTTTTATCTCGATCAGAAATACTTTAGTTGCAAAATTCAACGTCATTAACATTTCGTATTTTCTTTCTTGTAGAAGGACAGATTTATCTTTTTTATCTTTTTATTTTATTTCAGCAGTGCTGCGCAGTTAAAAAATAAAATAATAATAAGAAAGAAAGAAAAGTGCTACGTACTGATTGTGAGAGCTGATACGCTGATAACATTCTCAGCACCGCTAAATTAAGAATATTTTTCTGCGTTCTTCTTTTGATTAATTTTTACCTTTCACACTTGTTTAAATTAATTCGTTTTAAATTAATAATATATATTTACGCGATAGCTTTTATTAAATTTTGACTATTTTAAAGGCTATGCGCATACGTTAGCTTGCATATTTCGAATCAAAAATCCATTTTAGCTGTTATAATTGAATATATTCACTGCATTATTCGATATTCAGTTATACATGTACTTTCAATTTCAAAAATACTTTCAACATTAATGGCATTTTTGATCAGTATGTTTAAAATTACAATATAATTTCATTCATTACTAATTACTTTTAATTTCATAACTTTTTTTATAGTTTTAATAAATAAGATATAACTAAAGATATTATAACATCAACAAATTCTTTGTTGAATGTATTTTAATTTATTATTCAAGTTAAGTTAACGCTTTATTATTAAATAATCCTTATTTATCAAATTACTTATGTTAATAAGTAATTTGTCTATAAGTGATATATTAAAATAAAATGGCTAAAAACAACTTTTTTTAATATATCACTTAGAGCATAACATAAGTAATTTGATATTTTAAAGTGATGATTTATATTATATATAATTTTATTTAATATTTCGCTTTATCATATATTACTATATATATCTAAATCTATCTACATTGAACAAATTTATAGAAATGCATATTTTATTTTTAAGTATAGTTTTATTAACTTTTTACTTATTACTATGCAATAATTTTTGCTTGATAAATATTTCATGATTTATTATATTTATGTATATATTATTTATGTATATATTACTGTATATATATATTATGTATAATTTTTGAATTTTCAGAACTACTTTTAAAGAAAATTTTAAATTTGTTTTTTGTGTATGTTTCTATAATAAGCAATAAAAATAAGCTATTTAATTAGTCTTATTTGTTAATAAAACAGCTTCATTAAAACGTTTATTTTGTTTATTGAGTGTCTTAAAAATTATTTAGAAGCAAAACTATTGCTGTTTTAACAAAATTATTTTTTAAATTAGGAAAATATATCGTTTGTTGCTATATTAAATTTACATAAGTGATCTGTGATCATACTGTACTATTTTGCGGGCTAAATAATTTGTTAAAGTGTTCATTACATATATTTAAAAAGTCTTTTTTATGTAAAAAATAACTCATTTTTTGTGTGAATACACATAATAACAACCTACTCCATGCAGGTTAATTTCAAAAAGTTACATGGAAAAATGAATTCTTTACAATTTTTTAAAGAACACATTACACGAGTTAGGCTTAGCTGCAAAAATCCTTCGGCCCTGAAGATGAAATCGAATCTCCCCGCTCCGTCCTCAGATGCGCACTTCGAAATGCGCGCGCCGTCGCGAACGGGTTAAGAAACTCAATTGTTAATCCGATTGTATGTGAAGATGCATTGTCATGGTGAAGCATTAGTACCCTAACATGCACTTCTTGTAGAATTCATGGAAGACATTTAATGGTATACAATTTTGCTGTTACTGTCTTCTGTCATTCCAACTTTATGGATTTGATCAATCCCGTAATTAAGAAGAAAACGACATACATAACTTTTTTCAGTGCGCTTTGTCTTTTCACCGTTGTCGGCGTGGGATCATCTTGAAAGAGCCATACTTAGCTTTCTTGCCGTGTTGGATCGTTAAAAACCAGTATGTACGTTTCATCACCCGTTACAATTTTAGAAATGATGGGTGGCCGCCAACGTTTAACAGTTTAAGAGTTTCTTTAATGATTTTGACACGCTCCTCTTTTTGGTGCTCAGTTAGATTATGGGGAACCCAACAGCAAACTACTTTTTTCATATGCAATTCTTCATGAATAATTTTGTGTATGGCTGTGGATCCAATGTTAAGTTCGTTCTGTATCATTTGATAGGTACAGCGATTATCATTCATTAACCTTTTTCATATGGCAGACACATTATCCGGGATTACTGCCGATGGCGGCCTTCCTGTTTGTTCATCATCATGAAGAAAATTGCTACTTTCTTTAAACCATGTGCATACAGTAATACGAGCCGGGGATTCAGTACCAAATGCTAATTTCAACCGTTGAACGCATTCTCTTTGATTTAACCCTGCTTTAAAATCGTAGAAAGTCATAGCGCGATAATGTTCTAGCGTCAACTCCATTTTCTCTTATGTTTAAAATTTATTCTACGCTAAACAAGTTGAAGTAAGTCGGTAAAAAATTGTCTGCTGTGTTAAAACACTTTGTATTTTAAAATTAAATCGTTTTTTTTTTATTTTGTACACTCTCGTCTCTGTCTGCGTAAAAAATATTTAAAAAATTAGGGAAAAAACTGTTTTTCATGGTTAAAATTTGTGTTAAAATGTAAATTATATTACAGATTTTTTTTTTTTGTTGGGGGTACACTTGAACGGCATTTCCCCACTAAAAGAAAAAAGAAATTCGCTGCTAATTGATACAGTCTAGTTTTTGTTCGCTGTTAGCCTCAATATGCATTATTTTTCTGTTTTGGGTCTAAATCAATCTTCCTGTATAGAAAATGCTAAACTGACGTGTTTTCTTTGTAATTGTAATTTTTACATCCACATCGAAACAGAAAACAAATTTTTCCTGTTTATATGCTCGTAAGACATCATTTTAATGTTACAATGAATGAAAAAAGATTAAGCATGAGATTATCTGCGTTGTTTACTTACTTACTTTCTGTTTTTTTCTTTGTAATTTATTAAAAAAGCATATTGCCTTGCCATCATGGGACAGTGCTTTATACATTCTTATTACTTTAACGTTATAAAAATATTTAAAATATAATGTTGCTTCAATTCAAACTTTAAAATAGATTGTGTGTGAAAGCTAATGTAGTCTGAAGAATGTTTGAAGGGTTAAAGTTAATAATAAGAAGCTAAAAACTTCTGGTGAATATCATGTCTTTTTTTTGTTACTTTTCTTTTCAGTGAACAGTCATTTTTTTCTTACCAATTTATTGAGTTCAATAAAAGAAAAAAAATCCGAAAAAGTAATTTTAAAAGAAATATAGCTCGTAAAAATTTTTCTAAAACTCCCATTTTTTTTCTGTTTTAGATTATCGAATGAATGCATGCAATATGCTATAACTAAACAAGATCAAGCGCTAAAGTTATCCAAAGATTGGAAAATAGTTGAAAGGAAAGAAATAATGTCATGTTTTCATGTGACATGTTCAGTAGCGCATGTGGTTATCAATAAAACTAAATTTCTTAGAAAATATTCTTTTTACATTAGTATTTTTTATGCGCTTATAATACATTCTGATATTATGTAATTGTTTAAATTTTTGGATATACCTTTGATTATATATTGAGATAAAAATAATTTATTTTTATTTATCTTGAAAATGTACACGTTAACCATGATTTTCAGTATGTTCCGCATTGCAGACTGTTTAAATTTTTAATATGCGATTTTATCAAATTTGATTAATAACTTTTGAAAAGCAAATATAAGGTCTAATGGAAACACAGATTGCAATGTACAATGTTGACATCATTTCGATGATGCGATTGATGGAGAAATCTTAAATCATTCAAAACACGAGTTTAGCTACGTTGGTTTATATATATATATATATACATGTCGTAAGCGAATTGAGTAACTCGGTTCTTCCCTAAGAATCTAGGCTGTTTGCAAAGAACCCGGCTAATTAGAGAATCATCTGCATTTTTCCAATTGGCTTGATACTTTCCCGGAATATTGCAAACAGCCCAAATGGATTTAGACTCATTAGAAGTTGATCATTTCTTTCTCAATCAGTGTGACATTTTTTAATACTTACTGGAAAAGAACCTGTAATGAATTGTGCAAATTTGAAATTATGCTTTTTTTTTTCAACATTTTTCAAAAGTAATAAAAAAATTCTATGATTTTAATTTGTCTGTTTGTTTGTGCTCTAACTTATAAACAATTTACTATACCATTATCTCTGTTCAAAACAAAGCTTTTAGAATCCATAATTCGTGTACAAGAACAGCAAAAAATACTCTGCCACATTGTGGTCCGTTGGATAAAATAAGTAAGGTATGATGGGGGCCACAAAATTATGGGAAATCACGTCATGTTTAGGGGCAACAATGTTATATAATTTTAACAACTAAAAAGGTATTGCAGCTTAAATTTGTAAATTTTCTAAAATAAAATGCTAAAATGTAAGTTTAATTTTAGAACTCACTTGAACATTGAACAATCAAATGGAAATGCATTAAAAACTTGTTTTTGAAAATGTTGGAGTTAGAATGTCAAAAACATTTTGATATAATTTTTTATAAGATTTTGAAATTGTTCAGTAAAAAAAGAAGATTAAATTTTTTGAACAATTTTGTGCATCGGATCTCTTTAATCTAACCATTTGAACAAAGACAATAATGCTATCTCATTCATAAAGTGAAAAATAAACACTCTTTCCATGTAGTTTTGCCACTGAAATGAACCAACAGGGGTAATAACGACAAGAAATGGCCCTCGGTATACTGAGTCATCAGTACTCGGGTGCGTCATAAATTCGTGCAAAATTTAAAAAGCCACAATAAAAAGAGTAATGTTCGAAAACAGTTTCGGTTTGCGCACGTATGATCAGCGGATTTTGGATTTTTTCCCCCATGTATAATAAAAAATTATTCCAAAAGTAAGCGATAGAGGGCACTCACGGGTCATATTGAAGCGTTTTATGCAAATCAGGCTAGCAATAAAACACCTAGTTGGAGATGTATTCATCATTCGATATCGGCAGCATGCTATCGTTACCAGATCGAGCGCTGGTGGTTAAACTTTTCTATAAGAATGGTAAATCTACAAATATTGCATCGAAAAAGTTTCGCAGGTTGAGCATCATTTACTACCTTATAATAAATGCACATGCCATGTTATTGTGATTTGTTTCATTCCCTATTTGTTTTTGCCTGGTTTGCATAAAACATCCCAATGTGACCTGCGAGTGGCCTCTATCGGTCATTTTTGGAATCATTTTTTATTATACATGGTGGAAAATATCCAAAATCCGTGTGATCATACTCGCGCAAACCGAAATTTTTTCTGCGCATTACTTCTTTTATTATGGATTTTTTTAAGTTTGTACGAATTAATGACGCACCTTGTATTTAAAACTGCAAACTATTTCGCAAACACATCCAAAATCTTCCGCAACATTTTGAGAGTACATGAAATGCACGATACATTTACATAATAAACAAAGTATTTCCTGATAAATATGTAGTCTTCACATCACAGAACTTACCTCACAAATTTTAGATCAAGCGTTGATGTTTAGTGGCTCTTTAAGCGATAAGGCTCATAATATGAACAAATTAACTTTAGCAAATGTTCGTGTGTCTGATTACTCAGAAACCATCTGCACTGAATCCGAAGGTTTAATTTCCCAGATTATTTCAAAAATATGCGTAATATTAGCACTTGGCGTTATTACTCCAGATTATCATAGATTTTAAACTTGTTCCACAATTTTAAAAATTATTAAAGTGATATGCATTTATCAAGTGTACTAAGACCAACTTTCGATAAGAAACTGAGCTCAAAGCATTTATTATTCATTTATAGAGTCATGCAAAAGTATTCCGCTAAAGAGTGGTCCATGGAGTCGATAAAAACGGTTGCAAACAGTTTATGCTACACTATTTCAAATATAACGAATTTAATATACATAATTATCTGCAAGATACTCACTTTAGAATACTATGTGCTTAAAATTTATCGTTCATTTACAGGGACACACAAAAAGTTCGGGTTCATTGCCCTAATTGTTAGAAGCGCGTTTTTTGTTACGATGTGAAATTTAACTTTAATTAAATTTTCCATGCTACGGATAATAATAAATGCTATATATCATATACAAGACTACATTAAAGATTTTATAAGCATTTGTAGAAATGAACATGAATTTCTTAAAGATGATTTTTAAAGGAGCTGGGTATTTTAAGCTATATACATCTATATTTAATAATCTAAGTGATGTTTTTAGAGCATACATAAAATCATATACAGGGCCAAAGAACGTACTCGATAAATCATGCTTCATGGATGAAATTTTTGAAAGTATATTTCTATAATCTTAAATATTTTTGCTTGAATTAAAGTTTAGTTGAATAAGTGGTGTGTGTAGGCAATATACAGGGTTGTAAAAATAATTCCAGTACATTTTCCAGATATCGATAAAAAATGCTGATGGCAAATTTTCACCCGATACTTTGTTTTGTTACTCAATTAAATTTTAACAAATTATCTAGAATAGCAAGAATAAAAAATGTAGTTAGCAAGAATAATAAAACAATATTTAAATTTTACTTGTTCTTACAAAAAATGTCGATATGATTCATTAGTTTTAAAAATAATTTTTTGGTGTTTCAGAACTACCGTCATATTTAAAATGATTTTTTAACAACATGACATGCATTCTTTCAAAGCATAAAATTCGTTTTTTTTTCAGATTTATACTGTATAGTTAAATACACTATACGACAAAACACAAGTTAACAATTTTAAAAACTTTAGTGCAAAATTATTTCACAAATATAAGTCGCATTTTCTCTGTGATCTTAATATCAAACATTTTTTTTCAAATTTATACTGTTTGATAAGCTAAATTATAAGATAATAAAAGTAATAAAAGAGAAAGTAAAAACACCTCCAAACTTCTTTTTTTTTTTTTTTTTTTTTTTTTTTTTTTTTTTTTTTTTTTTTTTACTGCATCATGTCACTAACTTAATAAGATGTATTTTGACTATTAAAGATCAAGGGGTGAAGTGGTCTTAAGGAACAGAAATGTTTTATGAAAAGGAAAATGTATCATGTTTTTGATACGTGACATGTTATGAACGACATACAGGTTTGAAAAGGCTAACTGAATAAAGACGTTTTCTTTTGTGTTGTAGAAGAACCATTCTGAATCGATTGATACAGACAAGAATCACAGGATTTCTTTTTTTTTTCATTTGAAAGCTGAAAGGCTAGATATATTGCGTAGTGTAAAATTTATAGCACAGTGCATAATTTATATATTGTGAATTCATTAAAAATGACTTATTTTACAATTCACAATAATTTTATTTTCAGAAGAATTCAGAATCAAATATTAGTTGATATTTTACATAATATAAAAATGTAGATTCAAAAATGTCAAAAAGAATTTTGCATTGAAATTCTTAATATCAATTAATTAAAAGTTTATATAGTATAACATTATAATAGAAAAATAAACTTAATACAAAGTGTTCAATGAAAAAGAATCTGTGATATGAAATCATGTGTAGTTTTAAATAATTTTATTTTACTTTATTACGCATATTGTCCCATAATTCTTTGAATAATTTATTAAAAAATTCATTTAAATCAGATGCTTTTACCTTCAAACTAAATTACAGAAATAATTGATTTATTTCTAGATCACCGTTTTTTTCTAGCTAAATTTAGTATGCGAAGAAATTAAAAGAATTGCTTGGGGATCTGATTTATATTCATTTATTCTTTGTCCGCCTTGCTGTCAATTATGAAAAATAGCTTTTTGTAATGCCAACTGTAAATTTTTTGCATGAATAAATGGCTGCAATGTAAAAAAAATCCATTAAATTTACGGCAAAAACTGCTGGCAGTGTTTGTTGTAAAAAATGCAGTAAAGTTAGATGTAAATTTATTAATTACATCTAATTTTACAGCAATTCATACGGCAAAAACTGAGGGCAACATTGCTGCCAGCACTTTTTGCCGTAAATTTAACGGATTTTTTTTTACAGTGTGGTTATAAACACAAGAATTCTTAGTAAAACTTATACCATATTATTTTTTGTGCATGCGGATCATTTTTATTTTTTCTATCATTTTAGGAGAAATTGACTTTCATGGACTGACACGTGATAAAATCACCACTATATCAGTGCCCAAAAATGTTGGTTTTAAAAGTAAGTGCAGTGTTTGAAAACTTATGTGCAGGGATTTAGTGGAGGGTATACGTTGGTATACACCTTACACCTTTTGGAATTTTTAAAAGAACACCGTATATCCCTGTTTCACAAGAAAGCTATTGTATACATATTCTAAGGTATACCCCCTGCATTGAGCGTATATCCTCTGTTATTTTTACGACCTTCCTCGTGTGATATATTCACAAATTGTGAATCAAACAATGTTCGCTTAAAAATCAATACAACATTCTGCAGATTTTATACTTCTACAAATCTATTTGAGCAATATAAGTTGAGTTTATACTTCTATAATACAAATGAACAAGACTAAATTTATTCAAACTTGCGTAATTTGTTTTGGTAAAATAAATTTAAGTTTAATTTAAACCTTTTAAAAATAAATGAACTATCGATTTATTTGTTAAAATATATACATAACTTGCTACAGACATTTTGTAATAAACTATTACTATATCTAAAACTTGAACCTTTAGCTTTATTAAATTAAACTTAAGTAACATCAGAAAAAAGCAAAAAGAATCATAATCTTTTGTCGCTCAGAATAACAAAAATCGAAACAATTCGAAAAAATTAAATTTAAAGATTGGAAATCGAATCATTGAAACGGAAGCTGATGGAGTATAAAGGTATTATCGCACAATTTTATTATCGATATTTCTGGCGCTTTGTGGTTATATGACAAGTGTTGAAACCCATTTTAAGCAAAAAGTAAAAAACTGAGTCTTTAACAGTTTTTTCTTTTTAATGATGCTTATATTGAGTGAATATATAAGATATTCTATTTAAGATGAAGAACTCAAATTGTTACAAGAAACGAATATTCTTAAAATTAAAGAAAATGTAATCCGTTTTGATTTGTCAAATATTAACTGCGACATAGGGGCTTGTAAAAATTAAAACTATCTAAAAAAATTTATGTGTATGTTTTAAAGAGTGTGTCATGTCAATAATTGCATTATTATTTACAAATCAAAGTTAAAAAAGAGAGAATAACCTTAGGTGTTCAAAAGATAATACAGATTATAATTTTCCAGATGTGATAAATATCACAATTTACAAAATTATAGAAATTTTATTATTCTAAGAATTGAGATTAAAATATTATTGAAAGTATGCTTTTAAAACAATTATATGGGTGTTAAAAAAAGAAAATTTAGTTATTATATGAAAATTATGCTAAACAAATCCTATGTTTTTTATTACCTATTGTAGAATAATTAATAGTAATGTAAAAATTTATTTAAATCCTACTTAAAGATATCGCTGACGAAAATTTTGGTTTAAAACGGAATTATAAGAAAATATATTTCAATTTTTTTGAAAGTTCAAAAAATATATTTGCAGTAATTCCTTTATAAATTTATTTATTAAACTTATATAATAGGTGAATGTTTTCCTTCCTTGTAAACTGCATTAATATCTATTCTCTAGTAGTGCAATCAATTGATAGTATATATAAATAATTGATGTAACATTTTGTGTTTGATATTAAAAATATATACTATTATCTATATAATTTATTTATAATATTTTGTACTTATTTGTAATACATTATTAATTGATAAATATATATACTCTTCACTTCAATCGCAAATACAAAAAAATTTGATTTTCATGTTTATAATATTTCGTAAAATAGATCACGATAAAAATAATAATACAGTGTGAGAAAACATCTCATGATCTCCTTTCCCGTTTCGCTACTTCATACAATTTTTTAAATACTGTACAGTCTGACTAGTCAGGATTAACAGCTGACGTTGCCTCAAGAAAATAAGCATTTAAAGATACAAAGAGTGCCATGTTTTGAAATGTGACATACAGAGCACGACATGAAGGCTTGAAAATTCTAAAAGAAAAATTATTTATTTTTTAGTGAGTCGTTTAAAAGAATTTATTCATACATGCCGTTTTTAAATAAAAATAAAATTCTGTATTTTTTAAAAAAAGAAAGCATATTTGTATTTATATTTAAGTTTACATTTCATATTGATTTTGTTTATTATGTTAGAAAATTATGTTAAAATAGAAAGTAATGGTATTAAAAATACATAGAAATTAAATGAACAAAGTTTTTCAATGAGAAATAAGAGACGAAGTTTATATTAATAAACTGTTAAATAATTATAAAACTTTTAATATTTGTTTCTTCAGTAGACAGATTCTGAGGCTTTTCTTTCTCTGCAAACGACGAAAAATTTACATCAGTTACATTAAATATCAAGTCTGTTTTTCGATGCACAGTTCATTGATGAAAAATCGACGTACCCAAAATGATCTATTAATTACCAGAGATAACCCGCTTTCAATGCAACAGGCAGTTGTGTCGTTTTTAAAAATTGTAATTTTGAAAATTTGGTACTTATGGTTGAGGACATTTTGGAAATTTTAACGATAATTTAATGTTTTTTTTTATTTTAAAGATAATACAGGTATTTTTTTATTAAGGATGATTTAGACATTTTTAAATTTTAACACTAGACTTAAATTTTAAGACCAAGCTTTATTTTTTTTTTAAATTGCAAAGGCATTGGTAGAAAAACAAGCTGGAAATTGCACGTGAAGCGTAGCAAATGAAGAGCGTTCGTACGATAGCGAAGTTTTAAAAATATTACTCTCATATATCAATCTTATAAAATTGTAAATAGTGAATTACAATTAAAACGCTCATCAAACAATGCTCTCCCTATGCCATTATGTTATGGAATACTTTTGTGTGGCCTTATATATCAATAACAAATGTTCTTTGCACCAAAAATTATGTAAAATGTATATTATAATATATACTTTATAGTTTCAAATAAATTTTATTAAGTTCGAATGAGTGTAACACCAAAAATGCATTTGAAACATTTTTTCCTATTGACCGTAATGTAACGGAAAAATTTTGATTGTCCCTGTAATTGATCTATTCATCCGATTTTCATAAGATTTGAAATAACTCGACAAAATTATGTAATAATTATGTATTTTAAATTTCAAACGTATACAATACATTTTAAACTTTTTCCTCATTGACCATAATGTAAGTGAATACTTTTGATTGCCCCTGTAATTGATCTATGCACCCGATTATCAAAATATTTGAAATAATTCGACAAAATTATGTAATAATAATTTATTTTAAACTTCAAACGATTAAAATGCATTTGAAACCCCCCCCCCCTATTGACCGTAATGTAATGGAATACTTTTGATTGTCCCTGTAATTGATTTATGCATTCGATTTTCATAAAATTTGAAATGACTCGACAACATTATGTAATAATTATGTATTTTAAATTTCAAACGATTCGGTTGGGTAGTTTTTGTGTTGTTATATGCGGACGGACGGACGGACAGACGGACGGACTGAACGACCACTATAGGTGCTGCGTATTTACATAATTACGAACGCACCTAAAAATGGATATGGTCACAAAAACGTTCGCTTAATTGAAATAAATGAAATTTAGTTAATGTGAACCATTAGAAAAAGATCAGTTTGCAGAAACATTTTATTGGTTGTACAACTGGACAAAAATATAAAATTTAATATAATTAACCTTTCAAAATCTCTAAAATTTTTTAACTATTCTGAAATTAAAAATTCTGAAAAATTAATGTCAATCCATTAGAACTATCCAAAAAGTTCATGATAATTGTGATGAAGTTATTTTAATCCCTAATTTAATAGTTTAATTCCTAAGTTATAGTTAAAAATTATTGAAAGAATGGAGAAAAAATTGCTGGATTATAAGGTAAATTTACAAAAGCTCATATTTTAACTTAGCAGCTTAGATACTGAAGGTTGCAAAAATTTTAAATATAAGTTTAGTAGTTTAATAAGTAAAACCTGCTTAAAAACCTATGACGGAATGTTATTTTCATCTTGTTTTTAATACAAAAAATGTATAATATAAATTTTAAAATGTTCAGGTTTACTTAAAGAGCAAATAAATAAATAAATAAGTAAATAAATAAATAATAATTAAATAGAGATGTTAACAGTAAAATTTATTTAAAAACATTTTACTATTTTCAGGCCTTTATCATACTGTTCCTCAGAGAGTATTTTTGTTTATACAAATAGATGATTCGGTTTTGAACATACGAGCCAAAAATTATTACAGTTGAAAATAGTAGTTTTTTAGATTAAGCTTAATCAGAGAAGATATTTATTATTATTAATTGCAGTTTATTTACTTTATTATTCCACTCTGTATTCATCCGTCACTTTAAATTTTCAATAGCGTACCTTGAAGATTGAATTAGCAGTGTTTGAGATGAAAATCGGTAAAGTTTTTCATTTAACTGTTATACCATAAATTTTAGTTTGTCATTTTCTCAAATTGTCAGATTTATTTTCAGAATATTAAACCATAAACTCGATATATTGTAGGATATGGCGACGTTACATAATTGATTATTTTTCATAGAGTTTTTATAGATTCTCTGATAATGGATACATAACAATTGGATGTTGGGAATATTACTTTTACATAATTAATCTATTGTAATATTCTGATTGAGATATAAGCGAGAGAGACCAGGGGACTGGTGACAAAATTTTACATCGGATTTATATTTTTTATTCGCATTTTGAGATTTCTATTGATTTTTACGATGCATCATTGATATAAAATGTTATAAAAACATAATAAATAGTTATCTTGTAATAAAGAAAGAATGAGAATATTAAGTTATTGGAAATCCAAACAAAACACCTTATATACATTTTTTTTAAATATTCTTGCTCAAAAATTGAATAAAGATACACATAAATAGTATGAAATAAACTCACTGTTTATTGAATTATATAATTGGTAAATCTTTAATAACTAATGACAAAAAGTTATGTTTAATGAAAAAAAGAGTTTTGTTATTTTTAACAAAATTAAAATTCACCGAAACAATATTGCAAGACATTATATGAACTATGTACAATAAAGGTGATTTAAAACTCTGTGTGAGAAATAGTTTTACATGTGGATATTACTTATTTCATTTCAAATGAAAATCAAATTTTGAATTGCTTAAAAGGCGCAAATGCCGACCTAGTGAAAAATATTCCATGCCGGGAATCGAACACGGGCCATCAGTATAGCGCACTGACGTTCTACCAACTAAACCACATGGAACGACACCCAGCAAGGAACCCATCACTATTACATGTTGGCAAGGCTACAAAAGCAGCACAAGATGGAATACACAAAGTAATCCAGCATCGATTGAATGACATCGATTCAATCGATGCTGGATTAATTTGAGTTTCGTGATTGCCCCAGATCGGTGGCTCGCGGATTGTATTCCATCTTGTGCTGCGTTTGTAGCCTTGCCAATATGTAATATTGATGGGTTCCTTGCTGGGTGTCGTTCCATGTGGTTTAGTCGGTAGAACGTCAGTGCGTTATATTGATGGTCCGGGTTCGATTTCCTGCATGGAATCTTTTTCACTAGGTTGGCATTTGCGCCTTTTAAGCAATTCAAAATTTGATTTTCATTTGAAATGTTACATTGAAGGCGTATTTTCTCTCTGGAAAAATTTCCACGCATCAATATTACTTATTTCTTCAATTGCGTGCAATTGAAAGATTGAATACTATAAGAAAACATAGACCTTACTGACTTTTCTGAAGTTATTCTTAACTTTTTCTGCTTATTATTTCAGTATTCCCAATCAATTTATAGCACATTTTAAGTTAATTATTTGTTATTGTACGACAGGCATTTAAATTTCATTATCCCATTAATATTTACTAAAAACTATCACTGAATTTATTGTACGGGATATAAATATAATTTAAATATCAACCATAATTGATGCAAAATAAAATATTTCATTTCGTTAGTTTTATATGTCTGCTTTTTATAACTGACTTATTTACTCTCTTTAAGCTTTTTACCCCGGAACAAGTCACTTCATGCAATCATATTCAAATATTCTGCTGTTTTATCATAGAATTACTGCCACTACATGAAGCTAATATTTATATTTAAAATTTATGGTACATAGAAAAGGAAATAATGGCAGTTAGTCTGCGAACTTCGTATTAAAACTTTGATTACTGTTATTCAAGCATCAAATTTATATTATAATTAAAAATTATAAACTTTAATTTATATTGTTATAGAATTCTTATTAAAATGAAAATTTTGAAGAAAGTTTTGACACGATATTTTTTACTAATAAAAATAATTTTAATTTTTTAATTATACTAGATTTGTTGAAGTAGTAAAAAAATGTATAAAAAAGCTCCATGATTTATATATATATATATATATATATATATATATATATATATATATATATATATATATATGCCGAGTTCTTTCAGTGTGAGAAATTAGAATATGGATAAAAACCTTACTTCAAAGTTGATAGATTTCCCCTGAATTATAAGATAGCAAATTACTATGAATTATATAATTTGTTACAAATAGTAGTAAGGCAAAATTTCCCATGCATAATTATAGTTTAAATTTAATTTTTGTCAATAAATTTTATAAATATATTCCATACTCGATGAAATATATATTTTATACTTTCCCCGAGAATATTAATTTATTTCTGATAAAGTGATGTTACTTTGTTACAATGTTTAAAAAAATAAATATTATTAAATGGCAAGTTTATTTGCCATAAAAGCAATTACTGAGAGGAAAAAAATAATAACAGTATAAGATCGTGTAACGTTGATAAATTTTATTTTACCTTGATAAGATTGAAGAAAAGTTTTTCCTTCCTATTTTCCAAACTATAAGAATAATAAAAATCTGCGAAGTTTTTTTTTTCTTTTTTGGGTGAAATAAAAATTTCGTTCATTCAATAGTTCCTTCTTGAGAAATTTTTCTGTTTTGTAGAAAAAAAATCTTTTAGTGTATTCTTAATTTAAAACATAGCGAATTTCAATGATGCAGTAAATTGAAAGAAAAGTTTTTTTCAAATTTATATGTTTCCTTACGTAGGAAAGTTTAATTTTAAAGCAAAACTGTTCCAATTGTCCCTTTTATTTAACGAATGTAGATGATTTAAAATCTTATATTTCTTAAGAATTTTTCATATAGTTTTACCATATGACAATATACTAAATTAAAATGGGAGATTCCCGGATAGAAATCTGTCAGGTCACGGAACATTTGTGCGTAATAGTTGAGCGCGTGAGGATTGTTTCATACTTAGAGGCATGATATGTGCACTGAAAGATATCGCAGAATTATTGCAGTGGAGAAATCAGTGTTATGCACAAAAGAGGATATTTTTTTGACGAGATCGAGAGCTAAGGGAAGAGAGTTGGATGTGAGCCATTTCCTTGGCCAGCTCCATACATGCAATGCATGTCAGGAAGCTTCACATTGGTGTGACGATGCATGTTTATTATATTCGTGAGGGGAATGACATTCATGTCAGCGAAGCGCTTTCATCCACTGAGATCCACAAAGTCCTCTAACGCCTCAAGGATGCATTTCTGCACCAACATTCCTACACGAAATCTGCTCATTTATGTCCCGTATGCCTGTATTGACATTTATGCCATATATTTTTGAAACACCATGTAAGCGAAAGACAAACCATGAAAGCAAACAGACAAACTGAATTCAGAAACCTGTTTTAAAGATCAAGAACTAGTAAAATAATTTCTAAAGAGAATTTTATTTTGTTGTGACAGGTAGTAGAAAATGAACAGTATCTAATATATTTATAATATATGTTTTGAACTTTTAATATACAATTTTGAAATTCTTAATATACTGTGTATTAGGAACCTTTACAATATTGTTATTATTCAAAAAAAATGCATACATATAAACAAATCCTTTTATAATACAAGACAGATTGAAAAGCTTTTGTGGTCTTTGATCATTCGAAAATGTACAGTGATAAATCTCTGCTAATGCATAGCATTAATTTCTTAAATACATAAAAAATATTTACTTTTTGGAGGACTTCCATTTATCTAAAAAAACATTTTGGTTCTTTTAAAATAGAATACAAATGAAATAAGCAAAAGAATTAATTCATGAATAAAAGGAATGCAAACAATCAATGTAATCAATAAAATCAGATAAAAGTTGAGACCTGAGTGTTTGGTTTATAGATTCTTCAGCTCCGTTAATGACAAAGAACATTAAGGTAAGATTAGATAAACATTACTTTATATTTATTTATAAATTTAGACTTTGTCTCTAATGGAAATCTGATGATAACATGTTAGGACAATCCCAAGTGAAAGGAAAATAATTTTTAATGGAGATTTAAATATTACAAATTAGATTTTTTACTTTATTTAAGACATGCTTATTTAATTTATGCAGATAAATATGTCTGAAGTCATAGCTATTTGATGTACGTACCTATAAATATCTATTTTTTTATTTTAAAAAGTAACCAGGAAGTATTGATACCGTAGTATTACTTTAAAATACAAGGTAGAAAAGTTTAAAAACATTTTTTTCTTCATAAACATATAATATGCGATCTTTGTTCTTTTAAAAATCTATTATAATTATATTTTTGTTATTGTAAAGGTTCTTTTAATCTTTACTATATTTGTACATATCTTAACTGGGGGAGAACAATATTTAAGAAAAAATACCCCTAAATGTCAACTGACCGTTCAAAATGTTTTTTATCCATTTTTACATATTGTGTACCCTTGCTGAAGTAGAATGTAGTTCAGACAGAAAATAATTTTATTCTGTTTGAATTTGTTAGTGCTTTGTTTGGATAAGAGAATAATTTTATTAATCAGAAAATTGAATAAAGGTAAATTAATCATTTTAAAATACAAGAAAGATTACAAAGCATTTGTAGTCTTTCTTTTTTCGAAAATGTACAGTGATAAATCTATGATAATGCCTAACATTAATTTCTTTAGTACATAGAAAGTATTTATTTTTGAAGGACTTCCATTTATCTAAAAAAATTGGTTCTTTTCAAATAGTATCGGAATGAATTAATTAAAAGAATTAATTCATGCATTAATGAAATGCAAACAATCAAAGTAATCAATAAAATCAGATAGAAGTTGAGATCTGAGTGTTTGGTTTATAGTTTATTCTGCTCCGTTAATGGCAAAAATCATTAAGCTAAGATTAGGTAAAGATTGCTTTATATTTATTTATAAAGTTACATGTTATCTCTAATGGAAATTTGATGATAAGAAGTGAATCAAATCCCAAGTGACAGGAAAATAATTTTTAATGGAAACTTAAATATTACAAATTAGATTATTTACTTTATTTAAGAAATGCTTCTTTAATTTAATGCAGATAAATATATCTGATGTCATAGCAATATGAAGTACGTAACTATAAATATCTATTTTTTATTTAAAAAAGTAACCAGAAAGTATTGATACCCTAATACTATTTTAAAATACAAGGTAGAAAAAGTTTAAAAACATTTTTTTCGTCATAAATATATAATATACGATCTTTGTTTAAAAACCTATCATAATTATATATCTGTTACTGTAAAGGTTCTTTTAATTTTTACCACAGTAGTACAGATCTTAACTGGAGGAAAATAATGTATTTTACAATTAAATGTCAATTGCAGCTTCAAATTGGTTTTTATCCAATTCTACATAAATGGTGCAACCTTGCTGAAGCTGAATGTAGTTCAGATAAAAAATAATTTTATTCTGTTTGAATTTGTTAGTACTTCGTTTCGATAAGGGAATAATATTTCGCGATCATTGAATATCTTTTTACTCTCATAGAGCATATAACTTCTTATAGAATACAGTGTTCGACAAAAGTTTAAACACTGGTGTTTTTTAAACTTAAAAAAAAATACGAACACTTGAGATTTACAAATGGCTATACTTATTTTTAAATATATTTTAAACAATGCAAGATAAAAATAATGGTTATAATATAAAATAATATTTAATTTAACTCAAAAAAGTAAAATTTGCATATTGCAATTTTTTTTTTACTTTTTTGATTTTTTGCCAACTGTTCATAGAGAAATGCAAATTTCTAAATTATGATGTCACATGTCTGAAATATTTAAGTATATCTCCATATAGCATCATTTAGCGAAGATACCGCGAGCTAAACATATTCAGTTAGATGAGGTAATTGAAGTAGGAAAGCTGAAATGGAAAGGGAAGTCTTGCAGAAATTTCATCAGCATTGAATCATCCAAAGTGGTATATCTATGAAGTATAGTCTAAGAGTGACTCCTTCAAAACAGAACATAAATCTGGAAAACCATCTTTGACCAGAAAATGAGATGACCAAAGGATTCATAAACTGACATTTACACAAATTATGATTGCTATTTACATTAAAAGTAAGTCAGTACTTGTGTATCGACGGACATGATTCGTAGATGAAATAAAGAAACAGGTAAATCAATTTACACGAAAATGATAAAACAATCAGCTTTAAAATCTTGCGACAAATTGGCGATAATGCAATGAACTTGAAAATATTCATCATATGGACCCAAATGGTACGCTGTGATATTCAGTAACGAAAAAAAAGTGGAATATGAATGGCCCAAACGGGTGGGCATACTATTGGCACGACTTGCATAAAGAGTCTGGGACTTTCTTAAGTCGATAACAAGGACGTGACTTTTTAATGCTTTCGTCCTCATTTTTCTTTAATGCTCCAGTATATCTAGAGTTATTCAATGATTGCCAAGCAACACAAGAATACATACATAAGTCGAAGATCAATTTTTTGTCATTTGGGGAACTTTTAGCTGGTCAAAGTATGGATTTTAGCAAGATGATGCGTCTATGCATGTTGCATACAAAACAAAGATTCGCTTAACTATGAAATTACTACTGATCTCAACTGGCCGGCGTATAGCTCTGATCTGGATCCAATCGAAAACCTTTGTAACATCATATGTCGTAAAATTTATGCAGATTTTTGCTATACTATTCTCTTAATGAGCTTCGAGCTGCTGTTGAACATGTTTGGTATAAAATAGACCTCCAAGTGATGCATCATTTCGTTTCTTCGATGAAAAGTCACATTCTTGTACTAATTGTAGACACTGTGGGTGCAAATCGATCTTAATTTGTTGCTATTTTTCTATAAATATACAAATTGTCTATACTTTTGCCGCAATGTCAATTGCGTTTTTTCTTCATTATATATTATGTAAAAGGTAAAATTTAAAATTTATTGTTTGTGAATAAAGGATAAGTCACAAATAATGTATGACAGATGAATTACAAAAAATTGGTGCATACTTCTGAATATAAAAGCGTAGCCGATCATTGTCTAAACTTTTGCTGAGCACTGTAGAAAAGGAAATATGTGAAAATAATATTTATTTTATATAGGTAGTATCACTTAATACCGGGTGTCCAGTAAATGACTGACCCATTTTAAAATTAAATAACAAAAAAACGGTTTGTGATAAAAATGCGCGGTTTGCGGTATTGTTATTAGAATATCAATAAATTTTTAATACGCACTTCCTTCAAATAGTTCTAATTTCGGCCAAAAAATGGCGCTGGCGGCATCAGACTGTAGAAATACAGCCTGTTTTCTTGTTCTGAAGCTGATGATCTTTCCGGCTCATTTTTCCGAGTCGAATCTGAGTCGAAATGTTGAATCGACTCTCCACTCCCAGACTGCAGAAATAGGATTTGTTGATTGAAACGAGATTTAAAATAACATTTAAGATTGAACTAGGTCTATTGTAACCTCCTCAGAAAAATATCAGAGGGAACTACAAAAACTATATAAAATTACTGTAAAACATCTCCAAATGTGTGTCAATCTATGAATAAATATTTATGACAAGCAAACATTTGTTAAAGAAACTTAGAAATATTTTTAACAATTCTAGAAAAATTTAAATTAATTTAAAGGGTATTCTTTAGTGTTTTTTAAAAATTCTCTTCGGAATACGTTATTTTAACCGCTTAACTGATACACTTTTTTACGTACAATGTAATGAAAATATGGGATAAACGCCGCTTTTTTAAACCTAAAATAATAGTAATATTTAATTTAAATATTTCTTCTATTAAATAGTATGAAATCGCATTTAAAATTTTTAGTAGTGTCAGAAAGCTTTAAGTGATGGAAGAAGCATACTATTATTGCCGGTACGTTGTACGGGCAAATATAAAAATATAAAAATATATTTGCGTAAATATGATTTACTATCTTTTTTAAATTTTGTAGAAAAAATACTAATGTTCAATTTATTTTTCAATATTAATATATTTAAAATTGAAGTAAAATAAGTAGACATTCAGTTTTATCTAAAATATCTATGACCCCACCAGTGGGCGATAGGTTCTGACGTCTCAACTGGTAGACGGAAGTGCTGGGTTCGAACCCAATAGCGTCTGTCGGCATAACCGTTCGGAGTTTTCCGTGGTTTTCTTCGAACCTTAGATTTTCTTGTGTAAATACGGGTTAGGTACCCTTAGAAAGACCCACACACAGGGCATCCCACCCCTTTCTGACCTATATCCCACGTGTACATAATAAATTAAACCAAACTAAAATATCTATATGCAATTTTATGGCAAAACATTTTTACGGAAACTTTTTACTGAAATAAAGTTTCGTTTCTTTTTGTTCTAGTTTTGTTCTTTTTTTTAAATATTGCATGAGACAAAAGCTGTTGAAAATATTTCAGAAGCCAATGCAGTATTCACTGTCCCGATCCTTTCTTTCATTTGCTATTTCCCGATTCTATATTTTTCTCCTGTTGGATTCGATGAGTTGAAATACGAATCGATTTTACAAGCCTAGATTACAACTTTTGAAGCTATATTTGTGCAATGTAATACCGAATAACAGTAAAAAAACAATGAACATGAAATTGATGCTCTTAGCACAATGTCATGTTTAAATTTTTATGGATTTGCTTCATCTACACTGTAAATAGAAGAGGTTATTACAGTGCTGATTTAAACGCCAGTTGAGACGTCAGAACCTATCGCCTACTGGTGAGGCCGTAGATATTTTCGATAAAACTGAAAGTCTACTTATTTTAGTTCAAATTTAAAAATATAAATATTGAAAAATAAATTGAACATTGGTATTTTTTTATACATAATTTTAAAAAGATAAAAAATCATATTTTTAATAATATTTTTTATTTGAAATCAGATACAGGAGATATTTTCAGAATGTTTTTTTTCTCGTTCTTTTCCTCATACCGGTGGCGAGGTGTGTGCAAAAGAGATCTTAAAATCTCTCACGGCTTTCGTAATAAAACTTTTGGCTACGTTAAATGACAAAATATGAATATAAAGTAGGAATGAATTCGGTTTTCGGAAAAATTAATAATATTTTGTTTTAAGCAGATTTTTGCCTTAGCCGGTAGTTTTGTATGTTTCTTTCTACTTCAGGATCAATAAATTTTTATGTTTAAGACAAGATTTGTTGTAGACGGATTCCTTTATATTAAGATTTAGAAAATTTTAATGTGCAGATTTATAAGTTTTCTTAGACAGAAGACTTGGCAACGCTATTTGCATACCATTGTTTTAAATTTTTAACTGATTTGCCCGTACAACGTACCGGCAATAATAGTGTGCTTCTTCCATCATTTAAAAGCTTTCTGACACTACTAAAAATTTTAAATGCAATTTCATACTATTTAATAGAAGTTATTTTAAATATATATTATTTATATATAATATATATGTATAAAATATATGTATATAAATATATGTTATTTATATAAATTTAAATTAAATATTAAGATTATTTTAGGTTTAAAAAAGCGGCGTTTATCCCATATTTTCATTTCATTGTACGTAAAAAAGCGTATCAGTTAAGCAGTTAAAATGACATATTCCGAAGAGAATTTTGAAACACTAAAGAACATCCTTTAAATTAATTTAAATTTTTCTAGAATTGTTAAAAATATTTCTAAGTTTCTTTAACAAATGTTTGCTTGTCATAAATATTTATTCATAGATTGACACACCTTTGGAGATGTTTTACAGTAATTTTAAACTAGTTTTTGTAGTTCCCCTGATATTTTTCTGAGGAGGTTACAATAGACATAGTTTGTTACAATAGACCTAGTTCAATCTTAAATGTTATTTTAAATCTCGTTTCAATCAACAAATCCTATTTCTGCAGTCTGGGAGTGGAGAGTCGATTCAACATTTCGACTCAGATTCGACTCGGGAAAATGAGCCGGAAAGATCATCAGCTTCAGAACAAGAAAACTGGCTGTATTTATACAGTCTGATGCCGCCAGCGCCATCTTTTGGCCGAAATTAGAATTATTTGAAGGAAGTGCGTATTAAAAATTTATTGATATTCTAATAACAATACCGCAAACCGCGCATTTTTATCTCAAACCTTTTTTTTTTTGTTATTTAATTTTAAAATGGGTCAGTTATTTACTGGACACCAGGTATATCCACTGTAAGGGAAAAAAATAAATGTATAGCGGTATAATTTTGACAATTGTTTATATGTGAAGCATACTCATAGAGGCTAAAAAGAAAACTATGGACATGTGTGAAACTGAATTTTCCAACAACTAAAGTATATATGGTTTTTATTTTTCTTAATTAAATTCCAGTATTCAAAAGTCAAACGTCCGCAAGATGCTAATCGACTTACTGAAAGAGACCTGGGTGATAGTTTTATGTTTATCGGGGAGTTATTTTAAAATATCTTGTTCAAATTTTAATATTTTTACATGACGTTTTTGATTAGGATAGCTGAAGACGATCTACAACCGGGCTAGTTTTGACTTTTTCGATTTTGGTTTCAGATTTTTCAAAAAAAAAAAAAAAAATTATTTTAACCTTCAAAACCGGTGTCGAAATCGAAACCATCAAGATATTAAAAACTATGTAACCCAAATCGAAATAGTAAAAACTAGCTTGGTTATAGATTGTTCCTCGGTTATTCTACGCAAAATAAAAAATAATGTGAAAATATTAAAATTTGAGCAAGATATTTGAAAATAATAGACTTAACATTAAACACCATTATAACTCCATAGACTTAACATTATGATGCAGGTCTTTTTCAACGAGATGAGTGGCCTGCTAAGTCGTAAAAGCATAAAATAAATTTGATTCATCGAGTTGGGAATGCACTCTTCATTAATGAAAAAATTAGCTGTTTTCAATTCATTTTAGCGTTGTTTCACTGGATCACAGTTTGATAAATGTATAACATTTATCAGAGTTGAAATGTAGAAAGATCTGAATTATAATTAATGGTAATACACTGTTGATGGAATGTTTTAATATTATTTTATATTCAAAAATTGTTCTTTTTCTAATTCACTTTTGTTTGTAAAAAATAAACGTTTACATGGTTAAATAGAACACGCATGTTTTTTAGGGAACATTTTTATTGTTAATTTGTAAGCAAAATCTTTTTGGGTATTTTTACAATTTACTATACTTGAAGATTTTTTTTTATTTCATTCATATTTTTTTCTTTAATTTCTAGATTTACCGAATTAATAATAAGAAGAATAATAATTTTATCCACTGAATCGTATCATTCCTGCAAGTAAAAAATATAAATTTTAAATGAAAATTTATTGAAAAAAATATACATTGAAACGAAAGCTAATTTACCGAGAATAAAATTATCATTATACAATTAGATGAACTACTTTTTTTACGCAAACTTACCTTTCAAATTCTTTTAATAAAGCTTTTAGCATAAATGATGGGATCATCCAGAAATTTAAAAAGAAAGTACATAATTACTGTATATTATAGATATAAAGTAATGCCTTGAATTGGTATAGAATCAAAAAAGTTATCAATGTAGGCATTATCAATACGAGTGAAATTGACAACAGTTCTTTGATAGAAAATTATATTATTAAAAGTAAATTTTTTTTTCAGATTTCTTGAATCAGAATTAAAAAATGCATTTTCGCAAGCAAACGCTTCCACAACAACCATTACGTGAAAGGTGGATTTCGAAAAAAAAAAAATCAAAACGAAAAAAATAACATTTCTTGTTCCAGTTAAGATAAAATAAGATTTAAACGTCATTTTAAGCAGAAAAAACAAATAACTAATTTTTAATGTAATAAAATATTTTTAGAAATTTTGTAGAATTTTGTGTGCCAGATTCTCTTAAGCTAAAAAAGCAAAATATTATTTTTAAACGCACAAAGAAGTAATAAAATTTATACTATTTCACAATACACTATAAATAGACTAAATATGTACATATTTGTGTTCCGGACCCCTTTAGGGTTTGTTTATTAGAAGCAAAATGACGGGGTCAAGCTATGAGAACTGGGTTTAGATTGGATAGAAGATGAAGGAAAAGAGGAAATCGCTGATAAAACAATAGGAGACTACCAAAGACAATTAATAAGAGTGTGTAACGAGTGATCTAATGCGAAACACAATATTAAATCTTTTGTAGCATATCATTTTTTAACCGACTTCAAAAAAGGAGGAGGTTACCTATTCAAAGGGTATGTATTTTTTATGTATGTTCATCGATTACTCCGAAATAGATAAATTTGGTTTTTGTGTTAAATGAAGAAGTTTGCTTTAGGACTGGCACCACTTCTGTTTCATTGAAATGTGTTCAACACTTTTTAAGTAATTAGGCAAAAGCTATTAAAATTAGTAATTTCTCGCAAATTAACTTTTATTTTTGTAACAGTTTTCATCATAAGCATAAAATTATATGTTTATATGAGTCAGCGATAAGTTGTTGCCAAGCCTGGCATCATTTAGTGAAATATCATCAAATTTGGCGACCAAAATAAGTTACCATAAATAAAGCCAACTTAGCTGTAGCTGACTTATTTCGCAACATTCCCATTCAAATTTAATAATGAATCATTTCCAATCGGTTTCTTCGGGTTTGTTAATCGCCAGTCATATTTACAATTGTCAAAGGTCAATATCATTTAGAATGTTAATTTAATGTGCATTTACTTAACCTCAAGATGAAAATTTTTTTGTCCTTTGTAAGGAATTGTGTTTATTACGCTTTTTACTATATAGTTAAAAAGTTCTACGCTTTAAAAGTTTAAATAATCAACTTTCATTACTTTTAATTTTATTTTGAACATATTTTTGAAGGGATTTTGTGAGACTATGATTGTCTTTATCGGCGTCGAATTATATATTTAATAAAATATTATTGTCTGATTTTATTACTAAACTGTATTTGAATATGTACAACAACATGTAAGTGCAATAAAAAGTGTATGAAACTTTTATTCTTTAATACGAAAAATTCCAATTATTATATATCACCATGTTTTTCCCTGCTAATTAATTTATAAATAAAAATGTATTTCAAACAATCTCAGAATGTTTTTATAGAAAAATATTTATTAAAGTACGGAATAATATAAAAAGTAAACAAATTTTAAAATGAATAAAAATATATATAACATTTTAGAACTTTCCTTTTTATTTCTTATTTATATGCAGCTGAACCTGTTTATTATTTTGAAAGAGATACCTTAAAAGTAAAATGTATTTCTTTTGTTTACTTTGCTATTTTTCTGAAAAAATAATTTAAACATCCGTGACCTCTTTTAGGAAATTAACAACCTCATTATTTTGTCGTAAATCTCAGAGTTCAATAAATTTTTAGACGGCTTCTTTCTATTCAGTGACATAAAACCGAATGTCATAAATAACATTTATTTAGCACTGTTAACATAAATATGCAGTAATGTTCTTAAGATATTTCTGCAGGTTATAATTTATTTAGTTTATTTTATTATTATTTTTGTAGCAGTATTTCGAGTTTTATTCTTAAAATCTTTTCATTATTTAGTAATATATATATTTATTATAAATATACAGGGTGTCCATTCTCAACGGCGGCCAATGGCTAATTATTAAAGCGTTAGTCATAGACGCAGAGTTCCGGTTATAAAATTATTTTAAATGAGGTAAATTATTATTTTAAAAGCGATATTAGCCATTAAAAATTTCTTTAAAAAATGCGAAATTTAAATTATTTCCCTAAGTCCTATAAATTATACTTAGTAAATTTTTCTTATTATACTGCCAAGTAAGACCAGAAAAAATGTTTTTTATTTTACTATTAAAATTCACAAAGTAACAGCTGTTTAAAGTTGATGCTTATATTTTGCTTCGAATTATGAGTCATTCACAAATTTAATAGAAATATGATTTCGTCAAATATATTTTAAAAAATTGTTGAGAGTAAAATAAATACTGCAAAGCCTTTAATCATTCTAGCATATGAATGCAAAATATACAAATTGTAATAAACATAAAAGAAAAAAAAACAGAATTTTTATAAAAAATATGATGAAAATTAATTGCCTTCAAAAATGATGCATATTTTAAAATGTTATTTATCATATAACATTAGCTTTCAAAAGTCAGATTACGTCATACATTTTTTAGTTTTTGCTAATTTTATACTGTGTATTTTGTACCGATGAACACGCTGAATGAGATTGACCTCCATTTTTTCCATCTCGTAAATATTTTTTGCAAATCATAAGTTTTAAAGTTAAAAAACGAGCAAAAAAATCATTTTATAAAATACATGCGTTTTTAACTTTTGATAAATATTTTTTGTATACTTTTTATCGCTGAAACCGAAAATGATCTTCATTTTTAAGTTATCAGAACTTTTCGCAAAGTGCTATTATCAAAGTTAAAAATTAAACTTCCACTAACCCTACCATCATACGATCCCTCAGCTGTATTGGTGTAAGTACACCAGTGTAAGATAAAAAGTTGAATAAATTATTGAAAATATATATATATATATATAATTTAATAACTGGAGTTTTACATCTTCATTATAGTATTATTATTTTTCAATATTTTACCTTTGACGTTTACGATTTTCAACAACATTCTAACGGGGTAGTTAAAAATGAAAGTGATTTTCAGATTCAGTGCTAAAAATGCACAAAACTTAAATCAAAAGTTAACGAACATAGCCATTTCCTCTAATTTTTGTAACCGATTTTTGCTTTTTTTTTAAGTTTAACAATTTATGATTTACGAAAATTCCTGACTTGATTTAAATTTATGGTAATTTTTCGTTTAACAGATAAAGTATATATAAAAGCTAAAAAACACAAATGTGTTCGTCTTGTATTATACAATCTAACGCACTACGTAATATTCCGTTTACTAACCTCCAGGTTTCACTGCAATATAAAAAATATTTAAGATAATATTATTTTATAGATTTAAAGAATTATCAATACAATTTAGAATGATTAATAATATAAAGGATTACATTCATATTCGTAATTAAGGGTTTTTATTTTTATTTATTTTTATTCTTTTTATATATATGAATATTAAAAGCACCATATTTTGCGAACATTAAAAAATACAGATAAAAGAACATTTCAATTTTACACATTTTCAAGACACAAAACGCCCGAGGGCAAAACTTTTTTCTTGAACTTTTTTTCAGTAATCCTGTATATATATATATATATATATATATATATATATATATATATATATATGTAAAATAATCAACAATAAACAATATACATTCATGTGAATTGCGCTAAAACGCTGCAGTAAAACACATAAATTAAAAATACACCTTCAAAATATTTAATTTAGCAAGACATTTAGCATCGAGTGGCAACAGACTTGGATTGTTTTTGGAATATGTTTTCTACTTTTTTCAATTTTATTTTGTTTTGGAATGTGGCAATGCGTCTAAGTTGGGATGTGAGTTTATTAATGTGAGTTGGGTGTGAGTTCGAACATATTTTTGCATCGTTTACTATGTTCCAGGTTCCAGGTGATACATTCATTTACTACTGTGGCGTCGAGTCCGGTGGGGGAGCGTGTGAAATATAGCCATCGGGCGTTTTACCATCTGATTTTGGCTATTCATCTTTCTGACCGAAACCTCCTGCCACTTAAATAAATTTCGCTTTGTAAATTTGAATGCTCGGCTGCTTTTTTGTAATAAAACCCATCGCTGACGAGGCTTGCAGCCTATTGTTTTGTATTTCGGTTGTTAAATTTTTAAGTTTTAAGGGAGTTTGTTTTGTGAGGGGGTGTGCTAATTCTTGCTAAATTTATAATTTTGAAGATGTATATATATATATATATATATATATATATATATATATATATATATATATATATATATATATAAATGTTGAAAATATCATATTTTCTGAATATCTAAAACAAAATACATCGAGAAAACAGTATTGCAAATTTTACCCATTTACAAGACAACGAGAGGGCAAAACCTTTTTCTTGAATATTTTTGGAATTAATCTAGCCGAAATTTTTAGTGTTATACTTTTAAATATGTATACATGGTAACCACCAAAATTATAATAATATTAGACTATCACCCGATTTATGTCTGTATGTAAAATTATTTCTTAATCGGATATTCGAAACTTAGCTAAAGTTAGAGTACAAAATTCGATTTGAAAAAAATCATACATATGATCGTTGAAGTTAATTAAAAACTTATAAAAATGATATAATTTTTGTTAAAAGAAATCATTAAAAGAAGCAGTCTTAAATCATTACAAAATAAAATTTATATTAAAATACAATTATTTGAAACTTATGAAAAGTTAATTTAATTTTAATATTTGTATAATTCTTTTAAAGCGCAAATGCACATGATACAATTTTTTCGAATACTTTAAGCACTTGATAAATTATCCCTCAAATCATGGTTGAACTCATTTACTTGCAGAAGAAGGAAAGTAGTATAAGTCAATTATTTCTAAAGTTTTATAACTCGGTCAATTTTAGTATTATGTGAAAGGACTTTTTTGTCTTACTTGTCAGTGTAATTGTAAAAATGTACTAAACATATATTATAGGACAGGGGAACCATAAAATAAATTAAATTTTGTATTTTTTAAAGAAATATTTTTATCGACTCAAACCACTCTTAAAATATTTCCTTATCTCATTTAAAACATTTTTGTAACAGAGAATATGTGTCTATGACTAACTGTTTCAGAATTTACCATTTGCCACCATTGAGAGTGGGCATCCTGGAAATAAATGGCTTGATATTAGAATAGTTTTAAAACGCTTCATAGTTTTTGTATCAATCGATGTATAAGACGTAGAGAATAGTTTTTAAAAACTCTATTAAAAAAACCCAATTACTTTTGAATTACAGTAACGCAGAATACAAATTTAATCCTTATTTTAACATCGTCTTTGTATATAAGATACTTCAGATTTATCAAATTAGCACAAATATTATCGCACTTTTTATTTATACGCTACTACTAAAATGTATTTTGAAAGTATTAAATGCTACATGTTATTTTGTTTAACTTAATTTAATATATTGGAACACTCACTGTTACTCTTTTTACCATTAGAGCTAATTTTAATAAATAATTCAAATTATTTTATTAAAAAAATGTAATTAAGATAAAAATTGCTATGTCCAGTTAAATACCAAAGTGGTCTACTCTAACAAAATATGTCTAATTTGTTACAAAATGTATTGCGTTTGTCTATATAATAAACTTTTGCTAGATTTATGATTAGAGTGTTACATGAGTAAAAAAGTTTTATTTAATATATTGAGCGGTAAAAGGCTTTTTTTTACAAATTAGATATATGTTACGTGGAACACAATGAGTAGAACATAGTGGAATTTAACTTATTATATCAATTTATATTGATTATATTTTTTAATAAAACAATTGGTATTATTTATGAAAATTTGCTGGATTTGTCACAAAATTTCTGAATAGACGTCTGCATATGTAGATAAATTTTTGTTGTGTTATAAAATTTTGCCTATTTTTACTCTTTTATGTAACATAACTTTATTCTTCTTAATTTTTTATATGTGAGAAAAATGCAATTATCTTTTCAGTTAATCATGACAAGCTTTATTTTAGCAAAACTATGACCAAAAAGTATTCAAAAGTCAGTATCCTCATGGTAAAGGGTGCAAACCTCGATAATAATTTCATTTATTTTAATGTGCGTAATTTAAAAACAATTCTTTGCTGTTAAAATACAGTTATTTAGTTCATGGTTTTAAAAATCGTTTGATAAAACAAATGAATGCACAAATTTTAAGCCATACAGCACCATAACATAATGCTACTGCCTCCTTGTTAGCCCCAATATGTTATTTCTTTCGGCCAGATATTAAAGTGTCGTCAGTAAGAAATAACATTCCCTTATATAAGCTAGTCGAAAAATAATGCAGATGTATCATTATACAATTAAATACGGATATTCTCTTATGCATTTTTTTTTCAGTTAGTGTAAGTTTGTTTCGAGTCTCCTAGTATTTATGTGATTAAATCTAAATAAATTAATCTGTTTTTAACAATTGGACGATTATTGTTTTTATACTGCAACTGGGCATCGGATTATACAAATATATCATATAAAATTGTTGTGTAGGCTTTAAAAGCAGATGGTATAGAGTATGAAAATAACTATCTTTAAATGTATTAGATTAATGTTTTTTGGAAAAACAACCGTTTCTAAAAAAAGGAAGGATTTTAGCTCCGAAAAGTCCGTAGAATTTATAAATATTCCAGTATTATAATTCGGCGAATTTTAGTTGTAAATTAAAGAGTGCTTTTTGTTGCTTTAAATTGCATTGCCTACGCGTTATTTCCTATTAAAACGTTTTTGAATCTTTTTAGCGGACTCTAAAGTTAAAGTAAAGTTTGGTTTTTATTTAAGTTAAAGAATTTCTTAGTTACTGTTATGATTGATATACTTATGTATTATTACAAAGGAAATTTGATTTAAACAGTAATAAAACTTTAAATAAAAATAAATAAAAATAAATTTGCGTAATGGCATTAAATTGCACAATTATAAGGTTCATTTCATATACCTACATGTATTTAAATAATTCTATTTTACAGATTGAGACAAAAATTTCAGCTTCAAACAGCAATTTAGCATAAATTTATTCCACAAATTCGAGAAATTAATTAAAAGATGAATTCCTGTGAAATTGAAAAAATATATATTTTTATTTATTTATTATTTTTTTCAAGAATTTAAATAGGAAAATTAATAACGTCAACGAAAAAATATACATTTAAAAAAGTTTTCAATAATTCAGCTTGTTAAAGATCTCACCCATACAAACATTAAATATGTTACTTTACAAAAAATACAATTTCCGAATCGCACTTTTTGATAATTATTACTTAATAGTATAGAGCAAAAAGTATTACTCTTGTAAAAAATATCTCGTAGTAAAGTCCGATTAGTGTTTCCAGGAGATTACTTAGGATAAACAAAAAAATACAAACCAAGAGAAACGGTAATCCCAAAAAACAACTTAATAACAAGTTAATACATATACATTTTGCTCAATTGCTATTATTTATGTTCTTATTATATAGATTACGTTCTTGTGCTTCGTACTTTGGTAATATTGTTTAAGAGAGTATTTTTTTATTATAATATACAATGTGAAATATTTATGTACACATACATAATATATATGTGTGTACTATCTATCTATCTATCTATCAATATATATATATATATATATAATACATATTTAAGCTATTAATTGAACATCACTAATTTTTTTTAGTCATCAACAAGCAACTAAATTTTGTACAATCTGTTTATAATTATTTAAATTTATCGAAAGCATTTACTTTTAATGTATAATTCTTAGGAAATGTGTTTTTTTAAATTTCCATTGTTCTTTTCCATTTTAAAATTATTATAAAACTTAATCCAGTTTTAAGCACGGAAACATTGTCTCAATTTTTTGTGTCAATTTCGCGGACCTAACCTTCAGGAATGGTAAGGGTTTACTTTCTCGTAAAAATATTAAAACTAAACATTGGTGGTGGCCGCATTTTGTAGCCTTTCTATAGATAAAGAAACTTAATACTTGAAAACACCATATGATTTTCAATGATTGTATTATGAGTTTACCAGTTTTACAGAAAATTTGAGTAAGTCATTGCTACAGAAACCTTTAGAATGTGATGAAGTTGCTATATTTACTGAGTTTCAAATTAATCATTGTGGATGTCCGTATGTGGTGATGAATAATGCAAATTGAAAACACAGAAATAGACAACAATGCGCATTAGAATACTAGAGTAAGAGTCAATACTAAAATAAAAGAAGTAGATTTCGCTACCATGCATTTTAACGAGGAGACGCCTGTATTTGTGAAAATCATCTATTCTGCTTTATTAGATTTATTGTTATTATATTATTAGGGAAACAAGAAAAAATGAAACATGTTGAAAATGTAACTAACGTATCAAGGATGAAATTATTTAATATAATAGGAACTACGTCATTTTTTTACTATAAACATTCGATAGTTTTAAAAATGTACCACGTATAAAAACAGTTCTTAACATCCTTAGAATAATAATCAAGACATATTTACATCGGTTCTTGAAAATTTAAATTCTAGTTTATTCTTCTGGTAGTAATTTTCAATAGCACCATGTCTGGTAATGCATTAATGTAATTCGTTCAACACCAAATTTTTATTTGCATAAAGAAATTACAAATATGAAAAGTTTTATCCTGTGAAAATAATTATTAAAATTACTTGAACGCTGTAAAATTTAAAGCATGTCAAGAAAATGTTTTGATGTATGTTTAACAATTATCTCAACATTTAGTAAACTGTTTATACGTAAAATAAATTGCTTTTATGTCTGTAACTTTATTGTACAGTACTAAATTTAATATATAATTCATTAAACTAATGTAATAATCATACTTTACGAGTTATGACATTGTAATTTTATAAACATTCAGATATTTTCTAGCAATTAATCAGAACTTTTCATTTCTTATTAAATATTGTTTTCAACCATATTGCGTAAAGTTTGTTTCTAATATGTAATACATTTTGTCTGTGGAAAAGGTCAAATATTATTATTAAACACTGTTTGATACCACTTTTTTTTGCAAAAATATGTTTATAATGGGTAGTATTAGTAATGCGTTGTAAGTTTTATCCTATGAAAATAATTATTAAAATTTTTTGAACGCTGTAAAAGTTAAAGCATGACAAGAAAATGTTTTGATGTATATTTAACATTTTTCTCAACATTTAGTAAATTGTTTATACATAAAATAAATTGCTTTTATGTCTGTAACTTTATTGTACAGAAACTAAATTTAATATATAATTTATTAAATTAATGTAGTAATCATACTTTACGAGTACATTGTAATTTTATGAGCATTTAGATGTTTTCTAGCAATTAATCAGAACTTTTCATTTCTTATTAAATACTGTTTTCAACCATATTACGTAAAGTTTGTTTCTAATATGTAATACATTTTGTCTGTGGAAAAGGTTAAATATTATTATTAAGCACTATTTGCTACCTTATTGTTGCAACAATGTGTTTATAATGGGTAGTACTTATTGCGAGGGACATGGCTAACTATTTTTAGCATAGGATATAAACTTTCTTTATGAGTAAAACCTTGTTAATATCTTTTAGAATACGAATTAAATTTTTTGCTATAAATGCAGGGATACTAACATTAGAATGACCGCAAGAGATTATTTTGACACCTGCCAAATGAATTTATTTCATTTGAAACTTGAAGAGTCTTTATAAATAAGTTCAAAATTCACAATGAAGGGAAAAGATTAAACTCATTGCGATGGGAGCTATTTATGAAATGTTATATTTTTGTAAACAATTTGAAAACAGAAATTTGTGCCTAACCGATTCTGGAAAATGCTCGGATTAAATAAGGTAATTTTATAGTAAATTTTACTGGTTTTGATAAAGAAGGTTTCTCAGCGCTTCTGCGGTACGTATACCAGTCGCTCGTCTTTAAGGGGTTAAATAAATAAGATAAATGGTTTTAATGAAAAATACTAATGCAAAATATTTTTATAAAATTTCCGTTCTTTCAATATTAAATATTTTATCAGTATTTATAATTATTTTAAAACATTTTATGCTATTTTTCATTAAATGATACCTTTTATATGTAATTTTATGAGCCATATCAATTTTTATGCATTTAAAAATGGAAAACATTACACACACTGAGTAATATAATGTGAAATAAAATCAAAATGTTTATTATTTTTCTTTTAAATATTATATATATATATATATATATATATATATATATATAAATCTTTAATATTATGTATGAGTTAAATACTAGTTTACAAAATTTCATTTCATGCGTATTTAGCATTAATTTTAAATATATAATATGATGTAATGTTATTCATTAGTAAATATAAAAAAAAAATTAGATATATACATACATATATAAAAAACCCTTATATTAATCATCTGTATAATAATAACCTAAGTAATATGACTGTCATCAACAAATATCGCCGGACTACTTTCCTATTTATATTCCAGCCGAGAAATTTGGTACTTTAATGTTAGCCAGGCTCAGCTGATAAGTCAACAAATATTGTTTTATTGCCATCATCTCAACTATATTGAAATAGTCCAAATTATGTTCTTGCAATGCACAATTAAAGGGTAATCCCTTAGCTTTTTACATACAAGGTTTCCATCCTGATTAAGAAATTCATTTTATTTTATTTTATTTTTTATTTTATTTATTTATTTTTTTTTTTTGAAAAAAAAACCCTATAAAAATTGTGGTGATCTCAAAAAATTATTAGTATTTTTATGTTAGCCGGGTGAGAATCTTACAAAAAGTGTTTTTAAATCCGGTAGTTAGCATTTTCGTGTGGTAAATTCAAATAGTGCTTTGGAATTGAAATTAAATGTCATAATTTGCGGCATTATTTGATTTTTTTCTTTTATTTTCCTTTAAAAAAAGAAGAGAAAAAAAAAGAAAAAAATATTTGAAAGCCATAATTTTTAAATGTTTCAGTTTTAAATGAAAATTTTATATTTTATATAAAATGAGTGAAAGAAACATATTTTCAATAAAATAAAATAATAATAATAATAATAAAAGAAGAGAAGGAAAAAAAATGTTTGCGTACATACTTGATTTCTCTACCAAAATCTTCCGGTTTGGCTCGGGATTAAGCAAAAAAATTTAATTATGAATTAAAATATCATGATACATTGCTTAGCTTACATTAGAGGGAGATAAACCTGGTCGCTATGGGCGACTAATTAATATTGATATTGATATTAATTATAGTATATTATTATTTAATTTTTGCATTTATAAAGAAAGGGATTTATAACGTTAAAAGAACAAGGATAATTTTTTTCACATTACGAATATATGAATATAATAAATAATTTGATTTAGTTTTGAAATCACTTTACAAATGAAACATTTTAAAATGATTCAAATAACCACCTTTGCAACAAACATCTCAGAATAATAAATTCGCAGGTAAAATACAATTTGTAAAATTATATTTCATTTTCATTTATAAAGAGAACTTTGAGAAATTTCTAAAATAGAGGCGTGTTTTTACTCCATCTCGCTTTAATATTAATCTCCAATATTTATCATTTAGACAGCTTAGGGGAAAGGTTGTAATTACACTCGAAAACTGATTGAGCAATATTCTTTATCCTCTTATTAGTTTTATGAAAGATTATGGGGAAATCTGAGACTGGTATATTATTTTTTTTTCTCAGAATTTTCTTTGAGGGTGATAAAGTTTTATTAATAGTACTGTATTGCTCTGAAATCTGTAAAATATTTGAATCGTATAAAATGTATTTATAAGGTCAATAAAACTACAGTATAGATTGGAAAAACATAATATTTTCGAGCAAATTTTATACTAGTATTTCTGATTATTTTTAATAATTTAAAGTAGTTATACAAATTAAAAAAAAACAAAAATTTAGGGATTGATATTAATTATGCAAGCAATTTGAAAAATCAGAATATTGAATTTAATCAAATATTGACCCACTCTTGATCTTTCAACAATATCTCTTTTTCTCTGTCCTCTCTTGTTAATTATTAATTATTTAGAGAGGATTGCGTCTAACAAGACAACACTTTATGCATATAGGTTGGATATAAAGAAAATTGGTTTATGAAAGTAATTATATTGTTATAGCAGATGTCGCTATGAAAGGAGATTGTGATGTAATAACTAAAATAAATCTCTATTTTGGAAAAAATGATATTTATTAAACTACAGAGAAGGTTTAAAAGCAGATTTTTCAAATCTTTAAAAAAGATATTCCCGAAGAGTTGTATTTAAAACTGTGTGTAGTAATATGTCCTACTCGAATAAAATATGAGTAAGGTAAAAGAGGTAGATAAATTAACATCCAATTTAATTTCTTACATTGATACTATAAAAGCATAAATGTTAAGTAGAATGATGGATTATTATTATTATTATTATTATTATTATTATTTATTATTTTTTTTACTTAACGGGTTTTTTAATTTAATCGTATGCAAAAGTAACAGACCAGATTCTGTGTTAAGATCATTTGGGTAGACAACGTACGAATTTTGGCCCAGACTTCTTTTCAGCCACTTGGAAACTTTACATTTGTTAGAATAATGGAGTTTGTTTTGTTAATATACACGGGACGTTTAGCATATCATTATAAAGAACCGTCAACCTTTATATATATACGTACACACACACATATATATATATATAATAGATGAAAAAAATTGCCTTCATATAGATACAATTTTTCAAAAATTATATTGTTAGAATGTGACTGTTAATACGATAATTTACATTTGTAACGATTTTTTATTGATAATGTGTAGTTTAGTATTATCTATTTTCCCTTAAGGCTTTTTCTAAATGTAAAAATACAAACTTAAATATATTAAGAAAGAGATAATATATAAAATAAATAAGATATATAAAAAATAAATAAGATACATAAAAAATAAATAAGATACATAAAAATGAACAATAAAAAATAATAAATACAGAAATAAAATAATCAAGATAGTGCGTAGATTCATCTAAACCTTGCTTGCTAAGATTACTTGGCGAAATGACAAGTTAATCTTTTGGATCAAGGATAGCTTTCGAAAAAATATTGAGAATTATAGTAGTAACTAGTTAGAAAAATATATGAAATAAAATAACATAGCGAAATCAAATAAAGACCTCTACATTTTTGAAAAGAAGGAAATAGATGCATTTTAATAACATATAGATTGTTTAGATAAATTAGCTTGTAATTATATAAAATAATAAGGATAAATAAAGGAATACGCTATAACAAGTACGTAGAAAGGCTGCTGCTAAAAACATCATCTCATCTCTTCAAATTTCTGGATTAATTAAAAATCTATTCGCATATTAAAATACAACTTTTCTGTCAAATCATAACTTCGTGCAAAACAAATGCAAATCTGATTTTTGTGGTTGACTGGTTGGTTTGTCATTGTGTTTTCTGCACTTACAAGGATTAAGAGCAAAAAAAAAAAAAAAAAAGAAAAAAAAAAAGAAAAAATTAGTCTACTTGAAAATATTTCCCATCAAGATGAGGCTCTGCAGAGTAGATGCATTTTAATAAGGAAATAATGTTCAGTTTAATCGTGGAATTTCAGTCGTCAGCGCGATCAGGTCTGTGCAATAGCATTTAAGTCTAAAACAGTGTTTCAGAGATTCAGTTACCTGAAGTATATATAATTTATCTATGTAAATGGCATGTCAGATGTATTAAAATTAGTTTACGTAAGTGAATTGTGCCCGCTGGGCTTTCAGCGGAGATATATCAGCATGTGAAGCAATTTTAGTTAAAAGTTTGACATTCGATTTACAGAATGGCCTTTTTTTTACCCAGTTGGAAATATTCACTCTGTATGATAGCTTTATATCGCAGCATGATTCAGTTAAAAATAATTAAAAGCAAACAGTGTGATAGTTACTATATTCAGTCGTTGACAAATAAAGTTATGCATCATTCTTAGGTTCAATACTTGCTAAATGCATTTGTACAATTTTTAAGTTTAGTTCGATCGGTTTGCAAATGCGTAGTGAAGGTGTGTATTCTCAGATAACAATTTTCATTTCCAGAAAATTTGCAGCACTCTTGATTTTCAAATCTGTAAAGTTATAGAAAGTTGAGCATGACAAGACTAAATGTTTTTCACAGAACTGCAGCAAGATAGCGCAAATTCTGATGTGACACCGCTTTCAATTTGCCACTGCTTATAATTTATCGTGGAAGTTAAACCCTTGCTGTATCATATTTATTGAAAATCTACAGCAAATAGGTAGAATTTTTTGTTCTGTCATAGTCAAAATGCTGCAATTTTTTTGCAAATTAAAATATATATATACTAGTTATTTTTTAAATCGTAGTAATCAGAATTTCATCAAACGGATAAAACATTCTAAAAGGAAATCTGTACTATTTGATTATCCGGTTGACCAAGAAACTATCTGGGTCAAACTATAAGATTAAATGAAAATAATGGCGGATCGTAAATTCCATATTCACTTGACATTAAACATGTTACATATGTTTGTTCCTTCATCAAGTGGTTTTTACTTCTTATTTTTATATGCATTTGTATTAATGTTTTTCTAGATTATTTCTTCTTTCATTATTTAACATAAAAATTACATCTATTTGCATAATTTGGCTTGTTTCACGATTGATGTAATTTGACGAAATTGGTCGACAGGATAATCACATAGTAAATGGAAATCCTTTATAGATAATAAAAAATCGACACGGAACACAAAAATTCTTGAAAAATCGCGTAAAAAATCCCTAAAATTATATTAGATTAAAAGTTTGAAATCAATTTTTACTTCCGAATATCAAAAAATCACCATAAAACACGAAAAGTTTCTAAAAATTGCATTGAAAAGTGCATTAAAAATCACTAATATTAAAAAATCACAGGGGTCAAAATTTACTCTAATAGGGTAAAACTTTGTAATTGGAAATATCTCATGAATGACAAAAATTCGACATCAAACGCAAAAAATCTCGAAAAATCGCATTAAAATTAGCTGAAATTCATAAATCTTAACAGCTAAAATTTAATATATCAACCTGAAAGTTTTAAGCAAAATTCCTTTTACTAATGTCGAATAATAGCGACAAAATTTACATTAAATAATTCACTAAAAATCCAAACATCGTTGCACGAAATCCAAATAAATTATATTGAAAAGAGAACAAAATTCAATAAATTAGGTCGAAAGAATGAAACCGCTTTCCTTTTCGCTAATGTGGAAAAATCACCTCGAAATCCACTAAAATTCGCATATGAATTAAATTAAAAAAACTGAAAATCGGCCTTCAAGGTGTAAAACTTCATACATAACTTCGTGCAGCGGTCTCTCCAGAGCATCGCCAATACTTTAAAAATTTTAACATGCGTTATAAACTACCTTAAAGTGTAAAACAGATCTCCTTATTAAATTTCCGAATTTTGTTCACGTCTCTCCTTTCACGCACCTTGAAATGTGTCACACCATTCTTTGTTTACATTTTTATCATGTATTATAAACCATTTTAAAATTTAAAATAAATCACATTGTTATATTTCCAAATTTTAACAAAATCGCGTTCAGTTAGTTCCATTTTTCACCACCAGCTAGTGCACTCTATCTTCAAAAACTTTATCAAAACGATACTCTGTTAAACAACTTATCAGGTGATATATTACTCGAGGGGGTAGCGGTCTTAAGCAAGAATTTAAGATATTTTATGAAATTGCTATTCGAAAACAGTGGTAACTAAATTTTTTACATTTTAGGTAAATTTCGCAAAAAAAAAAAAAAAAAAAAAAAAAAAAAAAAAAAAAAAATACTACTTATTGCATTCTCAACAGCTCAAGATTTTCATAGAACAATTATGAAAAAAAATAGATGCTAAACGCAAAAAATCTTGAAAAAGCGTTAAAAATCACATTGAAAATCGCATTAAAAATCGTTAATATATAAAATTCGTAACAAACACAAAATTTAGGCCATTAGGCTAAAAGTTTGAACCGGTTTTCTTTTTATCAATCTCAAAAAATCGCTGTACAAATTCCGAATAAACTTTGCTGAAAAGAGAAAAAAATTGCTATATTGGGTTAAAAGAATGAAACCGTATTTCTTTCACTAATGGGATAAAACAAAAAGAACGCTAAAAATCGCCTAAAAAATATATTAAAAAATATCTAATCAAAAAATTGAAAATCGGGCTTCGAAGTGCAAAACTACATATATAAAAGTACCTTCCCACCGCATTTTGTAACTCTACGTGCAGCAGTCTCTTCAGAACAGCGCTGACAGACAAAAGACAAATATCCTTCTCTCTTTATTATTATAGATTTTTAAAAATCGCGTTTTGTTAGTTCCATTTTCCATCACCAGGTAGCGCACTCTATTCTTCAAAAACGTTATCAAAACGATACTCTGTTAAATAACCTATCAGGTGATATATTACTCGAGGGGGTAGCAGTCTTAAGCAAGAATTTAAGATATTTTATGAAATTGCTATTCGAAAATAGTGGTACCTAAATTTTTGACATTTTCGGTAGATTTCACAAAAAATACTACTTATTGCATTCTCAACAGCTCAAGTTTTTGATAGAACAACTATGAAAAAAATAGATACTAAACGCAAAAATCTTTAAAAAAAACGTTAAAAATCGCATTGAAAATCGCATTAAAAATTCTTAAAATCTAAAAATCGTAACAAACACAAAATTTAGGGCATTAGGCTAAAAGTTTAAAACTATTTTCTTTTTATCAATCTAAAAAAAATAGCCGCAAATAGAGAAAAAACACTAAAAATCGCATTAAAAATTCGTTAAAAATTCAAAAATCACTGTACAAATTCCGAATAAACTTTGTTGAAAAGAGAAAAAAAATTCTATTTTGAGTTAAAAGAATGAAACCGTATTCCTTTCACTAATGGGATAAAACCGCAAAAGTAATGCTAAAAATCGCCTAAAAATTATAAAAAAAATCTAATCAAGAAATCGAAAATCGGGCTTCGAGGTGCAAATCTACATGTAAAAAAGTACCTACCCTCCAAAATTTGTAACTCTACGTGCAGCAGTCTCTTCAGAACAGCGCTGACAGACAAACATCCTTCTCTCTTTATTATTATAGAAGATATATTCGCTTTGTCTTTTCATAAAATACTGCAAGCTTATTTCAAAGTAATAATCTTGTCATGGAACACTGTTTGTTTACAACTGTAAAACTATAAATATAACTCCTTTTAGGTCTATTTATGCATACTTACTGATGTTAAAATACTATCAGCGGGTTCATGCATCGTTTTTATCTTCTTTATCAAATAAAGAAAATGTTTGTGTTCGTCAATTTCAGCCCGTATAGTATTTAATACGCAAGGTATTTAAAAAAAGCGGTGCAAATAGAATAAAATTCGTGCAAGAAATGCAGTCCCAAAAGGGTTACAAATCATAGACTCAACTGAGGTTAAAGGCAAAATTAAATGAATTAATAAATAAATATTAATTAAAACGATGTTGTAGAAAAAGACAATATTATTGAGAAAAAAATATTAAAAAATTTAAATTTTCAATATAATTCAGAAATATCCGAAGACATATGGACATTTTAGTAAATTAACATAACTTTTTAATTTGTAAGAGTTTTTATATGAAATAAGTTGTAGATTATAGATGAAATGTTACTTTACATAAATTATAAATTTGAACTGTTAAACTATAAATACCTTTTCGTGGCTTACTTAACTTAACCATTCTATGAAGATTAGATTCCATAACAGTAACGATGATATTTGTGTCTTGCCTTTGAGTAGTATCCAATTTCTGCAACTTCTGAGCATGTTCTGATTGTCTATTTTTCAACAGAGAGAGTTTATGCTTTCGTGAGTTTCGTGATTTAAAGATAGTCTTGCGTCAGTTTCACACAAACTACTGATATACCCTAGGTATATGTTAATAGTTATATCTAAGTGAAATATGTTCGCTGGACGTCTGCCCAGATATCTAAATTAGCAGAACAGTTTTAGACAAAAGTCTTGGATTCAACTCTCGAACTAGCCTTTTCATTAATCCAGTTGCAAAAACTTACTCTGTGTGATATCTGTACCATTCAATATTATAGAGTTAAAAATAATAAAGTGTAAAAATAGCAGTTGATTCTAATTTCACTGGTTAAAAATAATTTAAAATTATTCGAATGTCTGAGGTGAATTCATGCTCAATATATCTGTATATTTATTGTTTTATTTTTATTGGAATATAAAGGAATAGTGTAGGTTTGTATATGAATAAATATTTGCTTTTTTAAATTTAAATTATTTTTTTCTTTGGAGATAATTTATAACGCAAGAAATATTTCCTATGATGCGTTTTGTTTTTTTTCGCATATTTATTCTTAATTGAAATTACATATTGTACAATTTATATTAGGAAAATCATGAATTAGTTATAACAAATGGTTTTTGATATTTTTTTAAAGCCGCCGTTTAATCCATGTTAAATCCATGAAATGGGAGAGAAGAATATGATGGTTAACAAACTTACATACTTTAAGATATTTCACTAATGTCAAAAACTGTTGTTAGTTTTCGTAAAAACTTAAACACATTTACATATAACCTTTTCTTTACATATAAATAATAACATTTTACATTTATTTACTTAAATAGGTGTCACAAAAATAAAAATCTTAAATATGTATACATGTTCAATGTCATGACAAATTCTGACATTAAATTTGGTAGGGATAAGACTGTGTTTTCAAGGTTGTTTTTAAAGAGAGGGGGTTAATATCTGTTTCAAGTATAGTAGAATAGTGTTTATTTCGAGTTTATACCGTAAATTAACCATTCGTTAATCTATTAAGATATATTCGAGGAGGATAGGGTGTGTAATGATACCTTTTCCTTTGATATTCCGATTTTATGGTTGGAATTCCTTAATAAATATTTAAAAAGTGAGTCTGGTAGAAGGAACCGCGGCAGCGATGGCTATTTGCAATCTTAGAGGGCGCAGTGTTTGCATTTTTGCGCTTTTAGATTTGTTTTTGTATCCAGTGTCATACATTTCTACTGATTGTATAAGTGTTATGAATACACTTTTTACTATTAAACCGAAACATGTCAACATATTTAAGATTTATATTTTTTTGACAACTATTTAAGTAAATAAATGTAAAATGTTTTCATTTATATTTCTCTAAGTATTAACAAAATATTTTATTTATTCTATAACCTACCTTTAAAAATAATTTTTATTCCAAATAATTTCATGTTTAAAAAACATTAAAAAATGCTGGGATAAAGCATTAAATAAGATTTACAAAATTGAAATAAAGAAATAAGAACTCTTGAGAAAACAACAAAGAGCTGTGTATTCATGACTGGCATAGTCAATAAAATGTAAGTTGCCCATAAAGTTGACAAGATAAGCTGGAGGATTATTTCAGGTTTCCTATAAGAGAAACAACATAATATTGAGATTAATGGTAGTAACATGAAGTGTTAAATATGATTAAGTACTATATAGGATTTAAATTGCAACCTAACAGATTGTATTTTTTTTGCTACTTCTCATAAGATTCGCTTTTAAGTATTTACTTTTATCATATATTTTAAACAGGATGGAAAAAATATTAGTTAAACAATCATTTAATTTGTTAATTGATAGTAGTAAAAATATGCTGTCTATACACGCGACAGACTACTACTGGAGTGTGCGACGTAAGATAGTAGATCTTTCGGTCACCCCCCCCCCCCCCCAATAAGGGCGACTAGAGAGGATTCTGCGAGAATAATCAAGATTTTCTATAAAGGAATGCCAGTTTTTTAAAAACTGACGAAAAATGACCACATGTGTTAGGGAATTCAACCCATCTCTCTTTTTCTCTGCATCTCATATCCTATTACCTACACTCAAAAATTGTGGAACTAGATTTCATTAGAATACTAATTACCAATTACTACTCTGAATTTAGTTTTATGTAGTGCCAAATGAAGTTAAATATGCACTATCTTTTATTCTCAGTGCTGAGTTAATTTTTTTTAAATAGATAAAGATAAAATGATAAAAAAAGAGTTATACAGAATAGCAATTTTTCATATTAATTAGGTTTCACATCCTTTTGAACTTTTACGGTATACAAATTCATACTTTTCTGGTATACACAGCTATAATCAACTCTACAATGTTATATATTTTCACAAAGTCTTAATAAGACTAAGTAGTCACAAAGTTAAGTAGTCACAAAGTCAACGATTTTGTTTTTAATAATACAGTTAATGTCTTCGCGATGGAAGCACTTTGTTTAATTTTTATTCTTTAATCACCGGTTTTTCAAAACAGAAAATGTTCTGCACTTCGCGAAAAGGCTCAATTGAACACGGTAAAATTTATAATGAAACATACCTGGAATAATGAATGATTCTGAGAATTTTAAGTGGCGCGTGCATTAGTCGCTCATCAACAATAGTTATTAATACATATCTTTATTGTACGGAATATTCTGAGTAAGAGCAGTACTAGCATTTAACAGTTTATTTTTACTTAATTGTAAATTGTAATACATTAGATATAAAAAATGTTCAAAGATTATTTTAAATATACTTGGCATATTAAGTAGATTATATATTTTTTTAATTGTGACTTTTTTGAATGATTAGTAAATGAAATACAAAAAAAAAAAAAAAGAAAAGAAAAATAATAAAGATAAAAAGAAAAACATACGTTCTTTAATTAATAAGATATGATTTCTTTTAAAAAATATGATATTAATGAATATGTTTTTCAATTGTTAAAATAATCTTTTTACACTATATTTCTCCATATTTATTAAAAAGCTGACTGAAAATAGAAAGAAAACAAACAACAACAAAAAAAGAAATCTTGGTGAAAAAAAAATAAAATTGTTTATTTTCTAATGAAAAATATATACGAATAAACATTAAAAAAACCGATTTACAATATAAAAAGTTTCTATTTTAATTTAAAAAAAGAAATCTCTTCATTACACCAATGAAATACCTTGAATAAAATATTGTTATTAAATATTTAAATAGGCCCATAATCAATAAACAAGAAAATCCTGAATCAGTGTCCAAAAAGAATAGCATATTTTAGGAGGGAAAAATATCCTTTATGTTGTAATACCTATTTTTAATGGCATTTAAGGCTAAAAAAATTGGACTTTTTAAATTAATAGACATAATTAAAAAAGTTCTCTACATTTTTCTGATTTTTTTTTAAATTAACAGGTATAATTAAAAGATGCACTACAAAAAACTCCTTGTTTTACTTTAATTAATTTTGTATTATGCTAAATAAAAAAATAGAGCACTAATAAACCAACATCTTGAATGATAATTTTTTTTTTACCTGAAATAAAAAAGCATTTATATGTATTATGAATGTTTATTTATTTGTCAAAAGCACACATGAATGGGTAAGTTATTTAAGTGATAGAATTTGCACAAACAATGCTTATAAAAGAATTTAATTTAAGAAAAAATATAAATTGGTTTATGCTAGAAAAATATTTTTTTCAAAAATAAATAAATAAATAAAAATAAATTTCATACATATGAATGTGTTTGAATAAATCACCGTTATTAAGTAATTTAATTAAACTTATTCAAAGCATAAAAAAATTGCCAAACCTTTGCTCAGGAAATAATAATTTTTTTTAAAGAGGAAAAAATAACCAAAGATTGTTTATAAGTTATACGCATATATATATATTTTTTAAAAGTTATACGCTTTTTTAATCAGAGATCAACGGGAATTTTTTGGTTATAAAAACAATATGTTCTTTTTTGCTTTAATTAGCAATTGTGATACAATAAATAAAAAAAAAATATTAAAAGAACAATTTTAATAACTGGCATATTTTAACAAAGAATGCACAAATATTTAAATTTTTAATGCGTCTTCGTTTTTTGATTGAATTTTTTCAATTAATATATAGCATTTATTAAGCTGATTAAATAGTTTTTGTACAAAACCAGATAACAGTTTTTATTTATGACGATATTCATACAAATTCTGCTATTATAATTTTTAAATAAATTAAATTTTATGAATTCTTCATAAAAAAATAATCTAAAAGAACTTATTCAGTGTACTTTTAAATAAAAATTAAATTAGTTAATTAAGAAAAACTAAAAATAGTTACATTTTAAAAATTAGTACTTGGAAGTCAAGAGTAAACTTACTGAGGATTTAATTTTGATTCTTAATTATGCATAGATGAATTTTCATTACTAAAACATTAGTATGTAGAAATTCACACAATATCGTCTCAGCAACAGCTGGAAACTTGTCAAGTTTATGTTAAAGATGAATATCATTAAGAAATAAGATCGATACTTAAAATAATTTATCATAAATTACCGAAAGGAAGCCCCCCCCCCTTAAACAACAGGAAATTCTAAGAATTTTAAGAGATGCTAATAATTGGAACATTTGTGAAATAGTTAGGAATTTGGGAGAACGAGGAGAAATACAGTCAAACTTCTCTTTCACGAAGTCCCTGTTTAACAAATTGTTTTGTTGAACCATGACTGTAAGCACTTATAACACAAATTAATCTCCGTATTATGAAAAATATATTCCTTATAAAATCAAAGTTTTTCACTTACATGTATTTGCAACATTCAAACTCAGCGGTTACTGTTACGATGTATGTAACTTATTTCAGTAAATTGTACTAAAATGAAAATATTGAGAAGATGTCTTTTACTTCGGATAATAATTATTTGCATTTAAAAAAAAACAATCAAAAGTCTTTGATTCAATAAGTAGGAGATTCCAATTTTACGAAAATTTCACAGATAAACTGTTCGGATATTTTTAATAGTGCGGGAATTTTTATTAAAAAAAAGAAGAAAAAAATACGATATGATTCAGTTTTTGTTTACGTCTGTCTCTTATGTGTTTTTAAGACATTTGTTTGATTAAATTTCTCTCATACATCTACATTTCATTCTCATATAAAGCAAAACTTACTATCCGAAGTAAAAGACATCTTCTCAATATTTTAATTTTAGGTGTATTTTTCCTTTTATGCAAATATATTTTAATACAAAAATTTTGTAAATTGTGTTCTTTTCTACATAAAGCATTATCTTCATAAAAAAAGTGTTTAAGTAAAATTATATGAGGCTTCGTTAAATGAAAGTTTCACTGTATTTGTAATTCGTAATTTTCCTAGGATTTATACAGTTTCCCACCTAATATAAGGTCGATCGGTAATCGCGAAATGTCGTAAATTGAACCATTTTATTATTAGCATATAATATCGTTGTTAACCCTCTTATGCAGTCTTATGTGTCATATAATGTAAAATCTGTCAATACCATTCAATATAGAACCGCACAATCTCTTTTCACTTTGATTTCATCTTTCTCGGTCAGATCGTTTTTAAACGGACAGCCAAAGAAAGTACAACACAAAAACATATCCAAACAAACAAAAAAACAGAAAAGAAATAAGTAATATAAAAGAAATAGAAAAATAGAAAAAACAACAAAAACACACACAAAACAAGAAAAAATGGATAAAATAAAAAAATGAAATTGTTTATTCTCTGAGAAAAATATGTACGAATAAAGATAAAAAAATTAATTTTCAATATAAAAAAGTCTACTTTTATTTTTGAAAGAGAAAAATAACTCTTTATTATACTCATGAATTACCTTAAATAAATTATTGTTATTAAGTATTTAAATAACCTTATAATCAACGAACAAGAAAACCCTGAACCAGTGTCTCGAAAAGAATAGCATATTTTAGCGGGAAACAATGTTCTGAGTAAATAGCTATTTTTAATGGCATTTAAGGCGAAAAAAATTGAATATTTTTTAATTAATAGAGATAATTAAAAAGTTTTCTACATTATGTCGATTTTTTATATTGTAACAGGTATAATCAAAAAGTGCATTACAAAATGCTCATTGTTTTTACTTTAATTAACCATTGTATTATGATAAATAAATAAAAATATTACTAAGCCAACATATTAATACATTTTTTCCACTTGAAATAAATACACATTTATAAATATTATGTAGTTGTAATTATTTGTCTAATGCACACATGAACCGCTGTATTATTAAGGTGCTTGAACTTCCACAAACAATGTTCATAAAAGAATTCAACTAAAGAAAAAGAATGAAATGACTTATGCTATATTTTTTCTTCGCCAAAAAAAAAAAAAAAAAGAAAGAAAGAAAGAAAGAAAGAAAGAAAGAAAGAAAAAAAATCATACATATGAATGTGTTTGAATAAATCACTGTTACTAAATAATTTAATGGACTTTATTCAAATCCATAAAAAAAGCACCAAATCTTTGTTCAGGAAATAATAACTTTTTAAAAGAGAAAAAAATAACATGAGATTTTTTATAACTTACATGCATATATTTTATCGGTTTTTTAAATTAGAAAACAGCGGTCATTTTTTGTTATGGCTATAAAAATAATATGTTCCTTTTTTTGCCCTAATTAGCAGTTGTAATACACTAGATATTAAAAATGTTAAAAGAATATTTTTTAATAAAATTGGCATATTTTAATGAAGAATGCACAAATATTTAATTTTTAATCTGAATTTCTATATTTTGATTATTTATTTTTCAATTAATTTCTAGCATTTATTATTCTGGTTAAATAGTTTTAGTATAAAACCAGTAAATATTTTTTTGTTTGTAACGATATTCGTACAAAATCTGCTATTATAATTTTTAATAATATTAAACTAAATCTATTTTTTATAAAAAAAAAAAAAAAAAAAAAAAAATTAGCTGAAAAAATGTTATTGAACTTATTTTTAAATAATCATTAAAATAATTACTTTAGAAAAATTAAAGTAAGTTACAAAGGTGGGTTCACATTTATGAAAATACGAAGCATCAATGAACATCATTCAGTTCGTCCGTCCGACTTTCCATCTGTCTGTCTGCTTGTCCGTCCGCACATAAGAGAGCAAAAATTATTCACCGCGTCATTTGAAATTTAAAAGATAGAACTATTGCATAATTTTGTCTAGTCATCTGAAATATTATGAAAATCGGATGTATAGTTTAATTACAGAAGCAATCAAAATGTTACATTACATTGCAACCAACGGCCAAAAAAAAAAAAAAAAAAAAAAAAAAATAGTTTTAATACATTCTAATGGTGTTACACACTTTCGCAAATAATGAAATTTATATGCATAGGTGAAACATATACTAAATTTTACCTATTGTATAATCTGTGTACAAAGGATATTTGTTATTATTTTACAAGGCGACACAAAAGTCATTATTCCCTTGAATAATGGTATATAGAATTTTTTTTTAGGGGGGGGGGGGCGTGATTTAAATATAATAATCTATTTCACGTTTTATGAAATTTATAAACGCTGCTAAATATTTATAGGAGTTACTTCCAGTATAAATGAAAGCAAATAATATTTGACAAACAGAAGATTTTGGATACTATACTGTATACGAAGCACTGTATAATATTACACCAAGATCTGAATATTTTAATAAAATAAAGAATACTGCCCAGTTAAACTGATGGCATTGAGCTCACAGGCTACAAATACTAATTGTACATTAAAGCCTTGTATTTTCAAGGGTTAATTCCGTTCGAAAAAAAAAAAATTAAGAAGGGGAAACAGCTCTCCCCTTTCCTCTTTTTTTATACTTAACTAGCTGACCCGTCCGGCGTTGCCCGGGTCCGTAATAATAATCTTAAACGAACTTGAAACTTTTATGATATTATCTTTAACTCGAAATATGTGTAAATACACTAATAAAAACTTGACCCTTTTGCTGCATCGTCACTCCATCGCTTTTATAGAAAATGATTACTTCAGCCTATTATGGAGCATTCTCATAGGGCAAAAGAGAGATATTCAATAAAAGCGGGGGCGTGATGATACAGCAAAAGGGTAAAATTTTTCATAGTGTACATTATATTAAATACGTGCCCCCTGACTGTGTCAAAATGGGTTAAAAAAAGTAATATTTAGCTGCAAAAGTACCCAAAATGATTGCAATGGGAAACGCAGGAGGGAATATGTGTACAACGATTGCGTAATTTTCGTGTTAAACTTGATATTTATTCTTAAAATTACTGTTAAGTGACATAACTAAATACTTTTTTCACATATATATCACAAGTGAAATATTTTGAATTTCAAACTAATTATATCACTCTTAAATCCGACTATACCGTGAACGAAATCGATTCTCGATGATTAGCTAAAAGGTTAGTATATAGTATTATAATTTCAAAGCCATTTTACAAAAATAGGTGCATATTTTTTATCAAACATGCGTAATGTTCATTCTGTGAACAAAATTCCAACCGTAACCTAATTGTATTGTAATCATAACTTGTCTGTAACCTAGCTGTATCTTAACAGTAACCTCACTGTAGCTTAAATATACCATAAATGTAACGTGGCTGTCACCTTATCAAAATCTACCCATAATCTAACCACAACCTAACCGCAACTTAACCTTAACCTAACTGTCACTTAACCATGACCTAACTGTAACCTAACCGGAAAATAAATATAACATAAGACTCACCGGAACGCAATTGCAACCTAACTGTTACCTAACCGTAACCAAGTTCTAATTTAACACTAACTATAAACGAAATATCTTAACCATCTCGCGCTAAGTACTTAGTTTCACTTTCAACCGCTACGGAGCGCATTATGTTTTGTAGAACATCCGAATTTTAGGTTCGGATTGGATTCATGTTCATGGAAATTATTTTGTCTTCTTCGGATACGGTTATGGATGTTTGGAATATTTTTGTTCAGTTTAGATTCTGTTCAATTCAGATTTCGTGGGTTTTTTTTCCTTCAAATGAGATTTTTAAGTTCGGTTCGGGTTGTACTTCCATGGAAATTATTTTACCTAGTTCCAATGAGGTTATACTACACTGAAATATTTTTGTTAGGTTCAGATTGGGTTTGGTTCAAATTTAGGGATTTATTTTTTATAAATTTTCTGGTTCGGATTGGGTTTATGCCCATGGAAATTATATTGTCTTGTTCGTATCTGGTTATAGTTATTTGGAATATTTTCGTCGGATTCAGATTTGGTTCGATTCAGATTTCAGGTATTTTTTCAAATTGACTTTTAAGGTTCTGATCGGATTCATATCCAGAGAAATTATTTTTTCTTGCTCGGGTCCGGTTTTGGGTCTTTGGAATATTTTTCGGGTTCAGATGTCATTCAATTCAGATTTCGTTTTTTTAATGGAATTTTTAAGTTCAGGTTGGGTTGCGCATCAACGGAAATTATTCTGCATTGTTTGAATAAGGATATGCTTCTCTGGAATATTTTTGTCAGATTCAGATTTAGTTCAGTTTTTTAGTTTCGGATTGGGTTCATGTTCATGGAAATTTTTTGTCTTGTTCAGATCGCTGTCTGAGTCGCGTGAGCTCGAAACAGCTTCACGATTCTCTGATTTATTTATTGCTTTGTAAGCCGAATCTCGCGAATTTGAACTCGCGTCTCTGTTTTCGCATCTATGTTTATATTCATCGATAAATTTATTTTTTACGTAATTTAAACTTAGATCCCTCTCGCTGGCTTCTAACGCGGTAACCATTGGGTCGTAAGATCTAGGGAGGGAACAGAGCAGGAGGGCACATGTATGCGAGTCAGGGATTTCCTCGCCAATAGCAAATAATTTATCTTTGATAGATAAAATGTTATTGATATGGGAGATCATGTCTCCCCCCTCACTTAATTTTTGAGAGTAAAGTTTTCTTAGAAGAAAAAGTTTGGAAGAAAGACTACTTCTTAAGTGAACATTTTTCAAAGTTTCCCAGATTTCTTTGGTAGTTACCAAATGTTTTACATAAATATTTTGTGAAACTTCTATACACAGATTAATAATAGATTTCGCTTTAATATTATCTTTGTTCCATTGAGCAGTGACGGGATCCGGTGGGGGATCTTTAATTACTGAAAATACACTTTCTTTCTTGAGAAGATTTTCTATCATAAATGCCCAATTAGTGTAATTTTGATCATTTAATTTTTAAATGAGGGCTATATCTCGTGTAACCATTATATTAATTCAAATCAACATCAATCATTTATTCAATAATCGTAATTATATATATTTTCAAAAAAACTGTTTTTAGTTTAATACTTTCAAATTATAGAATCATGGGTAAGCTTTTTTTTATTTTTATTTTACTTAGATAATTAAGAACATTTCAGAGAAGAACATTTCAGAATCATAATCTGAAGGGTGAGTTCTGATTCAGTTAAATGATATTTCGATAAAAAGTACATAAGTTGAGGCCTACCTTGCTAGGAATCTTTTTTGAACATAATAACTTTCTACTTCACTAGGGTCGCGTGGAATGTTGCTGGAATAATAATACGTTGTTATTGCGAACGTTGTTATTGTTTTATCGAACAAATAATTCGTGCACTTCCGTTTTTGGGAAGGATATCTTGTTTAATTACATAAATATAAAACACGGCACAGTATACTTAAATACAAAAATAAGAAGAGTTTTAAGTGTCGAAATCTTAAAGTTCTTTAAAAGAAAATATTATCGGAGCTGAATATTTTGCTTCCGACTTAACAGTTTCAGGAAAAAGTAAACATCACCCGCTTAGAATCATTTCTGAGTGGTAAAAGTAACTTCGCAGAAAAATGTGACGTCAAAGAAAGTTTTTAGTGAGTTCTTTTTTTCTTTTCAGGACAAGAGTTTCATAGTGCTGCCATCTCGCGCGATACTTTGGAAACAAAAATTTTCTAATGAAGAGAAAAAGTCTTTTTCCATAAATTTGAAAAGAATTAATTTGATATTTAATTATTGCTAATTTTCCAATTGCCTTCATTTTAAAAGCGAACATTTATTTTAATAAATAATAATAGAACAAAGACCATTTTAAAAATTTGCTATTTTCTCTTAAAATATGCTTCAATTGTAATTCATTTCTTTCAATTCGTTTTATAATACAAAATCCATTCCACGTCCTTTTGTTTGGCACATTAAAATTTGAGCGATAAATGGTTTCATATTGCAAAACTTTTTTGAGGCTTATTTCACCTCCACTTATATCATTCCTCTATGGGTTTCTTTAATTCTGTCTCAGCTTTCTTAGTATTTCTGCGAAAATTTTTACACAACCAACCAATCGTAAACAAACGAAAGAGAAAAAATTTGAAAAAAAGGTTATGTTTTATGAGAGTGACCCCTCGATTTTAATTAATTACTCAGTTAATAATTGAAATTTCGAAATTTTGAAGCTCTGGTGTATCAGGAGAGATTTAGGGCTACTCACAAAAAAATTTTGAGCTTCGTACATGCTGTAGATTTTGCTAGCCATCGCAGACACACATACAGACACACACACAGAGCGTTTTGTTCTTTTATTAGTATAGATCATTGAACCTCCTATACTATCAAAGACATGCTTTATCATATAAAAAATCTATACCCAAATTCAGAGCAAATGAGATAATTCTTAATAAAAACCCATTTAGCATTTATATAATTTAAAAGGAGTTATCCCCCTCTTCTATACTTAACCATTAAATTTCCAAAACTATTCAGAGATTTGAACGAAATCTGAAAATTCTGCTTGAAAAACCCATTTATATAAATTAAGGGGGGGGATTAGAACCCCTGTTCCCCCTATTTATACTTATTCAATGAACACCTAATAACAGTCACGGAATCGCCTCATCAGAATGATCCTAATCTAAATTTTGAATGAAAACTGTTAATTCTGCATAGAAATCCCATTAAATCAACTAAGGGGAGGGGCATGAGCCCCCCGTTCCCCCTCTTATACATATCGAATGAACTTCAAAAACTAATCAGGGAAGCGCCTTGTCAGGATATACCTTAATACAAAATTGCAAGAGGATCGGATATTTTTATCATGAGTAATCGCGTTACGCACGAACGCACGTACGAACGTACATACAGAATGGACGGGCACATAAGCTCTCAGGCTATGATAGCCTGTGAGCTAAAAACTGCATTATAGTACCAACGCACCCCATTTGCTACGGCTGACGTAGAATTTTCAACTTGTTTAAATTAGTACTTGGATGTCAAAAATTAAAATATTGAGGATTTTATTTTGAATGAATAATCATTATTATTCGTCATAATTGAAATTTCATTACTTGAAACAATATTATGTAGAAATGAACACAATATCGTATTATCCGTTCACAAGCTGAATTATAATCTCAATGTAATTGTAATTTTGTTTTTCCTATATTATCGCATTGAAATATTTAATTTATGCATACAAATAAAAAAATAACTAACAAAATATTTCTGCAGTAACTTTGGCTGTTTTCATTTCATAGTTTGCATTTTGGAACATGATTATTGATTGACAATCAATGCAAAAGTAACAAATTATTTTCCGCTACATGCTATTATATATTGTTCTTCAGTATTTTCTAGAATTCGAAAAACATTTAGATTTCTAGCGGTAAAATATAAGTAATATTTAGAAAATATACATACATATTTAACATTATGTAAAAACAAATAATATATTTTTATGCAAATTAATGAATTTACATTTTCCTTATGCCAGTGATAAATGCTTAAACATAAATATTTTTGGTTCAAAAATTGAAATCAACCTTACATTTTATAGGAAAAATAAGGACATCGTTATTATGTTAGAAAATACCTGTTTTGTATTGCAAATAATGCAATGTTCTAATTTGGGAACATTTGCGTTTAAACGGTAATAATGGTTGGCAATGGTTTCTCTGGTTTTTGTCAAAGGCAAATATCGTCAGGAAATAAGATTAATGTTTGAAATCAATTACGGTAATTTACTGACAACAAGTCCACCCTTAGGAGATAGGAAATTCTAAGAATTTTAAGGATGCTTATATAATTGGAAACATTTGTGAAATAGTTAGGAAAATTGGGAGAGGGAGAGGAATTACAGTCAAGCTTTCCTTTAACGAAGTGTTTATTTAACGAAGTTTACTACTTAACAAAATTTTCTGCAGAACCTTGATTTAAAGCGTTATTAGCATATAAATTAATTCCCATATTTCGAACAATATATTGTAAATAAAAACATGATTTCCACTTTCATGTGTGTGCAACATTCAAATACAGAGGTTAGTGTTGCGATGGATGTAACGTATTTCAATATTTGGCATAAAATTTAAATTATTTATTTATTTATTCATTTTCATTTATTTTTCATTTTGTTACTTCCCAATAATCTTTAAAATCGTAATTTAAACGTTTTTATGACGCTTTTCGCGCTTTCCCCCTTCCCTCTTAAATTTCGTATTTTTTTAGAAATGTTCGTAGAGATAATTTATTTCTTATAAGTAATCAATACTCCATGTTCTACTTATATATTTCTTGGTCCTTCAGTTACGCAAAATTGCATTTTTACAAAGTTTTTAACTTCTGCATTCCCTTCAGTTAGTAGCATCACCATAATATATAGGTTTGAACAAGAGCAGACACCATCATTTTGGCACCATTACTTTTGAAATCGGTTCGGTAGTTCCAGAGCTTGCCCTTTCAAAGAAACAATCTTTACCTCTTTATAATATAGGTAATAATTATCGTTTGTATTAATTTATTAATACAAACGATGTATGTAATTGACAATATTATGCTCATGGTTGTGGCTAGAATTACCCATTGCACACCACATATGAAGAAGAAGGTAGAACATTGTTAATGGGAAAGATTAAAAGACCCAATCCAAATGGATACTATGAGCCACAGATTTCCTTACGGATTCAGTAATAAGAATTGATGTTCAATTTTTGACAGATTGCTTTTAAATTTTGATTCTGACAGATTTATTGTTACGATATCCGTAAATGAAAAAAATGATAGCTGATAATTTAAGTAAAAAAAAATCGTAATTTTGCACATGGTGTAATTCTAAAGTTTTATTAATGTATAATGTTAATTCAGAATTTGTTAAATCACTGCTGTTTAATGTGGAAGAGTATTTTTGGAATTTCACATCATTAATTTATGTTTAAAAAATTCTTAATGTAATCGAGATTTGTTTTAAAGAACATTCATACTTCCTGCACTTATCAACACTCACCAGAAATAGATACAAACGTTACTATTAAAATAAAATATATTCGAACTTCTTTTGCGTTTTTCACAAGATGCTCCAAATATTTAACCTGCTCAGGTATTTTTTTTTTCGTTTAACAGGCATTAATGTTTAGTGATTCAATATAAAACAAATATAAATTTATGTAATGGGGAATTTTTAATGGTAAATAATAATTTTAATTAAAAAATATAAATATTACTTTCTGCTGTTAATGATAAGTTAAAAAAATATGTACAGTTCCTGATTACGGGTAACACTATCTGCAAACATCTTACAAAAATATACTTGTTATCAAAAGTTTTTAAACTAACAGTTCCGTTATCTTAATAAAAAAAATCCATTTCTCTTTTCGAAAAAAAAAATATATATATATATATGTGTGTGTGTGTGTGTATTTCCAAACACTTGAAAGATCATTGAATTCGTAATTGCTGTGAAATAATCAAATGATGTTTTATTTAACAAAAGAAAATTACTGAGACTTTGTTTTCAAAAGAATAATATTACTTCTTTGGGTTTTGATACCGCGAGTAATCACTTTTATCTTTAAAATGTTTAAACGATAAGCTTTTTTTTTAATGTTTTATAAAAAATAGTACTTTATAATTTATTATATTGTCTTAAAAATGACTATTCTGACTTGTATATTATGTGCAGAATTTCATAATGTGTGTGTATAAAAGTTCATTTTTAAGAAATAATGCAACAAAAGATTGCTTAAGTTTATTCTATAGTTGATGAATTATATTGTTTTCACCAAACTACTAAAAATCCTGTATTTTGCAATAAATAGTTAGTAAACATTTTCACAGATTATGAGAACTAAACTATATGTACGATGTTTAAGATATACCATGTATATCCAAAATAATTATTCTATACATTTTTTTCTTTCAAAGCAGTTCCCTAAACCAAAACGTTCTCTAAGGATGCATTTCAGTTTTATTCATTCCACTGATAATTTGAAACAGCATTCAAAGTGCGCGTGAATATATTTTATATCGTACAATAAATTATTCACTAGTAGGATTAATTAAAATCAGATTCTTAAAAGTGTATCTCTTATTTACGAGGCACAAGTTTAAAGTACCTTCTATCACTTTAATATAAGATGCACATAGAAACAGAGCCTCTGATATAGTAGATAATCATCGAGGTACAATGACAAGGCAGCCACTGATAATAGAAAGAAATCTGTCAGAGCCACCAAGTTAGATTTGCGTTTTAAAAAAGGCCTTGTCAAGCTTCAGTGGCTCGCTGAGAGACGCGCATATATAACAATCGTTTAACCATCAAGCATTGAAGACCGGTGTTTATTTTTGTTTTGTCTCCATATTTATCTTTCGAAACATGGTAATAATATTAAATTGGAGATTCTACAGAATTGATTACTATATAATGATGTCAATGTCCTGTTTAACTCTGAAGATAGTTAAAATGTACCGATGTTAAATAAAGTAACATTGTCTTATGAACTGTCTCGAGTCATGACTTGTAACTGTATTGAAATTAATATCTCTAAGACTAATGATTAATATATTGTCTATTAATCAGTGCTTAAAGCAGAAACACCTAAAAAATTTTGTTAATTGACAGTATTCTATTGGACATAAGATTTACAATAAAAACATATACCAGTATCATAATACGCAAAACATGTATTAAGCAAGAGATATTTGTATATACCGGGTGATCCAAGATTTAGGACGAACTTTAAAAATCCCTGTCGGCTGGGCCTATAGGCGGAGGTAGATTTCGAAGAGTGCTCATTTCAACAAATATATATATATATATATATATATATATATATATGATTAGAGATAAACCCAGTTTAATAACTTCATTTGGCCGTTTATGAATAATTTTTAATTTCATTTTTCTGCAAATACTGGTTTTATCAGAATCATCTTAAGAAAAATTCAGCTCAAATGCCCATTTTGACACATATTTTGAAATAGATTCTGAATTTATTAAAAAATCGACCAAAACAGTACATTATACAGTTCCTAAATAACATGCATTTGAGAAAAAAATTGAATTTAAAAATGAGTCATAAAATAACCGTTTTTTTGTTAAATGTTAACCGTTTTTTTGTTTTGTTCCTTAATTCTTTAATCATGATTTTTTCGGAAAATTTTGTGCGAAATACTCACTTTGACAGCATTTTTAAAAATATATTCCATCTTTATCAAAAAACTGGCCAATGCGTCACAGTATATAGTTCCTAAATAAGAGGTTCTGTAAATTGGATGCGTTTGAGAGCGATAATGGATTTAAAAACAAGTCATAAAAAACGCAATTTCTTATTTGAAAACTTCCTTAAATTTTCAAATCACGAAGACTTCGTGAAATTCTGTTCAAAATACCCTTTTTGGTAGCCTTTTTCAAAATATATTCTATCTTTATCAAAAAACCGATCAATGCATCACATTATATAGTTCCTAAATAAGAGAATCTGTAAATTGGATGCATTTGAGAGCAAAAATGGATTTAAAAACGAGTCAGAAAAAACGCAATTTCTTATTTGAACACTTTCTTAAATTTTCAGTCACAATGATTTCCGAAAATTCTGTTCAAAATACCCTTTTCGGTAGCCTTTTTTGAAATATATTCCATCTTTATCAAAAAACTGACCAATGCATCACATTATATAGTTCTTAAATAAGAGGATATGTAAACTGGATGCGTTTGAGAGCGGTAATAGATTTTAAAACGAGTCATAAAAAACGCAATTTGCTATGTGAAAACTTCCTTAAATTTTCAAATCACGAAGACTTCGGGAAATTCTGTTCAAAATACCCTTTTTGGTAGCTTTTTTCAAAATATATTCTGTCTTTATCAAAAAACTGATCAATGCATCACATTATATAGTTCCTAAATAAGAGGATCTGTAAATTGGATGCATTTGAGAGCAAAAATGGATTTAAAAACGATTCAGAAAAAAAAAACGCAATTTCTAATTTGAATGCTTCCTTCAATTTTCAGTTCCGATGAATTTCGGAAATTCTCTACAAAATACACTTTTTGGTAGACTTTTTTTAAATATATTCTGTCTTTATCAGAAAATTGACCAGTGCGTCACTTTATACAGTTTATAAATAAGAGGATCTACCATTTGGATGCGTTTAAAATCAAAAATGAATTTAAAAATGAGTCAGAATATAAGCAGTTTGGATTTGAGGTTTTTTCTCCAACTCCTATTTTTGTTTAATTTCTTTTTGCTATACGAATTAGTCCTATGAAAAACTTGTCAATATAAAAGTTGTAGATATTTTTGAAAAGATGTAAAATAAATTTAATCAGATTTGATATCTTAAAAATTGACGGAGTTATGGATTTTTTTCTTTTTTCAGCGTCCTTTTTCTTTTCGTTTTTAATTTTTTTCATCAGTAAAAGTTGGTCCTATCAAAAACTTGTAAATACAAAAGTTTTAGATAATTTTAAGAACATTTACAAAAAATTTAGTTGGACTTGATATCTTGAAAATTGACGAAGTTTTGAATTTTTTTCTCTCAAAATCCCTGTTTTTTTCGCCCCTTGAGCCCACTTCTAAATTTATCAAAAATCTGTCATGCATAAACTTTTGACCCATTTTTAAGAAGTAATATAAACTTTAAACCGATTCGATATCTACTTTAATGAAGACGTTATGGCGTTTTTTCGGTTTTCACAAAAACGCCCCCTATTCCGCCCCCTTTGGTCCGATTTTGCCCATTAACGAACTTAGCCGAGATTTTATCCCCTTTGGTTTTATGTACCAGTTTGGTGGAGATTGGTGAAGAATTACAGAAGTTATCGTGTCCATAAAAAAGTGCGATATATATATATATATATATAGATATAGATATAGATATATATATAAACTGGTGCGATTGCAATAGGTAATATTTCTTACGAAATCTACCTAAAAACGAATAATTCGGAAGAGAATCAAGATACAAAGATACGGTTTGCACGAAACGGATAGAAAAGAAACCGCGTTTTGTGTGGCTACGAAAAAAATGGATCTATTGACGACCAACAGATGGTGCTGCCGGATTTCTGAATTGCAAGTGCGACAGGCACTCCAAACAGTCACCTTTATGCAAGATGAAGCATCACCTCATATTGCTCTGCCTGTCACGCCTGCTACGCTCAATATTTGGGGGAGGATCGCATGAACGATCTGACACCTTGTGACTTTTGGCTGTGGGGATTATAAAAGTCAAAAGTGTACCGCTACTAACCGGCATCACTAGCAGCCCAGAAAGATGCCATCCGCCAAAATGTGTCTGCCAAAGCGTTAGAAATGCTACTCTATGCTGTCAACGGTGAGGTGCCTCTTCTCACAGCTGTACTTCTGAATGATGGACAGTACATTGAACATTAACTGTAAAATTAATTAACAGTAATTAAGCTATTTTGTAAGTTATCAACATGTTTTCATTTGTAAATCATCTTCCGGTGCTATAAATCACTATAGCGCCATCTGTTGTCCGTCAATAGAACTATTTTTTTCGTTGCCACACAAAACCCGGCTTCATTTACATCTATTTGGAGCAAACCGTATCTTTGTATATTGATTTGTTTTCGAAATATTATTTTTTTAAATACTGTCTTGACTTTTGGATCACCCGGTAGAATCATCGGCACACTGTCACGATTACTTTCAATAGAACGACATGTGTCTTTTAAATTCAAAGACACTATGTGCTTCTTATTTTAAAAGTCATTTTGTGCCTTTTATTTTTAAAGGAGCCGTGTGCCTCTTAAAATCCAGAGACAGATATATCAAAGACATTTCTGCATGTGGCATCAGAGGCCAGATTATATCAGCGACATTTTTTTTCAAGGAGCATTCTCTACATATATAATTAAAATTGGAATAAAAAAAACACCTGTTTGATATTTTTATAGACACCAAAAAATAAGAATTACTGAATTCATACAGATCTTATAAATTTAAAAGAAAAAAATATTGAATGACTAGATTGTAATGAAGTTAATAAAGTTCGTACATAAATTAATTTCACATTCTTGTTTTTTCCTTTTAAGAAATTTTCCCAAATCTAGGGATGACAATTATTCTGAAAGTAATTAACATCACAGGAAATACATGTTCATAATACTGTTTAGTTAATTTTGGTAAATCAATGTCAATATCTGTCTTAAATATTTCATCTCGAACTACTCTTTATAATTTAATACTTCTATTTATACCTAAAACTAAAAACGCACTTCACTGACATGACTGAAAAAAAACATGATACAAAAAGGCATTGTGTTTGACAACCATTATTTGGTATTTTTAAAACTCGATGGGAATTAATGCACTGTAAAGATGAAATTTATTAAATTATTGGCATATTGTAACTATTTCTTTCAAAGTATTAATATCAGTTATTTATAACCGGTGTGATTCGCTTAAGTTATTCCGCTTTGATTTTTGAATGTGACAAATAAAATAACCTAAATTTAGCTTATCTAATAAAAAATTTATGCGAAATAATTATGTGAAAAAATTAAAAATAGTGGATCATATTTTGAGTAAGCACACAACCATTTGTATCTCGAAACTAATAAAAATGAATGTTTAGTTTATAAAAAAGACAAGATTCAAAAACCTATTTTTGTTTTGGTACTTTTTAGAGTTTCGTGGAAATAGGTCAAATGATTTTTAAAATGGAAGTTTTAACTTTTAAACCACTTTTGACATTTGAAATGCATTTGATTTTAAGAATAAAAAATTTTATTTAAAAATCTTTTTGCAGAAATATCGTGAAAAAATAACTTGATTGCGATTTGAACAGATAAATGAGTATGAGAGAATTAATTAAAATTTTTGTAACTTAAATTAAATAAAATGTATCCTTTACCATTTAAAAATTTGTTTACTTAACTGCTGTGTTTGAAAAACATTCAGATGAAAAGAATAAGGAACAAATGTCATTTTTTATTCAAATAATATGCTGTGATGTAAAATTGTTACAATAATGGCACAGACAATGAAAGTTTCTGATTATGGTTGTCTCATACTTTCTAACTGGCAGAAAGAATAATTTAATTTGATACCGGCTGTCCATAGGCTTTTTTCATCCACTATTGGAGCGCAAACAGCGTTCTTTCGCTGTTTTTTTATGAATAAATCACCATTTTTCTATAGAAAAGGCTTACAATTTATGTGGTTTATATCATATTTGAATTGCGTATAATAACATCAAAATGGAAAACAACTTTCCTATGCTGTACTAGTTATGAATTATTTCAATTTTGCAACTGACAAATAAAGATTAACTCATTCGAAACACGTATCAGCACTTCCTTTTTTTAAATTTATGATATACAGTTTCTTGACACCATGAAAGAAAGATTTATTGATAAATATTTTTTTTATGTATTAAAAATATCTAGAGAAGAACCTCGCTTAAATTTAAACTTTAAAATAGTTAGTGTTTTAAAAGATTTAAAGTTACATTTTTAAGTTTTTGTAATACACTAAAAACTTTTCGGGAAAGTAATGCGCATTTTTATTACTTTTCTTTTCAGTGAACAGGCTATTTTTTTCTTACCGATTTATTGAGTTCAATAAAGATATAACAGTGCAAAAAAGTAATTTTAAAAGAAATATTGGTCGAAAAAATTTCTTCAAATTTCTCTTTCCTTTTTCTGAAGTTTTCGATCATTCGCTAAATGCAATATACTATCACCATACAAGATCAAGAGCTAAAGTTATCGGAAGATTGGAAAATAGTTGAAAGAAAAGAACGAGTGTTATATTTTGATATGTGACATGTTCAGTAGGGCATGTGAGTATGAATAAAGCTAAATAACTTAGGAAATATTTTTCTGTAGTAATACTGTTTTCATGAATATATAACATGTTCTGATGTAATTTAGATTTTTAAACTGTTACTTGAGTCTTTCTTTAGATACTACGTTTAATTTCTTCTTTTTATTTATTTATAAAATACGGATATAAACATGTTTTTTTTAGTACGTTTCGGAGTATGCAATGTGCAATTTTTATTGCATGCATTTATATAAACTTTGATTTATAGCCTTTATAAAACAGATACAATGGCAACATAAATTACTGTGTATAATGTTGAGCCGAACACTTTAAAATAATGCTTATTTAGGCGGACAAAAATTATAAAAATCTTCAAAACAAAATCAAATGTTACTTTTTTGTTTACTCTTACAAAATCTTTCTTAACATAATTGATGAAAAAGGTTTTTAAGTCACATGAGTGTACTTAAGTGCCATAAGTTTTTTTCCCTCTAAGTTGCCTCATATATGCTATTATAAAAACCAAACTTATTCTGAAAGAGAAGCATATAAAAAACTAAAACAACATTACATACAAAGGCAGAAGAGGATATCCTGAAACACTTTTTAGTAGTGGTTTGCAGAATCATTGCAGTAATTTCATGATAGGTTCCATGATAGATTTTATGATAACTTAAAGAATTAAAATTGCAATAAAATCTTTAAAAATGCGAAAGTGTCTTGCAAGAAGTCACTCTATAATATAAAAATAAAATTCAATGTATGTCAACAACTATGATGTCTCTACATAAATTTTTACACTGCACACATGAGATTTGCGTAACAAATTTATGTAAATTCTACAGGTTTCAGCAATGCTAGTAGCACAGCCTATAATGTTACATAGTAATTGGTATTGTTTAGAATGGAAAGCAAATAGCCAATGCACCCATAAATGTTTACGAGTATTTAATTTTGGGAAGAAAATACTTATTAAATATGCTGTGGATTACAGTAAAAAAAGTCTCAATAAATTTAAAATGCCCATATCTTTTAATTTCGAAAACTAAAAGAATTAAAACATAAAAATCGAATAAATAATAGATGTAACTCAACAGATGCATTGTAGTCTGTATGGAGATACCATAATAATCACTTTTTCGTTTTCTCTACGGTTAAGGTTTTCAAGCATAAAGTAATAGAGAGTTTTTCAAATTGACTTAGTAACTGGTATGCTTTATTATAAGAAGTCTGTCTGAAAAGTATCTGATCTTTCACGGAAAATAATATCTAATTTATCTGTCCTATTTCCCTTCAAAAAAGTCCACTTCTATTCCCACTTACTTAGCCTACCATTTCTTCCCTTGCCGGAAACACTTCTGAAAGGCTTCTTTTGAAGTAGCTTTCAAATGCTCTGTCGAGTTCTGCATTATATCATCTATAAATTCAATGCGGAATCATTTCATTGGCTCCTTCAATTTCGAAAACAACAAGAAATTACAAAGAGCCATGTTGGAGAGTGAAAATTTGACAACGATTGGAATTCCGTCTTTCGCCATGAATATCTGAATCACGTACGATGAATAAAATGCATTGTCATAATGCATAGTATGCATTATGACAATGAGAATCAACATGTGTTCAATAAATTTCATGCAGTCCCCCCCCCCCTTTGTTCAAGAAATTCAGAATTGGGCAAACATATTTGACAACACCTCACTCTGCAGCAAACAGGCAACAACTCATCACTGGAATGCATAAAAAAAATCAAACATGTGCATTAATCTCTCTTTTTTACTGTGCACAGTGGTTTCGCCTTAGAATTACTATTACACGCGAAAAAATTGAAAATCGGATAGTTATCAGACAGATGTGTTATTCCACTAAACAACTACAATTTTTTTTTTCTCTGTACAAAATTTCTGATTGAAAAAGTCGAAATATTGTTAATAATGCGATTGTCAGAATCTTCTTTGATTTGACAAAGGTTCAATTTAAACCATTCACATAGTTTGGTGAAATTTTCCTGTTTTGAGGAACAGTGAGTAATTAAAGATTCAAACAGTTATTAATAACAAACATAAAGTTCAGTTTTCAAAATTCACTCATTTTAATAAAATTAATTCAACAAGAATAAAAAAAACTATTTATATTTTTTTATCGTCCTTAAAATATTTTTGATATAATTTATTAGCTTTAATAAAAAACAATTTTAGAACTTCAGTGATATTTACAATTATGTTTTAACAACATTATATACGTTTTCTCTTATATTAAAAATATTAAAAAGTGACAAATTCATTTTCAGGTATATGTTGTATGGTAAAATTAATTGTGAAACAAGATAGTTGTTAAAATAAATAATAAACAAATTTAAAAAAATAAAAGAAAGAAACTAAAATGAAAAGACAAAATTTAGAATAAAAGAATTTGACCAATATAAGGTCCGTTTTTCTCTACTATCACAAATATCGAACAAGTGAAATTTATTTTCACGATATTGTTTGATAAGATAAGGATAAAAAATAGCAATGAAAAAGGATGTAAAAACATCTCCAGACTTCTCTTTTCTCTTCTACTACATCATGTCACTAACTTAATGCAATATACTTTGACTATTGAAGATCAAGAGTTGACATGATCTCAAAGAAAGAATTTTTTTAAAGAAAATATATCATGTTTTGATACGTGACACACGGAGTGTTTAGTACAATATACAGAGTTAGAAAGGCTGACTGACGAAAGAATGGTTCTTTTGTATTGTAAATGAAATGGTTTGATACAGAGGAGAAACACCAAATTATTTTTTTTAATGCTATGAAAGCCAGAATTATTGCGCGTAATCTGGAATTTATAGATACTTAATTTCTTACTCTGTATATTTAATTTTTTATATTTGTTTTATATTATTAATATATTTAATATATTTAATATTTATAATTATTTTCTTATATAATTGGAGTTGAGAACAAAACCAGTGCGAATTTCACATTGTTTACTAATTTAAAACGTAAAAATACACTTAACTGTACATAGATTACTAAAAAGGTGCTTAATAAAACAAATAAAAACTTAAAAATACCTTTTTGCATTTATTATTAATATTATTTATTATTATGCAAACTATTATTATGCACCTCTCAAGTAAACTATGTACAGTTAAATATACTTTTACGTTTCAAATTATTTTCTTACTTAAGACTGACTTACTTTACAATTAACAGTAATTTTATTGACAGAAGAATTTATTTTTAAATAATTTTTGATATTGTATAATGTATAATACAAAAATCATCCACAAAATACAATATATCAAAAATACTTAGCCTAAAAGATATTCAATTTAAAAGGTGAAAAGGATTTTTTGCATTGAAATTACATTACTTGCAATTTTTATTGTATTAAGTAGTTATAAATATAGTATACGAATATCTAGTTGTAATATGTATAACAATAAACTTAAATACAAAATATTACAACTAGAAGGTAGTTTTGAAGCAAAATAACATATAGTTTTAAATAATCTCACTTTACACTAATCAATATACTGTTCAATAATTCTTAAAATAAAATATATTAGATTTTATTTAAAGCAGGTGCTGTCCTATAAAAAATAAATGTTAGAAATAATTCATGCTTTACTAGTGCTGAAAAATCTCCACGCATTTCTAAATCTTTCCCTGTACTATATGCCAACTGCATTTTCATCAATAAAAAAACTAACATAAGTAAGCGATCGCTTAGGACTTTTATAAATTTTTATTTATATTTTATTCCTTTCGAAAAATTTATGACGAAGTGCAGCCTCTAATTATCGTTTTGTCTATTCATACGTCACTCGTGATCTTTGTTAAAATTCTTGTATAACGTAATTAGCTGTCTGGTGTTTAGTTATGTTAAATTATTGTGTTTATCTGGAAATTTAAAATTATCCATATATTGCTAAGTAACAGATATTTAATAGCTCTTGTTCTCTCGCAAAAGCATTTGGCATACCAGAAAAATAAAGTAACTATTCCCGGCTTTGATTTGTAGCCATTTCTTTTGTATTCTTTTCCTTGATATTAACAATGTAAAATGTTGTCAGATGTTACGCAAGAAAACTCATAATAAAGATTCAGAAACGAATAAATCAAGCTTGTAAATTAATTTCATCTATCATCGTAAATCTGAAATGGCAATCAAGAAAAAAGAAATAAATTATCTACAACTCCATTTATGTTCAAAAGCGAAAGTGATAATCTAAACAAATCATTATATTTCTATCATTATAATCTTCACATCATAAATACTCATCTAAATGATACAAACGAAGAAATAACTGTCAACAAACAATTTAAGGACCAAATAACTTCAATTAACTTTTTTAATTATATAGACATTTAACTCATATTTTTCTCTCTTTTTGATGTTGATAATAATGTTTTTTTAATGTATTTCACAGATATGGTTAAGTAATGATGTAGAAAGGAGCAATTTATGTGAGCTCCGCATATTTATTCAAATTACAGTATTTTTCTTTAAAAAAAAACAGCGAAATGTTTTATTTGTGCATGTCATCTCTAAGTGATATAACTTATACATCAGCAAATGCCTTTATATGGATACTTCGAATGGCCTGTGCAGATATAAAAGTATATGAAGGTAAGTCAATCTTACCTATATATATCTACTTTTAATGAATTTATATGAAAATAGTTGAGGAGATACTCGTGCAATTAACTTGTTATGACTAATATTGTCTAACATAAAATGTCTCTCCGGAGTTGCGCTCGTAAACACCTGGACTAGATACATCGATCATTCTAAAATCAAGAATGCTTAATAAAATTGCATTAATGAGAATACAGTGAAACACGTTTAAGATACGAATGAAATGACCGATGATATTTCGCACCTTAGAGGGATCGTTTCTTATTCGGGTAATTTTACATAGGTTTCTTTTTCAAGACATGACAGATAATTCGTATCTTACTAAGTGGGATCGTTTATTAAACGGACGTAATGTAAACTAGTTTCACTGTACTAATACACACGAGGTTATTTTTATAAATCGTGGATTATTTTTATTTTTATTATAAAGGAGAAAGAAATTGACTTTCATGCTTTGAAACGCGATAAACAAATCTGAAATCTTCTACGCATTCCAAAATTTTAAATTAATGGGATTTTTAGTTTTAAAACAGTAAACAAAACCTTAATCTGTCCTTCAGGCTTATTTTGTCCAAGCATAAATATATATTTAGGTAGTCTTTTAAAAAACACCGATCTTATTTTATTTTTACTATACAGCTGCAAAAAAGTTAAGTGTCGAAGGGTAGAACAATCTGAAAGGGCAAGACTGGTACCAGACATGTCATAGCAGAAATTCATTTTCTTTGCTGTTTTTTTCTCAGCTGGAAGTAAAAAAAAAATAAACTTTCGGGTCAATTCGAATATTTATTTTACCCAATTTTTCCAACCCAGGAGTATATGTAACGACTGGCAAACAACATATTCTAGAAGGCAAGTATCATTTTAGCCAGTAATGTCTAGCAAACCTGGTAAATATGATATAAAATTCTGGATATTGTGTCATTTTGTGTCTGGATTTTGTAGGGGGATATATATCACCCCTATAACTTTGTGAGATAACGACACTTATTATGTGTGGAAATATTTAGGAAAACAACCAGGAAATGTGACCGAAAGAAAACCTAGGATTGAGAGTAGTTTTGAACTTGTCTTAAGGACTGAGATAACATTATATAACTTGCGACAATTTCTTTGCATCTTATGATTTACGTCAAAAGTTGTTAAAAGAGATACAAAAACAAATGGTAAGAAAAGAAAAAAATTAAATACTCGATTGCTTCAAAGAAATAACCAAAAGAAAAGAAAAATACAGTTCAACATTTGTGATTGTTGAAGGTACAATGCTTTTATCTTACAATATTTTAAAACACAATAAAAATATAACGATTTAAATTGTTTTTTCACAATGTTATATATGTATCAAAAATATTTTGCATCGTTAAAGAGTTCTTTCTGAAATAGAAGTTTTGAAAAATATTTTCCCACGATTATTTTTACTATTAAGAGTATTTAATTTTTATGTTATACTACATTTAGTTCAAAAATTTCCAAGATTTTTGCTTATAATTTGCAGAGATCTTAATATAAGTCGCAATATCATAGCTTGAAAATTCTGAAAATAACCGTCAGTAGAATAAGTTGAAAATCCATTGTTCCCAAATTGAAGCAAAAGAATGAGGGATTTTATCCAAATGTAGTAGTACATCCCATATTGAGTATTCTATATTGACACTAATCAATGAATATACACCACCTAGCCATTGATGAACATCCACTTGCGATTTTAGACATTTTGTTAAATACCTAGACAAATACATGAGGAATCATCCCGAAACTCTTAGTGTACAGATATAATAGTATAAGTCATACATTTCCGTGAAGATTTTTTTCCCGAAACTCCATAGGGGACCGTCAACATACATAAAGATTGAATATCTTTCGAAAAACCCTGTCAAAACTAATGTAGCAAAAGCGTTCAAACTCTAGATTATGATTAAGTGCCTTATTGTAATAAACTGTGTTCATTTTTATGGAAATAGAATGCATACTCGCAGAGAAATTAAGGTTTTTATAAAAATGGTCACAAATTTTTTCAAGGTTTTTCCTTATAATTTTCAGCGTTCTTAATATAAAATAATATTTTTTTCTGAAAATATGACAAACAATATTGCACACAATACCCTGTAATCAAAAATCAAAAATACCGTAAAATGGGGTGAATAGGAACGAAACTTCTCAGTCATACAAATAAAGCTGTTCTATTATTTTAGCACAATCAAACTGATTGGTAAAGTTATGATACGAATTGAATATTTCCAGCTGAACGAAAAATTGCCCAGGCCGGGAATCGAACCCGGATACTTGGCTTACAAGGCCAATGCTTTACCTGTTGAGCGAAAAATCCCCGCCGGCTATCGCCCAGATAGCTTAACAGGTAAAGCATTGGCTTTGTAAGCCAAGTATCCGGGTTCGATTCCTGGCCTGGGCAATTTTTCGTTCAGCTGGAAATATTCAATTCGTAAAATAAAGCTATTACAAATATATGTGATGCTATTTTTAGTTGCCAATTTTTTTATAAGGAGGTAATAACATTAAGAGTAGGGAAATTCAATTTTGACATGTTTGCACAAATACTGGGGTATATAAAATTAACTTCAAGAGGATCCTAAAAAACCTCATTTTTTCAACGTCTTCAAAACTTTGTATGTAACTACAGTATTTTTCGTATTCTGAACCTAAGAGAAGGGATTTTTAATTAATGATAGACCTGTAAACGATATTCTGTATTAAATTCTGCTTACTTCTAAACTGCATAGTGAAAAAAATGAAAAATGGCTTGCAACATCAGAGGTTTAAGATTTACGGGGTGAATCGGAACACGTTTTCTTTCATGGTTTATTTTTCTATATAGTAATAGTTTCATGTAATATATGAAAACATACGTATGAATATGTATTGTAATAACATTTTGTTTGTTCTAATTACTTGAAGAGTTTAAAGGTGTCAAGAAATTACTAGGTTAAACAAAAAAGTCAACGCCTAATCCAACAGGCATGAAACACAATAAAAGAATTTAAAAATAGCAAATTATTTAGAAAAACTGCCCAGAATTATTCTCTGACATCCACAACATTGCACAAACATCTCAAAAGGAAAAACCAATTAAAAAAGAGAAGGGTGCAAACAGTACAAAGGGCTTGGAATGAGGGCGTATTAGTAGATCGTATTAATACATGCAGCGATTGGGTCTACTCAATAGATTCATTTATCCAATGACTACTAGTAAAGTATAACACATAATAGGGGTAAATTTGTATTAAATTCTACTTCTGAAGTTTGAATATAATTTCTTAAAATAAATTAAAATTTTTCTTGATTTAAAAGTTGTTTTCTAATTTTTAAAAAGGCATATCTTTACTTGTATATAAAATAAATGCTTGGTTTCACAGTAACTACGTCTTCCTATTCCTCCCTTATCATTATTACCTGTTTTTATTAACCATATTAAAGTTTGAATCGGAATAAATAAAGATTATATCAGCTTTTCCGATTCACCCCTATCTGCGGGCTAAATCGGAACACCATTAAAAAAATCAATAATAGCCATATAAACAATAAAAATGCTTCGTTTTTGCTTAAAAAGTAAAGAACAAAACAAGACCGAAGTTTCTAGTAGAAAAATGAAAAAATTAAAAAATCAGTTCTTTTTTTTTTTAACGTTAAAGTTGAAAAGTGTTCCGATTTACCCCATTTTACGGTAATAAAAATTGTATGGAAAATGAATAGGTTTACTAAATAATTTTTCAGTTTTTCAGTAATTTTTTTACTAAATAATTTTTTTTTAATTTAAGAGTAGGGAAATTCAATTTTGACATGTTTGCACAACTACTGGGGTATATAAACTTAACCTCAAGAGGATCCTAAAAAACCTCATTTTTTCAACGTCTTCAAAACTTTGTATGTAACTACAGTATTTTTCGTATTCTGAACCTAAGAGAAGGGATTTTTAATTAATGATAGACCTGTAAACGATATTCTGTATTAAATTCTACTTATTTCTAAACTACATAATGAAAAAGTGGAAAATGGCTTGTAACATCAGAGGTTTAAGATTTACGGGGTGAATCGGAACACGTTTTATCTCATGATTTATTTTTCTGAACAGTAATAGTTTCATGTAATATATGAAAACATATGTATGAATATGTATTGTAACAATATTTTGTTTGTTCTAATTACTTGAAGAGTTTAAATGTGCCAAGAAATTACTTGGTTAAAGGAAAAAGTCAACGCCTAACCCAACAGACATGGAACACACAATAAATAAATTTAAAAATAGCAAATTAGTTAGAAAAACTGCACAGAATTATTCTCTGACATCCATAACATTACACAAACATCTCAAAATGAAAAACGAATTAAAAAAAAGAGATGAAAATATGTACTAAGGTCTGGGGATGAGGGCATTTTAGTAGATCTTATTAATACATGCAGCGATTGGGGCTATGCAAAAGATTCACTTACCCAATGACTACTAGTAAAGGATAACATAGAACAGGGCTACATTTGTATTAAATTCTACTTCTGCAATTCAAACATAACTTCTTAAAATAAATTTTAATTTTTCTTGATTTAAAAATTGTTTTCTAACTTTTAAAAAGGGATATCTTTCTTGTATATAAAATAAAGGATTGGTTTCACTTTAACTACGTGTTCCTATTCCTCCCTTATCATTATTACCTGTTTATATTAACCCTATTAATGTTTGAATCAGAATAAATAAATATTATAGCATTTGTTCCGATTCACCCCTATCTGCGGGGTGAATCGGAACACCATTAAAAAAATAAATTATACATATGTAAACAGTAAAAATGTTTCGTTTTTGCTTAAAAAGTAAAGAATAAAACAAGACCGAAGTTTCTAGTAGAAAAATAAAAAAATTAAAAAATCAGTTCTTGCTTTTTTTTAACGTTAAAGTTGAAAAGTGTTCCGATTCACCCCATTTTACGGTAATAAAAATTGTATGGAAAATGAGTAGGTTTTCTAAATAATTTTTCACTGCGCATGAGTCAACGACATCAAAATTTCATTTGAATAATATGTTAGCTAAATGTACAGAGCAACTTTTGTGAAAGTCGCAAAATCATAACTTGAAAAATTCTGAAAGTAATCGTCAACTGAATAAGTTGAAAATCCGTTATTCCGCAAATGAAGCAAAAACAAGAGGGACTATATCCATATATTCATTGATGAGTGTCAATATCGAATACACAATATGGGACGTACTACTACATTTGGATAAAATCCCTCAATTTTTTGCGGACGGATTTCACAACGGATTTCGTTCTTTTTTCTAAAGACGATTACTTTCAGAATTTTCAAGCTATGATTTTGAGACTTTCACAAAAGTTGCCCTGTACATTTAGCTAACTTAATATGCAAATGAAATTTTGATATCGTTGATGTATGCGCAGTGAAAAATTATTCAGTAAACCTACTCATTTTTCATACAATTTTTATCATTTTTTAATTTTGATTACAAGGTATTGTGTGCAATGCTGGTTGTCATATTTTCAGAAAAAAAAATATTATTTTACTGAAAGTTATAAGCAAAACACTTGGAAAAATTTAAAAATCATTTTTATAAAAACCTTAATTTCTCAGTGAGTATGCATTCTATTTGCGTACAAATGAACACAATTTATTAAAATAAGGCACTTAATCATAATCTAGAGTTTGAGCGCTTTTGCTACATAAGTTTTGACAGGTTTATTCAAAAGATATTCATTCCTTTTTTAATTTGTTGACGGTCCCCTATCGAGTTTCGGGAAAAAAATCTTCACGGAAATGTATGACTTATACTATTATATTTATATACTAAGAGTTTCGGGATGATTCCTCATGTATTTGTCTAGATATTTAAAAAAATGTCTAAAATCGCAAGTGGACGTTCATAAATGACCAGTTAGTGTATGCATACAACCCGTCTTGTTTTTGCTTCGTTTTGGGACTATCGGAATTTCAACTTATTCTATTGACGATTATTTTCAGAATTTTCAAGCTATGATTTTGCGACATTCACAAAAGTTGCTCTATACATTTAGCTAGCATAATATGCAAATGAAATTTTAATATCGTCGACGCATGCACTGTAAAAAGTTATTTAGTAAATCTACTCATTTTTATACAATTATTATTATTTTTTAATTCTGATTGCAGGGTATTATGTGCAATGTTGTTTGTCACATTTTCAGAAAAGAACATTATTTTATAATAAGAACTCTGCAAATTATAAGCAAAAAACTTGGAAAAATTTAGGACTGTTTTTATAAAAACCCTAATTTTTCTACGAGTATACATAATATTGACATAAAAATGAATACAATTTACAACAATAAGCCATTTAGTCATAATCTAAATTTTGAGCGCTTTTGCTACATTAGTTTTGACAGGGTTGTCCAAATGATATTCATTCTTTTTTATTTTGTTGACTGTCCCCTATAAAGTTTCGGGAAAAATATTCACGAATATATATGATTTGTACTATTAAGTTTATACATTGAGAGTTTTGGGATAATTCCTCATGTATTTTTCTAGATATTTAACAAAATGTCTAAAATCGCAAGTTACCGATCATCAATGGCCAGGTTGTGTATATATATAAAATAATGGATAATAGTAAATAGTGCACGAGAAATAAGTAAACTTTTACCATTATTATTATTATTTTTAAATGTCAAAACATAAATGAAGTCATAATAAGGAAGGCATAGACATATACGTACTATCATTTCTATATGTAAAGTTAACAAAATAATTGTCAAGGCAAATTAATATTCGTTGAAAAGACATGTACTATTAATAGTACACTAGACCCGAAAGGGTTAAACATAATCACTTAAGCATTCACAGTAATTTCAATAAATTAAAATTCATAAAAATAAGATTGGATTTGAATTCTTCTGGAAATAAATGAGTTTCAAGAGATATATTCTTTTCATTTAAATATTGATGTTGAAAGTGAGCGAAAACAAATTAGAATATGCAGAAATGGCTGAAAAATTCTTTGACTTGCGTTTTTTTTAATTTCATTTTTGTTTAATTATTTCAGTCATAAAATATTTCAGTCTTTTTTTACTATTTTAGTTACAAAACTATTACTTTAGTTTAAATGTTTAAAAACAGTTGTGAAAAAAAAATAGTGAACTTACAGCAAAAATTAAATAATCATTTTAACTAATATAACTTAGTTGCATCGTGTACAGTATAGGAGATATTATAAAACCGTTTCTTTTCTTTATTGGAAATAGAATTATGGTATTACTAATTAATAAATGTTTCGGGTAGAGCTTCGTTTGGGAGATATCTCCAATTGTTTCCCGTGACAATTTATTTGAATTTATGATTGTTGAAATTTTACAAAGTTCGATTTAGTCCCAAAATTTAAATTTATTTTGAATTTTTATGTTTTTACTTTTATTTATTGAACTAAAAATTTAACAATATGAAAAAAAACCCCATAAATTTGCATTTTTTAAAAATGATATTTTATGATACTTTTGCGAAAAACTTAGTTATAAAAATATATTCATTAGCATTTCTTTTAATGCTAGACCAACTGTTTTTTCTACGTCCTTCTTTCTAAGGTTTTCATTTCGGAGTACCCCGATTTCTCACAATGACGCCCATCCCCCTTCCCTTCAATTCAAATGGACAGCACAAGGATGCTTTTTTCATTCGTAATCTTCTTATTGTGCGTCTGAAAAGTATATAGACAGGCCAATTTTTGAAATGAGAATTAAAATATGAAGCAATAATGACGAAAAAATAATATGAAATTTTAATACAAGTTTATTACAACAAAGGAATACAGTATAAGTTTTGCAAAATTTTGTAAAAAAATATAAATGAAAGTAGATTGCCCCAAATTTTATATACTTCTCGAGTATTTGGCTTTTAAATTCAAATTTTGGATCCCTTCCTTTGAATAGCCGTGAAAACCCAATCAAATATGCTTCGAACTCATTTTTGGTGAATGTGTGGCCCTGAAGAGAACCAATTTTGTTTCAATTTTGTTTTGTTCCTACTTTTGTTTCAATTTCTAAATAGCAATCTAGTGAGCCCACACATGTCGGGCAAGCACTTTTCAAACGGTTTTCAATTGTATTTATGTCTGGTATGATGGCTGGCCAGTCTATAAGAATCACTAAATTCTGCCTAAATCAATCTGTTGTTGAGTGATAGGTGTGAATAGACACATTGTGCTGTTGGAATTTCCAGTTCTTTACTAAGATGTTTCCAAAAGGAAGTAGATTGCTGTTAAGAGCATTTTGACAATTTTAAGAGCACAGTCGATCATCAACATTGACAATATCTGTTGTTCCGTTAAAACAAACACGCTTCTCACCACGCGAGAACCCCTACGTTTTTGTTAACTACACAGCCCACGAGATTTTCGTCACAAATCATGCCAATAGTATGTTCGGCCATCAGGGCCGTCCAAATTGAATTTGATTTCGGCACTTAAGAAACACTTAGCAATTGATCTGTCCAAGGCATGTGGTATTTAGTTCAAAGAATGCGTGTCTTTCTATGACGCACTTTCAGCGCAGGTGTCCGATACATTCAGTGATATTTCTGAAAATTTGCTTGCCTGTATGCGACCATTTACAGTAGAATTCGTAATAGTAAACACTAGTCCTTGCAGTTTCACCAACAGGCTTCTTTTGGGTTGAAATTGCTCGCAAAAATTCTCTATCTTGTCGTAAAGGTATTTTTCTTGATCGATCATAGCACTGTTTTGCAATCGAATTGCCACTTTTTGAAAAAAATCTGCAAATTAAAGATCTGTTATGCTTATTTTGTTTATAATATCAGAACTTTTTACATTTTGGACGTTTAAATGGAATATTTTATCTATGGCAGCTGCAGACAATTCAATGTTGTCAGGCATTTTCTAACTGTTTGACAATTGAAGAACGGGCTGTCATTTTATGTTTAGGCATATAAAATGGTTCATTTTAATACGGTGGTAATGAAAGCAATTCGCTTCATGGCCCATATATTTTTGGGACAGCTATTTGTCATTTTATTTTTTTACAAAAAAAATGTAAAACCTATACTGCAATTCTTTTGTTGTAACAAATTATATTATAATTCCATATGCTTATTATTTTTTCGTGATTATGGGTTAATATTTTGAACTTTATTTTTCAAAAAATAGCCAGTCCATATAATTTTTGATGCATTGTATCAGAATCGAAATAAATTACATCTAATGCTTTTGTTACATTTTAATGATTTTTGTGATTTTCACATTTCTAATATTATTTTCACGTACCCCAAGCACGCCCGACACATAGCCTCAGAGGTACGAGTGCACCAGATTGGGATCCTATGTTTTAGATTAAAGTAGCAACAAAAAATATTGCTTTCAGAAAAAATACTGTAGTAAATCATACGAAGTAATTATTTATCATTCCTGTACATTCGAGTCTAGGTTGTGCTTCCATCTATCATCCAAACTCTCAGTGTCTCGTAATAAAATTCATTCATCAAATTCAACTCTACTTCATTTTTCTCAACAAACCACATAAAAAGACATAAAAAAGACATGTGTTCACACGAGTAAAGCACGTAAACTGAACGATTTAAAAGAAAATATTCGTGCGAGATCTATGTGGTTGCTCTAGCAAGACGGGCCAACAGGCACGCTTCGAAATTTTGTTGTCGCACTTTTTATTATTATTTTGTTATTAGTATTTTTTTTAAATAAACATATTATTTATCTGTCCTTTATTACATACATCCTCCTTTTAATTTATATTAATTCTTCTGTGCAATTTTTAATCTGTGAAAAGTTGTGATTAGAGGATAAAAATTTCCTGTTGGAAAAAGTGGTGTTCGAATTTTAAGATTTCGCCCAGTATATAAGATAAGTATACATCTAAGTACCTACCGCTATCCTTTGTACTAAAGGTTGTTTACTTTAAATAATTTATGTTTGTATGATATCTATGTGTATTAATATATGCGTGATTAAGATTTTTGGTTTCTATTCTCTATAAAAATTGTTTAGATAGCTTGACACATAAATAAAATGCCTGCATTGAAATTTATTGGAAGTCATGTCATTTTTATTAAATTACTTTTTATAGCAAATTCATGTAGCGAAAATCGTTAATGGATTAAGATGTATGTGCATCTTATCAGAAACAGTGTTGGTAATTCACGTTTTCCATACAAAATATCTATTACGACTTTATAGTAATTTAAGTTCGGTTGAATTTTAGACAGTTGTTAGTTAAATAAAGCACAGAGTGGAATTCGAAAATAGTGGCAAATTTTTTAAATAGAAAAAAGCTACAAATTCATAAAACTAATGACTCATGTGTGTTTCGCGATTACTACAAAAGTATAGTAAGATAACACCGTCATGTTCTGCTGTTTCTTCGGCATACTACAGTGTAGTCAGGTAATAAGGTTGAAATTTTTAATTTGTGTGAATGATCGCGCTCTTCATTCTTTTTTTTTCTTTTTTTCAGACATTAGGATTTTAAATATAGCGAAAATTACAATTTTACAAGAATATCTGGCATTTTAAATAGAACATTTGGATAAAATAGTAACATTGATAAAATGGGTCTATCGTACCACTATCGCAGTGTAGTAAAATAATTTTGTTTAAAAAGTACTTCAATGTTTTCTAATATTTTAAAAGCGTTACTGTTTATTTAATCCCTTCAGAACGAGCGACCGGTACACGTTCAAATTAAGATGCTGAGAATCCTTTATTATTCTCAATACTTAATTTTTATTCTAAAGTTTATCATATTTAATCAGAGCATTTTCGCGAATCAATTACAGAATTATTTCTGTTATGAAAAACTGGTGATAAAAGATTAAAAATTAAACAACAGAGCAATCTTCGTGAAGGGGTTAAAAAGTTAGAAAACGTCAGAATTTTCAAAAAATCATTTTTTTTTATTTTTGCATTATCTCAAAGTAAACATAAAAATATACTCTGAAAATTTGAAATTCATCCGACTAAAACTTTTCGAGTTATTCGACAATTAACAAAGGGTTCTCGGACTCTCGAGAACGCTCCAAAGAAAGTAGCTAACGAAAAGGATGCCTATGCGGCTTCTGATGTTTTAGAAGCTATCAAAGCAATTTATGAAGATCTGAGTAATGACAATTGAATTTCAAGATGTGTGGGTGGATTCAATCGAAATAATAATGAGAGCTTCAATCAGTGTGGAAAATATGCTCAAAAACCATTAAGACAAGTTATACTGTCGTACAAATTGATGCATACATATCTATTGATATATTCAATGAAGGTATACATTCATTATTAATAATAATGAATACCCTGGGACTTAATTGTGGACACAATTCTCATTGGAACGCCAAAAAAGCTCATGTTGCAAATATGAAGGTGGCAGATAAGCGAACTATCGATAGCACTCGAGAAAGTAGAACGTGACGTAAACAACAGCAAATCAATATTTTGGAAGCTTCTACAAAGGCTGAAGAACTATTACATGGCCCAGGAATAGATGACTCGGTGTAAGCAATTAATAATTCGTATTACTCTACATAAATTGAGTATAAAACTTTAAATGCATTTTCCTTGAAACTATGTTTTTTGAATTGGTGACCACTGTAACTCGAAAATTGCTCCCTAGGTTTCAATAAAATGTATACAGCTTTTGAAAAACATAAAAAACTAGTGCTTGATCGCAAGATTTATTTTTTTTTTTTTGAAAAAACTTTGAATTTTATAAACAATTAATTGTTGGTGTTCTTTCGAAAATCAGAAATTTTTTTTTCTAAGGCGCCATTTTGTTGATAATTTTTTTCAAATAAAAGCTTCAATCAGGCACTAGGTTATCTATTAAAATAACTAACTATTCTTATCCGATTAGTTTTAGGTGAATATCCAAGGATTTGTGATGGTCACCGCAAGGCATTCCTTTTAAAACAGAGTCCAACATAAACATCAACATTTTTTTGAATTATTAATATATTTTTTTTAATTTTCGTAAAATCGAGTTAAAACATATAGTCATGTCATATTATAAATTGTCATTCATTTAGTAAATTGAGTTACTGACAAACAAAATTATTAAAAATTTTCATTTTTTCATGCCGGTGACTACCCCATACCACTTAAAGACTTTTCAAGAGATCTGGACAGACTTGTAAAAGAGGTTGTGGCACTCATATTCAGTAACACGCAACGAAAGGACCAATTGAAATTTTCAGCTCTTGGAAAAAAAGAAAAAACTTTTCTAGTACCTCCTGGGACACATTCGTATACATTTCGGTGTAATATTTAAATACATACATTTGCTGAATATTTTTCTAAAATTGACATTAAAAGGGCTGAAGGTAACATATACGAGGGTTTTCTAGTGGACTCTCAATGTAAATTTAAATGCTATGTAAATTATGTCTTATCATTATTATTAATATTTTCTTTCATTTTTTTTGTTTTCAGTATAATATGGTAAGACAGAAAATCTAAATATATGAACATAAATACAAAACTTCCTTTTACTTATCTAAGGTGTCGCGAAAATGCATACATAAACAAGTAAACAACTTGACATGTTTTTTATTCATTAGAGCCAAGTACCATTTTAAAAAAAATCCATTATTGATCAAGACAAATGGCATCGGAGGGAGAAATATAAATACAATATACAAAAAACATCAATTGTATGCATTTTAATGTCTAGTATCATTCATCTTGATCGATGATGAATTTTCATGATAATGATTTTTACCTCTGTTGAAACTGAAACGTGCCAAATTGTAAATGTACTTTGTGTGATACCTTTTTAAGTGGCAGAGAGGTTTTATGTATTTATATGTTTACGAAAAGAAGTTTTTCTAATATCAAGATTTTAAAAACATTTTTAGCATAGAAAATCTCATTTTTCCACTGTATGTTTATAAGCTATTTAAAAACATTTTTTAATTTGCTGTCCTCATAGCGGTTTGAGAATTTTAAGATAATATAAACGAAAAACCATGCCTGAAGCATTTTGCTTCAATTTTCATCACTAAAAGTACATTAGAAAATCTCTTTTTTTCATACAATATCTAAATGTAACTTTAAAATACACATAGCTTAATAAGAATAAATTTTCTGCGACTTCTGTATATGCAAAATAATGTGGGTAAATTATTTTATCTAGACTTGTACATGTGATTTATACAAAACAAAAACATCGGTAAACAGATTTAAAACTAGATAAGCTTTAAATACATTATTCAGTGGATAACACACTTTTAGAAATTGTCGATCTGAAGTCAGCTCGTTGAACAAATTCCTTTGATGCCTCTGTAAATTGACGATAAATGTCAAGCATTTCCTGATCTATCTAAAAAATGAAATAGTAACCTGCAATTACTTCATTGTGAAGTAGTATAAAATCACTAAAATACACCGCAAACTTTTTCATATAAAATAAAATAAATTGGATTTTTTTTCTACGTCCCTGTAAATTATAATTATTAATGTCACTTATTCTATATCCTGTGAAAGCATGATGTAGTCCGTCTTACTTATGCATATTACTCTCATTATATAGTCCGAAAGATGTTGACATCAAAAGTCCCGGCATCGCAGAATTAAAAAAATTGTAAATAGACAGTTAAAAAACATATAAAAAAGTTAACTATGTATGATTAGTTTTGACATGACGAACATAAGTTTAATTATATAATGAACCCCTTACTTGATCCCTTTCAGAGCTCCCTATGTGATCACTTCATCAACTCAATCAGTCATTGAAGAAGTCTAACTTATAAGATAACATAACAAGTATCAAAATATCTAGTCACATTTTATCGAAGATGGCCCCATAAACCATCATTTTGTCGTTTTTTAAGCATAATTAAAAACTAATTGGGAGAAAAAAATTCGAAATTTGGATTTTGATGAAACAGTAGGATTAGTAAATCTAAATCCCCCCAAAAAATAAAGGCATTAATTTATGATTTTTTTTTACCATGAATTTCTTATTTCATAATTCATATCATAAAATTTTTAATTTAAAAAAAGTAATGCATTTATGTTTGCGTATTTTACTACTACGACCTCATAAATGCATTTCACATTAAAATTCTAATTTCCGAAATTATTATTAAAAATTCGAAAATGTGATTTAACATTTGAAACACTAAATTTTAAACGTTTATAATTCAAATATGTATCATTTAAATAACTTGTAATTTCGTTTCTAGGAATAGTTAGAACCAAAGATATGCAATATTTTGTTAAAATGGGTATTACGATTGAAAAAAAAAAATAAGTTTGGGTTCATTTTAATTTGCATATGGTCTTTTAATCAAATTTTAGATGCATAATTTAACAGCAGACTTCATTTCCAAGGTACCTGCAACTTTAATCTGCGATAATTTGTTGAGGAGTAAATAGGGGTGTTTACTATTCTTTCCATAACTGCACGGTTCTGTTTATTGTTGGATAAAATTCAATAGAAAATTTAAATTGTGTTATGCATTTTACAGAACAATTTTTATTATACTGAGTAGTGCACATACAAATCTATAGATCACATATAATTTGCACAAAAATAAAATAAAATAAAATAGATAAAAATGTAATATTTTTACACTAATGATGGTTTTGAAATTTTCAAAATAATTTATTTAGCATTATTTTATCTATTTAGAATCATTTTATCTAAATTCATTTACCTTAAAAACTTTAATATATTAAAAAAGCTAAATTTTATTATAGCATTCTCAAACTGCTAGAAAATATTACATAATCTATGCTGGAAACACGATTTTTATTTCGTATTTAAACAATTTTTTACGGCGAAATAAAATTAAAAAGTATCAGTAAAATAACTTCCAAAAAGTATCTATTTTACTTTATTATACAGCAAAGAAATAATGAGTCATCTTTATTATATTTACAACACATATTTTGACTGCATAAAATACAAATTTGGAATGCTTACTGCATTGTATTTGAAGAAAGCTTCCGATAATGTTACTGTTCATCAAAATGTCTAGACATACACCATTCTATTTATAACAGAAGATATTTAGAATGCTTTTGTGGCTTTTCGTGTTTCGAAACAATACAATAATAATTTTACTAAAATGCTTAAAATATATTTTTTAGGTAAAATTATTTACTTTCTAAAGGGCTTCTATTTACTTAAAAGCTAGTTTCGTTCTTTTTAAATGTAGTTTAAATGATTTGAGTAAAATAATTAATTCACGAATAAAAGTACGATAATGTACACAATCAAAGAAATCAATAAAATCAGATAAAAGTAAAGGTCTGACTGTTTAGTTTACAGTTTCTTCAGATACGTTAATGACGAAGATCATTAAGCTGAGATGTGGTAAATGATTACTTTACATTTATTTATAAAGATAGATTTTGTCTCTAATGGAAATCTGATGATAAGAGGTTAAGCGAATATCAAGGGATAATAATTTTTAATGATATTCAAATATAACACTTTAACTTACTTACTCTGTTTTAAAAACACTTATTTATTTTAATGTAAATAGATATATCTGAAGTTATATCTGTTTGATGTATGTGAAGAACAGTAAATATATCTATTTTTTCTATTAAAAAAATATATTTGAAAAAATTATATCCTAGTACTACTCTACAACAAATAATGAAAAGAAAAGTTTAAGAACATATTATCATCAAAATTATACAATAAATAAGATATTTGTTGCTATAAAACTAAATTTTAATTGTTTTTTGTTTTATTTAAAGGCGATTTTTATTTGGTATTACGATTGTGGTGTGGAATTTAATGGGAGAAACAATTTTTCAAAACATTACATTTAAATGCTAACTGTTGTCACAAATTGATTTTACCGACAATACCTTTGTTTGCTTTGATTTTCTTAATTTTCAGATTGGAGAGGTGAATGTAGTTTGTTATTGTACAATGTTTCTGTCGACCGTAGAATATGTGAATTCTTACACATACAGGAAATGAAACTTGTCAAAACGATAATTGCCATTTGTTGTATTGAAGTAACATCTGATCTTATTGAAGACAAAAAAAAAAAAACTTCTTTAACCTTTCCACTGCCGCGACTTGATATATCCGTTTACTAGGCTGCAGGATTCACTGCAATTGAAGCTTTATTTAAATTAATATAATTCCACAAACATAATCCAGTTTTCAGATATTAAGATATGATTGATAGTTTTAAGGCTTATAAACACATACTTAACAAAAAAGTTGTATCAGGTTAGAAAATCCTTCTTTTATTAACATTTAATAAAAATTAGAGAGAAAACAACATTACAATTTTGCCCTTTTGCTTGGCGGTCAGGGGGTTAAAACATCATGAAATAAATCAAACTGCTCAAGGCCTTTCGATAGAAATTCGTCTATCTTCATCAGGTGCAAAAAGACGTGCGTCTACTATGAATGTAGCGGCACGACAGTCGTGCCAGTTTTCAATTTATTCGTGGATCTGATCTTATACTTATTGAAAAAAAATGGGTTTTTTTCTGTGTATAACATTAGGAGCTTGTTTAGCATATAAATGTATGTCAATAGATGCTCGGTGTATAACCGTGTAAAATATGCAGCAACAAACCTGATGATTAAGTAATTAAAATTGTATGTGGTTGCTTAATATTTATTATTTGCTTATTAGTTTGTGTTACTGAGTCTATGTCATTACACACGTGCATGTAGTCTTGTACCGTAAAAAAAGTGTACATGAAAATAAAGAAATGTGAAGAATCCTCATAACGGTTAAAAAAATGAATTAACTTTAATAATAATCCCAACCGGGAATTGAACCCTGGTCATCGGAATAGCGGACTGACGTTCGACAAACTGAACAACTTGGAACAATACCCAGGTCCCAGCCTAGCACTTTTTATTACGATAGTGAGAACTGCCAGGCTGTATTAAATGAATCAAAAATGTCCTTTTTATTGTTAAAAATATTTTTGAAGGTGATTATGTTGTTGAAATTTTCAAAATTTTGTATTAGCTAAATACAACTTCGTATTAAAATATAAAAATATTTAAATACAAATTTATTTAGAAGGACGTAATTAGAATCTGAAGTAAAATGAATAAACTAAAACACTTTGTAAAATCACCATAAAATGAAATATAAAGTAGGAAGAGTTTCGAGCTACAACAATAACAGCTCGTCATCAGCTAAACCAACACGTGTCCGTAAGGGCACAGAGATCAATGACATCGAGATCAATGAGTCGAGATCATCTCGACTCTGTTCTCTTACGGACACACGTTGGCTTAGCTGATGACGAGCTGTTATTGTTGTAGCTTGAAACACGTCCTACTTTATTTTTCATTTGATGGTGATTTTACAAAGTGTTTTACTTTATTAATTAATTATCGGCAGCGTTTACGATGTTTTTTCGCTGAAGTAAAATAAAATTTTCATTCTAGTTACAAATTTATTTTGTAATCATGCGCGTAAGCTGTCATACCATTTTTTTGCTTATCAAAAGTCTCTAAGACTGGTCTCCCCCCCCCCACACCCCTGTAAATGTAAATTCGGCGTCTTGTAATTTTTTTAGAAATAAAAAATGGAAGAACTGACCTTTAAAAAAAAGATTAAAAAAGGTCCCTTTTTCTCTTTTTTGAAACTCCAAGAATCTTGAAACCCTTTAAAACATGAAATGAAATAGAAAATAGATAAAAATTTTAATATAATAAAAAAAAAAATATGTATACGGTGTTCTAGCATTTTCATTTTTATTCTTTACTGCCACGAAGCCAAAATTGTTGATTATTTTGAAAAAGATATCTTAAAAGTAATTTTTTTTTGTTTATTTTACGGCTTTTCTACAAAAATAACTTAAACATCCATGACCTCCTTTGGGAAATTAATAAATTCATTTTCTTGTGGCAACACTAAGACGTCAATAAATTTTTAGATGGCTTCTTTCCTATTCAGTGATTTAAAAAGGAAATGTTATAAATAACATTCATTTAAAAATTACCAGCATAAAATTGAAATAAAACGCGATTCTTTATATTAGTTGAAATATGATCATTTCACTCGTTACAAATTCAATACAATTTATTGTAGAAATATTCTGAGTTTTTTCTTTAAAAACATATGTGATGATTTAAATGCGAATGTTAAATATAAGTAATTTAAATTAAAATACCCTCTAAAAGAAATAAATCCTCATGTTTTTTTACAGTAATAGATGCATTTTATAAAAAGTAGATATTAGTTTCTCAATACGATACATTAGAATAAAAGATAATGCACATGTATCATTGATTTACAATAGTATTCAATGCATATTTAACTTTTATTTTACTATCGCTTATGAAACACGTCTGATTTATCGCAATTTCACAAATAATATCAAACCTTTTATTTTTACGCTTTTATTAAAACAGACATTAAATGAGATAGCCGACATTTCAAGTATGTTTAATTCAATTATGGTTTTTTTTTTCAAATTTGGCTAAGTTTTATGATTTTATATAATATATGTATATTTTATTGTATAGAAAAGAATAAAGAAGTGTGGAGAAAAATGATATTATCGCGAAATTTATTCACAACATGTTTTATTTATTAATGTAGCAAAAGGAACTTCAAAATGATATTCAAATTACGGTATTTTACGTTAGCCGGTCGCAAATCCGCTAATAGCTATATTTATTTTAAGTTTGTGGGAATAAAAAACAATGCTTTGGTGTGCAATGCTTTTGGCTTTTGGTGAAAAATTTTGGTTTATTGTCATGTCAAATTTATTTATAATACAGGTGAATTTTAAATGTGTAATATATATACACTATAAAACATTTGTGCAACGTTACACCATAAAGTTAGTGACAGCCAAGCTTCCACCAAGATTTTGGTGGTTATCAGTTTAACGAAGATAATCAGTGTAACATTATACTATGTACTACTATATGTAATGTTACACCATTAACATATTTTTAAATTACACCATTATATGAGTGAAAAAAAATCACCCCATAACACTGGTGGAAGCGAAGCTTCCACCAGTGTTATGGGGTGATTTTTTTTAATGGAGTGCTACAGTTTTATGGATTAATGTTACATAAGTGTTTCAAAGTATGCATTTAAAAAATATATATTTTTTAAATGAAAGTTTTATGCTTCACATGTGATTGTTACATGTTATATTTTAATTAAAATAAGTTTAATACGAAGAATGTCAATGGGCACAATATTTGACGATTTACCGTCTGCTTCCGGAGAACATAAAATTACCAAAAATTTAAAAAAAATCGGAAGAAAAAAAATAACATATTAACACTTCAATTGTATTGTCCGGACTGATTTCGTACAAGAACACTTTAATTTCTTTGTTAATAACAGTTTTTTCTTTCCATTAATTTATCACTGTAAATTTATCTTTACTCAATATCAGATTTTTTTGGTTAAGTAAGGCAAATATTTTAGTATGGAACTAGTGGGGTTGAGCCCTTATTTTTAATTTATGTTGTGAAAGGTAATGTAAGAATTAAGGGGTTAATTGCATAATATCTTTTAGTCCAACGTTATCTTTTTCTATCCCATATTTTCAAAGTATGTGAACGTGTTTAGTATCTTAAAAGTGCCACCTTAAGCAGAAAATTTTATGTTTATTCTATTTTACTGGATAGAAGATCTTACAAGTGCGTGGTCTCCTTTGGGAAAATTACGATACATTTTCTTCCTTCGTGAGATCACTAACTGTTCAATAAATGTTTTAGAGCTACTTTTGCCGCTGAGACGTTCAAAAATGAATATTGTAAATATAATTTGTTTTCGTATGTGTAAACATAGCAAGATATAAATATCTAATAAAGTTTTCTAGAAGTTCATGCAGATGAAATAAATATTTTATCTGCTTTAGAATTTTGAGTTGTTGTGTTAAACAGCTTTTTATTAAGCTGAACAGAATATGAAATCGTATCGATAAATATGTAAGTTTTGAATTAGATTATGAAATTTGGATTAAAGAAAAATCCTTATATATTTACAAAAATTGTGTATATTTTATTGGAAAAAGCTACTTTTTTTGTAAAGAGAAATATTGGAGTATAAATAATTGTACAAATGTATTCTTTATATTAATTTAATTTGTAAAGGGAACCTTAAGATTTATTATACAATCGTAGAATATTTACAAAATATCTAGGAAATTTAATTCGATTTAAATGTTTGGAGAGAATATGTTGATTTTGGAAATTTTCAGGTTAGCATAAAGCTATAACTGCCATACAATTGGCTCTGGATTGAAATGGTATAATGCATTTTGATCTAGAATATGATTGTTTATAGATAATACACTGTGAAAAATAACTATAATTTTACAGTATAATACTGGTATTTGGAATGCCAGTTCTAGTAAAGTAACTTTATTGGTTAAAAAAAACTTAGTTAGATATAAAAAAAGGATATCCAATATAAATTGCAAAAGTGGTAAAAAATCATAACAATTATGCTTATGAACTATTCACATGTAATTTTTGAAAATATATGTTTCAAATGGGTTTGATAAGCTATACTTAGAAAATTTACTAGTATGTTTCTAAAAACAGAATGGTTATAATAATAAAAGACACGCATAGTTCTTAAACATTACCATACTATAACTAGGGCTTAAATCGAGCTTGAACATAACATAATTCAGTCCCGGTACACCTCTGTTTTTAGTAAATAGTTGAATAATGATCGGAATTCACCAGAGCTCATAAATATAGGACTCCATAGCCAATCGTAATTAGAGTTGCAAAAAGGCGGTTTATTCCCGGGTTTATTTCCAATAGACCAGGTTTATTCCCAGGAAACCGAATTATTCCAAAAAATCCCGGGTTTTTTCCAGGTTTATTCCTAAAAACCCGGTTTAAACCGGGTTTTTTCTAACCTTTGCAACGCTAATCGTAATAACGTTTCGGAAAAAAAAAAAAAAAAAAAAAAACTAAAACCTTAAATTGTAATTTCATTTCCTTTCTAACTCCAAACATTTTTTCTTTTTTTTTTCTTTTTTTCTTTTTTCTTTTATCAAAACACTTATATTGGACGAATTTGCCGCACACGGGGGAGATGGATTTAATAAGGATTTATTCAGTTATTGGACTTGGGCTGGATATTTCTATAAACTACGGCGGTCTATTTCTTTTTTGCTTTAATATTACTTTCGAATCATAAACCTTACCATATTTAGTCGCAAATTCAATAATTAATTAACCCTAAAACTAGGGGAAATTTTTATTTTGAAGAATTATTAACTGAAAAGTGTAATAGTTGACAGCTAAGTAAATGCTGATAGATGAATATATTTAAAATGTTTATTTTGCTAAAGAAAAAAAAATGCTTTAATTTTTGAAAATAATTTAAAACTTTACGTGGGGGCTCAGACAACTCTGTCCGGCGAAGCAGGTATTCTTGGACAGATGCTGTCCGAGATATAAATGTGGAGATTGGAATAAAGGGGAGGGGATCACTCGACGCTTGATAGTATAGCAAAATATAGGGCTCTAGTACTTTTTTTTGTTAGAAATTACGCCTTCATAATCACTTGGTGAATTTCGTTTGTAAAGTACCAAATTTTTACTGTTACAATTGTCAGATAATGCAGATAACATTTCTAAATGTAATTTATAAGGCCCGAAGGGGAGTACTAAAGTATAAGAAGTGACGTCTTTTGAAAAAAATGACAATTCATATTGCTTACGTGCAATTTCCTGTTAAATCATGTTTTAACCTTTTTAGATTACTGTGCATAATTTAAAATTTAGATTTCATATAAATTATTATTTTATCTAAGTTTATGATTAATGTATTTATGCATTATTACAATAGAATTTTGAATTTAGAACTGTAATAGAAATTAAATAAATTTGTATTTTGGCATTCAATTATATAACATATTTCGTGATCATTTTACATTGTACATAATTTAAATCACTTTATTTTACAGACTGGAACAATTTTTAAACTTCAAACAACACATATAACAAACTGATTACACAAATTCTGATCTTGGTTCAAATAAAAATTCTTACGAATTCGAAAAATTAATATTTTTTATTCATAATTATTTAGTCTGAATAGGAAACTGAATAGGTAATTTAATGGCGTCAGTGAAGGCAATAAAGTATTTATAATATTATCAAAGACTCAGATAACTGAAGATAATACTCAATCAGATATTAAATTAGTTATTTTGGAAAAAGATACAATTTACAAAAGGTGCATTTCGACATTTATTATTTAATAGAATAGAGCAAAAATGTATTACTCTTGTAAGAAAATCTCTTGAGTAAAATCCGATTAGTATTTCCAGGAGATAACTCCGGATAAACAAAAGATAGAAGCCCAGAAAAACGGTAACACCAAAAGACAACTTAATAACATGCTGTTATATATATATTTTTTGCTCATGCTCTATTATTTATGTTAAATTATACAGAATATGTTCATTGTTTCATGTTTAGTACGTTGAAGTACTTCGTACTTTTCTATCATTGTTTAAATGAGAAAATTTTCGAATAACTAAGAAAAACTTATAATATGTAACATATGAAAATAATTGTATATATTTTTAAGTATTTAAGGAAAAAGTTTGTTAAACAATTTTGTTCGTTTTTAAAAATAGGGTTCAAATTATCAATTCACTGCATTTCAATATTTAACTAAAAGTACATTTTGAAGAAAAAAATATGCATATTTAATTAAATTCTTTTAAAAGTAAAAAAAAAATTACTTTTAAAAATCTCTATCTGATTCCACTGATGAATTAACAATATTTTCCCCTAATTTCTTAAAGATTTTCAAGCGTATTTTACTCAACACTGAGTATGGATTTTTAGATATATCTAGTAATACATCTACTATATCTTTAAAATATTTTTTTATTAATACATGTAGTATAAAATGAGGAATTGAAGAAAGCATTTATGAGAGCGTTATACTTGAAAAATGTTAAGGTTTATAACATGTTTTATCTGTATTTTTTCTATTTTCTTCATAATGGATCTAATAAGTTCAAAAATGGCTTTAAATGTTTTCAACGGTAAATTCGTCTGATTAGGATATAAAATATTATGGTCCTTATACCAGGTTTATTTATTCTAGTTTGATGTTTATACTTGCATCAAAGCCACCAAGTTATACGGAATTGAAAAGTAATGATGCAAATAATCTGTAGGAAACAGTTTTGGATCTTATGGTTTCTTCGATAATTTCTTAACGACGCATAAATTGAAAATGCTCTTGCAGAAATAAAATGTTAAATGCTCCAAAAAAAAAAATGCTCTATGTTACAAGTACTGAAAGGGGAAATCTTAATCCCAATTTTACAATTTTAACCGTTCAGAAATAATGAAAAAGATGACAACAGATTTTTACGATTATATATTTATTGGTACTGTTGTTGTTTATGATTAACAATTATCTACACCTGGGATATAGGTCCGAGAGGGGATGTCCTTGTTAGGAGTTCCTAACTAATTATTTACTTAGGGGTTCCTAACTAATTATTTACAGAAGGTTCGGAAATCTACGGAAAACTCTAAAAGATTTGGCCGATGGGCACGATTTGGTTGGAACTAAGCATCTTTTGTCCAACTTAGGGAATAAAACCATTATTTAGTGGTAGGGCGACACATTTACTGATGAGAAAGTTATAGCAATCGGGATTCTCATATGCTCATTGGGAAAAAAAGTTCCCTGTCTAAAATGGATATTGTAGAATCTTTAGTAAACACGAAACGCTTTTGAAGGACTGGATGAAGGACGATAACACTTCGTAAAAAAACACAACTGATATCAATTATTTAATACATGGGAAGTATGAGTTTATTAGATATTTTTATTTCGCATTATAATACAAATAAAAGGTAAAAAGTTGTAGTGGACTTTGTATTTTCCGCTTTTCAGACGTTGCGTTGCCAAAGTAAATGCTCGTAGAGTATACATGATTTCTAGTTATAAAATATCAGTTTTATTTCCGTTTCAGTAATTGTTTTTGTACACCAGCAAAATTTAATATTTCATTAACTTAATTTGATAATATTTTATGCGTTGTTGCTTTGACGTTTTTTTTCAATTTATCAGAACTTTTCGTTTCTAACTAAGCACTGTTTTCAAGAGCTATATTTCAACGCTATAATTATAATCTATAACACCTATTGTCTGAGAAAAACTACATATCATTAGTATATAACAGAAAATGTATGAATTTACATCGATGTTAATCATTGTGAGTATAAATTGTTTAATGATTATCACAATATCAATTATAGGAATAAATTTATTGCTGTAAATGTAAGGGTACGTTATACGTTTTAGCAGTATTTATAATTAATATTGAAAAATTCAGCGCAATTTAGGGGGAACTGGGACACATTGATACATCCCCTGTACTGCACACAGGATCATTACAGGAAGTTTCACAACAGCTCCAAAAGGTGACACTAGTGCATTCAACTACTTACAGAAAGTCTTAGAATGATTCTGTAGTTTGATGAAATGTAACTGGTGGTTAATTGTTTTTGCAGGTCAAAAATAAATTTGAGTTGTACGATTGAAATGGTATTATACAACTGTTCCAGTATTTTACACCGAAAAGAATACTCTCCCTGGCAAGTAAAACTACTCTTTATCAGTTCCTCATTCTTTATTGTTAGATAAATTATGAAGTGTTGGATTTGAGACTCATTTTATTCCAATTGTATGTTTAGGGCGCATTGATACAGTATATGTCGGGGCACATTGATACAACCTAAATCCTTTTCTAGTTTATTTTCTCATTACCTTTTATTTTTTTTTACCATACACTCCTTAATCCAACCATTTTTTGCCAAAAATTTCTAATATTAGTTTTTATTAAAGTGAAATAGCTCTAATTTCTTTATATTAGAACCTTTTATAGTATTTTTGCAAAAAGAAGACGTACGAACTTACCCAACATCTAGTGCTAGTAGAATTAACAAAAGAAAAGGACGGCAGCCTGGAAAATCTCAAATTTATGGTGATTCTCCAGAGAAAAAAGTATTTTCGACATGAGAAATATTAAGTAAGTGAAACAAGATGCAGAACAGCACGAGACAATTATATTATAATCGAAATTTTTAACATAATTATCCTTTATTTTCTGTTTATAAACCGATTTATAAACAGAAAACCTGGTAATTTTTTCATCTTTTTAAGAAAGAAGATAATGCTGGGGTTGAAGTGCCAGATATGACAAAGTTACCACAGCCAACAATGAGACAAGGAACAGCCAAAACATTAGGTCATTATAGATTTCATTTTGATTGCTTTAATATTGCTTAAAATTAAATTGTGGGCTATTTGAACTTCTATAAATAAATATAAAATGGTTTTCTAACTATTTTTTTACCAAAAATATGCATTGGTGTTATTTTGTCTCCATTTTCCCAGACGTATCAAAGTGTCTCATGAGGTGTATCAATCTGCCCCGGGGATGGGGCACATTGATACAAATGATTTTTTTTAAAACTTTTTTTAAAATTACTGCAAAAATAATATATAAAACAACGATTGTACATTTGTATAACACACTACGCAAGTTTTGCAGACACCACATGGAAAAATAACTTGAAATATCTGCTTTCTGGACTCCAAAAAAATTCTTAGAAAAAAGCTGTATCAATGTGCCCCAGTTCCCCCTACTACAAAAAATGCATTTTAAATGCAATTTTGTAAAAAAATATCAATACTTGCGCATTTTACAACCAAAAGCATCGTATAAATTGGATGATATATTGTAAAGTAATGTCTAATATCGCGCCTGTTTCTTTAAAATATTTTATTCTTTTCTTTAAAAAATATTTAGCATTTAGTGAATACCAGAGTATAGTTTACAAAATTTCTTGCGCGCTTAGATAAGAGAATTCATTACTCTTAAAAATATCATACGATATTATAATATAAATCATAAACATTAATAAAATTTATTAATAAAAAAATATTATTCATGTTAATATTTTTATTGTTATTGTCATTATTAAATAATTATTCATTTACTGCATTTATAAAGTATATCTTGTAACATTAAAATAATCAGTGATCAGTATCATAGATGCACAAATGACTTTATCAGTTTTTGAAATATTTTATTAAATGTTCCAAATAACCCTTAATGCAACAAATATCTCTGAACAGTTTATTTGCTTGTTAAAAAATAAAATAAAATAAATAAATAAATATTATTTCACTATATAAATTAAGTACATGTTAAAATATAATTTATGAAGAAATTTTTCGTTTTTCATTTATAAAGATAATATTGAGATATTTCTGAATTCGAGGCGTAACTTCCCTCATCTCTCCTTAAAGTTAATCTCAAAGATTTATCACTTAGGTTAAGAGAAAGTTTGTAATTACACTCGGAAACTGATTGAGTAGTATTCGTAACCCTGTTATTAGTTTTATGAAAAATTAAGGGGAGATATGGGGCTGGTATTTTTTTTTAGAATTTTCATTAAGATAAGCTTGAAATAATTGTGATAAAATTTTATTAATACCATTGTCTTGCTTTGAAAGTTGTAAAAATCTAAATCATAAAAAAATTGTATTTAAAAGATATACAAAATCTACATCTAAGTATGGCAGCAGAAATGGTTCTCGAACACATTTTTAAACTAAAGTTTTAAAGATATTTTACACACATTTAAATTGATTAATTAACAATAAAAAAAGAAAGGTAGAGTAAGCGATAATAATTATTTATTTGGTTGGTTGTATTCAAGACGGCCAACTATCAACACGAGTGATATAGTCCCTAAGGAAGAAAGTCTTTCTAAGGGAATCTAACCTATATTTATGCAAGGAAATCTAAGTTCAAAAGAAACTCACAGCTAACTCCGAACAAATATATCGACAGGCGTGAATGGCTTCGAACCCACCACCTCACGGTTACCAGCTTCGATAGAAGAGCCTCTTATCCACTTATGGGGTTATTGATTGTGGAAGTAATTTAGAAATTCTTAATATTAAGTAACATTTCATTTATTACCCCCTGCCTCTATCTCGTATATATCTCTTTGTCTCTTTTATTGTTTATTTGAAGAAGATTGTGTCTAACACATCAGAAGTTTATTTACAAGGTCTGTTCGACAGCCATCGGACTTTTTTGCCGCACACAGTAGTGTTTCCTAATTCGGCGCCGATGTGCAAATTCTAAGGAGAGAGCATAATGCCCATGCTTCATTTTTTAACCTGGAGTTCCATTGATCTAACCATTGCCTGATAGTTCCCTAGGAACTGTTATCATACGTGTTCGTCGGATTTTAATTTCTCTCAAGTTGAATAAACGAGTTGATCAAATGTACTATATCAAATTTTCACAAGAATCATCAGTGCCCTAGCTCATTTATTGCACTTGATTCTGACTATTTTGGCGAAACATGGAATTCTAGTATTTTGTCAATCTACCTATTCTCCAGACATGGTTGCTTACGGCGTCTGTTTGTTTCCAAAATCAGAGGCATCATTGAAAAGATCCAGTTCTGATAGTAGAGATAAAATATGCTTAAAGCGACGGTGAAATTGAACACCATTCTGAATGGAGCCTTCCAAAAGTATTTTTGCCATTAGAAAAGTAGCCTATATATAAGCAATGGGTCTACCTTTAATGTGATTAGGCTCCCAATCTCGTCATGTAACTAGTATATTTTTTCAACTTTTCGTATGCTTTTCAGAAAAGACAAACAAATGTATTTAAAATATGTTTAATTAGAATATGAAGTAACTGTGGAATTCACAGCAGATGTCGCTGCATAAGAAACGATTGTGATGTAATAAGGGAAATAAATCCTTGCAATAAAGAAATATATTTATAAAAATATGGAGAAGAATTAAAATTATATTTCTTCAAATCTTTTAAAACAGAAGTTCTCAATGAACTGAATTTAAAACTTCATGTTTTCGTATACCTCACATAACAAAAATGGTTAAAGACATAAACAAATACTGTACATACACACATCGAATAAATACAATAAACCCAGCTGGAGTAATAAAATTAAGAAGAACCAGGAATCAAATCTAGTCAACGGCAGAGTTGGCTGTTCCTCTAACCACTGAGCCACTCCAGCCAATAATTGCGCCTGAAATTCTTCACAAAAAGCATGTTGGAAAAAATATTCAGCCATACAATAGACATCCTTGTATGACGTAATAACGATGACTAGATTTTACTAAACCATCGATCTATAATATATTAAAGCTCACATACACATATAAATTAATTAGGTGTGAAAGGGTGTTTTAAAGATAGTTGAAGTTGCTAAATTAACTATCTAAATTGTTTTTATATGAATAACGTAATACGTTAAAACTTAAAACAGAATAATGAGGTTTATTTTATTAATACGACCTGTCATTAATGTCGGGAAATTATTTAATCCTTGATTGAAAGAAATAAAGAATAAAATAAAAAGAGAACTACGGTGGGTTAGAAATACAGTTTGACGAAAATTACATTACTTTTATATAACTGTACATAGATAAACTATATTTATTCGATCTTTTTTGATAATGTGTCAGTTAATATTATGTACTTTCCTTTTGGACATTTACAAAATAACGAAATACGAAGTTAATTATAAATAAAGAATACTGCCCAGTAAAACTGATGGCATTGAGCTCACAGGCTACAAATACTAATTGTACATTAAAGCCTTATATTTTCAAGGGTTAATTCCGTTCGAAAAAAAATTAAGAAGGGGAAACAGCTCTCCCCTTTCCTCTTTTTTTATACTTAATCATTGAACCTCCTATACTATCAAAGACATGCTTTATCATATCAAAAATCTATATCCAAAATTCAGAGCAAATTAGATAATTCTTAATAAAAACCCATTTAGCATTTATATAATTTAAAAGGAGTTATCCCCTTCTTTTATACTTAACCATTAAACTTCCAAAACTATTCAGAGATTTGAACGAAATCTGAAAATTCTGCTTGAAAAACCTATTTATATAAATTAAGAGGGGGGGAGGCATTAGAACCCCTGTTGCCCCTATTTATACTTATTCAATGAACACCTAATAGCAGTCACGGAATCGCCTCATCAGAATGATCCTAATCTAAATTTTGAACGAAAACTTAATTCTGCATGAAAATCCCATTTATATCAACTAACGGGGGGGGGGATTAGAACCCCTGTTCCCCCTATTTATACTTATTCAATGAACACCTAATAACAGCCACGGAATCGCCTCATCAGAATGATCCTAATCTAAATTTTGAACGAAAACTTAATTCTGCATGAAAATCCCATTTATATCAACTAACGGGGGGGGGCATTAGAACCCCTGTTCCCCCTATTTATACTTATTTAATGAACACCTAATATCAGTCACGGAATCGCCTCATCAGAATGATCCTAATCTAAATTTTGAACGAAAACTTAATTCTGCATGAAAATCCCATTTATATCAACTAACGGGGGGGGGGGGGGATTAGAACCCCTGTTCCCCCTATTTATACTTATTCAATGAACACCTAATAACAGTCACGGAATCGCCTCATCAGAATGATCCTAATCTAAATTTTGAACGAAAACTTAATTCTGCATGAAAATCCCATTTATATCAACTAACGGGTGGGGGGGGATTAGAACCCCTGTTCCCCCTATTTATACTTATTCAATGAACACCTAATAACAGTCACGGAATCGCCTCATCAGAATGATCCTAATCTAAATTTTGAAAACTTAATTCTGCATGAAAATCCCATTTATATCAACTAACGGGGGACATGAGCCCCCCGTTCCCCCTCTTATACATATCGAATGAACTTCAAAAACTAATCAGGGAAGCGCCTTGTCAGGATATACCTACATACAAAATTTTAAGAGGATCGGATATTTTTATCATGAGTTATCGCGTTACGCACATACGCACATACATACAGAACGGGCGGGCACATAAGCTCTCAGGCTATGATAGCCTATGAGCTAAAAAGTAGGAGAAAGTAAATAAAATAAAGAAGATATATCAAAAGTAAACAAAGAACAATGATAGTTACAGAAATGAAATGAAAATCATATCGTGTAAACTCTAAATCTTGCTTGCTAAGATTACTCGGAGAAATGACAAGTTAATCTATGAGATCAAAGATAGTTTTTCGAAAAATACTACAAATTATGGTAGGAACTAGTTAAAAATACATTCAAATGATAATGAAAATTATGATAGTAACTAGTTAAAAACACGTGATATAAAACAACATGACAGAAATAAAGCAAATAAACCTCTATGCATTTTTGTAGATAACGTATTCGGATATATTTTTAAACTATATTAATTCATTTGATTAATTAATGTGTGATTTTACAAAAGAAAAGTATCAAAAAATACATGCATTTTAACAAAGTATTTCTATGATTCAATCACCAAAGATATATCTAGTTGACGTATCAACATGGTTCTCTAGATGTATGTCAGTAAGGTTATCTACATGAAATGTGTCCGCTTTGCAGTCGGTCCAGATATCTTAAAAGGTAATATATATTCAATTTTAAGTCATAGGCCTTGAATTTGACTGCCAAGTGGGGCATTTGTAACCCACTTTAAAAATTACTACGTGTGTTATTTTACATTTAGTACAAACTGTGTAACATTCAATATTATTCAGTTAAAATAATGAAGTGCAAACAGCGTAGTTGTTACTACTGTCATATATTGAGAAATAAGTTTAAAATTGTGCTGTAAGCTGAAGTTAAATACATGCTCAATATAGCTAAATAGTTATTAAGTCTTAGTTTCATTGGAATGTAACTGCGTAATGTAGGTATGGATAAAATATTATAAATGCTTTTTTAGAAACCAAAATTTTTTTTAAAAAAAGTCTGTTTTTCTTCTGTAATCTATTGAGTACTTAATAAATATTCCTTGACATGTTTTGCTTCTTTTTGATATTTATTCTTACTTTAAATAATACGTAATACAAGTTACCAAAGGAAAGATATGAATTAGTTACAACAAGCAAATTTTGGTTAATTTTAGCTGTCGTTTTTTTTCATAATAAAATCTAAATCATGAATTTGGCGAGAAAAGCATGATCGTTATAAATAAATATAATTTTTAAATATAACTTTTTAAGCTAATTTTATTAATAATATTTATTTCGATTAAGTTCATGTATAACTTCTTTTAAAAATTGCTTTGATAAATAACTAAACAAGATTAACGAAAGTGAAATAACCGAATATAACAGCTATTGAAAACACGTCAAAGAGCTTTGCGGATGATAGCGTAGTCAATAAAACATAGGTCTCCCATCAAGTTGACAAGTTAAGCTGAAGGATTATTTCAGGTTTCCTGTAAGAGAAATAAAATAGTATTGAGATTAATAGTAGTAGCATGAAATGTTAGATATGATTAAATATTATATGAGATTTAAATTACAACTAAGCAGTTTATATTTTCTTACTGCATATTATTCGATTTAGTTCTTAAGCATTTTTTGTGATGTGTTTTATACAGTATGGAAATTAAATAGTGATTTAATTTGATAACTAAATACCTAGTACCTTTAAGATACTTGAAATAAATTTCGTGTAGCTCATCATTTAAAAACTGTTGTCACAAGGAATACAAAAATATATTTCTTTTAATTTTAGGTATTATATTTTCAGCTATATTCTAAAAAATAGGCTAAAAATATTCCCACCCTGCTATTATATTTCTGAATTTAAGATACTAAAATTATTAATAAAAATGTAGTAAGAGTTAATTTATAATTTTCGGGAAATTGTCTTAGGACACATAGTTTTTGAGAAAACACGCTTGTTTGCCATTTCACACAAATTTTATTTAACAGGCTCTGAGAAGAGTGCATCGGAGGTACAGTCTGACGCGAAATTATCAAAGAATTGTTTAACATGATTTTTGAAAAAATATGTCGATGAGCAGTCGCAATACTAATTATAAAACTATCTAGAAAATCTAGATAAAATTTTTAGGCGCGAAAGCAAACTCACGGGGGAGAAGGGGGGGGGGATTTTTAAACTTTTTAAGTAATCCTCATGTGATGTATCATCAGTAATCCCTCGGACCATTCCTTAATATTATTAATGTTTCTTCCCATTTCATTAGAATACGCCCCTTTCCAAAAGGGTGAGCATTTTTATAATTTAGTTCCTAATGAAGTAACTACGAGATTCAACTTTGCTTGAAGACTTGACTGAAGGTAAATACTCATACGGCCACAGATTAATATGAAACATTTTAACTACAAAGATATAGGTAGTATTCACTCTCCATAGAGGGGGTAAGAATTTTTTTTTATTATTTTTTCTTCTTATTTATTTTTTATTAAATGTTACATATAGAAGATTTTGATCTGTAACACGCACTCCCTCCCTCTTAACTCATTTTTTGATCGCTAGAAGCCGCTTTAAACTTTATTCTATATACTCCACGTAATTTCCCAAAAATTATGATAAAAATATGTGACTAACCTCAGAATTTACAGTTTCTCTTCCATTTTTTAGACATTGAGCGGATAAATATTTCAGACAAAATCAAGTTAAAAATAAAAAATGCCACAAATTTAAAGCTCCATGGAAGAACATTATTACGGACTGGGGCAACAACGAGCAGAATGGATCATCTAGTTTTAATACATACCCTGTTTGCATTATTTGAAGTGCTTTCAATTTCTAATCACTTTTGTATATATTTTTACGCCAAACATAATTTTATTTAACATCAATATTATTATTTTTTTGCAATTGAAATATTGTTTAAATTGACACAAGCTTCACCCCTGATTCTTTTTTCACTTATATCCTCAATATTACATTACCGTCTTTTGATTTTTTTTTTGTCAAATCCAGATATAATTATGTATTTTTTATTGAATGAAATCATACTTTCGATGCGAAAATTTAATAAAAAAGATAACTTTTTATATGAATTTACATAACGCACCTTAAAAAATAGATATGGATAAAAAAAATATATGAGGCTATTTAAAAAAGAGCAAAATACTTGATTTAAAAAAACAGTTAAAATACGCTAATGAAGTAGAAAAAATAATATACTTTTTAAATTATTTCTCATAAATATTTTTTGCAAAACTTGATTGTTTGCTAAATGATTTCCAAAAGTTTAAAAAAAATTAATTAAAAACATTTTTTTTTACTCGACAATTATTAAATTTGTATCTTTTTTATTTTTTTAAATGTGTAGAATTAATTTATTATCAATGGAATTTCATTATTGTTTCCTAAATTCTAATAATTAAAGTAATGTTTATGGAAAGAATAATATTTTAATCTAATTATGTCTTTCATTAGCCGAATTAAGTTTATTGCTATTCATAATTTTTACCTTTTTTCTTATTTTGTTTACTTCTTGTTTAAGACAATAAATGTATTTTTGCTCGATAATTAGTGGGCCCTTTTTTATTGAATCTTTCAGAATCATGCAGTGCTTGACTGAAATTAACATTATTTCTTCTATTTGTATATTTATTTATCTTTTTAGTTTTTTAGAAATAAAATATTTAAATTGCTACTATAAAGAACTCAATTTAAGTTAATTTTCATTTGGCAACATTATTTTGATTGAAATGCAAATATATATACACACGCACACACACACACACACACACACACACACACATATATATATATATATATAGGGGAGAGTGGGGATACTTGAGCCACCCCTATTATTTCTACAGTTGGTAAATTTTTCTTTCTAAAACTGGCAACATGGTAACATATTTATAGTTCTGAACATGTAAAAAAGAAATCATATACATTGGTACCATTTTGAAAGTATGGTGATTAATAGTTGTTTTTCCCTACCTAAAGTAAATATTTAGGTGCATGTTTTTTTTATTTATTTATTTTTTTTTTTTGTATTAAAAGTTTTGTTTAAAGTTGCAATCATATGGATAAATTTAATAAGTATAATTTCAAATGTATTTTGAATCTAAACTAGTTCAAATAGCTGCATGCTTTACTTAGTAAAACTCTGATAAACAAAAATGTTGGTAATGGGGATAATCGAGCCAGTGAGAATGGGGGTTCTTGAGCCATGGCTCAACCCTCCCCACTAGAAAATTTCACATGGATGAAACAAACAAAAAATAAAATTGCGTCCTTATATCCACTAATTGATATATTTCAAAAAATAGTTATGACTTACAAAAAAAAAATGTTTAAAAATGTATATTTTTAATGAAAATATGCATTTTATTTTTCATTTTGACTAAAAAAATGGCCTGTTTAGATAAATGTAAACATAGATTTGAATTTAATTTTTATTACATTAAAAAAAATTTAAACTATTTTAAAAATCGTAATCAATAATACTTCAATTAGTCAGGTCCAACATATTAAAATATTTATTTTTTAATATAATATATTAAGATTAATATATTAGAGGGAAATTGTAACATCATCTTTTACTGTAAGCTTTTTTAATCAAAGAAATGCCTATTGTCACCAACAGAGGGCCCTACTGAGTTTCCATGTGGCTAAAAGTAAAAAGATTTTGCAATGATCCTTCAATCACGAGCTATAACGACAAAGAATTATCGTATTACTAGCTTTGTTTTCTCAATTGGTTTTGAAGGTCTTTATGTATCATAATTTATCATTCTGTAAAATATTTGTGCAAAAATAAAGCAAAAAAAATTACCTTTGTAGGTTTTTTTCCGTACTGGCTCAAGTATCCCCTCCATTGGGATACTTGAGCCACGATGTAAAAAAAAAACTAAAAATTAATTAGACATAGAAAAATAGTTTAAAATTCATTGAAAGTGGTTTTCAGTTGAAGAAAAAATATCAAATTTTCATTTTCAATGTTATATTTTGTTCTAAGAAATTATAAAAAAAAATTTAAAAATTAAAATTTAAAAAGTGGCTCAAGTATCCCCATCTTCTCCTATATATATATATATATATATATATATATATATATATATATATATATATATATTATTTTTCATTTAATTTTAGTTACATGTTAGATATTTATTTATATTTAGACTAAAGTTATAGAATGAATGTGAAAACTGGAGTAATAATCAAATGAAATTATCCAAAAAATGAACATGTAATTATAATGATACATACATATATACAGTCGAACCTCTATATAACGAAACTCCATACATCGAATTTCTCCATATAACGAATTTTTAGTAAGAACGGTCCCCTTTTCGCATGATTACATTAAAAACAGACTCTATATAGCGAAATATCTATCTCCATATAACGAATTTTTTCATAAATTGATCTTAATTTATTCAGTTTTAAAAAAGCTTCGAAATCATATGGAATCAATTTTCCATCACTTATTTTTGATTTATCGTTCAGTGGAGAGATATTTTTTTTATAAATATTACTTCTCTCCTTATTCTTTAAATCTAACAAGTTCATCCCACCTCCCACACACCTTTCAACATCCTTCTCAAAACACAGTCAATTGAATTGTTACACATATAAGAGAGGAATCAATGAGAGCACATAAGAGAGACCTTCAAATGGAGGAAAATATCAACTACAATTTTTCATTCCTTGCTAAAATTTGAGAATTTTTTTTGAGAGCGTAACAATTGTAATTTTAAAATCAAAACAACAAAAAATTACAGATTTCTTCCTCTGAAATTTATGTAAGTCTTCCTCATTTGATTTTCATTAAGCTTTCAAATAAATGTCTTTTCTCTTTTTTGAAACTGCTTAAATAAGTAAGAAATAAAATGTTAAGTTAATATATACATTTAAACAATTCAAATTCTTAATTAAAAAGATCAAAAATAATATTTATTCAAAATTTACACATTAAATACTATTTTTAACATCATACTCTATACATCGAATTTCTCTATATAACGAATTTTTTACTGGAACGATGGATTTCGTTATATAGAGGCTCGACTGTATATATATATATATATATATTAATTTATTGTATATTTCTTATTTTACGTGAATGTATAAGTATGTTAACACATCGTTCATTAATTATTGCATTAAAATTTTTTCGAGTTCTTGTTTCTCAGTTCTAAACATTCGATATACTGTTCTGTGGATGTTTTCTTATAAATTCCAGCGCATCCAGATGTTGCAACTTAAAGATTAGCAACATAGTTTGAACTTCGCAATTTACACTGGTGTGCAAAATTTCAGGACGAGTCCCAAAATGCCAATTTTCAAGGGATTTTCAAGCAATAATTTTCAGGTGAATATTTACAAGGAAATAATATAATTCTAATAATTACTATCCCTGCGTAACAGATAGTCCATATAACATCTCATTCTGGTCACACATGGTCACAAGAGTCACAGTCACTACGGCAAAGCAAAATATAGGAAATTCCGTATGTTTCTTTTATAAGTCTCAAATGACCTCTATATGTGAGTTCACTGACAGGTTATTGTGACTGTCACCTTGTGGCAAGTCACCAGGTGACTTTATAATGTCGTTTTATTGAGATTCTCGAGTGACTTTTCATCTGGAGACTCGATTTCAAAGTCACCGTGAACGTTGCATTATGATAAATCAACAAATAATGTCCCATTAAAGTCACATGGTGACTTTTCACCACTTCTCACAGTAGTTACTTCACAGTAAAGGTCTCGGTCACCATTTAACAAATTCTTGTGACAGAAAGTCACCATGTGACTGTAAGGTGACATTATTTGGTGATTTATCGTAATGCAACATGAAATTAAGTCTCCAAATGACAGTCACATGAAAGTCTCTATAAAACAACATTCTAAAGTCACCTGGTGACTTCACACAAAGTAGCAGTCGCAGTGACTTGTCAGTGGAGTCACATATAGTAGTCATTTGAGACTCATGAAAGAGACGTATGGAATTTCCCATTTTTTGTTTCGTCGTAGTGACTGTGACTCTTGTGAGAAAGTGTGCCCTAAATGAGATGTTATATGGACTATCTGTTATGCAGGGATAGTTATTATTTGATTAATATTACTTCTTTCTGAATATTCGCGTGAAAATTATAGCTTGAAAATCCCTTGAAAATTGGCATTTTCGGACTCTTCCTTAAATTTTGCACACCAGTGTATTTTCCCATCAACAAATAATGAAGATAACAGGTTCCAGATATTATAAACTAGCTGTTACCCGTGACGTCGTTCACGTAGCATTAAAAAAAGATAAACGCTTTAATTAAAAAATATATTTCATTAACAATAATTTAAAACATGTATAACTAACACACATTTTATATGAGGCAATATAGTAGGTTTTTTTAAAGGGGACTTAAAGAACTCAGACAAATAAAATGGATATGTGTTAGATAATATGAACAATCGTGAAAATGAAATTGCAACCACTTATACTCTAGAACAACTGTATCACACCCTATGTTATACAGAAATCATGCTGTAGTGCATTTCAGAATCCATATCAAAGAAAGAAAAATCATCTGTTAAATCTAAGTAATAAAAAAAATCCAACGTTTCCATAATACATAACTTCGCCGGCTCATTCTTTTCTACAACTATGTATGTAATCTATATGTTTGTAAATATTCTAAATGCAATGTTAAAATATAGATTAGTTAGAAAAAGTATAACGTAGATTAAAATCCATCTTTAGCAATTTCTAATAATAGACAGAAACGCACTTGAATTCTTTTGTACAGTCCTGTATATTAAGTGCAGTTATTTATACGTGCTGCATATTTAATTAAATTATTCAAGTAAAAACCTGATAAAAATTATTGAATTCACATTTCCGGGAATCGCTGTTGCACAGGTGACCATGTAATCCGTTTATTGTATAGTCCGGTACATGATTTTATTTAAATTCTACAAACATCTCTTATTATACCAAATGTAGCTGAACTTCAAGATACATTAGTTTTTCTTAAAATACATACCATAATTGAAAAAGCTCTTCAGAAATCTTTTCTAATAGACCATACTTTGGATACAATATCTGAGATTAGGATACAGATCCGAAATCTTTTATGCGTCTCAGTAAATGAACAATAAATGTGATGCAAATCATACTTAACTGCAAGCATATCGTAGTAAATTTCCGTATCCATCATTGTATTGATTATCTCAGTGTAACAATTTCATCATGTTTGAAATAGTGCAACGCAATTAAAATATGTTGGAATATTTTTTTCACGTAGACTATTATATTATTGTAACTTATATTGTAATTATATTGTATATTCTTTCAAATATATTGTATATTCTCTCAAGAATAATTATATTGTATATTATATAAAAATTGAACATTTTTCTGTGATCCTGTGAATGAATATTAAATCTTTGTACCCCATTTTCTACAGAAATCCTGTTTTAGTGCATCTCAGAATCTGATATCAATTTTAATATTTTTGTAACAGCGTAACATCATTAAAATACGCTGCAAATCATTTTTCTTCACAGACTATAATATAATAAAATACAATTGAGCTCCCTGTTAGCACACTATAAGTACTACACTTAACATATTCGATAGTAACCATGTTCATGTGCACCTTAACATTGTATGTAAATTTCATTACATTTAAAATTATGTAACACTGTACACCGCAAATGATTTTTCTCTTAGGCAATAATGTAAAGTCTCCTTTTGAGCGCTCCTGTAATTCAGCTATGATTGCTACCTGTTTTATTTTCAATGCCGCAGATGCTATGGCAAATATCAATAACATATATTTTTTTCGTATAAATCAGAGTATATTTACTCGAGTGAAAAGACGGACAAACAGATGGTAGACCCCAGGAAATCGAAATACAGACAAGTCGAAATCGTAAACACTTTTAGATCATGTTAGAAAGTGTCAAAAAGGGGGTCATCATGAAAATTCATGAATTTTCTTTTCGTAAAACGAAAAAAAAAGCAATGTTAGAAAAAATCTACTGCAAAACTGTGTTTTAGGTGGTGTTTTTGGTTAATATGTACATATATACTTTGCATACTATGAAACTTTACAAAAATTTATTATAAAAAAATATTTTTAAAAATGACAATATATTTTTACTTTTTAAGAGCTAGAAGAAATGTGGAATTAAAATCCATTTACAAATTTGTTTCCAGTACACTTCGAGTACACTATTGAGATATTGACTGGGGGAAATGATAGTATTTTCATGCAATTACATAAAAACTTTAAGTTTTATGTCCGAACGTGCATTTATAAAGGTGATTTTTATTTATGTTTTCAGAATTCAACAATTTTAAGAATTAACACTTGTCAAAAATATTTTCTTTTTCTGATTAGTTGAGCTTTTTTTACTTTTTAAGAATGATAGAATTTAAACCAGCAAAAAAATCGGCAAAAAAGGATCATCAGAAGAATTTTACTATAAATCGCGATAAACAGTTAAATACACATTACGACATCCATTACGTCATTACGATATGGATAAATTTGCGGTATCAATTATTAGCATTTCCTAGTCATTTAATAGTTAACATTTTTTAAAACTTATTTCATTTTTAAATTAAATAATAAATATTTATGTTAACCATGCACAGACGATAAAATTAATTTTCTTTAAATAATAACTTTTGATATCATAATTCAATCTCATTTCATTGCAACATCAGAGCATATCTATTTTATTTTCCATTTGTGACGTCACATTCGTCTCTTTTTAGCACTTACTAAAAATTCATATACCTTTTTTTATTAGAAATGAATATACTCCGAAACTTTTCTTTCAAATATGACATCACATTGATATTTTTAAAATTCTTAATGGTAAGTAATTCTGTGACGTCACAATTCGTAGAATGTTGAAATTTATAGCATCGAACCGAAAGAAAGAAAAAGGTTCATTTCGTTACGGATTAGTATCTGGAAAAAATACTAAACAATATATATTCTTTTAAATGTAAAAGAAATTTTATATAATCGTCTGCTTGATATAAGTACAAAAAAGAGTATGGCTGTGACGTCTTAATTGGTTAAATTGCTGTTTTTAACCTCCAACCTAAAATCAGAATAGGGTCCATTTATTTATTTCATTTTGTTTTAACACGTGAAAATCTTCAATTGAAAATTAATTACTGAAGAGAAAATTTTATTCCGCTTCTTTATTTTTTGGCAACAAAAAAAGAATAATGATTAAATTTAATTACATATCATAGAAAAAATGTCAATTGATTCTGTATGAAAAATAATGAAATTTTGGATTATTAAGAAAAATATTTGAATAAAATAAATAAAAATTAGCCTATGTTCATTTCCGGGCTTTAACTTATCTATATGCAAAAATTCAAAGACATTAATCTATCCGTTTTTAAGCCAATTTCATTCCAATTTTTCGGACACACTTTCACATTTATAATATTTAGATGTTACCCGTGACTTCGTTCACATAAAATTTAAAGAATTAATTAATCAATCAAACAAAATAATTCGTTGGTTAAAAGCAAGTGTAATTAACTTTTTATCGCGATTTATAGTAAAAATCTTCTGATGATCCTTTTTTGCCGATTTTTTTGCTGCTTTAAATTTTCCTTTCAGCGGCTTATACTAATAGATAGAAGCTTTCTTAAACACTTTTGTTCAGCTCTGTAGTTTATCTAGTACCTTTAATATAAGAAAGTACCTTTAATATTTTTCTAAACTTTACTTCAAATAAAAAGATTCCTTATTACTACTTAAATTACGTTATACAGTATCCAATTCTTTGAGGAACCCTGTATATCATTTTATCAGTATAATAATCAGTATAATACCAACATTTCTTAGTTTACTGACTACAGTTCAAAATAAAAATTCATATTTTATTATAAACCACCTTTAAGTAAATTACGCTCATATTCAATAACCTTTCCAAGATCTTTTGCGTAACCCTGTATATCTAAATTGTGTAAATATCAGCATTTATATACACACCATTTAATATGCATTCATTTGGTGAAACTTAAAAGCACATATCATAATTCAAAATGAATTTCATCCATGCAACAGTCATCATCCAGCATGTACAGTACTTCGGATAGAATATATACTATTTAAAATCTTTTGTGTGTCCCTGTAAATGCTATGCATTTCGTATCATGCATGAAATAACTCTCATTAAGCCTGAGCAACGTATATCAATTTGATTATACATGAAATCGTTTACAATAATTAAAATGTGTCGCAAACTGTTCCTGCCTTTACTCTTATACAATGGAATTCTTCTGTGTGACCCTGTAAATGTATAAGTGTCCTTTTCACTGTATACTTTACAAAATGCATATTTTAGTGCACTTTGTTGATGCATATAAATTTGAATATGTTTCACAGGGTGTAACATCGTTAAAATTCAATTGAAACAATTTTCCCCATAAAGCCATAATTTAAAAAAAATGACTATCCCTATAAATACATTAATCAGGGTAGAAACTTCATTTTCAATAGGTATTTATGCTAAAGTAAATGTTAATAAAGTCCAAAAATTTCATGGCTACTCGGATTGCCATGAAATTTACGAAAGTTAGAAAGCGGCAAGACGGGCAGACAAGCCGAAAGCATAATAACTTTTCAACTTTGTTGGAAAGTGTTAAAAAATTGAGTCAAAAATATATTAATCAGTAGTTTTATTTTCCGTCTTTTCCCACAGTAAAAAAAATCCTTCCATTGATAATTATGAGTTTTGAATAAAAATTTTCATTTGTAAGTAATTTATAACTTATTAATTAGTATAAGTAAAAAATATTTCTCATTCATTTTAAATATGACATCATTATTTATCTAGCTCGAATAGCTACTGATATTCATACCTCTTGTATTTTTTACGACTACTATAAAGTACCTGTTTTATTTCAACTATGACGTCACATTTTTCCGAGTAAAATATTTCATTGAAAATATTATTATATTTCATTCTTCTTTTACTTCTAATTATGTCGCCCTTTTTTACAGAAAAATTCTTGTTAATGAAACAAATATACATGTTTAATATATAACGGAAAATGCTCTCTTTATTTCTATTTCAAATATGACGTCATATTTATTTTCTTTCAATTTTTTTATTTTCATTTTTTTGCACGGAAATGATGAATTGAAAATTTATTGCCTCCGAGAAATTATCATTCCAGATTTCTATTTTATTGGCAACAGGAAAGGAAAATGGTTAAATTTTATCTACAAAATGCCTATAGATTCTGTATGAAAAATAATGAATAAATCAATTTTGAATAAAATATTTGAATAAATCAATTAAAGTTCATTTCCGGGCTTTAACTTATCTATATGCAAAAAGTAAAAGACATTAATCCATCCGCTTTGAAGCCAATTTCATTCCAATTTTCCGGACACAGGTTCACATTTATTATATATATAAGACATAAGATGTATGAGATATATTTGTCTTTAAATGGGAAAATAAACCCCTAGAATTGTGTTCACTGAGATGATGAAAATTATCACGATTTGACACCAACTTTTATACACGACGACTGTGTGTTGCGGCATCGCAAACACATTCTTTCTGAGTCCGTGCATTTCCGAACTTCAACAGATATGAAAATGTGCTCCATCAAAAATGTTCGGTATACAACAATGTTGCAAAATTACATATTTCCAGGATTGCAGCAGCGAAATGTTGTTAACCCAATACGACGGGATCGGGGTATTTTTGCAGCATGGTTGAAATATTCATCAGCTGTCTCTACTTATAAACAGAATTGGTCATGTCCATCAATTCTTGCTTTAAAGGTTACTTTCTGAGCGTAGAGTATGAAAATTCAGACTGTGTTGTGTGGAATATTTCTTTGTGTGCAGACACTTAAAAAATCCTCATGATTTTTACAATAATAAACGTGTTTAATAAGAAATAGATACATTGTGTGCAGCAAATAATACTCTGATTTCAAAATTAAATTTCTCAAAAACAAAGATCAATAGAATTATGCAGTAAACGGTTTGTTTATCAGGTAAGCTGTAAAAATCTTATACAAAAGTTTCGAACGGTAAATATTTTGAAAAGATTGTGTTCTGATTGCAAAGAATACTTTGATTCGACATTTTTCTTGCTTTAGATTGCTGCCAGATAATGTGTTTTTAGGCTTAAAATGCCATATTTCATAGTTTTTTTTAATTAAATTTTTGAAATTTCGAAATTCTAAAAATTTTCTTCGAAAAATCTTTAAAATATTGCACTGTAAGCTGAAAAAATATTTCTCTGAAGGCAATCTAAAGCAAGACAAATGTCAGATTAAAGCATTCTATACAATCAGAACGCAATTTTTTCAAAATATTCATTGTTTGAAATTTCTGTATAAGATTTTTTACATCTTTCCTAATGAAAAAAACGTTTACCGCATATTACTATCGTTATTTGTTTTTGAGAAATTTAATTTTGAATTCACGGTGTTATTTGCTGGACACCCTGTATTAGTCTGTAAATACGATATATTGGAACAAAAGATAATGCACATATTATTTATTTAGAATAATAGTCAACACAGATTTAATTCTTATTTTATCCTCGTCTTAAAGAACACATCTGATTTATCAAATTTTAACAAATAATATAGCATTTTTTTTTTTTTTTTTTTTTTTTTTTTTTTTTTTTTTTTTTACGCTGCTTCTAAAATAGACATGAAAAGTAATAAATGCCATTTGTAATAATGTTTAGTTAATTTTTTTTCGAATTTTTTTAAATTATTATTTTACGTAACACACTTTTTATATTATTTAGAAAAAATAAAGAAGTGTGGAGAAAAACGATATTATCTTAATATTCAATCACGATATATTTTATATATAATTGTAGTAAAAGGGATGCCAAAATGACATTAAAATGACGGTACTTTTACGTTAGGCGGGTCAAATCCACCATTTCCTTAGCAGTAAAGGGCATAGAAATTACCATAAAAAAAACCTCATAATTGCAATCATATCGTTTTTTGCCTATGGTAAAAGTGACTCTATGGAAAACCGTAAAATTGTTAAGTGTATGGTAATTCTTATGAAAAACCATATAAACGTTAAGTGTATGGCAATTCTTTATGACACTATATATTAAAAAAAATAATATTATAAACTTTGGTGGCGCCATCTTTCAGGAATTCGGGGAACCCAGCTTACTAATGTATTTCGACCTTGATAAGAACAGGGATTCGATCCACGGACCGTAGGGGTGGTAGACGAGCGTCTTAACCATACGGCCATAAAGGGATGAACAGCTGTGCTTATAAAAGTTCTATGAATAAAGCGATTCTGTAGATTTTAAATATTTTTATGCACTGTAAAATTATTTTTAATCTTTTCAATAATTGGGTGAAACCAATTTTCTTTGTGCTTTTCAAAATTTTTTAGTCTTTTTTTTAGGATCTAGATTTCCTTAAATAACAATAATATTTTACTTTATTAAAAATACTATTTATAGGCATTAATTTTAGATCTTTTTAAAACAATCTTGAAAATAATTTTATATACATAAAATACAATTGTCATTATCACAATAAAAGTTTGTATAATCCGAGAGTTAAAACTGATAACGTTTTCGTCCTTCCTAGGACATCTTCAATCAATGTAAAGATGGATGTCCTAGGAAGGACGAAAACGTTATCAGTTTTAACTCTCGGATTATACAAACTTTTATTGTGATAATGACAATTGTATTTTATGTATATAAAATTATTTTCAAGATTGTTTTAAAAAGATCTAAAACTAATGCCTATAATTGGTATTTTTAATAAAGTAAATTATATATGAAGGCATTATACTTGTGATTGTGGTTATCTACAATTTCCTGAACAATAATACTGTTGAAATATGTGTTTGAGCTGTACAAAATTAGCATCCGCACCGAAAAAAAAATTAATTTTACGCTTAAAATATAAGTTTTAAAAATCATATCTGCATAAAAAATGTAAACTGTGTTACCAGACATTATTTGCTTAGTTTATGATAGAAATACTTTAACTAAAAATATAATTTTTATACTTTACTTTAGCAAAAATGTCCTTTAGTTCAAAAGAATACTTGAAAACATGAATAACAAATAATAAAATTTAATCATATTACATGTGTAATTTGATCTCGTTTAGAAAAAAAACTAAGCTAAAGTTCATAATTATCCCTTTTTTAGTTTTAAAGAGAAGATTTTTTTTAATTGAATTTAAAGTACATAAAATATTCTTTGTTTTAAATATATTTGGTTTATTTTCTGTTTAAAATTATTAAAATGAAATAGAAAAATTCTTCATGTAACAGAGGTTACAAAAATGTAAACAAACTGACTTTTCAGCAAATGACAAAGACACACTGAGTAAATATGACATAATTTTATTTTCCAGAGAGATTTCCACAAATTTTTAATGCTGCAATTATTTTTCAAATACTTCAACAGTGTGAGGAAACTTGTAAAATAATCTGTTCCTTTCTGTACTACAGTTGGCATGGGCGAAATTTTTTGGATCTGTTCGAACTGTATGTAAGCAATATCATTGTCATCTAATCTAAAAACAGATGATGTATCATTGCAAGCTTTCAAAAACATAACTTACACTTCACCGTCTTCTTCTAAATAACCTTGTGTAACAGCTCTGTTGTGATACTTCTTTTTTTTTCAGTTACAAATTCTACTAGTATGTATATTCCTTTAATTCTTTTATTTTGTGTTATTTCTGTAAATTCTCTTTCTTTAGAAGTGGATTCAAGAACTTGAGAATACTCAGAATTCAAAATATGAATTCGTAGCGGTTTCACCAATGTATCCTTCATTATCATTTCGTACAGTTTTCTCATTATTGCAAAAATTTTCGATCGGGAAACTCTTGTAGTTGAAACAATGACACAGATCACATTTTTCACCACAGAAACAACTGACATCTCTATACTTGATGATTTTAGAGTTTGTACTGTAGTAATTTGATGTATGTTCATAGTATCCTTTACAGTAGGCAAATCTTCATATATAATTTGTTCTTTTTTATTTTCTTAGGAAGCATTTTTAAATCTGGAAAATACCACAAATATATAATACTTACTAATACAAAAACAAATATAAACAAGTGATAAAAAGGATTGGTAAATTTGGTACTTTGAATAAATATATATATACTAGCAGTTACCCATGACTTCGTTCACATCACATTTAAAGAAGAAATAATTGATCAATCAAACAAAAAAATTCGATGATGAAAAGCATGTGTAATTAACTTTTTATCGCGAATTTATGGTAAAACACTTCTGATAATCCCTATTTTCTAATTTGTTTGCTGGTTAAAATTTTCCTTTCAGCAATTAATACTAACAGATAAAAACATTCTTGAATACTTTTGTTCGGCCCTGTAGTTTTTCAAGTGCCTTTAATACACGAAAGTATCTTTCGAAAATTTAGTTCAAACGAAAATATTTCTTATTACTATCTAAATTACATTTTCAGAAATTATCAGCCGAAGATAACCTTGTATCTAGCTCTTTGTGGAACCCTGTATATCATTTTATATATATGCTACAAACATTTCTTAGTTTACTAAATGCAGTTCAAAATAAAAATGCATATTTTATTTAAAAACCACCTTTAAGTAAATTACGCTCATATTCAGTAACCTTTTCCGAGATCGTGTGTGTAACCCTGTATATATAAATTTAACTATTTATACTATTACCATTTATACTCTCCATTTAATATGCATACATTTAGCGAAACTTAAAAGCACATATCATATTTCAAAATGCATTTCATCCATGCAACAGTCATCATCCATCATATACAATACTTCGAATAGAATATATTATATTTGAAATCTTTTGTGTGTCCCTGTAAATGCTATATGCACTTCGTATTATGCATGAAATAACTCACATTAAGCCTCAGCAACGTATATCAATTTGATTATACATGAAATTGTTTACCATAATTAAAATATGTCAGAAACTGTTCCTACCTTTATTCTTATGCAATGGAATTCTTCTGTGTAACCCTGTAAATGAATTAGTGTCCTTTTCACTACATACTTTACAAAATGCATATTTTAGTGCACTTTGTAAATGCATATAAATTTGAATATGTTTCACAGGGTGTAAAATTCTTAAATTTAATTAAAACGATTTCCCCCATAATGCCGTAATGTAAGGAAATTTTTTGACAATCCCTGTAAATAAACTAATTATGGTAGAAAGTTTATTTTCAATAGATATTTGTGCTAGGTAAACGTTAAGAACGTCCAAAAATTTCATGGAAATCGGAGTATATTTACGAAAGTTAGAAAGCGACCAGACAGAAAGACAAACCGAAAGCATAATAACTTTTTAACTTTGTTCGAAAGTGTTAAAAAATCGAGCCAAAAATATATTAATCAGTAGTTTTATTTTCCGCCTTTTCCCCACAAGAAATTTCTTCCATTGATAATTATGAGTTTTGAATAAAAACATTCATTTGTATGTAACTTATAACTTATTAATTAATATAAGTAAAAAATATTTCTGATTCATTTTAAATGTGACGTCATTATTTATCTCGCTCCATTAGCTACTGATATTGATACCCCTTATATTTTTAACGACTGCTATAAAGTACCTGTTTCATTTCAACTATGACGTCACATTTTCATAAGTGAACCATTTTATAAAATATATAATTATTTTTCATTCTTTTTACTTTTAATTTATATCGACATATTTTACACAAAAATTCCCATTAACTAAACAAACATCCTTGTTAAATATATTATAAAAAATACACCTTTTATTTTTATTTAAAACATGACGTCATATTTATATTCTTTTAGATTATTTTATTATAGTTTTTCCCGTGGAAGTTTTTTATTAAAAATTCATTGCCGCTGAAAAATTATTATTCCAATTTTTTATTACTTACCCATCATACGTAGTATAGGGTAAGTCTTGCTATCGTTTTGAAAATCGGAAAATTTTTTTGACGGATTTACACGTTTTAGATATTGGAGATTCCGAAAAACATATTTTTAGAAAAAAAATTTTGCCGTCCGTCTGTGTGTCTGTCTGTCTGTCTGTCTGTAAACGCTCTATCTCCCGAAAAAAAATGAGATAGAGACTTGAAATTTTGTATGTAGTTAGTATGTAAGAATGGGACGAAGCCTATTTAATATCAGCAACCTCGATTATCCGGAACTATTTTTTTCGGACACTCGAATATTTCGTTCTGATGAAAGGTACATAAAAGTTTTCAAAATTTTTTGTTCAAAGGAATGGACGTAAAAGGCAATAAAATAACACACATTTTACATATAGTACGAAGTCGATTGAATTGTTAGTTGCCGAGATATTTGTAATCCTGTTTTCCACATTCTTCGATTTTTCATGACCCTGCATTTCATTCAAATTTCAATTCAAAGGTATATTGTAATTGGAAATGAGACGCTTAATCCGACGCAGTTAATTGTTAGTCAATAGAATTATTATTTTTGGAGTTATAAGGATGTTTCTTTTACGCAGTTCGGTACTACTTGAGTAGTTTGGCGTTTTATATAATTTGTCGAGATTGGTACATCAGCAGTTCTTTAATATAGCATTACTATGTATATTAACAATATTTAAATTTTGTTTATGAATTGCAGTGCATTGTATAAATAGTTTCCACATGTTTTATTTTCATATAGATATCCATGATGGGTAAGTATTACGGTGGCTTCCAACGACTAGTTTTCTTGGCAACAGGAAAAGAAAATGGTTAAATTTTTTCTCAAAAATGCCTATTGATTTTGTATGAAAAATAATTAAATTTTGAATTATTAAGGAAACTATTTGAATAAAATAAATAAAAATTAGCCTATGTTCATTCCATTCCTGTAATCTATCCATATGCAAAGATTCAAAGACATTAATCTATCCGTTTTGAAGCCAAGTTCATTCCAATTTTTCGGACACACTTTCACATTTATAATATACTAGCTGTTACCCGTGACGTCGTTCACGTAGCATTAAAAAAAAAGATAAACGCTTTAATTAAACAAAACGGTTCATTAACAATAATTTAAAAAATATATAACATTTATCTTATAGAAGGCTATGCAGTAGTTTTTTTATAGGGGACTTAAAGAACTCAGTCAAATAAAAGGTAAATGTGTTAGATAATATGAACAATCGCGAAAATGAAATTGTAACCACTTATACTGCAGAACAACTGTAACGCACCCCAATTGTACAGAAATCATGTTGTAGTGCATTTCAGAATTCCATATCAAAGAAAGAAAAATCATGTGTTAAACCTAGGTAATAAAAAAAATATCCAACATTTCCATAATGCATAACTTCACCGGGACATTCTTTTCTGCAGCTGTGTATATGATCTATGTGTTTGTAAATATTCTAAATACAATGTTAAAATTTTGCTTAGTGAGAAAAAGTATAACGAATATTAAAATTCACCTTTAGCAATTTCTAATTATAGACAGAAACTTACTTGAATTCTTTTTTACAGTCCTGTATATTACGTGCAAATTTCTATACGATCGCAAATTTAGCTTAAATTATTCAAGCAAAAAACCCGATTCAAATTATTGAATTCATATTTCCGGGAATCGCTATTGCACTGGTGAGTAATTCAGTTTATTATATAGTCTGATACATGATTTATTTAAATTCTACAAACATCTCTTATTATATCAAATGTAGCTGAACTTCAGGATGCATTAGTTTTCCAAATACATACGATAATTGAAAAACCTCTTCAGCAATCTTGTCTAATAGACCACACTTTGGATACAATATCTAAGATCTGGACACAGGTCCAAAATCTTTTATGCGTCTGTGTAAATGAACAACAAATGCGATGCAAATGATACTTAACTGCAAGCTTATTGTAGTAAATTTCAGTATTTATCATTGTATTGATTATCTCAGTATATTAATTTCATCATGTTTGAAATAGCGCAACGCAATTAAAATACGCTGGGAATATTTTTTTCTCCGTAGACTATTATATTACCGAACATTTTTCTGTAATCTTGGAAGTGAATGTTAAATCTTTTCACCCCATTTTCTACAGAAATCCTATTTTAGTGCACTTCAGAACCTGATATCAATTTCAATACTATTAAAATAACCTTAATAAAATAACATTATTAAAATACGTTGCAAACGGTTTTTCTTCACAGACCATAATATATTGAAATACTTTTGAGCTCCCTGTACGCACACTATAAGTACTACATTTAACATATTCGATAGTAACCATGTTCTTCTGAACCTTAAAAATGCATGTAAATTTCATTACATTTAAAATTATGTAACATTATCAAAATACACCACAAATGATTTTTTCGCCTTAGACTATAATGTAAATTTTCTTTTTGAGTGCTCCTGTGATTCAGCTATAATTGCTACCTGGTCCATTTTTAATGCCGCATATGCTGTAATTGCTCACTGGTAAATCTCAATAAACGTATGTTATTTTCGTATGAATTCCACTATATTCACCCAAGTTGAAAAACGGACAGACAGACGGCAGACCCCAGGCACTCGGCATCCGGTATACAGACAGGTTGAAGTCGTAAACACTTTTAGACCATGTTAGAAAGTGTCAAAAAGCGGGTAGTTTCCGTAAAACGAAAAAAAAAAAAAAAAATCAGTGTTAGGAAAAATATACTACAAAACTGTGTTTTAGGTGGCATTTTTGTATAATTTGTACATATATGCTCTGCATGCCATAAAAATGTATAGAAATTTATTATAAAAAACATTCTTAAAAGTCACAACATATTTTTACTTTTTAAGAGCTAAAAAAAAATGTGCAATTAATATCCATTTACAAACCTGTTTCCAGTACACTTTGAGAACATTATGCCAAATTGAGATATTGACTGAGGGAATGTATTTTCTCACAATTACATTAAATCTTTAGATTTTAAGCCCGAAAGTGCATTTTTAAAGTGATATTTATTTATATTTTCAGAATTGAACAATTTTCAGAATTAACACACAAAAATATTTTTTTTGATTAGTTGAGCTTTTCTTACTTTCTAAAAATGATAAAAAGTTTTTCATTGATCATTTCGTCATTTACGATATGTATAAATTATTAATATTTTCTAATCGTTTAATATTAAACCTTTAAAAAAACTTATTTCATTTTAAAATTAAATATTAGCCACGCTCAGACGACAAACTTAATTTTCTTTAAATAATAACTTTTGATATCATAATTCAATCTCATTTCATTTCAACATCAGAGATATTTTATTTTCAATATGTGACGTCACAGTCGTCTCTTTGTAGCAATTACTCAAAATTACATTGTGTTATTAAAAATGAAAACTTGAAAACTTATACTTTGTTTCATATATGACGTTACATTGATATTTTTAAAATTCTTAATGGAAAGTATTCCCCTGACGTCACAATTGGTAAAATGTTGAATTTAATAGCCTCGAACCGAAAGAAAGAAAAAGGTTCATTTTGATTACGGATTAATATCCGGAAAAATTACTAAAATATTTATATTCTTGTAAAGTGTGAAGTAATATTCTTGTAAAGTCTTCTAAGTGTAAAAGAAATTTTATTTAATCGTTTGCGTAATATAAGAAGAAAAACAGCATTTCTCTGACGTCACAATTGGTGAAATTGCGGTTTTTAATCTCGAACCGAAAAACAGAATAGGGTCCATTTATTTATTTCATTTTATTTTATCACGTGAAAATCTTTCAGTTGAAAATTAATTACAGAAGAGAAATAATTATTCCGTTTTTTTTTATTTTTTGGCAACAAAAAAAGAAAGATAATTAAATATTATGGAAAAATTTTCAATTTTTTCTGTATGAAAAATAGTGAAATATTGAATTATTAAGAAAAATATTTGAATAAAATAAATAAAAATTAGCCTATGTTCATTTCAGGCCAATAATTTACCTATATACAAAAATTCAAAGACATTAATCCATCCGTTTTGAAGCCAAGTTCATTCCAATTTTCGGACGTACTTTCACATTTATAATATATATATAAGGATATAAGGATTATTACCATAAAAAATCTATATTCAGTAATAAAATGTAACCTCTGTTATTTGTATATAACATGTAATATGATAACAGATGTTACATTTAAGAAAAACAATTTTCTTTCTTAAATAATAATATTCTAAAAAATATTTTTGTTACTTAAATGAACTTATTTTACTTAAAGTTTTGTGATTTAAAGAGAAATTTTAATTTTAAAACATTATTTAAATCTAAAATTGGAGTAACAGAAGTTACAAAGAGAAAACACACGCACCTTAGAACTTGTTAATACTTCTCTATACTCTAAACATGTGGCAGACAAAGTGAAAATGGCACTTGTATTCTATTCTAAAAAGTTCTTTGAGCAATGTAGATTAGTAGCGATCTCTGATAGACAAACATTTTATTACCTATTCTGCTAAATGTAAATAAAGTAACAGAAGTTTCATTTTCATGGCCAAATGTTAAATTTAATTGATACAGTTAAAAAAATACATATCTTAATTCATTTCTACAAATTTATAAACTACTATATCTGTTAATTAATTAAAGATAGATAAATATTGTTTTGTTCATGATATTTAGAATTGTATTATGTTTGAAGTTTTCTCTCTAGTTATTTGGACAGCTAAATTTCATAGCTAAGAATAGATAAATTGCAAAAATTGTGCAATAATTACAATAAAATTGGCTAGATCAAATTTAAGATTAATTAAAAATAGTTTTTTCTGAAAGATGGCTTAAAAAATTTGGAATTTCTTTGTGTATTTAATTAAAAAAAATTAATGTCTTGGACATGGAAAACACTTACATTTTTGGTTTCACCCAATTATTAACATTTAAATGAAAAACAAACTTTGTTGTTGCATATAAAATGAATATAAAAACCAAAACTAAAAAATATTACTATTGTCTGATTATTGCCTCTTCTAATTATAATAAAAAACATGATTTAAACGACATTATAAGCATAAGAAAAAACAAAGAAATTTTTAATGCAGTATTTTTTTTAGAGTGTGTTTGTAATTACAGAAGTTTGAAATTTTGAAGTTTGTAATTACAAACTTCTTTAATTGCTGTTAGAGTTTTATAGGAAATATGTCATCAGATATATATTTTTGTTAAATGATTTTATTTCTCTCATAGGATTTTTTATTTATTACGCATAGACTCTGCACACATATATGAAATACATAAGAACAAAATCATATCAGTATTATTTCATATGTTATCATAATTTGAGATCGATAAAAAAATTGGTAGATTTTTTGATATTTTTATAGATCGTAAAATAATCTTTAATCTTTTTAATAATTATTAACTTTTAAATAAAATAAAAATCCTTGGTGTTGCATATAAACTGGATATAAAATTATAAAATAACATGAATTAATTTATGAACTGTTTTCTTTGTACTATTAAATTTATAATGTTAATATTTAATTAATATATTATAATATATTATATAATATATTAAATTAATATATATATGTGGGAGCGATTCTTTCTCCAACAGCCAAGTATCATGTCTTGTAAGGTTCTTCATATCGCAACTCTGATAGAAAAGGTCTTTAGAAAGCAGACGATTTTCTGAAAAAACTCCATTCAGACGAAAAGCCGAAGAAAAAAGAAATGAACGGAAGAGATCGTTGGATGGAATGTTGGGAGAGTTGGTGTTGACTTTAGAAGAATGTTGATTAAGATGACGCGATTAAGATGTTTTAATTAAAGTTTCCTTTTGAATGTTCGAATTGTAAATATTAATATGTAAATATCTTTTTTGTAAATATTAACGTTTAATATAAGTCATTTAAAAGTTTAAAAACGGTGTCAGAATTTAATTTACCTCCGACTTTATTTACTTATGTGTTCGAAAGAACTTTTATAAGAAGAATCTCCATAAATTTTGGTGTCAGAACCGAGACAAACGAACGCCCACAGAGAAGAAATATATATATACTTTAAATAATCTGGAAGCCGTTATTATTTAGAATTGTGATGGAATCCTTGCTGGAAATTATTATGAGGAAATCTTTTTGAATATATGTTTAATGATATGAAGCTGTTGGATACTGCGACAACAATGCTGTTTAAATGTGTGAAGCTGAGCATCTGATTATGAAGTGAGTTTATTATTTCATTTTTCTTTTCAATAATGGAAAAATTAGTTGATTTAAAGGAATTAGAGTTTTCTTTGAAATCTGAAAAATCAGCTAGTATTAAGATATTGCACAAATTAATTTTTGGAGAAATCGGTGACAGAAATAATCGACGTAGAATTCGGAATTTTACTGGGTTTACGTTTGAAGTAGATTCCGATGAATATCAAACTAAATTCAAAGAAATTAAAGATAATTTTTCTGTTAACGGCTTAATTACCATTTGCAATGTTTTGTGTATAAATAATTCGGGAACTTTTGATGAAATTGCTGCCAGAATAATTTCTAGTTTATGTGATTTTAATATTTTAAAAATTAATATGATAGCCGATGTAGGTACTCTTAGTGATGACGAAAGTGTTGATGAATTTAATGATGATTTACAAGATAAAACTAAAAATATTTCAACTGTTTTTGAGAATAATATGAGAAATGATTCTGGTAGTTCTAATTGTGAAAGTAATGAAAATCAGAAAATTCTAATTCCTGATTATGTTATTAAACCAAGCATTTCTATTAATGATATTGAAAGTATGATTACAATGTTTGAAGGTACTCAAGTACAAAATATTAATAAATGGATTGCCGATTTTGAAGATATTGTTTAATTATTTAACGTTAGTGATTTGCACAAATTGATTTTGGCTAAACGCCGTATGACAGGCAAAGCAAAATTATTTCTTGAAAGTGAAACAAATATTAATTCGTGGTCTAAATTAAAAGCCCTACTCATATCTGAATTTGGTCAAACGTGCAATTCAGCTGAATTACACGAATTGCTGTCCAAAAGAAAAATTAGACCACATGAATCGTTAGATGAATATTTTTTAAATATGAAACAATTATGCTCAAAAGGCAATATTGAAGATTCTGCCCTTATTCAGTATGTAATAAATGGAATTAATGAACCCATTTCTAAAAAATCTTTTTTGTATGGTTGTCCCAATATTGCTGAATTTAAACAAAAATTAAAGATTTATGAAAAAATAAGATCGGAGTATGAAAATGCAAAATTTCATAAATATGAAGGAGCTAAGCCTGAAATTAAATCCGAAGTTGAAGTTAAGAACAAATTTAAGCCCGTAAAGCCAAATATGCGTTGTTTTAATTGTGGCGGGAATAATCATAAGAGTATTAACTGTGTAAATAAAGATAAAGGGCCGCTTTGTTTTGCTTGTAACGCTTATGATCATAAATCATTTCAATGTAATAAATCTAAAGATACAAGTGTTAAAAATGCTCAGTCACAAGTAAACATTATTACATCCCAAGATTTAATTCTGAAAGAGATAAAGCTTTATTCTTTGCGTTTAATCTCTTTAATAGATACTGGTAGCCAAAAGACTTTGTTAAAGAAAAGTATTTATGATAATTTGAAGAACTTTGTAGAATTAAAACCTACGAGTATCTCTTTGACCGGTCTAGGAAAAGCCTCAATTAAACCAGAAGGTTGTTTCAATTCAGAAATCGAAGTAGATGGTTCAAAATTTAAAGTTACTATTTTTGTCGTTAAGGACAGTTGCATTAATTTCGATTTAATTATTGGCACTGATGTTATTCATCAAGGTACATTAACTATTTCTGAGAATAAAGTGAAACTGTTTAAAGCGGAAGTTCAGTCTAATGACTTTTTAGTTAATATTGTAAATGTTTTGGATGAGCCTAAAATTGATTTAACTCACATTGCTGACAAAAAATTACGTTCAGAGTTATACTCTTTAATTGAAAATTATGTACCAATTAAAACTAAAACAGTAGATGTTAAAATGAAAATTAATTTAACTGACGAAATCCCAGTTTGTTCTTCTCCTCGAAGATTACCGCCATGCGAGAAAAAAATAGTCGAAAACCAAATTGAGGAGTGGCTAGCTCAGGTAATAATTCGAGAAAGTTCTTCTAATTTTTCTTCGCCGGTTGTGTTAGTCAAGAAAAAAGATAACACAATGAGACTTTGTGTTGATTACAGATGTCTTAACAAAAAGACAGTACGTGAGCATTTCCCCTTGCCAGTTATTGATGATGTAATAGACCAATTACATTCTGCCGAAGTATTTACCACCATAGATTTGAAAAACGGTTTCTTTCATGTAGATGTTGAAGAAGACTCGCGGAAATACACCTCGTTTGTTACTCATGAAGGACAATACGAATTTTTGAAATGTCCATTCGGGTTGACCAATAGCCCTAGTGTTTTTCAAAAGTATATTTATAATGCATTTCGAAACCTATTAAAAGATCACATTGTTGTTATTTATATGGATGATTTAATAATACCTGCTAAAAACGAAGCTGAAGGTCTAGAAAAATTAAAACTTGTACTCGAAACTGCATCGGAATATGGATTAGAATTAAATAAAAAATGCAATTTTTTGAAGCGTGAAATTGATTTCTTGGGGTATAGAATCATAAATGGTAAATTGTATCCCTCTCCACTGAAGACTAAAGCAGTAATAAATTTTCCCGAACCAAAGTGTACCAAAGATGTTCAAAGTTATTTAGGATTGACAGGATACTTTCGAAAATTTATAAGAAATTATTCGGTTATAGCTAAACCGTTAAGTGACCTGCTAAGAAAAGATTCAAAATTTAAATTCGATATAGAAGAACAAAGAGCTTTTAATGAACTCAAACGTATTTTGTCGTCAGAACCAGTACTTTTAATTTACAATCCCAAAAGTGCGACCGAAATCCATTGTGATGCCATTATTGATGGCTATGGAGCTGTTTTAATGCAACAATCTCCAGTAGATAATCAATTTCATCCAGTTTATTTCGCAAGTAAAAAAACCACCGAAGCTGAACGGAAGTACACTAGTTACGAATTAGAAGTTTTAGCTGTAATTGAAGCCCTGAAAAAGTTTAGAGTATATGTGCTAGGTATCCCATTTAAAATTGTAACCGATTGTAATGCATTTAAAATGACTATGGATAAAAAAGAAATGAGTACAAAAATAGCTAGATGGGCAATAATGTTATCCGATTTTGATTATGTTATTGAACATAGACAGGGTAGCAGTATGAGACATGTCGATGCATTAAGTAGGTATCCTATTTGCATGGTAATCCAAGATAGCTTAACTTTAAAAATTATCCAAGCTCAAGAAACCGATGACCATATTAAAACAATAAAAGAAATCCTAAAGGTGAAATCTTATGATGATTATCTAGTTAAAAATGATGTTCTTTATAAATGTGTTAATGGTAATGATTTATTAGTTGTACCGGAAGACATGCAAATGAATATAATCAAGGCCGCTCACGAAAAAGGTCATTACGCAGTTGCAAGAACAGAGAAAAGTTTAGAAAATGATTTTTACATCCCTAAAATTAAACAAAAAATTGAGAAATGTATAGCAAATTGTGTTCCCTGTATTTTAGTTAATAGAAAATGTGGTAAACAAGAAGGCTTACTTCACCCAATAGAAAAAGAAGAAACTCCATTACATACGTACCATGTTGATCACTTAGGTCCATTAGAAAGCACTAATAAAAATTACAAACATATCCTTTCGGTCATTGACGCATTCACAAAATTTGTTTGGTTGTATCCCACAAAATCTACCGATGCTGCCGAAGTAATTTCTAAATTAGAAATCCAAAAATCTATCTTTGGAAATCCAGTTCGAATTATATCAGATAAAGGTCCTGCATTTACCTCTAAAGCTTTTGAAGATTATTGTATCAATGAAAATATTAAACGTATCCCGATTACCACTGGATTACCCAGGTCTAACGGCCAAGTTGAGCGTCTAAATTCTGTCATAATATCTGTTCTGTCTAAATTCTCTGTCGATAATCCTAAAAAATGGTATACACATGTAAGCAACGTCCAACAGGTGATAAATTGGACTTTTCAGAGAAGTATAAGCACAACTCCTTTTGAATTGATGTTTGGTACTAAAATGAAACTAAAAAATAACATTGAAATTACTAGTCTTCTGAATGCTGAAATACAATCTGATTTTACAAATAATCGCGAAGATATGAGAAAAAATGCTAAAAAACAGATTTTAAAAGTCCAAGAAGAGAACCGTAAAACTTACAACCTCAGACGAAAGAAAGCTAACAAATTTAAGATTAATGATGTGGTTGCTATAAAACGCACACAACAAGGTCCAGGTTTGAAGTTAAAACCAAAATATTTAGGTCCGTACAAAGTCATAAAAGTAAAAAATAATGACACCTACGATGTAAAGAAACTTGGATTTTTTCAATTAAGACTTTGGATGCTGCTGTGTTTTTTTTTCTTTATCTTTCCAGATGATCCAACTGCTGCTGCCTCCAAATGGACGAGCATTCGAGGACGAAAGCCTAGTCAGGACGGCCGTTGTGGGAGCGATTCTTTCTCCAACAGCCAAGTATCATGTCTTGTAAGGTTCTTCATATCGCAACTCTGATAGAAAAGGTCTTTAGAAAGCAGACGATTTTCTGAAAAAAACTCCATTCAGACGAAAAGCCGAAGAAAAAAAGAAATGAACGGAATAGATCGTTGGATGGAATGTTGGGAGAGTTGGTGTTGACTTTAGAAGAATGTTGATTAAGATGACGCGATTAAGATGTTTTAATTAAAGTTTCCTTTTGAATGTTCGAATTGTAAATATTAATATGTAAATATCTTTTTTGTAAATATTAACGTTTAATATAAGTCATTTAAAAGTTTAAAAACGGTGTCAGAATTTAATTTACCTCCGAGTTTATTTACTTATGTGTTCGAAAGAACTTTTGTAAGAAGAATCTCCATATATATGCATTAATATTTTGTTGTTAATATTTTTAAAAGCTATTTCAAAAATTCTTTTGATGATTCAAATATTTGTAGGTCTTTTTTAAAGTAAATTCAAAAAGATTTTCTTTCAATAAATATAAGCTATTTTTGACAATTTGTTTATTTTGAGAGGGTCCGGGACACTTAAAAAATCTTTTATTGAATTAAATTTTTGCAATTTTTTGTGATGGCAAAACATACCATTTTTAAATAAAATCACATGGCAAAACTTCTCTATTTTTTAATTAAAAATTTATTTAAAAAAGTGCAGAGTAATTAAAAATTATTGTAACCTCATATAATAATTGCAGAATTTTAGTTTTTTAGCAATTAAATAAACAGAAACACCTACATTTTAATTTTGATTCAGCCTTTTTTTAAATATTAATTAAAAAACATATTTAAAGCAAAAGTTTGAAAAAATATTTTCAAAAGTAAATAATTTTTTTCAAATTTGCTGAATCAAAATTAAAGTAAAGCAATTAAAAAGAGGCAAGTTCGAATTTTAAAGCATTTATGTTTAACGGTTCTTGAGTTATAATAATTTGAATGTGAGAAATAGTGAAATCCCATCATGAAGAAACACGCATACAAGAAGTGTTAAACATGACAATCAATGCTTGAAAGAGAGCTAGATGTTGAAAACAAAGCAATAATAAAAAAAAGTGTCTTGGAATCTTTTAATTGTTGTTAGAATTTTATAGAAAATATGTCAAATATATATTTTAGAAACTTTTAATGCAATGTTTTTTTTATATGTGTTTCGGACTCCTTTAATCGCTGTTAGAATTTTATAGGAAATATGTCAAATATATATTTTTATTGAATCATTTTATATCTCTCAAGATTTTTTTTTATTTTTAACGCATTTACACACTCATATATATGAATTATATAAGAATAAAATAATAATATGTTATTTTATGTTATATTAATTTGAGATCAAGGGATTTTCATCAGAGTGGTTATAAGTTAACATAAGTTGTTACTAAATAGATTTTGGTTGAAACCATCTAACCAGTGACGCTGCTATGATTCTATTTTTTAGAAGTGCAGAAGACATGCATAAAGATAGGAGAAAGTTTTGAGATTACCACAACTAAGTAGTTTTATATTATAGTTACACAAAAACTAATATATTATAAACTTTCAAAAGGTAATGAGATTTTATCATACACCATGCTTTGAAATACCATAAAATTTATGGTACAAACAATTATGTATGATTTACGATAGATCATGCTATGGAACATCAGTGAGTAGTAAATTTCATTTCCCTGTACTTTTACCATACACCTTGCTATGGAATATCATATCATGTATGGTGTATACCATTATCCTATAACTTTACCATACACATTTCTCTGGATACCATATAATGTATAGTACATATGATTTTCCTATAACTTTACCTTACACATTGCTCTTCAATAGCATAGAGAGATGAATGTTTACCATATGAATACAATTTGTTTACATATAATGACATAAATTTCTTATGATCTTCTATATAAAACCATCTGTTTCCATAAAAAAATCCTATGCTATTTTTCGGTAAGGAATAGCTGAATTTATTTCAAGGGTTGGTGACATCAAAGCAATGCTTTCGTGTTAAAATATTTTTTTCGGTTTATTGTCAAATTAATGTACCTTATGAAAGAGTTGAATGCACAAAAAATATGTGTATAATAATACATAGGCTTAAAATATATGTAAGTGATTTTAAGTAAATAATATATGTATATATATATATATATATATATATAATATATATATGTATTTTAAATGAAGGTTTTATGTGTTACATGTAATGAGTGAAAGGTTTATTTTTTATTGAAAAAATTTTAATACGAAGTATGTCATAGGAAACAAAATTTGGCGATTTACCACCTTCGTCTGGTGAGTATAAAATTTCCGAAAACAGTAGACAAAATTGAAGAAAAACATATTATTAATCGCTTAATTGATTGTCCGAACTAGATTAGGGCAAGAACACTTTGCTGGTATAGCTGCTAAAATTTTTTTGATGCTACTAATTTGTAACTGTAAATTTATTGATTATCACATTAAACCTTATTTTTATTACGTAATGCAAACAGTTTAGTATGGAAAAATTTATGTTTAGCCACAATTTTTTATTTATGTTGTCCAAAATAATGCAAAAGCTAAGGAGTGAATAGTATATTACCGTCCAGCATTTTCATTTTCCATCCCATATTTTTATAATACGTGAACCTGTTTAGTATCTTAAAAGTGTCTCCTTAAAAAGAAAATTTTATGTCTATTTTATTTTACTGGATAGAAGATCTTACATGTGCGTGTGCTCTTTTCGGAAAATTGCAATATATTTTCTTTTTTCCTGTGAGTACTAACACTGCAGTAAATTTTTAAATAGCTACTTTTGCCGTTGAGCAGTTCAAAACTGAATACTGTAAATATATAGTTTGTTTTTGTATGCGTAAACATAACTTGATATAAATACTCAATAAAGTTTTCTAGGCGTACATGTGGATTAAAAAATATCTTATCAGGTTTAGTATTTCAAATTGCTGTGTTTAAAGTTTTTTCTTGTCTTAAGATGAATGGAATAAGAATTAGTTTAAATAAATATATATATGAATTAAATTATAAAATTTGGGTAAAAAATATCTTTAGGTTTTTACAGTAATTCTGTATATTTTATAGGAAGAATTTCTTGTTTTTAATAGAAAAATATTGAAAGATAAATAATTGTACAAGTATATTCTTTCTGTTATTTGAATTAATAAAGAAAATGTTAATTATTTATTATACAACCATAGTATATTTACAAAATATCTAGAAATTTTAATTGGATTTAAATGTTCGAAGAGATTATGTTGATTTTCAAAATTTTCAGAATAGCAAAAAAATAATAACTGACTATAAAACTGACTCTTTATTGAAATGGTCGAATGTGTTAAATTCTATAGGATCCAATATGTGGCCCGCGGGCCTCATTCGTTTCAGCTATTCATTTTTGTTGGCTCTTTCCTTTCTTACTGGGAAACAAAATAATTTTACTTTTCGAAAAAAAAAAAAAAAAAAAAAAAAAAACATAATTTTCCTTTATTATTGCTTTAAGTTTTTAAGTAACGTTAGTTTAAATTTTTTTAAGTTAATTTCAGCAGTAATTTAGAAGCTAAATTTTCCATATAATCGCCATATTTAAACTTCATTGTTCGGCTGTTGTAGTCCGTAGCGTGTGTAACTCGATTTTCATTTTCATTCAATATTGTTGCAAAAACTGCAGCAGAGAAAGATGTTTGGATTGAAATTGAATTTTATGGACATATTGAAGGCCTCAGCATGCAAATTACACTGAATGCAAGCAATGTGGCACATTAGAAAGATCAGCACATGGATCAGCATTTGAAAAAAGCAAAATGTGACACAAATTTTTATATGTTTCATGAAACAATAATACATATTAACAAAGAGTTTCTGAATTTTGACTCCTTAAAGCCACAATTTTACCTATTTAACAATCTCATATGTATGAAAGTGAGTGCAGGCCCAGAAATAGATTTGTGATCTTCAGCCAGCTCTATTCTACGAGGCTAAAAATTGCGATGTGCATAAAAAATTCTGAAAATTGAAGAATGTTTTCCTAAATTCGCTATGCAAATATTATAGCTGTTTGGAATGTACATTGTGAATGCAAAAGCACATTTTTTGCTTTTAAACAAATTAAATAACAATGAGAAATCGAACTGAAAATGCTTTACTGGAACCGATTCTATGTTGCCTTACTAAAATTAAATTGGACATAGATAAACTTGTCTCAGGAAAGCAGAACCAATCATCAAATCAACATCTTGATTGTAAAATTAAGTAGCATATTAAATCTTTTTTTAATATAGGTTTTTATAAAATTATTGAATAAAATATGTAATTCGTTTTCTTTATGGAATCTCTCTGGCTCTCTCATTCCTATTCTACAGTTTGATTGGCCTACAGGTAACTAAAGATTGGACCATATTGGTCTAACGTATTCTTGATCTAGAAAATTAGTCCAGTGTCATATTGCAAAATTAACAGCAGTAACTTGTAAAAAAATAGTAGTATATCATTTTATAAATGCAAATGCAGAAATATACCACCTATTTCGCATTAACACTCTATCCCAATCATAATACTTACTCTATTTAATCGGGAATTCAATAATTAATTAACACTACTCCTAGGTAAAAATTTCTATTCGGAAGAATTAATAATGTTAAAATGTGTAATAGTTAATATCTAAGTATATGCTGATAGATAAATATAATTAAAATATTTTGTTAAAGAAAAAAAAGCTTTAAATTTTGCAAATAATCCATGTAATATAAATATTGAGATTTTAGAAAAAGGAAGGGCGATTACGGGACGGTTGATTATACCTCAGAATATTGGTACTCCGGTACTGTTTTTTGTTAGAAATTAATCCCTGATTATCACTCGGTTAGTTTTTTTTTTTTTTTTTTTTTTTTTTTTTTTTTTTTTTTGTAATATAACGAATTTTTTTCTATTGCAACTATCAGAAAATGTAGATAACATTTCTTAATATAATTTATAGGACCCAGTGTCGTCTTAAAATGTAAGAAGTGACATTTAAAAAATGATAATTTACATTGCCGATGTACAATTTTCTATTAAATCGGGTTTTAATCTTTTTAGGTTACCTTGTCAGCATTGCATTTCAGTTTTCATTAATTAACATTTATAGCTGGTTTTATGATTAATGATTAATTATTTATGATTAATTTATATACTATTACAACGAGATTTAGAATTTAAAACAGTTATTAAATTTTAAATGTGTGTTTCGGCATTCAATTTTACAACATATTTCGTGTTCATTTCAGGTTAACCATAATTTTAAGTCATCTTATATTACAAGTTGAGAGAAAATTTTAACTTCGAGCAACAAATAGAATAAACTGATTACACAAATTCTGTTCTTGGTTCAAATAAAATTCTGTGAATTCGAAAAATTATTTTTTTATTCATTAATATGTAGTTTGAACGGGAATTTCAATAGGTAATTTAATGGCGTTATTGAAGGTATTAAAATTTTTATAATACTCTCAAGAATTCAGATAGTTGAAGATAACACTCACTGAGATATTAAATTAAATATTTTGGAAAATGTACAATTTACAAAAGCTGCATTTCGACATTTATTATTTAACAGGATAGAGCAAAAATGTATTATTCTTGTGAGAAAATCTCTTGAGTAAAATCCGATTAGTATTTCCAGGAGATTACTCCAGATAAACAATATATACAAGCCAAGAAAAACGGTAATACCAAAAGACAACTTAATAACATGTTGTTATACATACATTTTTTGCTTATATTCTATTATTTATATTAAATTATACAAAAATAGCTCATGTATTTTATACTACTTTAAAGTACTGCAGACTTTTCTATCATTGTTTAAATGAGAAAATTTTCGAATAACTAAGAAAAATTTATAATATGATTAAAATATATTATAAAATTTATATATGAAAGTAATTGTATGTATTTTTGAGTATTTAAGGAGATATTTGATTCAACAATTTTGTTTATTTTTAAAAACAGGCTACAAACAATGAACTGACGGCACTTCAATGTTTAACAAAAAGTGCTTAAAAAAAACTACATATTTAATTAAATTATTTTAAAACTATTAAAACTATTTAATTTCTAAAAATGTCTACTACTTTTAAAACATTAATATTTTTCCCATTTTTTTAAATATTTTCAAATGTATATTACTCAAGATGCAGATTTATACGATGATACATTTATTGGTGGGTTTTTTTTTTTATGATGGACAATTATCTACACCTGGGATAAAAGCTCGAGGGGGGGGGTGTATACAAATTATTTTTGAAATATTTAGCGCTACTTACTATAAATAATGCCTTTTTTATGCAATTTTATAAAAAATATCTATTCTAACACATCTTATAACCAAAAGCATCGTAGAAACTGTATGATATACTGCAAAATAACGTCATAATTTCATGCCTGTTTATTTATAATTTCTCATATTAAAAAAAAAAAACTTTAGCATTTAAGGGATACTAGAATATTGCTTATAAAAATTATTGCGCGCTTATAAAATAAAAATATATTAATTTTTAAAACCAAAATACGTTGTTAAATGTAAATTATGACCATACATAAAGTTTATAAATATAAAAAAAAATATTTTTATTGTTAACATTATTATGAATATTATTATTATTAACAGTAATAAATTATTATTTGTTTATTGCATTTATCTTGTAACTTTAAAATGCTCAATGACTAGTATGAATATACAAATATATCAAATGATATTATCAGTGTTTGGAATTTATTATTATTATTAAAGAAACATCTTAAAATGTTTCAAATAACTCGTAGTGCAACAAATATCTCAGAGCAATTAATTTCCTTGTAAATAATATATTTATCGTAAAATATACTTTAAGTACATGTTAAAATATAATTTATAATGCAAAATTTCGTATTCATTCATAAAGACAACATTGAGAAATTTCTGAATTAGAGGCGTAACTTTCCTTTCCATCTCTCCTTAAAATTAATCTCGAAGATTTATCACTTAGACAGGTTAAGAGAAAGATTGTAATTACACTCGAAAACTGATTGAGCAGTATACGCAACCCTGTTATTAGTTTTATGAAAGATTATGGAGAGATCTGGGACTGGTATATTCTTTTTTTTCTGAATTTTCTTTAATAAAATTATGATAAAGATTGATTAATACTATTTGTCGTGCTTTGAAAATTGTAAAATATTCAAACCATAAAAAATGTATTTAAAAGATCTACAAAATCTGCATTTAAGAATGGCAAGAGAAAACATTCTCGAACAAATTGTATACTAAAATTTCTTACTATTATTTAATATCATTATGTAACAGTAAAAAAAATGAAGTGCAGAGGTAGCGATATTGATTGGTGAAATAATTTAGAAAATTTGAATATTAAGTAAAATTCTCTTTTTATACACTTATGCACACAGAAGTTCTCAATGAACTGCATTTGAAACTTTTTGTTGTGGTATATCTCATCCAACAAAGATATTTGAAGATAGGTTTGTATATTATACAAACATGTATAGAATAAATACAATAAACTTAGCTGTGGTGAAAAATTAACATAAGCCAAAAATTGAACCAGAGTCCACGGTGGATTTGTATGCTGCTGTAACCACTGAACCACTCCTGCCCTACCAGCACCTAGTATTTTCACTCATAAACCATGTTGGTTATAGTCATCAACCCATTTATTAGACAACCTTAGTGGGCGGAACAACGATGACTAGATTTTACTATTCCATCGATCTACAACTTATATTAAAACACACATAAACACATAAATTATTTATGTTTATATATGTATTTTAAAGATATTCAAATTCTAAATTAAATATCTATTTTTTATATGAATGACATAATATTATAAAACTTAAAATGTTATAATGAGGCTTATTTTATTTTAACAATATAGCATCAATTTCATCGCTAGAGAAAACATTTACTGCTTGATCGAAAGAAATTAAAAGAAAATAGCGATGGATTTGAAATATATTTTGAGGAAAATTACATTACTTTCATATGACTGTGATAAGACAAAATGTATTTATTATATCTTTTTGATAATGCGTCGTTTGATATTATATACTTTCCCTTGGGACATTTACAAAATGACAAAATACAGAGGTAATTATAAAAAGTAAGAGAAGATATGTAAAATAAATAAGGTATGCTAAAATTAAACAAAGAACAATGATAGTTGCAGATATGAAATAAACATCACATCGTGTAGATTCAAACCTATCTTGCTAAGATTACTAAGAGAAATGGCTAGTTAATCTTTGAGATTAAAGATGGTTTCGGGAAAATATTAAAAATTTTGATAGCGACTAGTTAGAAATACATTTGATGTAAAACAAAATTAAAGAACTAAAGGAAATAAAGCTCTATACATTTTTGGAGACAGCGCAATTAGATACATTTAAGCATATATACATTTATTTGATTAATTAATGTGTGATTTTATATAAAAAATAAAGTATAAAGAAAGGGATACTTTATGCAAACAAAATGTTTCCATGGTTCAAATGAATGAAATATATTTAGTTGATCCATCAACATTGTATTCTACATGTATGGCAATGAGGTTATCTAAGTAAATTGTGTCCGTTTTGCTGTCGGACCAGATTTCTCAATAGTAAAGCATTGCCAATTTAAGTCTAAAGTATTAGATTCGACTTCCAAACAGGGCAGTTTTTACCTCAAATGAAAAAACTCCACGACATGTGACATTTTACACTCACTACAATCTGTGTAACATACAGTATTATTGAGTTAAAATTATAAAATGCAAACAGAGTTGTTGTTACTAATGTCATTTGTTCAAAAATAGGTTTAAATTTGTGCGACACTCTTAGGTTATACACATGATAAATTGAATATTTATTAAGTTTTAGTTTTATTGAAATGCAAATGCAAATGCGTAGTGTGGGTATGGATAAGATAAAGATGCGTTTTGAAAATTCGAATTTAAAAAAAAGCTTTTTGTTTTTTATTTGCAATCAATTGAGAGTATAACAAATATTTCTTCACATATCTCATTTCTTTTTCGATATTTAGTATTCATATTTGAAATAGCATGTAATACAATTTAATAAAGGAAAATTGTGAATTAGTTACAACAAGCGGTTTCCATTATTTTCTAACTGTTGTCTTTTCCATAATAAAATCTAAATCATGTAATAGGAGAGAAATGCATGTTCCTTATAAATATATATAGCCTATATAGCCTTCTTTTTAAGCTAACTCTATTAATAATATTTATTCTGAGTGAATTCTTGTATAACTTCTCCTAAAAAAATGATTTGATAAGTATCTAAACAAGATTAATGAAAGTGAAATAACAGCGAATATAACAGCTATAGAAAACATATCAAAGATCTGTGCGGATGATGGCACAGTCAATAAAACATAGGTCGCCTATCAAGTTGACAGGTTAAGCTGAAGGATTATTTCAGGTTTCCTGAAGAGGAATAAAATAGTATTGATATTAAAAGTGGTAGCATAAAATGTTAGATATGATTAAATATTATATAAGATTTAAATTGCATCTAAGCAGTTTATATTTTCTTGAAATCTTTAATTCTATTTCATTTTTAAGCATTTATTTTTTTATATATTTTATACAGGATGAAAAGCATATCAGTAAAATATTCACTTAATTTGATAACTAAATGTAGCACATTAAAATACTTGAAAAAAATTTTCGTTTATAGCACATCATTAAAAAAATCCTATAACGAGGAATTGAAAAATATATCTGTTTTAATTTCAGGTAGTATGTTTTCAGACATATTCTGAAAAAAAAATGGTTTAAAAATATTCCCACTCTGCTACTCTAATTCTAAATATTAGGTACTAAAAAAAAAAAAAAGAAGTATTAAGAGTTTATTTTTAACCGATTTCCAAAAAGAAGAGGAGGTTATCAATTCAACGCGTATGTATTTTTTTATGTATGTTCACCGATTACTCCAAAGCTATGCAACCGATTTCTGTTATTTTTGTTTTAAATGAAAGAGAATGCTTTTGAAATGGTACCACTTCCGTTTCATCGAAATTGATTAAGTACTCTTTTAGTAATTAGGCAAAAACTAATAAAATTAGAGATTTTTCGCTAATTAAAACTGTTTAATAAATTCGCTGAAAGGAGTGGAGGCAGATTGGCCGAGCGGTTAAAGGCAGCAAATTTAAGCTGTGTTTCTCGAAAGAGAGCGTGGGTTCGAACCCCACTACTGGCATAATTTGCATCCATGTATAATTTACAATGTTTTTTTTCCGTATTACAATTTTTATAAACCGGCTACAAAAAAGGAAGAGGAAGTTATCAATTCGACGCGTATGTATTTTTTTATGTATGTTCACCGATTACTCCGAAACTATGCAACCGATTTCTGTTATTTTTGTTTCAAATGAAAAAGGATGCTCTCGAATTGGTACCACTTCCGTTTCATCGAAATTGGTTCAGTACTTTTTTAGTATTTAGGCAAAAACTAATAAAATTAGGTATTTTTCGCTAATTATAAGTAGTGAATAAATTCGCAGACAGAATGGCCGAGCGGTTAAAGGCGCCAGATTTAAGTTCTGGTTCTCGAAAGAGAGCGTGGGTTTAAACCACACTCCTGATATACGTGTATAATATACAGAATTTCTTTCCCAATTAGAATTTTTTTTAACCGACTTAAAAAAGATAGGGGTTATCACCAATCCGACGCATATGTATTTTTTTATGTATGTTTACCGAAACTATTACTGACCGAATTACTATACCGAAACACCGAAACTATCCAACCAATTAAACTAGTATTTGTGTTAAATGAAAGCGGTTACTGTCGAATTGTTACCACTTCTATTTCATCGAAATTAGATCAGTACTTTTTTAGTTACTAGGCAAAAACTGATAAAATTAATGATTTCTCCCAAAGTAACATGGAAGTTGAATAACCTCGCCGAATAGATGGTCAGGATGTCCAAGAGGTCTAAATCGCCAGATTTAAGTTCTGGTTCCCGAAAGTCAGAGTGGGTTCGAATTCTACTTCTCACATACGTGTATAGTGTACAATAATTTTTTCCATATTATAATTTTTATTAACCGACTTTAAAAAAGGGGAGGATATTATCAATTCGACGCGTATGTATTTTTATTTTTGCATGTATGTTCACCGATTACTCCGAAACTACCCAACCGATGTTTTTTTTTTTTGTGATAAATAAAAGAGGTTACACTCGAATTGGTACCACTTCCGTTTCATCGAAATTGATTCAGTACTTTTTTAGTAATTAGGAAAAACTTAATAAAATTAATGATTTCTCGCAAATTCAAAGTAATATGGACGTTGAATAAGCTTGCCGAATGGATTTCAGTCAAGATGGCCGAGCGGTCAAAGGCACCAGATTTAAGCTCTGGTTCGCTAAAGAGAGAGTGGGTTCGATTCCCCTCCTGACATGCGTGTATAATTTGCAATATTTTTTTTTCCGTATTATATTTTTTATTAACCGACATCAAAAAATCGTTAACTTTAAACTAAAAAGAGTAAAATAAACTTTTCTACCAAAAATTGAACCGACTTAAAAAACTACTGCAAAGTGAAAAATAATTTTTTACATAATAGTAATAAGAAATTAAATTAAGAGTGTAGTATTTCCCATGCGTATTATTATATTTATGTACATTAATTTGATTTTTTTGGAATCGGTGCTACCCAAGCCAAGTTCTAAATTAAAATTAATTATCCAATGCAAATCGTAAAATAATAAAGTTAAATTTTTTAACTGAATATAAAATTGTAAAAAAACTCGTAGATACTTGGATGTGTGTCGATTGGAAAATTACATGTAACTTGGCTTGGCTGGCACCGACTCCAAAAAATCAAATTAATGTACATAAATATAATAATACGCATGGTAAATACTACACTCTTAACTTAATTTCTTATTACTATTATGTCAACAAATTATTTTTCACTTTGCAGTAGTTTTTGAAGTCGGTTCAATTTTTGGTAGAAAAGTTTATATACTTTTCAGGAAAGTTTTCCTGTGACACTGTTTTTGAGAAAATCGCATTTTTTCGTTACACTCAAATTTATTTAACCGGTACTCATAAGAATTCACCTGAGGTACGTATTCGATTTCAAGGATTCTTTATAATGATTTTTAAAAAAACATCTGCAACTGAGTAGTCGCGATATCAATTTAAAAAATATGTAGAAAATATGGATAATTTCTGGAGGCACGAAAGCAAAACCGAGGGGGAGAAGTGGAAGGGAAGAAGGGGGATTTTCAAAAATTTCAGAAACCTTCATGCAATATCATCATTGGTAATTCCTCGGACCAGTTTTATTGTTATTAAATTTTCTTCTTCTTTCACTGCAATGCGTTCCTTCCCAAGAGTATTATTTTATAAGCTCCTAATGAAAAAACGGCAAGATTCGACTCACTTTAAGACTAGATTGTAGGTGAATACAAATATTTGTATGAACTTTTTTAACCACAGAGATACAGGAGATATTCCGTGTCCGTTAAAGGTGTAAAAATATTTTTTTTTACTGTGATATACCTTATGAAAGGTTTTTGCCTGTAGACTACTAAGCACAGACCTCCTCCCCTCTCTCTTAAGTCATTTTTTATCTAGAGAGCTTTAAAGATTATTTTTTTCAGTACTACCCCATATAATTTCCCCAAAATTATGAAAAGAAAATACTAGACTAATCTCAGAATTTACAGTTTCTCCTCCATATTTAGACAATGAGCGCACAAATATTTTATACAAAATCGAGTTAAGATAGAAAATTATACAAATTTAAGCTTCAACAATGTACATTATTATGGACTGGGGCAATGCTATGCAGAACAAATCAGCTAGTTTTAAAACAAATCGTATGTACGTTATTTAAAATGCTTTTAATTTTAAATCAGTCTTGTTTTTACATCTCACATAATTTTATTTAACAGCAATATTATTATTTTTTGCAAATAAAATATTATTTAAATGCACACAAGTTTCACTCCTGATTTTTTTCACTGATTTTCTCAATATTAAATAACCGTCATTAAAAAAAAAAAAAAAAAAAAAAGTCAGATCTAGAGAATATAATTTTTGCTATATGAAATCATATTTTCAATGCAGAAATTTAACAAAAAAGTGTTTTTATATGAATTTACATAATGCTCCTTAAAAAAAGGTATGGATAATATACAGGATGATTCATAAAAGATGGGCAGAACTTTAAGGGGTTATAGTACACTTAAAGACAAATAATATTAAATAGGAGACTAAGGGTCCCAGACGTATTCCCAAGGAGATAGGGGGCATTAAAGTTTAGGGTCCGAAATTTCAAATGATTATAAAAAATAGAAAAATTGGTCGATTCGTTTGCGGTTTTTGCAAAAAATTTTCTTTATGCCAGTATTTTCTTGAAATAAAATTTTAAAGTTCAATTTCAAAAAATGCCGATAGGGGGCGCTTTAGACTTTGGAGTAACAAACAACTATTTTTAACGTTATTTTTTGTATTTCTTTAAATGATTTCGAAAGCTTAGACTTAAACTTAAATTTTGATCTAAACATCTGAGTCCTAACTAGTAGTTAAGTAGCGTAAACTGAAATTTGAAATTTGAAACCCTACTCCCCCCAGAACAAAAATTAGTTATTCCCGATCTTTGTGTCGTAGATTAGGCTCTAACTACTGCCGCGTTTTGCTAAAATTATTCTTTATGTCAGTATTTTCTTGAAAATAAATTTTAAAGAAAATTTTCAAAAAATTCCGATAGAGGGCGCTTTGGACTTTGGAGTAACGAACAACTATTTTATACCGTTATTTTTGTGTCTCATTAAATGCTTTCTAAAGCTTAGACTTAAATTTTCAGCCCAAAATCTGAATCGTTAGACGTGGTTAAGTTTCTGGGGAGAGGGGTTTGAAATTTCTACTCCTGAGCACAGTTCAGTTTACCATGTCCACACATTGTGTGCTGTAATACGAGGTAAAAAGACACAAATTAGGATTATGTTACCAAAGCATATTTATTAACATGTAATTACAATAAATGTTCAAAATTGTGACCACCAGAGGTTATGTACGCAGAACAACGGCGAAGAATGGAACGGCGAACATTCGCGAAAACATCAGGCTTTTCGAGCACTTCCCCTACAGCGGCGGAAAGTTTGGCGACCAGTTCCTCGGGGGATTCAATGGGTGTCTCATACATAAGAGCCTTCAATTGTCCCCAAAAAAAGAAATCGAGGGGTGAAAGATCTGGCGAGCGAGCAGGCCAAGCAACAGGACCACCTCGACCAATCCATCTGTTCGAAAATGTGATGTCCAGATAGTTGCGGACGTCTCGTACGTAATGGGCTGGCGCTCCATCATGCTGGAACCACATGACCCGCCGGATGCGTGGAGGAACAACGTTTAACAGGTCTGGCAGCACATGTTGCAGAAATGTGAGGTATGTTTTACCGTTGAGGCGTTCAGGAAGAAAGTACGGTCCGATTAGGTGGTCTCCGAGGATTCCTGCCCAAACATTGATGGAAAAGCGTCTCTGATGAGCATGTGGATACGTAGCATGTGGATTGACATCCGCCCATACATGCACTGTAAAAAATTTCCAAAACCTTTTTTAATTAAACGGAAACCTTTCCGAAAATTCAAAAAACCTCTTGTTAAAATCATGTTTCCGAATAATTCAGAAACGTTTCCTTTATTTTCAAATTCAAGAAGAGGAATTACGTTGACGCATGCGCAAATGATGATATCCTCGTTCTAGCGTCTTTTGCGTTGGCAACACACAAACACAACACACGGAAAGCGGGAAAGAAAAACGAAATTCATTCGCTGTCGCCATTATTTACGCATTTATGGAATCAACATTAGTTTATAATCGGTAAGTGACTTCTAGTTTTTGTTATTCTTATTACTATATTGTCCAAACAGTGGCGCAGCCAGAATTCGGCTCTGGGGGGGGATAGAGTTGCTTCAGGGGTGATTCTGGTAGAAATTTTTTTTTGGAAATTGGCGGGGGGGGGGGAGGATTCCGCGAGTTCCCCCCTTTAAGAGGGTTTATCCGCGATCTTCAGACAAAATGGGCGTTTTCCCGCGACCTTCAGACGAAATCAGCGATTTATTTGTGGTATTTTAGCAAAATCGGCGATTTATTGTGATCTTTCGTCAAAATCGGCGGTTTTCCGCGATTTTTTGACGAAATCGGCGTTTTCCGCGACCTCTAGACGAAATCAGCGATTCATTTGCGATATTTTAGCAAAATCGGCGATTTATTGCAATCTTTTGTCGAAATCGGCGGTTTTTCTGCGATCTTTTGAAGAAATCGGTGTTTTTCAGTGTGTTTTTTATATGAAATCGGCGTTTTTTTCGACGATCTTTAGACAAAATTTGCAATTTTACGCGATCTTTTCTTGAAAACGGCGTTTTATCCCCGCAGTCTTTCGACGAAATCGGAAATTTTTCCGTTATCTTTTGCTGAAAGCGGCCTTTTTTTCAATGATCTTTTGACAAAATATTTTTAAGCAATCTTTTATCGAAAACGGCGGTTTTCCCCCGATTTTTTAACGAAATCGTCATTATATCAGAAATTTTTAGACGAAATCTACGTTTTCCCCGCGGTCTTCAGACGAAATCAGCGTTTTATCTGCGATATTTGGTGAAATTGCCGTTTTCTCCGCGATCCGCACAGGAAATTCGCGTTTTTCGGCGATCTTTTGACAAAGTTCGTTGACAAAAACATTGACGAAATTGTCGTTTTTTCACAAAATATTAACGAAATGTGTGCTTTTTGGGCGATCCTTTCATGAAATTTGCATTTTTCCGCGATTGTTTTAAACCGTACAAGTTGGCAACTGTGAGAATCGTCTTCTGAAAGATCTTATTAAAGAATGAAGAACATTTCTCAGTTACATAGTTTTTTAATCATGATATCTACTTGCCTGAATCTAGGAAAAAGAGTTAACGGAAAAACCCGGCAAACTACAAAAGCGAAAAAAAATGACACGGAAAAAAAGTTACCGGAAAAAAAGGACAAGATAAAAATGTTACCGGAAAAAAAGTGACAAAGAATTGATTTTGGGGATTTAATGACAAAGTATGAAAGGGGGGGAGGTCGGCTTTTAATTTAAGTGAGTGTTTTTTTCATGCTGAATTAACCGCTTTGATTCAATTTTTGGATATACGTTCATGCTGAAAAGATGCTTGCCTGATTAGTTTTGGGAATGGACGATTACCCCCTCCCCTCCGCCCTAAATAAGATAAATGGTTTTTAAGCAGAATTATCCAATGTGTTATTTCAAACAACTTTGGATATAGGTTCTTTCTGACGAGGCTTATATATAGTATTGTGGTGTCGCGTCCTGAGTTTCTCTTTACTAAGTTGGTTTATTTGTTAAGTTCATCAATAACACAATTTTAATTCCTCAAGTTCTTTATTAGAACCATAGACCAATTATTAAAAAAATAAATAAAACGACATTACAACTACATAGGAGCCTCACTCCAATATTACATTTCGCTTAGCACGTCCAAGCCATCTTACATGAATGTATTTTCTTGTACATTACCAGCACATGTCTCTCTTCCAACTACTTTCCTTCCCTCTCGATGCGCAATAATCCCATTGTCCCCTTCAGCTCATTGCCACTAGACCAGTGCAATTATTTTCTAGGCATATCCCTGGAGGTCAATAGAACCTGTTCTTAACAGCTTTTGAATGAAGATACTTTCAACTATGCATACTTTTTCAGAATAAGATTTCGCTATCTATCTTCTGCCACGATTAAAGTTGTCAGTACGTCATCACAGTATATAATGCCTGAATAATTTTGGGAGTTTAATGGTTAAGTATAGAGGGTGCATGGGGGATAACCTCTCTTAAATTAAATAAATAGCTTTTTACGCAGAATTATCCGATTTGCTTCAAATTTTGAATGTTGGTTCCAGTTCCAGTGTTGCCAGATGGGCTACTTTTTAAAAAATTATATACTTGATTGACACTACTTTTTTGAAATGGTAAAATAACCCTTATTTAATGACATATTAATTGAGACCAAAAGAAAGGGAATTTTACCGTTTCAAAAAGTGGTGCCAATCAAGAAATCTCAATTTAAAAAAAAGTAGCCCACTGGCAACACTGGTTGGTTCATTAAGATAAAGGGTATCCCTGATTAGTTATGGGGTTCTTTTGCTAATTAAAAAGGGGGGGGCCACGATTATTCCCCCCCTTAAATTAGATAAATTATTTTATATGCACAATTATCCGATGTATTTCAAATTTTGGCTATAGGTTCTTTCTCATAAAGTGAATCCCTGAATAGTTTTAAGTGTTTGTTTATATATCCTCAATAGCTGTTTGCATTTAAAATTGTGATTTGTGTTGCTGCATAGCAGTTTCAGTATTCTATAAATAAAATAACAAAGAAAAAAATATCCTGTTTTTCTTAAAATCGTTTTTTTCCTTTTAATTTAAATCTGTTTTTATTTTTTTTAAGAGTTCAAACCTGAAGATCTATCAAGAACTAACAATTAACTTTCTAATTACTAACATAAGCTAATAATAAAAAGAACTATTTTTATTACTACAAATTAATGAATTCACTAGTTCATTCGTTCGTGACATACAATATAGTTTGTACATTAAAGTTTTCTAACATATATTTTTTTATGTTTTATATTATATTTTGTGATGCGTAATATAGGACATTAATTAGTAAAAATCCAGTTTTAAATGATAAATATTTGGCGTAAATTAAAATGACAATTACAACAAATGATTTAGTATATTACTTTTTTCACAAATAAAAAAAATAAATAAATAAACCAGTTTTAAATGCAAAATGAATGGAAATTAATCATTAAAAGAAAAAAGGTAAAATGTGTTATAATGTTTTCTGACATAATAGTTTTCAATCATTAAATTAAAAAATAAAGAAAAATTGTTTTTATTTGTTATTTGCATTCAATTGCATTCAACTCGCTTTTTTGTGTTACTTGAATATTTTTGCGTCAAACCCTTACCGGGAAATCCCCTGATTGACAAATTTCCTAAGAGGCTAGCCGCCCGCGATATCTACCAGACATCCCCCTCCGTCGAATGGGGAAAGCAAGCTTCTTTCTCCGAAAGAGTTTCCTGAAGGGACTGCTGCATCCCTCCCTATTTTAACTACATTCATTAGCTTATACGCCTTACCATAAGGAAACTACATCCAAAATTTGAAGCAAATCGGATAATTCTGCGTAAAAAGCCATTTATGTAATTTAAGTGGGGTTATCCCCAGTTCCCCCCTCTATAATTAGCCATTAAGCCCTTAAAACTATTTAGAAATCCACTTTATGAGAAAAAATCTATATAAAAAATTTGAAATACATCGGATAATTATGCATAAAAAACAATTTATCTAATTTAAGGGGGGGGGATAATCGTCCGTTTTCCTATTTATAATAAGCTAAAGAACCTCATAACTAATCTGGAATACGCTTGATCATAAAAAAGCTACATCCAAAATTTGAAGCAAATCGGATAATTCTGCATAAAAACTATTTATTTAATTTAAGGGAAGTTATCCTCGTTTTTGCCTTTAAACCCTTAAAACTATTCAGGGATTCACCTTATCAGAAAGAACCTATATTTAAAATTTGAAATACATCGGCTAAAACAACGATTTGCATAAAACCGATTTATCTAATTTGAGGGGGAAATAATTGCTTGCCCCCCTTTTATAATAAGGAAAATAACCCCGCAACTAATCAGAGATACGTTTTATCATAATGAACCTATGTCCAAAATTTGAAGCAAATCGGATAATTCTGCGTGAAAAGCCATTAATTTAATTTAAGAAGGATTATCCCCCGTCCACTCTCCCCTTTATACTTACTCATTAAACTCTTAAAACTATTCAGGGTTTCACCTTATCAGAAAGAATCTCTATCTAAAATTTGAAATACATCGGATAATTTTGCATAAAAACCGATCTATCTAATTTGTGGGAGGAGGGAGTTAATTGACCATCCTCCCTTTATAATAAGCAAAAGAACCCTATAACTAATCAGAGATACGTCTTATCATAATGAACCTATGTCGAAAATTCCAAGTGAATCGGATAAATCTGCGTAAAAAACTATTGATTTAATTTGAGAGGTTACGGATGGGGGGGGGGTTATCATATGTCCAAAAACCGAACCAAAACAGTTAATTCAGTACGAAAAAACCATTTACCTAAATTAAGAGCCTCCCCCTGATCCCTTCTAAATACTTAACCAATGAATCCTCAAAATCAATAATGAATTCCCAAAATCAATAATAATTTCCCTAAATCAATTCTATGTCCCTTTTTTTCCCAGTAACATTTTTTTTCGCTTTTGTAGTCATGTCCCTTTTTTCCAATAACTGTTTTTCAGGTAACTTTTTTTCCGTTTAACCACTTGCCTATTTCGGGCGTTTTTTAAATAAGAATTAATATTAATTAAAAAAATTGTCTGAAAGTAGCCCCTTTAAAGTAGTAGTAAGTAGAAAAATAGTTAGAAATTTGGCGCCCCCTAAATCTCTGCTCCCTGGGCGACCGCCCTCCCTTCCCCCTTTCGCACAGCGCTGTTAATATCTTTCCAGAAACATAAATATAAACGAATTATATACTTTCCAAACATACCTGGATTTCAAGAATGCTTGAAGGAATTCGAAAGATTAAAAAAAATGATCTCTTATATCCATGTTTTTCATAATTTTCTTCTCTGAAGAGGATTTAATATCCTCCATAGCGAAACGCACAATAAAAAAAAAAAACCTTAGCACTACAGCAACTAACAACACAATGTTTGTGGAATTAAGTCTATCCTTCAAAGCATGCGAGCATGTGTTTTTGTGTTTTTCCTGGAATTCGAGAGTCCAGTCCCGTTTCCAAAAAAAGAGCAAGAAACAGATGCAACTAATTAAGACCCCCCCCCCTCCAGTGGTGCAGTATTGAAAAACCCAAGACGGCATTGGCAGCGACAGGAAATGACCATTCCTTTTAGCCTTCGGCTGATTTCCAATAGTATAAATGAATGCCGGCCTTTTCCGAAATTGAGTGACTAGTTTTCGATACTGATACTGTTGCTATGTGCTTTCCCTATTTTTCAAAGAAAATACATTACTGCCGCTTAAACGAGTCAAATTTTTAAATAAAATTTGATTCAATAAAGCGGCAGATTTCGAAAACAAAACAAAAAAAATTCTAACTTTAGTTTTTTTTATGATTCGGTTCATAAAAGTGGAAATTTTTGTATTTTTGTCATGGCTCTGGGGGGGGGGTTTAACCCCCAAAACCCCCCCCTCGCTGCGCCACTGCCAAATTTATAATGATTATATTAAAATCGTCCATTCTGTTTGTTTAAATGTAGTTATTTGATTTTGCTAAAATGAAATTGTCTTGCATTTTTTGCATTAAAAAATTTATAAGCAAAACTAAATAACTTTTCTTTTGCATATCGAATTACTCCATAAAAATGAACCGCGTTTCACACTAAACTGCGATATTCAGAATTGTAAAAGAACGTTCAAAACTATCAGATCTTACACATGGCACAGTTTTCTACTTTATTTGGAACTGGGGTATAATTAATATATAACCCTTTATATTAGTGATTTGCAATCATTTTATTAAAAAGAAGGAATTTGACTTGTGTCATTCTTCCCTTTGCTGGCTTGACTCATTCGTCCTCACTACTTTCTTGTACATTAAACTTCTTGTATACACAAAAATACTGCGTTTTGGCTTAGTTTAAATTCAATAGTATTATGTTCCATAAATAGGGAAACTTTTACATCTAAGCTTAAATAAATCATTAGTATACAGAACGCATAAAAAATATACAAAGCAAATTTACTTTTGATTCCTAATATAATCTTTTTCTTTATACAATTGCAAGCTTATGCAGATCAACAACTTTTTTCAACTGAAGATTGCACTATCATCGCTTCATCCAGTGTGCCAATGATTAAATGTTTAGAATGATAAAGAGAAAAATATACTGTTCCATTCCCCCCCCCACTCTCCCCTATTATTGAAAAGTAAATAAAAATAATATAAGCTTTTATTTATTTGTTTTTTTATGAGCTAAAATATTTCATTAATAAATAAATAAAAACGCCTCGTAATTTACAAATTTTAAGCAACAATATTGCAGATTTAAAACAAAATTTAATTGTATTGTACATTCTATCGTTCATCTACGCAACCATTCTTTTTACTTATACAAACGCTTATAACTTGGAAAAGAAAATTATTGTAATTAGCAATATCATATTATTATTATAAAGATTATTATTATTTTTTTCTGTTTAAAAAATTGATTTTATTGTATTATATATTTTCTTTGTAATGTAATGTTACTGTTTGTAAAAAAGATAATATGTAGTTTGTTTTGATTACTCAAATTTTCAAAATTATACTGGTTTCAGTTTAGCTTGCAAATTTAAATTCAAACAAAACTATACTTTAGTTTAAGTTTAAATTTTAAAGCTGAACTAAAACTTGAAACTCGCTTTATTGCACATAGATATTTAGGGGTGTAGTCGTAAAAATAACAGAGGATATACGGTCTAAGTAGAGGGTATACGCTCAAGTCAGAGAGTATAGTCTAGGGTGTGTATATTATACGCTTTCTTAAGAAACAGAGTATACCGTGCTTCTTTAAACGATCCAGAAGGTATACGGCATATACTCTCGTATATCCTCCACTACATCCCTGCAGATACTAGACATAGCCTAATAATGAATCTCTTCTTTCTTTTTAGCAAAAAATAAAATGATTTATTTAAAAATATTATTTTTTCATTGAAATTTTCAATAAAATTATGAATGCACCATTTCTGATATTTCAAAAATTTAAATTTTTCCGAATAAAAAAAAAAAAAAAAAACGGGAAAAAATGATTTTTTTCCCCTCCAAACTGTATAATTGTTTTCCAATCCTTCTCATCACTATTATTAACGACCTTCACGTCATATTAATTTTAAGAAATACACAGTAAGCTGAAATTGTTGTATGAAACTAAGAATGTTAAAACATATAAATATGATACTATCATATATTTCTCTGTATGCAAAGAATCTGTTGCTTCGGGCTCTCGAAATTTCATTTTGCATCAGTCTTCTTTTCCAAAATTTTATAAGAATATATGGTACGACTAAGTTATGCCATCGACCAAAAAATTATCGCCAAACTATAAGATTAAATGCCAATAATGGATGATCATAAATGTCACATTCAATGACATTAAATGCGATTCACGTGTTAAAAATGTCATTAAGTGATTTTTATTTCGACTTTTTATTAATATTTGTATTAATATTCTACTAATTATTTGTTTTTTCGTTATTTAAAATAAAAATTATGTCAATATGTATAATTTGGCAATTAGTTTGGCGATTTGTATAATTTGGCGAAATTGGTCGACGGGATAACAGAGTAGTACCAAATATATATATGCTTAATCTTTACATATTGAAATGTAAGAATGTTTCCATGAATGCTTTGATGTGTTAAATTTTGTCATAGCTCAATTAAGCTATGTAATATAGAGGTTTAAAACACATTTTTTGAGTATAATTTATACATTTTTTCTTCAAGATTTATATATTTTTTCAGACATAATGCTTTCACAATTGACTTCTAGCAGTTGTAAAGACTTATTTTTTTGAAAAATTTGATAGTAATTTATAACTTTTTTAGTGGAAAATATTTATAAATGTATTAAAAATAAATTAATCCACATTTAATATGATTTTGATATAAATTAACATTTTAAAAATAAAAGCCGTCTTTTTTTGAGCAGTTAAAACAAAAAAAGCCGGCCAACTTTTTTTGGCCTGGCTAAAAGCCAGCAACCCTCTCCAAGAGGTGCTCCAGGGGGGGGGGGGAGGAGGAGGAAGGGGTCTCCACCCTAGAACAATGTAATGTCCCTCCTGGAAAATTCAGTTTTTAAATTTTCGATGTTCAAAAAATACAATCCCCCCCCCCCCCAAGTTTGGATGCAAAAATTCGGATATTTTCCACAATCTTTTACCAAAATTCAAGTGTTTTCCACAATCATTTGACAAAAGGCACATTTTTTTTTTTTTTTGACAAAACTTTCCACGATCTTTTGCCAAAATTTGCATATTTTACAGGATATTTTGATGAAATTTAAGTAATTTTCCATGATCATTTGTCAAAAATTGCATTATATTCCACGAATATTGCATCATATTGCACAATATTCGGATTTTTTTCACATTTCTTCAAGAGAATTTGCATCTTTTCGCTTTCTTTGACAAAATTCACCTTTTTTCAATTATTTTTCAATAAAATTTGCATATTTTAAATGATCTTTCGCCAAAAATTGCACATTTTTTCACAATTTTTCGATTCAAATTGTATATTTTTGCATGATCCTCTGTAGAAATTCACATTTTTTTTTCACGATCCTTTAACAAAAATTGCATCTTTTTCATAATTCTTCTCAAAAATCATATCCTTTGATAGAAATGCCATTTTTTTTTTTTTTTTTTTTTTTTTGCTGCAATCCTTTGACAGGAATGGCATTTTTGTCTCAGTTGTTTGATGTAAAATTCATTTTTCCTTGCAATCCTTTGACGGAAATTATAATTTTTTGTGATTCTTCGACAAAAATTGCATTTTTAATTATGGTATATTCAGGAATATTTCTATTCAGTAAGATTAAAGTTTTAATTTCTTCTATGAATACATTTCTTAGGTATATCGTGTGATTATATAAAACAGTAAAAAAATATTCTGTGTATAACATGCACCCAGAGTTTTTGTCTTAAATTTGGGGGGGGAGAGTGCGTTATACACGAGTAAATACGGTATTCGTTGATGAAAATCCCTTGTATTTTTCCATTCAAGCTGAAATGACTCCTAGTAGCAGAAATAATAATATTAAATGATAGTAACACATCGACACATTCTTTATGTATAAATGTTAAAATTGCCAAACTTCTGCTGGTACTTTACATAAAATATCAATATTAATTCATATCTTTTAAAGATTAAATATAATATTTCATAAAATAGTTTAATATTGATACTTATTTATGTATAATACTTCTCAAATATTTTCTACTGCATCCGTAAACTAGTTTCTTTTTCTTCCTTATAAGGACTCATCAGTATGGAATAGCCACTAACAATACTGAACTGCCAGAAACATTTAGAGTAGGGATGCACAACCGGTGGCCCACGGTGTGTTAACGAGTGGCCCGCAAACTTTGTCAATTTACAACTAGAAAAAAAAAATGCAATTTTTGTGCAAAAGTCAAAGAAAAAAATTGTAAATTTCGTCAATTTACCGAGGGAAAATATAAAATTTCATCAGTCGCTTAAGAATCGAAAATTTCGTAGATTGTGCCCGGAAAAATCGCGAATTTCTGTGCATGGAAAAATTGCGAATTTCATTGATCAAGTGCAGAAAATTCGCACTTTTCGTTCATCAGGTATGAGAAAATCGTGAATTTTGCCTATGAGGCTCGGAAAAAATAGCAAATTTTGCCGATCGGATACGGAAAAATTGCACGTTTTGTCGATCAGAAAGAAATCAAGAAAAAAATCGTCAAAATCAAAGGAAGAAACAAAATCATCATATTTGTTGACGATGCACAAAAAATAGCAAATTAAATGCATCAGTCGCAAAATCGCATGTTTTCTCGGTTTATTGTGTGAAAAAAAAACGCGAATTTTGTTTATCATGCTCAAAAGAAATTGCGAATTTTGTCGATCAGGGAGGAAAAAATCTCAAAGTTCGTTTATAAGGCACGGGAAAATTACGAATTTTGTGATGATGCGCACAAAAATTGAAAATTTCGTTGATTGGCTGCAAAACAATCGTGAAATTTAAGTTTATCAAGAGAAAAAAAATCCCGAATTTCATCTTGCCGCGTAAAAAAATGAAGATTTCGTCAAAAGTAGTTAAAAATCGCGAATTTTGTTGATATGGCGCGGAAAAACCGCAAATTTCATCAGTTAAAAGTGAAAAAGCGCACATTTCGTCAGTCGGACTCGAAAAAATCGCGAGTTTTATTGATTGTCGTTGGTCGGACACGAGAATATCGCGAATTTCGTCGATCTCACGCGGAAAAATTGTAAATTTCGTCGATCAGGCTCAAATAAAATCGCGAATTTCCTCTATCTGGTGCCGAAAAATCAGGAATTTTGTCTATCAGGTGAAGAAAAATCGTGAATTTCGTCAATCAGTTTATAAAAATTGCGAATTTGGTCGAGAAGGTTTGTAAAAATCACGAAATTCGTCGATCTGGTATGGAGGAATCGTGAATTTTATCAGTCATGCAAGAAATATTCCAAATTTCGTTGATCAGCTTCGTAAAAATTGCGAATTTCGGCGATCGGCTTCATAAAATTTCAAATTTTGCTGGTAAAGTGCGGAAAGAGAATGAATTTTCTCTATTGGCTTCGAAAAAAATCGTGAATGTTGTCGATGAGGCTAAAAAAAAATCGAGAATTTCGTCGATCAGCTTTGTAAAAATCGTGAATTTTATCGATCGGCTTTGAAAAATCGTGAATTTGCTGATCGGCTTTGAAAAATCATGAATTTGCCGATTGGCTTCGTTAAAATTGCTAATTTTGTTGATCAGGCACAGAAAATTTTTGAATTTTCTCGAATGCTTAGTAAAAATCGCAAATTTCGTCAATCATGCAAAAAAGTCGCAAATTTTGCCGATCAGCTTTGTAAAAAACGCGAAATTTGTCGATCGGCTTCGTAAAAATCGAAAGTTTCGTCAATAAGCTGCAGAAAAATCACAAATTTATCGTTCATGTGAGGAAAAAGTGCAAATTTTGTCGATCGGTCGCAAAAAATCGTGAATTTTTTCGATCATGTGAAGGAAATTCGTGAATTTCGCCATTCAGCTTAGTAAAAATCGCGAGTTTCGCCATTCAGCTTAGTAAAAATTGCGAATTTCGCCGATCAGCTTTATAAAAATTGCTATTTTCGTCGATCAGATTCGTGAAAATCACGAATTTCGTCGATCTTCTTCATAAAAGTAAAGAATTTCGTCGATCGGTTTCGTAAAAATCGCAAATTTTCTCAATTGATTTTGTAAGAATCGCAAATTTTGTTGATCAGGCACGGAAAGATAAAATTTTCTCGATCAGTTTCATAAAAATTGCGAAATTTGTCGATCACTTTGTAAAAAGCCCAAATTTGGTCGATCAGGTATGGAAAATTACAAATTTTGTTGATCAGGAGTTGAAAAATCGGGAATCTCAGTGATGAGGCACGGAAAGATCTTGTTGAGGGGCTCATTCCCTCTCCTTCATTCATAAATTTTGCATTTTTTTCGGCATTAACCACTTATCTTTGTTTTTTCGCACTTTTAATCAAACAAAATTTACTCTCTTGAATAAAGTCAAGGAATATTATTACATCTTGAGAATAAACCTTGGTATATCTCTTATTTATATATAAACGTGAAAACTGCTGATTTATTCTCACCAACTGAATTGGATATTTTGACTGGTTAAGGGAGCCTAAAGGGGTATCCCCGCCACTTCCCTCTGAAAACATATTTTTTATCTGATTATAGGTCACAGATCACCTTCAAATTCGAATTCTCTCTATGTTATTGATGTGGCCCTCGACCACTCAGATATTTTTGTAAATGGCCCTTCTCTTGAAAAGGTTGTGCACTCCTACTTTAGAGTAACAAATTTCTTTCTGGTATAGATGTAATTAAGCATATCCAGATCTGTTAGAGATCATAATGGGTTCCCTCAAAACGGTAAAAAATAATGTTTGATGAGTCGTAAAGAACAATAGTAGTTTATGTAGTAGTCGGCAATACTTGAATCGGATAATATATGTGTATGCACTGCCCATTTTGGCATGCTTTTGCAATGCTTGTGTAAAATTTAACAAAACTAATTTATTTCCTTACATATTGGTCTTTTAACAATATATTTTATATTTCAGTTTGATTAAACCTTAAAACTATGGAGAAATTGTAAAAAAATAAATCGATACATGACTGGCCAATACATGACTTCCGCCACTAAACAAATTACCAACAGGTAAGTAAAAAAAAAAAAAAAAAAAAAAATGTAAATATTAAAAAATATTTTCTCTTTCTATTTTTTATGTACATGACAAGAGACATGGTGTGCATTTTTTTTCCAGAGCAATTTAATGTTAAAATGCAATTTTTTGTATATTTTCTGTTTCATTTGAACTAATTTTATATAACTTTCAGCATATATAGTACTGCTTATGCACAAAATGTTGATTATTTTCATAATAAAATGTTAACAAGTTTTAGAGATGTAGCAATACATATTTTTAACCGCTATTGACTCCAATGTTACAAAAAATTAAAATCTAAATAATTTCCAAACTTTTCCATTAAATGTCATGAAGATCAATAGGGAACTAGCGGCTAATGATGACAATGTTGTCATGTTTCATTGAAATAAATTTATAGCATCAAAAACTCCAAAGCAGAATTTGCTTACAACTGCGGCGTACATTTCAGAACAAAAGACTTCTGTAGGACATTTTAGATTCTCGTTTTCAAGAAAACTCATCATTCAATTGAAGGAAAAATTGCGAAGTTCGCCACTCATTTGCTGGGGGGGGGGGGGGACACATCACAAAATTCTTTAATCACTCATTTAAATATATTATTGCAAAATTCTTCAATTGGTTGCAAGAAAATCTCTTGCAATTCATCAATCATGTAGAACAAATCATGAAATTCTTCAGCCTGTTGAGGAAAAGCATAACAAATTCAATGAACAATCGTGGGGATGGGGGAAATCTATTTTTACCAATCAGTCGCAGTGTAAATAAACGTGCTAAATTGGTTATTTGTTATAGGATGCTGCCGGGTAAAATTAATCCCGATTATTAACTGTACAAAATCATTTTCTTCTGTTTGAACATTCTAAAAAACAAAAATGTTTTATTGCAATTAAAATAAGTTAACTATTTTGTAATTATTAAATTACAGTAATTAATGTTAAATAAAAAATTACTTAAATCATTAAGACTTGTTCAATGTTTCTCTCCTGTTCTTAAAATGTTTTAAAGCACATTACATGTTTTTGACGGTTTAAACCAGTTTTTGATGCTTGTCATGTCAAAAACCAGTTTCTGACGTCCGAAACCCAGCCCTGTTGTGAACTTACCATAATATGAAACATATGGTAAAATTCTTCCATAAATATATACTTGGAACTTGGAAGAGAGTCTTGACAGAGTACCAGGAGTAGAACTCCGCACCTCTAGTAGTACAATGGATCTGTGGGAGAAATGAACATACATAGCCGATGTCTGGCTAGCATAACGCCAGAAACGCGGAAAAGAGGGGGAAGTAAAATAAAAACCAAAAGCCAATTAAAGGCGCCATACAATAAAAATAAAAAGAGAAACATAATATAAACAATGAAGATATTAAATTTAAGAAATTAAAAGATAGAATAATAATTAAAGGAATGTATAGAAATCAAAGAAAAAAATAAAAATAAATAAATAAATATAAATATATATACAATTAACTACAAGAAAATATGAACACTTAGGAAGGTGATACCCTATCAACGTAAGAAGAAAGTGGTATTATCCCGGGTTGATGTTTTCGGGTAGATGAAGAGTTGCCCTAGGCCTGCGCCATCGGGCACGCTCGTCATAAGGAGTAAAATTCTGCAAGGTCGGATTATTAATATTCGGAATTTTATCGAAGAAATTGATCGCCTGTTTTTTAATAACCGAACGGATAGGAGGAGTATCCAAATCATGATGAATGACTGTATTTCTTCGGTACCAAGGAGCCCGTATGATTCCCCTAAGAGTTTTATTTTGTACAACTTGTATTTTTTGTAAGTTAGTTTTTGCCGCAGAGCCCCAGATCTGAGCACAGTAGAGAAGTATGGGACGCAAAACTGTTTTGTAGAGCAGCAATTTATTTCCCACACTCATCCCATTACTGTACAGGAGGTGGGCGAGATCATTTTTGGCTTTGTAAAATTTCTGGACGCTATAATCGATATGCTTTCGCCAAGTGAGAGTGCTATCTAAGAAAACACCGAGATATTTAACTTCCCGCTCAAAACGAAGAAAGGAGCCATCAAGATAGAGCCGTGGTGGAAGTGTCCGCTTCCGAGTGAAGATGACTGCCTGTGATTTATTGGAATTAATTTTGATGCGCCAATTGGTGAAATAAATTTCAAGAGCATTAATGTGTTGTTGAAGATGGTCGTGCATAACGTGGCAGTCCTTGTCACGAGCCATCACGGTTGTGTCGTCCGCATAAATAGCCAACAGGGTATGTGGAGAAGTGGGAATGTCAGCAATATAAGCTTTGTAGAGCCAGGGACCCAACTTAGAGCCTTGTGGCACACCCGCATTAATTGGGCGAGGAGTAGAAATTATGCTGGCATAGCGAACGCAGAATGTTCTGTCACGAAGGTACTTCAAAATGAAAAAAATATAAGCAGTAGGTACTTTGAGTTTTATAAGTTTATAAATAAGGCCAGTAAGCCAAACAGTGTCAAAAGCCTTCGCGACATCGATGAAAAGTGAACCAACGAACTCTGAGCTGTCCAATCCATCATGGATGAATTCAACTACCCGAAGAAGTTGGTGTGCTGTGGAGTGTTCGGGCCTAAAGCCAAACTGTTCAGGAATATCGGGGAGAAAATTTTGGAGGCGCGTAAGAAAAATATGCTCAGTAACTTTACTCAGAACAGGAAGCAAACTCACGGGTCTGTAACTCTTAGCTAGCGAAGGGTCTTCTCCGGGTTTCTTAATAGGTACAATAATAGCTTTTTTCCAATCATTTGGAAAATAGTGAAATTTAAACATAGCATTAATAAGAATCGCTAGATAATTCGCGTACTGTAAGGGGAGGTTTTTGAGGGCCGAATTAGTGATCCCATCATGACCTGGAGCTTTCCTATTAGGGAGATTTTTGATCACTGTGATGACTTCCTCAGGGGTGGTCGGTTCAATTGATCTGACAGGCACACGGGCCAGAAATCTGCTTACAGCATGTTCGACCATATCAATGGTATCAGCATTGAAAACGTCGCCATGAGGCTGAAATTGACGTTCATATTGGTCGGCGAGCACCTCCACTTTCTCATTGTCGAGGCATTTATTTCCAGCATCCGTACGGAGAGGGGAAATAGGGGTGAAGGGTTTTCTGACTTTTTTGAGATAATTCCAAAGAGAGTTATCCGTAGGAGTCAGGGAAGTAATAAAATCCGACCATTTGTTAGATTTAAAATTTTTTATATCCCGCTTAATGGTAGCATTAAGTCGGTTTAATTCAGAACGAATGCTAGGATCCCTAATGGCCTGCCACGTCCGTCGAAGTCTATTACGTTGCCTAATTTTAAATTTAATGTCATTAGGAAGGGTATGAAAATTTTGCTGAGCCTGGTGACATTTAGACGCCTCCAGGGAATTTTGAATTAATTTGGATAAATTGGTGACAGCCATGTCAATGTCCTCGACAGAGTTTAAATCGCCGAACGGTAGGGGAGACTCATTGATTGTATTGGTGAAAGATTGCCAGTCATAAACAAAAGGAGTTAGAATAGATGGGAGGATAGGGTTACAATCAATGCTAATTTGGATAGGGAGGTGATCCGATGCGAGAGCCGAAATAGGGGTAATGGTATAAGGGTAATGGATGTTATTAAGCAGTGCCAGATCAATTGTCGTGCCATTCCCCCAAGGGCCAAAACGAGTGGGGGAGGTTGGTGCAGCAATTTCAATACCATTATTGATACAGTAATTGTGGAGGGTTTCCCCCAAAGAGTCCATATTACTGTTGGGACACCAACTGGGATGATGGGAATTGAAGTCACCTGCAAGAATGACATTATTATCTAGCCTAAATAACTTACTAAGATCAGAGGGGAGATCAGAATAGTTCGAAACCCGGAGATAAATGGAGGAAACAAGAAAAGAATTTTGCTGGTCCAAATAAATTTTAACGTTAGTATTCTCAAGTAAATTGAGAGGCAATGAAGGAATATGAGCATGCGTGACCCTTCTACTCACGAAAATAGCAGTCCCGCCGTAAGGCGAAATAACCGTACCATCGGTACGAGGAGTAAAGTAACCTTTAAAATTTTGAATATTGAGATCCCTAAAGGAAGTACACCGTACCTCCTGTACAAGAATAAGATCAACAGGATTATCAATTATGAAATCTCTGAGCTCATCTAACTTGGATCTGAGGCCATTAGCATTCCAAAAAAGAATTTTAAAGACCCCCATAATTTAGTGCTTTTCAGAGCTATGCAAGCTTATAAGGCGATCAGGACTTAAAATAGTTAGTAGTTCAGAAACACTCTTATTAGATAAAAGTTTTTCAAATTTTTCAAGGACAGCACATAATTTATTTAGCTTCTCAATAATGGTATCAAAATTATCTGGATTAGAAATAACAAAATTTAAAAGATTATGAGTATCAAAAGAAGTTTTTGCATTTTTTACACTACTATTAGAGGTATGAGAAGATGATGAAGCACTAGAAAAATTTGATACATTTGAGACAATAACATTAGAAGCTTTAGAATTATTTACATTAGATACACTACAATTATTTACATTAGATACACTAGAATTATTTACAACAGTAGAACTTTGCGAATTAGCAGGACTCCCAATAGTAGTAGAGTCAATCAAGTTAGAATCGATACCTCTTAAAGCAGTAGAAAAAGTAGTATTATTACTAACAGGTTTGGCTTTAAAAGGTTGATTAGAGTTTCTAATGGTAGTTACTCTACCATTTTTTAAGTTTCTGGGATTTTTGGGACATCCGCCAAAATTGGCAGTATGGTTGGCGCCACAATTAGCGCATTTTATTCCACTTCTATCAGTAACTTTACATTCCTTAACATTGTGGCCTCCGGCACACTTAAGGCATACTGGATTAAGGAAACAACACTCACTGGAATGGTTAAACAGCTGGCAATTGTAACACTGTTTTGCCCCCTTAAATTTATACGCTTCGACTTTAACGAAAAACCCCATGAGATTTCGCAATTCAAAAATATGTTTAAATTGGTCATTCACGAAAACATCGACCAGGAAAATGGGCATAGGAAGTTTAGTTCGAAAGTTCTTCAGTTGTACAACTCGGTGCACATTATACCCCTGGGTGCTCAATTCACCCTTAATATCTTCAATATTAAAGTCAATGGGGATACCCTTAATTAACACCTTCCTAGGGCGTTCATTTTTCAACTTCATCCGAAAAATTCGATTTTATTTTCTGAGAGGTAGCTCTGAATTTTCCTATAAATTTCTACTGAACTAGGAAAGAATTTGATTAAATTATCTTGAACTTTTTTAAAAACTTTACATTGAGCTATATTATCGATTGCGTCAGAAACCTGACGCCAGTTGGTGGTTTTAACATAGAAAGGCTCTGGCCTGGGTTCTTTAGAAGTTTGATTGGATGTCTCAGTAGTACGGACAGTGACTTCCTGAGTAGTGGCTAAATTATCAAACTGATTGCTAATAGGGATGTTATTTGAGATATTTGGTTTATGAACTCTAGCCGTTTTTGATGGTGTCTTAAAACCATCATCAGGTTCGAAGTTTCGTTTAGAGCCAGAAGGGGGGAGAGGTAAAGCAGGGGAAGCAGCATCTATACCTTTAAGGTATACATAGAGATTATTTAAGTTAACCTTAATGCATTCGAATTTAGCAGGTTCCCTACTATCGGCATATGCAGTAAAAAGCTCCCACATACCTGTCATTTGATCATTGAAAGTAATCCTCGTGATGTCCGCACATCCAGAAAGCATGATAGAAAAGTCCTTAAGTGTAGATAATATAGATATTCCACATTCTGAAGAAGAAAAATCATCGTAGCAGTGCTCAATCCAGTCGTTCAAGGGTTTATATTCGTCAGAGAATATGACAGTCAGTGGAGAACAGTTCATTTCTGTATCACCCATAATAGAATCAGCACATAAAAAACGCAAAGAAACCTCTGTTCTTAAAAGAACAGGAAATAATTCGGTGAAATACCGACAAATACAATGACAGTTAATCACGAAACAAACGTGTATTACAAGAGAAATTAACAAAGCTCCATTTTTAAATAATAAATAGAATATTACGAAGAGCGCAAACAAAATGCAGCCAAAACCTCAATTCTTCATTTTGATAAAAGCAATGATTCCCCATAAATATATAATTCTTAGGAAGCTTATTGCGTATTATAAACCTCTTTTTTTTTTTTTTAATTGAGTCTGACTGTTCTGGAAAAAATTGATTTTGACATGTGCCGTGCTTGTTTTCACTGACTTTTGCCCAGGCTCAGGCATGAACTGCGACAATATAAATGGCAAAGCCAAACTGTTAAAGGTGCTGGCTGGGAGGTCTGTAGGAGTAAAAAAAAACGCTAAAATTGTAACCCCCCCCCCCTCTCTCTTAATTCCATTTGTGCATGACACTTCTGAATAGATAGTACCCAAAATAACGATAAAATAGTGATTTTGCTATTTTTGAAGTTGCTAAAGCCAAAATTGTAAAATTTATGCTGAAAATTAAAAAATTTCGCTGTTTTTTTTCCGCATTTGCAGAACCAGAATTATTTCCAAAATACAGTAGACTCCCTTAAATCCGCAAACCAGAAATCTGCAACTCTCTAAAATCCGCACATATTTTATGGATGTAAACAATGAAACTTTCAGATTGGATATTGGGAGAAAATTTGATTTTTTTTTAGTTTTGTATCAATTCCATATAATTTTTAATTTGTAATTTTCTCAATAATACTCTATTCATGTTTTTTTTTTCATGAAGGAAGAATAATTTTTTGGGGGAAAAATTCAAGATATTGCTGATATCACTGATAATCACAATCTTCTTACCAAATATATTTATGCATTAATCAAGATTTTTTAGTTATAAGGCTGGCTAAACTTTTAAAAAAAAAAAATATTTTATGATTTTGATGTGAATTAGTAATGTACTTTTATGAGGCAAGTTTTGTTGAATAATTTTGGAAAAATACATTTAATCTTTGTAATGAATATTTAATCATATACTATTGATTATTAACTTGACCTTTGCTATTACTTTAATTATTTTGAAAATTATCTAAATTTTTATCATTTTAGTTTATTACTTATTTTAATATTTTATTACATTGTAAGTATACACTATAGTCCTGAATGCACAATTAATTGCACTCAAATTAATGTTTAAAAATGTAAACAAAGCAATGACCAGAAATCCACAAAATTCTAAAATCCGCACAACCTCTGGTCCCAAGCTGTGTGGATTTGAGGGAGTCTACTGTAATAAAATTTTCTTCTTTATTTTTCATTCTTTCCATCGAAGTTTTTCGGGTTTGGAGAATCGCAATAACAACATTGTAACAACTTCGCCTCTTCTTTTCAGAGTCTGCTTATCCAAAATAGTAAACTTTCCATTTTGTTTCATTTTTAGATTTTGATAGTTGAATTTTTCGGGTTTGCAGGAAATAAAATTTTAAAATTAATAAAATGGACAAATTATTTTTTTCTCTTTTTCCTTTTGAACAGAAGTAATGCCGGAATGATAAACATTTTTGCTTTATTTTTCTTACATTCCCTCGTAATTTTAACCAATAGGCAACACTAGTATAAGTAAGTATACAGGCGAACTTTGTTAACATGAACCTCAAGGGGGATCAAAATTTTGCTCATGTTAAGGGTAATTCATGTTATCAGTATAAAATTTTTGTATTCGTTTCTGCAGGGGTCTGTGAAAAGAAATTCATGTTAAAAGTAACTTTAGGCGTGTTCATGTTAATGAGGTTTGACTGTATAGAACAGTTCACATCACGTGACTCTTACCGGAGAACAATGAAGAAAGCTGTAGGACACACAAACACAAAAAGCATTGATAAAGGCAGCGATGGTTGTCCTACAGCAGCAGCAAAAACCTGTTCGTGGCGTCACCTTGCACAGCTCTATTAACCGGTGGACGCTAAATCGCACAACGCTTAAGGATAAACAAACGGAAGACTCCTCCCACACTATGAACGAGCGCCATCTACAGGCTTTTCATTTAATGATATGATATTATGAGCAAGTAAATTAAAGGGTTTTTAAAATAAAATTAATAAAAAAGAGAGAGGGGATACATTTTAAAATCATACATTTATTTTAAATGATTTAACATTAAAGTTTCTCTAGGTTTACCTTGACTTACGACTAGGTTCTTTTATTAGTAGTATGCTTTATTTATTTAGTAATTACAGATTTACTAGTTTATGATGTCACACAATAAATTGTAAAAATTACGGCTGGTTATTAAAAAATCCATATTTAATTATTATTCTTATTTAAGAATTCAAAGAAGAGCTTAATTTATTCATTATTTTTGCACCTTGTTAAAAAATAAGTAAAGTTTACTTAAAGAATCCCCCATAATTTCATTTTCCATTGTAATATTTTGAATTTATGTTTAATAAAAGAGAAATCGATATAAATATAAAATGAAATATTAACAAATAATTTCTGATAATTTTAGTTGTCAATAACTTTCTAATACCTTAAATATACAAATGATTTGTATAAATTAAACAGACAAATTTGTACAAAAGTATTTATAAAAAATTATCTTAGTAATTTTTAAAAATAGTAAGGAAAATAAATTATTTTTCAAGTAAAAAACAGCAACAAAAATGTGTACAGTTTATTTAACTTATTTCGGATAAATAGCTACTTAAAAACATGTTATATTTAAAAAAGATAATATACTCAGTGGCATAGCAAGGAGAGGGGCGGTCAATCTGGGCGCCGAGGTCAAGGGGCGCCAAATTGAGAGTGGTTTAAATCGAAATTACGAATTGCCCCACCAGTGGACGAGAGGTTCTGCTCTCGAAGTTGGTAAATATAAAGGTATTGGGTTCGAATCCGATCGCGCCCGTCGGCCTAATCATTCGGAATTTACCTTGGATTTCCTTGCATAAATACGGATTATTTTCCCTTAGAAAGACCCCCCCCCCCGGAGGGCACCTTTCCTAGGCATCTCTCATGCAGATAATAGGTCATCATAAATGCAACCAACAACCAAAAAAGGCTTAGTATATCACAAAAATTAAATAAGATTTAGCTAAAAGTCTTGGAAAGTAATTGATAGCTAAAATTATTAGAAAGAAATTATTAATTTTTATTCTCTCCATTTCCTCTTTATTAAGAACAAACTATTTCTATGGGAAAAAAAAAAAAAAAAAAAAAAAATCCTTGGGAGTTCTCAAAGTTGATTTTTTTTTATTATTCATTAACAAGATTTAAAAAAAATAATAATAAAATCTTACTTGAATTCTTTTATAATATTAATAATCGAATATGATTTTTCTATTTATTGCATAACATCATAATTTAGTAAATTTCAAATAATTAAAAAAAAGAAAGATAGAAAGATAGAAATAACAAGCAAATAAAACATGCTACTACAGTGGAACTTGGATAATTCGAAGTTCAAGGGACCAAAAGTAAAGTTCAAAATATCCAAAAATTTGAATTAAATATATTTGCTCAAAAAGAAGTGATAAAGAAAGAAAGATTAACACCACAATGAAATATTTAACACATAAACTTTATCTGATACTTCTATATATATATATATATATTTTTTTTTTCTTTAAATCAGACTTTTTTTACTAGCTTAATTATTCATCATTTTTAACAAAAAAATCAGATATTTCTGATTGCTTTCCTAAATACAATCTTTGAGTCATAGCATATGATTTCAACTTATCAATGTACACAAAAATAGAATCTTTTACATTGAACTGATCTTCAAAAAAGCGTCGAAGTTCTTGTATAGCACCATAGCTTCTAAGGAACTAGGAATGGGCTTCTCTTATATTTCTTTGTTCTGTTCATCTTCAGATAGTCCGTCTTCAGATTAAAAAAGTCTAAAGGAATAGCATTTTCCGCAAAATTTGAAAGACAGTCCTACAAATAATTCGAATTATTCAAACTAAAATTCGAAATATCCACATTTTTTTTACATTATTTTAATACAGAATTCTAGGGACCAGGCAAAAAATTCGAATTAGCCAGAATTTCGAATTAAACAAGTTCGAATTATCCAAGTTCCACTGTATTAGCAGATGTTAGACTTAAGTCAAAATAAAATATATATATATATATATATATATATATATATATATATATATATATATTTTTTTTTTTTTTTTTTAGCAGAAAAACTATTTATGCATTTATTATATTGCTGTACACACACACAAATATACTATAATATAACTTCAATTTAAAAAATATAAATGAAATAGTTGATATTAAAATATATTTCCTCTCTCTTTTTAACTTTAAAGAGTTTTTATGCAAATTCAGTAACTTATGGTGTCATATCATAAACTGAAAATTTTATGGGCAGTCACTGCAAGAATTATTATTATTTTAAGAATATTATGAAAAATGTTCTTAATGAATTACTAAGAAGTAAAAATGTAAAATTAATTTGGATTTAAATTTTAAAGGTAAATATCACTAAAATACATTTTTAAAAATGTGTTTAAAATACCTTTAAAAAAATGTTTTAAACAAAAACCTTTTAAATACTTTTTTTAAGTCCAAATGCAAGACTATTTTTATGTTACATGCTCTTAAATTATTATTTATCAAAAATAAATTAATTTAATTGTGCATCCTTACTTTTATTTTTACATTAAAATAATCATTTACATATTTAAATTATTTACATATTTAAGTAAGATTTGGCAAAAATATTGGAAAGTAACTGATAGCTAAAATAATTAGTAGCACTGGGCCGATGTAGGAATTTCTTAAATCGATTTATCACCCATCCTACATCGCGATTTAGGGCTAAATCGCGATTTAGCGATTTTACCTTTAGACTATGAAAACCAGTTTTTTTTATTTATAGAGACAAAATACAGTATTTATTAACTCCCCCCCCCTTTATCCTTTCCTGTGCTATATAGTATACAGTTATTTCGCATCATTAAATAGTATATCTTGGGAGAAAATTAATCCAAGAGCTGAGCATGCAACAGAAATTGAATGTTGAAGGTACTGAAATATCCTTGAAATTCATTTGCATCTAGTGTGAAAAAAGAAATAAATTATTTGAAATGCATGTGGGATCAAAGCTGATGAATATATTTTCCAGAATAAAGCTATATTTCTTGAAAAAAAAAAAAATCAAACTGAATATACTAAAAGCACATGGGAAAAAAACCCTGCAATATTGAAAATACAAAAATGTCATCGAAATCTGCTTGCATCCAATAGAAAAAAGAATTAACCAGTTCTCTAATTAGGTGTAATCAATGTAGATATGCATATTTTGATGAAAAAAAACTGTATTTCACTTGGCGATCAATAATTATTTTAAGTCGTCACTTGGCGAGTGATGACTAGAGTGGCGATAGATGACCAGCAAATTACTTGAAATGCATGTGGAATCAAAGCTGATAAATATATTTTGCCAAAATGAAACTGTATTTCTTAAAAAAATTATCCAACTGAACACGATAAAAGAACTCGGCAAAAAATCTAAATATTGAAAATACAGCTATGTCATTGAAATCTGTTTGCATCCAGTAGGAAAAAGAAATAACCACTTTTATAATTAGATGTAATCAATGTAAAGATGCATGTTTCCATGAAAAAAACTGCATTTCACTTGGCGATTGAAAATAGATTTTTTAATCGCTACTTGGTGAGTGACGACTAAGGTGGCGATCGATGTCCAATAAATTTACTTGAAATGGTGAAATCAAACCTGATGAATTAATATATTTTCCAAAATAAAACTTTTATTTCTTGGAAAAATAATTCCAACTGACCACACTAAAAGAACATGACAAAAAAAACAAAACAAAAATATTGAAAACCCAGCAGCAGAAATTTTTTCTGCAGTCTGCAACACAAGTAAAAACTTAAAAAACAGTCTGCAGACCAATCCCTCGCATTACATTATATGCACTCAAACCTCCTAAGTATTTGTGATAGACAAAAGAAAAGTATATTTTTAAAAGAAGTTGTCTTTGTTCTTAGAATTTTTAACACCTCATACATTGTCCAAAAGAGGGGGGAGGGGGTCCCCTTTGACGAAACCTGCTGTTTTTTTTTTTTTTTTTTTTTTTTTTTTTTTCGCGATCTCTTGAAGAAATTTGCCGTTTTTTCGCGACCTTTTGAGGAAATTTGTCGTTTTTTCGTGATTTTTTTTTTACGAAATTTGCAGTTTTTTGGATTTTTTAACGAAAATTTCCGTCTTCTCGTAATTTTTTGAAGAAATTTGCCGTTTTTCGCGATCTTTTGAAGAAATTGGCCGTTTTTTTTTTCGTGATTTTTTAAAGAAATTTGCCATTTTTCGTGATTTTTTGTCGAAATTAGCCGTTTTTTTTTTTTGTAATTTATTCATAAGATTTGTCGTTTTTTTTCTTGATTTTTTGACAAAAACTGCCGTTTTTTCGTGATCTTTTGAAGAAGTTTGCCTTTTTTTGCGATGTTTTGAAGAAACTTGCCCCTTTTTCGTGCTCTTTTGAAGAAATTTGCCTTTTCGTAATTTTTTGACGAAATTTACCGTTTTTTCACGATCTTTGAACGAAATTCGCGTCTTTTTCGCGATATATGACGAAATTGATTTTCTCTCGAAGACTATCGAAATTTGCGATGCATTTTATGCCCGAAATTTTGGATTTAAGACAGAATTTTTTTAATTTTTGCTAAATTTTTAAAAATTAAAAAATAATTTGTCGCAGCGTTGCGCCGTTTCTGCTCCCGGGATTGAAAATACAGCTAAATTATTCAAATCTGTTTGCAGCCAGTAGGGAAAAGAAATAACCACTTTTCTAATCAAATGTAATCAATGTAGAGATGCGTATTTCCATGAAAAAGTCTGCATTTCACTTGGCGATCGAAAAAAAAAATTATCGCCAGTTTTATATCTTTAATTACCGCATGGCAAGTGTCGGCCGCTAATTTTTATTGTATTAAATCAAATCCTGCTACATCGATTTAACACATAGGGAGCGCTATGGGCGGCTCAGCCCCCCTAAAATATTTTGACCCACCCCCCTCCTGAAAAAGATTCCAAGGTCACTCAATGAATTTCTGTTCCGAAAATCCAAATGAAATTCTGTTCAAAAATCTAATTTAGTTTTGAGACCCTTTCACAGTTTTGCAGAATTACTAAATTGTATCTAAAATAAGCGTTTCAGCACTCCCTCATCCTATTTGTACATATGAAGCTAACATGATGTTTAATTTTTCACCAGTTATAGACTCAAAATTTTCATCATCATGTATTTTTTTAGCATAAAATGAAGTTATTACAACAGTTTAATGAGAAACATAGTATCTACAATGTGAATATGCACTAATTTTTCTTTCTGTGTCAAAGAAAGATAAACAAATAAGCACCCCCTACATTTTCTCGAGCCCCCGCCCCGCAACCTATTATTCACTTCTAGCTACGGTCCTGTCCTGACCTGCTAAATCGATTTAACACAAACTTGCTCTGTTTTCCCTAAATCGTATTTTTCTTACATCGCCTTTTTCCTAAATCGGAAAGCATTGAGGCAAGGCTACATCGTTTCGCTACATCGCGATTTAAGAACTGGCTAAATCGCGACGTCCGGTGTATCTATTGAAAACCAATAGTTAAATCGGATTTCCGATGTAAGCGTTAAATCAAGACATCGTTTCGCTACATCGCGACGTTCGATGTATCTATTCAAGACCAATAGTTAAATCGGATTTCCGATGTAAGCGTTAAGACGATTTAAGGCTCAGACCTGCAAATTTGAATTTTAACTTTAAACTTGCTCTCCCCCCCCCAGGCATAAATAGTGAATTAATAAAAAAAAACCACACAAATTGTTTTTTGGATTTTAATTAATAAATAAACGCAATGTTGAATTCAGACAATTTTCTCCGGGAGGTATTTCTGTGGCTCCGAGGGAGGGGGGGGGGAGAAATTGCCCTTTTTCATTATTAAAAACACAGAATTTCCGGGGGAGGGACCCCCTTAATAAATGTGTTAGACACATCACATGCAGTTGACTTCTATGCTAGCAGTAGCGTATGTAGACTTATCATTTCAGAGAGGGCTGAGATACAGCATACATTTCTGAGAGGGTAGCGTCGTGCAGAAGGGCGGGAGGGGGGGGGGACGAAGGGAGCTGTCGCCCCGGCGCGGAAATTTAGGAGGCGCCAAATTTATACTACCAACGTAATACAGTTGGCATCTATACTGGTGAGTGTATTTCGCATCATTAAACAGTATTATATTGGGGAAAAAAATAATCAAAGAGCTCAGCATGCAACAGAAGTCGAAAATTGAAGGTACTGAAATGCCCTTGAAATCCATTTGCATCCAGTGTGAAAAAAGGAATAAGTTATTTGAAATGCACGTAGAATCAAAGCTGATAAATATATTTTCCAGAATAAAGCTATATTTCTTGAAAAAATAATCAAACTGAATATACTAAAAGCACATGGCAAAAAACCCCCGCAATATTGAAAATACAAAAACGTCATCGAAATCTGATTGCATCCAATAGAAAAAAGAATTAACCAGTTCTCTAATTAGACGTAATCAATGTAGATATGCATATTTTGATGAAAAAATCTGTATTTCACTTGGCGATCAGTAATTATTATTTCAAGTCGCCACTTGGCGAGTGATGACTAGAGTGGCGATCGATGACCAATAAATTACTTGAAATGCATATGGAATCAAATCTGATGAATATATTTTGCAAAATAAAACTGTATTTCTTGAAAAAAAAAACATCCAACTGAAATAGATAAAAGAATGCGGCCAATAAAATGAAATATTGAAAATACAGCCATGTCATTGAAATCTGTTTGCATCCAGTAGGAAAAAGAAATAACCACTTTTCTAATTAGATGTAATTAATGTAGAGATGCATATTTCCATGAAAAAAACTGCATTTCACTTGGCGATTGAAAATAGATCTATTAAATCGCCACTTGGCGAGTGAAGACTAGGATGGTGATCGATAGCCAACAAATTACTTAAATGTGTGTGGAATCAATGCCGATGAATATATTTTTGCAAAATGAAACTGCATTTCTCGAAAAAATAATCAAACTGAACACAGTAAAAGAACTCTGCAAAAAACCAAAATATTGAAAATACAGCTATGTCATTGAAATCTGTTTGCATCCAGTAGGAAAAAGAAGAAAACACTTTTCTAATTAGATGTAATCAATGTAGAGATCCATACTTTTATGAAAAAAAAAAACAGCATTTCACTGGGCGACCGAAAATGGATTTTTTTAACCGCCACTTGGCAAATGACGACAAGGATGGCAAACGAAGGAAATTTTTTAATTGCCACTTTTACATTTTTAATATCCACATGGCAAGTGACCGCTGCTAATTTTAAATCAAATCCTACTATATCAATTTAACACCAGCTTTCAATGTTTTTCCTAAATAGTCTTTTTCTTAAATCGCCTTTTTCTTAAATCAAAAACACTGAGGTTTGTGATGTGTGTTTAAATCGGATCCTCTAAATCGATTTAACACCAACTTGCTCTGTTTTCTCTAAATCATATTTTTCTTACATCACCTTTTTCCTAAATCGGAAAGCATTGAGGCTTGCAAAGTTTGCTTAAATCGATTTAACACTAGTTTGACATGCAAGTAGTATATATACCAAAGTAGATGACTCAATTTTCTGATGTTAACTCTGAATCATTATTTGAAATCGATTTAAAACCAATGGCTAAATCACGATTTAAGACTGACTAAATTGCGGTGTAAGACAATGGCTAAATCGCGATGTAAGGCGATGGCTAAATCACGATGTATAGCAATGGCTAAATCGCGATTTCCGATGTATCGATTTAAGAAACTGACTAAATCGCGATTTCCGATGTAAGCTTTAAATCGATTTAAGAGATAAATCGATTTAAGGCCCAGGCCTAATAATTAGAAATTATTATTTAATACATTTCATTTCATATTTATTTCTCTTTTATTAAATATAAATTCAAAATATTACTATGAAAAATAAAATTATAGCGGTTTTTTTAAATAAGCTTTTCTTGTTTTTTAATGATATACAGAAATGGTGGGTAAAATAATGCTCTTCTTTGAATTCTTAATAATAATAAAAATTAAATATAGTTTTATATACGAGTTGCCGTTATTTTTTTCAATTCGATTTTTATTTAATTATTTATTTTGAGAAAAAAACAAAGAAAAACAAATAAATAAATATGGTAATATTATTAGAGGCTAATCCTATGTCACGATACAAAACATAACTTCAGTGTTAAAACACATATATTAAATATTTGGTATTAAAATATAACCCCCCCCTTCTCTATCTCTTTTTATTATTTATTAATTTTACTTAAAAATATTTTTTTAATTTATTAGCTTATGGTGTCATATCATAAAATGAAAATGTTATGGGTAGGCACAGAAAGAATATATTATTATTATTATTATTGTTGTTTTAAGAATATGGTGAAGAATGTTTTTAATTGATTGAAGCAAAAATAAATTTAAAATTAATTTAAAGAGCTCTGCGTGACGTATTTTTAAAGGGCTCGTCAGTAGATGGCGCTCACTTATTAGTGTGGGAGGAGCTTCGGTTTGTTTATCCTTAAGCGTTGTGCGATTTAGCGTCCACCCTATTAACCAGCCTAGAGTCGAAATCGTTAAAATTTGCAGAGTCAGCCATTTTTCCCTTTCCCCCGACTCTTCTGCCCTGGTTTTCAGTTACTGTGAGAATGCTATTCTCTTCATTCCCTGGTATTAAAAAAACAAGTATGCTTTAGCAGTTAAATTGCCATTTAATATTTTTTGCTACTTTAATCATATTTCTTTTTCTAGGTTTAAAATGTTTTGCTGCATGGCCTGTAGACTTTTCAATTCTCACTTCGAAGTTTTCTGAATCTTTGAAAAAGGAAGCTGTTTCTGGAAGTCTGTCTTGGTCAAGCAAGAGTGAGCCTTTGAAAACTATGGCTGATGAAATTTTAAAGAATACTTCTAATCAATCTCCATCTCAGCGAGACATTGTTGCTAGAGAACTTACTAAAATTAATCTAAGTAACCTAGAAGTGAAAAAGAAAATGTTATTGGAGATAAGGAAAATGCCTGGCAGTAGATGTGCCAAATCATTCAAGGACTGAAAATTTCTTATAAAGAGCTTAGAAGTGCCATTAATTTAAACACCCTTAAGTGTGATTTAAAAATATGTTCCCAGCCTTATTCACTTTTTTTTTGGAATTCAGTATGATTTTAATGTTCTTTATAATATAGATTTGGAGAAAGCAATATTTATTTCATTACAGGCATGTAGTTCTGCTGTAAAAGCATATGTCAAAAAGAAAAGTAAAGGTGAAAGTTTAATGGATGTGTCCGTTTCTGAAAATATTAAAAATAAAGTAATTCGTACTATATTATTGATATTGAATGTAATTATTTTATTGAAGGGATTGCTACATTAATAGGATTGTATTTCGTTATAAATATAGAATATCCAAAAGAGGCCATGGGAACTTATAAATTTTTCCAGCCTTATATTTTGCAGTTACATTGTAAAAAATTGCCAGGTTAATTAATTACATTTTGTAAAACTTTATCATAAAAAATACATTTGAAAACCAGGAATAATTAATTATACTCCCTAAAATAGTTATGAAAATATGAAGCTTTTGAGTTTAACCTCATGTAAGAACAGCTACAAATGTGGGAAAAAAAAAAAGAACATGTAGTAAATTTGCAGATTTTTTTCTACCTTTATATATATATATATATATATATATATATATACATATATATATGTTAATATAGGATGTTTCATTTTATTCATATGATAGTTCTTAAACTATTCACATTAGCATTTTACTTTGAAGTGTATTTATGTTTAAATTAGGTAAATTATATATGGAATTTTGAAATAAAAAATTTGATTGTGTGAGTACAAAATTTAAATTTTGTACTAATGATTTCTTTATTTTCCAGGTCTTTTAAGAAATGATCACAATAATACAAAAAATTACAAAAAAAAAAAAAAAAAAAAAAAAAAAAAAAAAAAAATCTGCCCATCTGCAAGGAATGTTCTTATGGAGATTCATGAAAAGTCAGAGACGATTTTGTATGTGAATTCAAGAAGCCACATCAGAAGGCAAGCAATTTGAAATATTGTATATAGGCTGTTTTGTGTCATTGATGGCTTCTCAAAGAATTCCCTCTGCGATATCTCTACTTTTGCGTAATTTATTCACAAGATCATGAATTGCATTCCTGCTATGACATGGTTTCTTGAATTACCATTCAAAATCTTCTGTAAACTGTTCATAGGACATTCTTTGCAGATGGCAGATACAATTGCAGTTCTTTCTATTATTGTAAACAATCTATAAATAATCTAGAAAATGTTTGTAAATTATTAGTCCAAAAACAGTATGAATATGAATGCATTATTCTTATAATAGAGGAATGCGTTCATATTATTATGTTATTTTTTGAATAGACTATTATATTAAATATGGAAAGAGATTGTTTTTATTAAATTATTTTCAAATCAGCCATTCAGAAAATTGTAAGTACCACTCTCAGTATTAATAATTTAAAATTATGATTCTCCGCTAACTTTTTCTTAAAATATCCTAGAATAAATTTTTATTTTATTTTTATGTGCAAATTCATATGACAGTTTTCATTCCTTAAGTTTAACCGAGTCTGTTTTTTAATCAAATTTACTGTTTATGTATTAATTTATAAAGCATAAAAGATAGTTCTGGGATTTTCTTTTCATTTGATGTTATGTTTATTGATATGTAAAATGCAATAAATTCATTTTATCTCTCATTGTATATATTTTTTTAATTTTAATTTTGGTTTCCCTTTCACTTTTAACTTCACCTTTATAAATTAAATTTTTTGCAATTTTTGTGTATTTGTATATTATTTTTCAATTTGTTTTGTGTAATATATTAAACTTAAAATGGTATTTTTTATACAATTAGTAAATTTTTATCTTTTTAAGATATTCAGTTGAGCATTAAAAGAATTTGTTTAATAGTCAAATTGACAGATTAAGAGTTTCATTTAGCTATATTTTCATTCTCTTGTAAACATAAAAGGAAAAAGAAAAAAAAAACTTTGAACAGAATATGGCAGTTTTAAAAACAAATTGCTCACCTTTAGAAAGTTTATTTTCATTAAAAAGCATCTACTTTTTTATGATGCATTATTATTTCATAAATTTGAAATAATTTAGACTTATATCATGCTGATTTGTACGGTATGTTTAAATTTGTTTAAACTGCCAATATATCTTAAAATATTAACATTAGCAACAAACTTCAGGTAAATTGCAGTATATATGGAGGTCGCTAATTGTCAGGAATTTCAAAGTAATAATCATTGAGATGTAGTGCAGTTTTTCACCTTACTCCTAGTCTACTCTGTATTATGCTTACATTTTTTTCTTTTCTGATTTCCTAATACATAATTAAAACTGAAATGCTCTCATCCCCCTACTTGCCCAAATTCAGATCACTGAATTTTACTTTATTTCTGATTTTGCCATTATTGATTCGTAAACATTAAAATGTATTTTTTTCCAGCTTTTGAGTGAATTGTACTTATTAAAATTGGCTAAAATGCCAATCCGTCCTCTATATTGCAAACATGATTTAAATTAGGTACATTGTTATAAAATTTCTGTATTGAAAAAAAAAATCAACGTATATTAAAGAATTAAAAACATTACATTTATTACTTTCTTGAAAGGTGAAGATAAAAAGATTAAAAACAACATTTATAAATGTTATATCTTCATATTATATCTGCTTTTAATCTTCACCTTTTAAGAAAGTAATAAATGTAATGTTTTTAATTCTTTAATTATTGGAAGGTGTAAATTCGAGCAAGACCTGTTTTTAAACAGTGATTTGTCTTTTATCAGCATATATATATGTATTTATAAGCATTATGCAGCAGCACAGTACTTATTTATTTCCAGTGTCACTTATCAATGTTAGTTTAACAGAAAAATCTATAAGGCTCTTTTTTTTTTTTAACTTTCTATTATTTTGTACCTGATGTAATGAATTTTTTATTCTTTCCCAATTCTAATAATATTGTAAATTTAAAGTGCGAAAACGTTTGCCTAATATCAGGATCAAAAGAGATGGTAGAATGTCTTTAAATACATAAAGTAACACAGGCTATGTTTTATTTACATTATTCCAATATTTTTCTTAATAATTACAAATTTTGCTACTTTCATTGAAACTAAATGGACATTTTGCTATGAAATTTAACATCATTTATTGTTGAAAAAATTCAAAAGCTGTGCAAAATTTTTGCCCACAGTAATTAATTTTCAATTAAAAAATTTTCATGCAAAAATGTTTTTTAAGATTTAAAAAGTAAGCTAAATATGGCATCATAGTAGAAATAAAATGACATTTTAAACATTTGTAAGTAATACAGAGAGTACTAATATGAGTGAATAGAAAAAGCAGATTATTCAGATAAAACAAAAAATTTAAATATGTTTTACCAATACTGATTTACACTAATATCAGTTCAAATGAGTGCATAGTTCGATTAAATAGCTATTTGTGATTTATTTATGTTTTTATTTTATTTATTGATAAAGTTTTTATTCAATATCGGATATTAGCTGGAAACAAATATTGAACTATTTATATTGTTTTAAGACAGTGTAAAAATTTAAATTGTTCAATGTTTAGAGATTAATAAATTTGTATTAATCATTGGTAAATAACATCATAAATTGTGATGTGATACTGCATAAATCAAACCCTGATTACGGTAACCTATGTTAATTTTGAAATACATTTGTCTTAATGCAGTAGTTATTAAAAAACTGGACATATTAAACAAAAACAATTTGCAGAACAAATAAAAAAAATAGATTTTTTAAGCTTGAGAAGGTACAGATATTAAGATAATTCATTCAATTAGTTCTACATTTAATGATAAATTTTGTAACAAATAAGTTAAACCAATTTAACATAAAAATATAATGCATAAAATACTCCAAAAACTTAAATCCTATTCAAATGGCATTGAAATAAATTTTAGATTTTTTTTAAAGAAAAAGTTAGTTTTAATACTTTAAAGTTTTGTATTTTGCATGTATCTTATGTATAATCATCTTAAACATAATACAAATTCTGCAGTACAAATATATTCAAATTAAAATTGGAAAAAGTCTAAGGTTTATTTTGATGGCATTTGAATATAACTTGAGTTTTCGGGGTGTTTTAAGTATCACATTGTAATTTTTTTTAAATGTTAAATTGTTTTAACTTATAAAAAATTGACATTATATGTAGAATTAATAGAATGAAATATTATAATGTCTGTCACTTCTAATGATAAAACAATCTAGCATTTTTTTATTTTCTTTTTATTTTTTTATTTGTTCTGCAAATTATGTTTTTGTTTAATATATATAGTTAAAATGAACCTCATCATTTGCTAATAACAGTAGGCTGGAAGACTGCAAAAATTTATTTTCTAATTTTTGCTAGGTAAAAATGTTATTGGTGCAGCTTATCAGCTCATTAGTATAACTTGTTAGACTTACAGTATGCATACAATTTACTACTTAATAATAGCACAAGTTAGACAAAAAATTTTAAATCATTCCATGTATCAGTCATACATTTTCTGTTACAAATAACTGATTTGAAATTAGAACTTTTAAAGGAGACTTTACATAGATTAATATTTTGTAAACTAGAAACAGAGAAATAGCCTATTCAAAGTATAAGAATAGTTTAAACAAAATTTTCTATGTTCCTATATGCAGGTGGTGATATGCAAATTTTCTTTTTAACTCATTTAAAAATTTAATTAAAATGAATTGAAAATTGACAGTTTTCAGACTCTAAAATGCAAAACCCCAAATTGGTTTAAATTTTGAAACAAAAGAGGGGATTAAGAGGTGATTTTTCTTCTTTGCATATAAGAAATTACGAAGTACAGTAGTCTTCCTCTTAACCGAAACTCAGCTGCCTTTTTTCCCCAATTTCAGACAAAATTCAAAAAGTAAAATTTCGGTTCTCATATCTTTATGTTTAATTAATTCAAATTTAAATAATGGAGAATAATTTCAACTTCTTATAAAGGTATGTGACAAGATTTTTAAAAAATTAATTTGTATTAAATTTTGTTCATTATTTGTTATTAGTGATAATTTTTATTTCAATCCAGCTTAACCAGCTAACATTTGGTCCCACTTAGGTCGGTTAAGCGGGAGGCTACTGTACTTTAATAAATTAGAACAATTAAGCTGAATTTAATCCGTTAATTTAATAATTTTTCTTTTTGCTATTGTTAGCATTGTATTTCTAAAAAGCCAATTTATCTATAGTGAGTCGACCACAAGAAACCCCCAGTCACTGAACACCCTCATACAAGGCAATTTATATGCTATGCAAAAAGAAAACAATTTTTAGAATAGATTGCATAGACGAATCTAATGGAATGGAAGTGCTATACAAGTTAACACCTTATTAAAGTGAAAAATGTGTTTAATTCCAGTATTTTAAACTTTTATTGTAAGGGATCAAATTTTAGCCAAAGAAATCTAACCCATTTTCATTTAGTTATTTCGAATACAAAAAAAAAAAAAAAAAAAAAATCAGTCTTGGTTTGGATGCACTTTTTGCACCAATGATGTACATATGTCAGATCATTTATCGCTTCATCCGATAGAATTTTAAGAGCTTTCTGTTGTAAAATACATAAGAGATTTTTGAATAAAGATAATTTTTTTGCTTTTTCCTATACTAACTTGAACTACTTGTTTTAGATTTAACTAAGCTATGGTTTTTGTTAAATTGTTTTTTAAATCATTAATGTGTTTGGGGTTTTTTCCTCCCTTTTGAAAGGTTTTTTTTTTTTTGTTACATTTTATATGATTTTGATTTGTAAAAGTTAAAATAATTTCATTAAAAAAAAAAAAAAAAAAAAAAAAAAAAACTTAAAGGAAAAAAGAACACATTGATTTAAAAAGCAGAAAGTGAAGAATAGTCCAATTCTTTTTAAATATGACACAACCAATTGAAGTCACTATTAAAAGCACTAAAATGCTCCTCTTATTCAGAAATCATTATATAGTTGCAACGCGAAGCTCATAAAATTCTAACTACAGATACATAAAATGTGGCTAAAACTTCTTGTTGGAGACCAAAGAAAGTGCAAGAACACTGACTCAAGATGGTGTATGGCGTTTGAAACTTTTTCTATCAAATGGCTTTTTATGTATTTTATTGGATACTGAAGCATTTTCTGAAAAACTCAAAAGCCTTTTTGAATGTAATAGAAAGTTTCAAAAGAACTTTTGAAACACTCTAAAATGTTGCCGAAATTATTGGAAACATTTCAAAAAGATTTATGAAATACTTTAAAATGTTTCTGAATATATCGGAAACCTTTCAAAAAGATTTATGAAATACTCTAAAATGTTTCTGAATATATCAGAAACCTTTCAAAAAGAATTATGAAATACTCTTAAATGTTTCTGAATATATCGGAAACCTTTCAAAAAGATTTATGAAATACTCTTAAATGTTTCTGAATATATCGGAAACCTTTCAAAAAGATTTATGAAATACTCTAAAATGTTTCTGAATATATCGGAAACCTTTCAAAAAGATTTATGAAATACTCTGAAATGTTTCTGAATATATCGGAAACCTTTCAAAAAGATTTGTGAAATACTCTAAAATGTTTCTGAATATATCGGAAACCTTTCAAAAAGATTTCTAAAATAGTCAAAATCGTTTCTGGCTATATCGGAAAGTGGTTTCCGAAATATTCAGAAACGTTTTTGAAAATTACCTGCACCGTAGCTGCCCGAAATATTCAGAAACGTTTCTGAATTTTTTTTACAGTGTGTGCATTGTGTGTGTTAAATGTACCTTCACGTGTGAAGGTACATTCATCGGTGAAAAGCACAGTTCGTCCAAAATGTGGATTTAGCGCGTTCTGCTGCAGAAACCAGCGGGCGAATTCAATACGATTTGGATAATCCCCTGGAGACAGTTTCTGGACTCGTTGCTCATGAAACGGGAGCAAATGTTCATCCTTCAGTACCCTCCAAGTCATGGACTGTGAGGTATCCACCTGTCTAGCCACTGTTCGTGTACTTGTACTTGGCTGCGCCGCTACTACATCCAGAATGGCTTCTGCAACAACTACTGATTCGTCCTTTTTTGCACGACCTGCATTCGACCGGGAAGCGAGAAATGATCCCGTCTCACACAACTGTCTGTGCAAGCGCTCGAAAGTTTTGCGGTTAGGCAACCGCCTGTTGGGAAATCGCTCTCCGTACATTCGTTGTGCCTCTGCACCATTTCCATCTGCCGCTCCGTAAATTAAATGCATCTCAGCCTTTTCCTTATTCGTGAAGGGCACCATCTTCCGATTCATTACTACAGCGACTTACACTTGACTCACCGTTCAGTGGTTTTTATGCCTGAATCGTGTCGAAATTTTGCATACGTGTTCTTCTTCTTCCCCATTTGACATTTGCATACTTTCTGTCTCCTTCTTCACCCGGTGACTAGCGTCAGGAATGGAGCTTTAACGTTTGCATGAGCGACGTTTCTAACTGTGCCAGTGCCTTTATGAGTGAATTCCGACTATGCAGTCCTTGACGAAAGTTGTATTTTTGACTCGTATCACAGCACAGAATCGTTGGGCATGGTTAAGTAGTGCAAACTGAACTATGTTCAGAAGTTGAAATTTGAACCCCCTCCCCTCGCTACTGAACCACGCTCAGCGATTCAGATTTTGAGCTGAAAATTTAAGTTTAAGTCTAAGCTTTAGAAAGCATTAAATGAGACACAAAAAATAACGGTATAAAATAGTTGTTCGTTACTCCAAAGTCTAAAGCGCCCTCTATCGGAATTTTTTGAAACTTTTCTTTAAAATTTATTTTCAAGAAAATACTGACATAAAGAATAATTTTAGCAAAACGCGGCAGTAGTTAGAGCCTAATCTACGACACAAAGATCGGGAATAACTGATTTTAGTTCTGGGGGGAGAACGGTTTCAAATTTCAGTTTACGCTACTTAACTACTCGTTAGGACTCAGATTTTTAGATCAAAATTTGAGTTTAAGTCTAAGCTTTCGAAATCATTTAAAGAAATACAAAAAATAACGTTAAAAAATAGTTGTTTGTTACTCCAAAGTCTAAAGCGCCCCCTATCGGCATTTTTTGAAATTGAACTTTAAAATTTTATTTCAAGAAAATACTGGCATAAAGAAAATTTTTTGCAAAAACCGCAAACGAATCGACCAATTTTTCCATTTTTTATAATCATTTGAAATTTCGGACCCTAAACTTTAATGCCCCCTATCTCCTTGGGAATACGTCTGGGACCCTTAGTCTCCTATTTAATATTATTTGTCTTTAAGTGTACTATAACCCTTTAAAGTTCTGCCCATCTTTTATGAATCACCCTGTATATATATATGTCTGATTTAAAAAGAAAGCAAAATAGTTGTTTTGAAAAACTAGTTAAAATAGGCTACTGAAGTAGAAAAAAACAATATACTCTTTAAATTATTTCTCAAAAATACTTTTTGCAAAACTTGAATGTTTGCGAGGTGATTTCCGCAAGTTAATAAATTTAACATTGCTTTTATTCCTCGAAAATTATTAAATATTCATTTTTAAAAATTTTTTTAAACGTGTATAATTAATTTATTATCAATGGAATTTCATTATCGTTTCCTAAATTCTAGTAATTAAGATAATGTTTGTGGAAAAGATAATATTTTAATCCAATTATGTTTTGCATTAGCCGATTTAAGTTTATTGCTATCCATACTTTATATTTTTTTTCTTATATTGTTTACTTCTTGTTTAACATAACGAAAATATTTTTTATGATAATTAGTCAAAGATTTTTTATTGGATCTTTAAAAATTACATAGCTCTAGACTAAAATTAGCATTATTTCTTCTATTTATATAACTATTTTTTAATTTTCTAGAAAGAAATATTTAAATTGTTATTATAAACATCTCAAATTTTCATAATTTTAATTAGGTAACGTTATTTTGATTGAAAAACATGATTACAATGCTTCTTTATATATATATTTTTTCATTTTTTGATTAATTTTTTGTTAATGTTAGGTTTTTTTTTTTTTTTTTTTTGTAAACACACTGAAATTATAGAATGAATGTGAAAGTTTGAGTAACAATTAAATGAAACTATCTCAAAAATAAACAATTATTTATTCATGTAATTATAACTATACATTTTTTGCATATTTATTTTTATATGAATGTATAAACGTGTTAGCACATCATTCATTAATTATTGTATCACAATTTTTTCGATTTATTTTTTCTCAATTATGAAGATTCTGTATACTGTTCTGTGCAAGGCCTGACTAAACACTGAAGCTATAGGAAGCAAGTGTCATAGGCCCTTTCATTCGAGAAGGGTTTTCTAAATACAACATACCCAGAAACTTATCAATGATTACGGATATTATTACGCGACTAGTATATAACCCCGTCAAAAATGACGGAATTTTCACTTGCATTTCATTTTCATAATACTTCATACAAACAGAATGAAAATTTTATTATTGAAGAGTTAGTATTTTAGAAAAGCAATAGCAATAAATTTCTACAAATACAAATAATAAAACTTTTTTTAAAATTTGATTTTTATGGCGATCAATTAAATATTTAAAAAATTTTCTCCTGAAAAAAAAGGGGGGGTTCACCCCACATGACATAGTGTAAATTATTCATTTTTTATATTTACAAAAATGCAATTTTCAGGAGTTTTGAAAGTGATCGATGTATTTGAAAACGGGTTTCTCATGCAGTTTCAGCTTGCCCATCGTTTTCGGAAACGGCTTTTTGACGTGAAAAAAATCGCTAAGTTTATGGTGCACATCTAGAAGTCATCTGTTCCATATCATGCACTAAATATAATTATTACATCAAAGCAGATAAAATATTTCATAATACTTCATAAAAACAAACAGAATGAAGATTTTATTATTGAAGTGTTTGTATTGTAGAAAAGCACATTTTAAAGACAGCAATAAATTTCTACAAATACAAATAATAAAAACTTATTATTATTTTTTAATTTGATTTTTATTTTTGAGCAAATTTTGATTTCAAAATCAAGAGCAGTATTTATTACAACAATAATAATAATTTGCAAAATAAAACGTTATTATTAGCGAAATAATTCGTATTGGAATATGGCGATCACTTAAATATTTTAATTTTTATCTCCTGAAAATAAATAAATAAATAAATAAATAAAATAAAAAATAAAAAAACGGAGGCTTTAGGGGGGCTGTGTGACATAGTGTAAATTATTCATTTTTTATATTTACAAAAATGCAATTTTTTAGGAGTTTTGAAAGTGATCGCTGTTTTTAAAAACGGGTTTCTCATGCAGTTTTAGTTTGCCGATCGTTTTCGAAAACGGCTTTTTGGCGCGAAAAAAATCGCTAAGTTTATGGTGCACATCTATATGTCATTTATTCCATATCATGCACTAAATATATTAATTACATCAAAGCAGATAAAATTTTGATTTAAGAGGATGTGGAATTTTTTTTTTAATTATACCAATGCAGCTATGATAATGTGATATATGTGACGATTTAAGGAGAACTCGAATTATTTCCACTGGTTAAAAAGAAACACACAGTCATGGCAAGCGAGGGAAAAAACAAAATAAATAAATAAATGTAGAAGATCCAATAATTAGTCATGGGCTGCTGTAAATTCATTTATTAAATTCGTAATAATGAGGAAGGAAAAGCTTCTTTTGCAAAAATTCCATCATTATTTCAGCGAGCTGTCCTCATCGAAGAAGGAACCCAAGAAATCTTCTTTTTCATCTCGAGACTTCCACCTTTTTAAACTAAAAAGAAAGTTCTGGAACATTCTGTAACCTCAAACCATCATTCTTTTATGTAAACAGAATTCTTGTCCAGCTACGAGATTATTTTCCACAAACGATAAATTTATTTAAAAAAAATATTATTTAACCAATTTATAATTGACTCTGAATTTTAAATATCTTAGGCAGACGATTTTTATAAATGATTCATTTTAAGAGAAAAAGAAAAGAAATGAATTTATTAATATGCACACGTCAAAGGTTGACGTAGGAAAAATAAATAAATAGATAAAATAAAATAATGATATTTTTTGAAAGGTATGGTTTTGGAATAAATTTAATAAGACTTTCTTAAAAAGGGTTGATAAAAACCATAGAAGAAATCAGTTTTATTTGGAATATTAAGAAATAAAGTTTTAACTAAGAATATTTTTAATTTAGAGCCATCTTTTTAAATTTACGCATACTGGAATAATGTTTTTTAAGGCAAATTAAGAATTTATATCGTCTGCATAAGGATTAATAGATTAGATTTAGAAACAAGATTTTAATTTAATAATTTGAAGTAAGTACGGAATATTATTATAAGAAAATTAAGATAGTATAAAGGTTAGTTTTGGCGAAAAAAATTTAAATTTGTAATATTATCCCCCCTCCCCAAGACTTTGTATGAAATTGATAGTTAAATAAAACTACAAGTTCAGACAACAGAAATATAATAATTTAGAAAAGTTAAATTTTGGAATAAAACTGTCAAACGCAGGAAGCCAAGAGATGGAAGAAAAGAAAATTAACGCAATATAAAAAATATTAACGATTAAAATAAAATAGTTAAGAGAAAATTAATCTAAATTAAATTTAGGTAGGAGCATTTCCCTGAAAGAAATACAATAATGTTACAACATCACTTACCATTTGTAAGTACATAGGAGATAATACATATAATAACAGTAAATAAGTTATGAATATTAATAAGCAAGAGATAAAAATATAATAAAAACAATAAAAATTCGTTCTCATGGAAGTTTAAATAATTACAATGACTTAATGCATAGTTTATTTTAAATAAGTCCTTTAAATGAAACAAGTCTTTCAATAGTATATATAAAAGAGTCTTTTCCAATGTTCTCTGAATACAGTCTCTTTAATTAAAAATCTTCAAACCTAGTTTAATCTTTGGTTTTAATGTTATGTTGGATCCAACATCTTTCAGTAATATATCAATTTTTCAATAATAAATAGCATCACTCTCAATATCAATAATAAATAATATATAAAAATTTAAATAATAACAATAACAACAATAATAAGTAATAGTATAATAAGACTCCATATCCTAATATTTTTCAATAAGAGTATAATTAATACTAAACTTCATTATAGAAATCATAATAATAATAATAATAGTAAAACAAGAGTATAATCAAAAGAAAATATCACTATTTGTTTATTATTGATAGGGAAAATATTGGTTGAGGATAAAAATAATTACATAGCAACTAAATAATTTTCTTATCTTCTAATAGCATAAGAAAGTATTTTTTGCTAGCCGAAAGTATAAATAAAAAAAATCATAATAATTCCAAAATCCAAATAAAATTAAATCCAACTATTTAGAAAATGGACTTTCAACCAGTATTTCCTTACAATAATTCCTCTCTGATACTCTTTTACAAAATTGTCAAATTTGGTTATAAGTTTTCAAATGCCAAATGTAGAATAATGTTTTATCTACACATGGTTTATAAACTTTAATAATAAAATACAATAGGAATAAAAGGTGTCATTCTTAATTGAGAAATAGAAATAAAAATAGTGTGCTTTTCTGAAAAACTCTTAATATCTGTAGTTTTCACAATCACTGAAAATCACATATTATGTTATAGGTTTGAGTAGAATCATTAGATTTTATAACTGTTATAACATAAATATCTGCTGAATAAATAGAATAATACTAATGTCAAATACATGAGTAAATATAGTTAGACTTAAACACCCTTAAAATTAATTTATCAACATCAATTTTAAAGCTTTTACAATCAAAGTGTTCACCTTATGCCTGCATAAGGAGCCCAATTTAACCCCAAAAACTCCCAAAAACAAGTAATATTCTTGTAGGCCTCCAAGAACATACCTGCTAATGTTGAAAATTATGGTGATAAAATATTTAAAGACTAAGAATTAAAACTTAATCTACTGTCTTGACTTTAGTTTGATCTAGTGATTGTGATTGTATCGGAGGTTTTGTTTGTTTTTTGGGTTGCTCATGAAACAGTTTAAAATCTTCTGGTGAAAAATAGGGTCTTAATTTAAAAACATGCACTATAACGGAATTCTGTCCTGTCTCATAATTAAATTTATCTATTTCATAAGTTACATCAGAGAGTTTATTTATACTTTTGTATGGTATGGAGAAAGTAGGTTCTAATTTTCGAGTGTTAGGGTATTTGAATTCTTCATAAATTACAGAGTCTTGTATTTTTAATGGGCATTCGACAAAATTTCGATCATAGAGTCTTTTACTTTTAAGGTGATATTCATGAGTTCGCGCTTTCGCACTTTTGAGGGCTTTGTCTACTGGTGTTGTATACACTTTAACTGCCTCACACAGAACCATTATCCACCATTTTTTTTCTTTAAATCTGAATCAGAATTATCGAGAAATTATGACTATATTTAGCTGTTAACATTAACCAGAAATTTTATCTAATAAAATAGAAATTGTAAATATCATAGTTATACCTTAAATTGGGATCAACGTTTAATTCTATTATTTTATAGATCATAAACAGATTCAAAAATTTTAATTATAAGTAATTTCTTACTTAAAATCACAAAATTTACTGAAAAAATTAATCATTTATCAGTCAAAATTCTAGCAACAGCCTTGCACAGTTCCATCTTTCTTACTGAATTTAAATAAATTATAAGAATCCGGGAACCAAAGCTCTCTGTCAACAGAAATTCTTACAAATAAAGGAAAAAACATAAATGCTAACTTAATTTTCAGCTCAAATGTTTAGTTGTAGGAACATTATCATAAAAATACTGTATTCTGAGAATAGTTCTTAATAACAAACAATATCAATAAATTAGAAAATGTACCTTTTAAAAAAAATAACTTGAGCTTCTAAGTTCTTTTATACTTCATTATTATTACGAACTTATCTTTAAACGTGCATAAAAATATCATAATAATCTTAATAAGTAACAGTAAATATCTTAAGAACATCATACTCCTCAATTAAATCCTTAAGAATAAAAATATTTCAATCTTCAACACATAATAATGATAATAAAAATACTCATAAATAGGTAAGTAAGATTCACAGATAAATAATCAAATAAATAAACCTGACAAACAGAGAATAAATAATCTACACAAATACAATAAATACACAAAATAATTAAATACATCTAAAAATAACTCACTAATAAGAAGAAATTCTCAAGAGGATCCTAGGGGAGACAAGAACCCCGAAAATTATCCAGGTAATTAGCAACCGACGTTCAGTTGTCCCTGTAAGTTTTTTTTTCTTTTTTCTTTTTCTTGTCATTACTACCAGTAATACTTGAAGTCAATGATCGCATATTTGGGCCGCAACAAGATGAATGGCAGTTCGTCGTGGCGCTTCTATTCCTTATTAAATCCAATTCGAAATCACCAGGTCTCAAAAATTTATCATTATGACCAAAATATCAAGCTTCAGGAATTCACGAGAAGTCGATTATCGGCGATTCACAAACCTAACCTCATTTCGTTCCACAGCCCATTCCATTAGCAAGCTGAAAATACCATATCGCCTGTCCTTCAATCGAACTTCGGCGATAGCATGCTTTTCTTCGTTCCATCGCAATTTTCTTTAAATATCATTCATTAAAAAGGCAGCTCAGATAACTAATCCTGTCGACTTTTCGATTAGTTGTGACGATTTAAGGAGAACTCGAATTATTTCCACTGGTTAAAAAGAAACACACAGTCATGGCAAGCGAGGGAAAAAACAAAATAAATAAATAAATGTTGAAGATCCAATAATTAGTCATGGGCTGCTCTAAATTCATTTATTAAATTCGTAATAATGAGGAAGGAAAAGCTCCTTTTGCAAAAATTCCATCATTATTTCAGCGAGCTGTCCTCATCGAAGAAGCAACCCAAGAAATCTTCTTTTTCATCTCGAGACTTCCACCTTTTTAAACTAAAAAGAAAGTTCTGGACCATTCTGTAACCTCAAACCATCATTCTTTTATGTAAACAGAATTCTTGTCCAGCTACGAGATTATTTTCCACAAACGATAAATTTATTTTTAAAAAAATATTATTTAACCAATTTATAATTGACTCAGAATTTTAAATATCTTAGGCAGACGATTTTTATAAATGATTAATTTTAAGAGAAAAAGAAAAGAAATGAATTTATTAATATGCACACATCAAAGGTTGACGTAGGAAAAATAAATATATAGATAAAATAAAATAATGATATTTTTTGAAAGGTATGGTTTTGGAATAAATTTAATAAGACTTTCTTAAAAAGGGTTGAGAAAAACATAGAAGAAATCAGTTTTATTTGGAATATTAAGAAATAAAGTTTTAATTAAGAATATTTTTAATTTAGAGCCATCTTTTTAAATCTACGCATACTGGAATAATGTTTTTTAAGGCAAATTAAGAATTTATATCGTCTGCATAAGGATTAATAGATTAGATTTAGAAACAAGATTTTAATTTAATAATTTGAAGTAAGTACGGAATATTATTATAAGAAAATTAAGATAGTATAAAGGTTAGTTTTGGCGAAAAAAATTTAAATTTGTAATATATATCCATTACAACTTGAAGGGGGAAAAAGCTGATTTTATTTATAATAGAAAAAAAAATATATAAAATAAGCGTCTTATCCTAGCATCTTAAAAAAATTAATAAAACTAAATTTAAAAAGTCCGCAATAGCTATGTAGCACAATGGTTTAACAACAGGTTTGCGAGTCCTTTGTTATTTCATAGATGGCAGCACTAAAGATTTGTGAGATATGCGTAAAACGGTGCTTTGAGCCAATAATACACAATCATACTTTTAAATTATTAAAAACTTACCAGTTTACACTTCCGCTGTTATCTTTATGTATTATAATTGCGTTTTATATGAAAATATGCTGAACAAGCATTGTTTCAAATGTAAGAAATTTTAAAACAATCATTTTAGCATTTGTTTTCAGCTAAGCCTAACGTGGCGTTTGGCTGCAGTCGATATCCAATTTGGAGTGGCTTAAGCCGGAATCGTTCCTACAGTCTCTGAAATCGCTTTTTATTATAAGTAGATAAAGATTGGGTCAGTTGAATTCCACACATGTTTAATTTGTACAGTGCGTGTCAAAAGTTTAAGCACAATAGCAATTTTAAAATAAAACTTTAAATATTACCTTTAATTTTAATATCTGTCTTGTATATGTTAATAATATCTATTTGTACACCATATTCATTTAAATTGACTTTTAAATTTTATTTCAAACCATGGAGTTTAAGAATGGAAGAAAAATGACCGTGCCAAAAGTTTAAGCACAAAATCGTTTTTATACAAATTTTACAGTCGGATTTAAGCGGTTGCGCTCGCAAACAATTTCTGGGTGTATAAGAAGCAGTAGTCCGCTGTTGTTTTTGAGATAGTACAAAATGCCCAAGTCGAAAGAATTTTCAGAGGAGGAGATGATAAAAATTTGGAGTATGAGAGCAAAATGTAATTCTGTTTCTAAAATTGCATTAAAAAGGTCAAAACAAGGTATTCATCAAATTTTGGCTCGGGATAATGATTTTAAACAAAAATTTCGTTCAGGAAGGCCGCAAGTGACTAGTTTGAGCGAAGATAGCCGCATCAGAAATTTGGCTTCAACTAGTAATTACTCCCTTTCGGAAATAAAATATGCAGTTGGAAAACAAATATCGAAAAAACTGTTTGCAGAAGATTTTTCGAATTCAAATACATCAAATACTTTTTAAAACTAAAATTTGTAGGCTATGTGAAAAGGGAAGTAACTTTCACCCATTAATAAAATTTTATTTTGAAATTTTCTGTTGTGCTTAAGCTTTTGACACGCACTGTATAATATAATATTAAGCAACATTTTTGCAAATATTCCTCTTAAACAAAAACTGGATATAACTGAGAAAAATATGCATAAAGTATTTTCCATGGCATGAGTATAAAAATGTATGTTTGATAAAAAGGTTGTATTTAGAATGTATGCAGAACATAAAATATCAAAATTTTGAAATATTTGTCTCAATTTTGACAATAAAATGTTAATATTTTATGTTCCTCATACAAGCCAAATTCTGTATTACTTAAACTCAGTATACAAAGTATACTTTCATCCAAAATAATGAACAAACTGAAGAATTGCGGTCAGATGGTCGGATTTGATCTGTTACATAAAAAATTAATTTGTTATGAAAGCTTTATTTATGAAACACTTCATTATATATATTATACGATTATAATTTAAAAAGAATTTAGCATTTTGGAATGGAGTTAATTCAATATAAAATTTTGTGCCCTTTCAAAATTTTCAGTGGAAGCACGTGCTTCTCGTGCCCATTCGGTAATCAAGGCCTGGTTCTTTGAATGTTTTCCTATCGATCCTAGCGCATCCAGATGTTGCAACCTTGAGATGAGAAACAGAGTTTGGACTTTACAAATTATTTTCTCATCAGACATGATGAAAATAACAGTTGCCCATTTCAAGTATTATGAATGCATCAGATATATTTCTCTGGAAATGGAAACGTAAAACTCCGAAAACTGTGTTCACACTGTAAAAAAAAAGTCAAACTTACTGCGCAGCAATGTTAAAAGAAATTTTTTTTCCTTAAATTTAACGATTTTTTTTTTTTTACAGTGCATTGAGATGATGAAAATTGTCACCGTTTGACACCAACACTTTTACAAAATGCTAAAGTGACTGGCATCGCAAACACATTCTTTATCAGCCCGTATTGTTACTTGTATTTGTTCGAATTTGTAACGTCTGTATTTTTCTATATTTTTCCTAACTTCCACAGGTATGAAAATTTGCTCCATCAGAAATGTTTGGTATACAGCAATGTTGCAAAATTTTGTATTTCTAGGATTGCAGCGCGAAATGATATTAACCCGGCACAATGGGATCAGAGTTTTTTTACAGCTTATGGCAGAAAATATTCATCAGTTGTCTCTTTTTATAAACTGAAGTGGTCAGGTCCATCAGTATCTGCTTTCAAGATTACCTGCTAGAGTATAAAAATTCAATTTTCTTTTGTCTAATAGAACATTTTTGGTGTGCAAACACTCAAAGAATCTGCATTTATGATCTATGCACACTCTAATTTTTATGAAATTTTTTAAATATCAGTATTACTATCTTTAATAATGTATGATTTTGTTATAATAAAAATGCAAAGAAAAATCATTTAGTGCTATATTGAAGAAATTAACATTTTCGAATAAAGAAAATAAAGGCGAGAGATTTTAATTTATTTCTGTATTAATTTTTAAAATTAACGAAAATTTAACGTTTAAGTAATCATTCTTCACGATGATGAGTAATTATCACTAACTTCATTAACATATTCAATTCTAATTTTTTTTTCTTTTTTACTTATACATTTAATTTTATTTAAATGGAGTAAAATGAAATCCTACGATATTTTGAGTTACAACGATTTTAAATTGTCCCACTTTAATAAATTTTAAATCAAATTAAAAAAAAGTATATGGTTAATCTTCACAAAAATCTCAAAATTTAAACTAAATAAATAAAATTTATTGTAAAAGGTGTCTCTGGCCCCCTTAAGAAATCAGTATGAAACTTAATATATACTAAAGAATTTTTTGACGCATACATCACTTTTAATTTCGCTAGGTGGGTATGGGGTTAAAAGGTACACGATTGAAAAGACTGCCTAATATAATAGCAAAGCTTGGTGAAGGCATTTTTTGCGTGCAATGTTATTTGAACGTGATAAATTTGTCAAACTTTTGTTTTCGCATGAGGTATCTTTGTTCAACAGCATTCATTTCCTCAAAGAAGAAATACAAAGTGCTCATGCTCTTAACTTCATCATATGAAACGCTTGCATTTGCTTATCCAATTTGGTGGCAGAATTTTTTTACAAGCAGTTAGTCATTAGCTTAATAGTCTAGTTCTTCCAAAATTGCTCTTACGCTTATCATATTAAATAATCATATTGATAATATAACAAGCAATATAAATATTAGGGCAATAAAATTTGCAAAAAGAAATGAAATAAAGTTGTAACATTTCTGTCACACTTTATGCATTAACTCCAGAAAAACATTTGAAATGAAATTGAAGTAAATTTTTTAAGAAGAAAAAGAGTAAAACAGCTTTGTATTTACTGATACTATTGGTATGCATAACGTGAATATTTATCAGGATAGCCAGTGTTCAAGGAAAAACAAGCTGTTGAATACCAATATTTTTTAAACATAAATCGCTTTCTTTAATTTTTTATATATTTTAAAAGTATATTCATAAGAAAATCATGGCACTTTCCTCTTTTTCTGACTGTGTTTTTCTCATTCCACTCGCCACCATGATAATGATATTTTAATGAAGTTACTTAAATCCATAATTGGTGGTGTGATACTTGTTTTTATTTTATCATAAAATTGCAAAATATGTCATTTTTATTGTCTTTTGTATTCTTGAACAATGTACTCGTAAAGTAAAAGAAAAATGTGCATAAACGCATTTTTTCATGCTTTTCCCTGTCAACCTTAGCAAGTGTCCCTCTCGTCCATTACAATATGGTTAAAAGAGACATTTCACCAACTTCTCATAAATGCGTACAGATTTTGAATTACTGTACTTTAGGATAAGAGGTTTTGCATGTATAAAAGCAAAGGTTTTGAACGACAATTAGGCGAAAACATGAGAATGATATCTTTTAATATCACTATTTTATAAGATTATAAAGATAAAATGTCTTTTTCATCTGCTTTCTCCCCTAAGTTGAACGAGATATAAGTTGCTTTATTAGTGTAATAAGTTATAATTTTCTGTTGTTACAAGAAAAATTGGATATATTTATTAACGTATACTATTTTCTAACACTTATTTTTACCCGCATTTTGCAACATACTTGAAAAGTGCTTATAACTCTCTTGTCTAATCGCGCTCTAACCTGCTTAAATATAAATGGATTGCTATTAATTTGATACATGTTATTTCAGTCCATACACTTCCGATTGAATATAGAATGAGTAGCATTTGAAATTCAATCATATAAAAGTACGAAATAATTCCATTGCATTTATGAGGGAAATTGATATGAAAAAAAGCCCTTTCAGTGCATTAATTATTTTATATCAAATAGAATGAAAATCATATACTGTAATAAAATGGAATACAATAAGGTTTCTACAGGGTGAGTCATAAATATCGAAACAATAGGCTGTCTCCTTAAATATTGCCTCTAGGCCCATACTTCCAATTGGAAAAATTCAAAAAAAGGTTAAATTTCTGATAAGATAAGTTGCAAATCCATGGCCCCCCTCCCCATGGATTTGCATTGATTGGGGGGGGGGGGTTCTACTTGAAAAAATACGAAAATTAAATTTTTATAAGGCCCTTGTAGAGCAAAATACCCAATTAGGTAATTATTCCTTATCCATTCTTAAATGGAACAAAAAAATTTCATCTCCGTATCTGAGAACCTGACTGAGACATTAAAATCCAAAATTCCTGACTTACACCACTTTACCATGCTAGTAAACGAAAAGTTTTAGACCAATGTTTAAAGAAAATGAGGGATCGTCCGCAAATTGTCCTTTTTAAATGTCGATTTAAGACCGTACCTCTTATTTGTACATAATAAAGCAGCGTATTGATTTAAATCAAAACTTGTTTTCAAAATATCTTGATCGTTAGCACTGGAGGTCTGCATGGATCGAAATTTCTAGGTCCGATCCCAAACCGACCCATAGGTAAAAAAGTTCTGCCCGGCATGGAAAAAATGTTAAAATCATAATCAGGACCAGCCTGGAAAAAAGTTTAAATCATAGCCCGCCTCAGCCGTGAATTTCTACATAGTTTTTTACTTCAGTGTAGTTAAAAATTGTTTCCCGTGGAGGAGTTCTGACAAAAATACTTATAGCTTTTTGTTTTTTATCTTTATACTTTTTATTATTAAAGAAACGCCAAAGGCAGTGGTATATTTATATTATCAATAAATCTCAGTTTATACACAAATGTTTCACTTATATTTTAATATCGCTAATCCATATCCCGTGCGTTGGAGACTTTGAAAAATGTTATACAGTAAAACCTTTTAAGACGGAAACAGATATGTAAATAAAATATGTAATAGACAAATATCCTTCCTAGGAATGTTAAATGGAGTTTGTTTTTTTCTCAGGTATTATTGTACTTATTTTGCATGGATTAACACATTGTCTGTTTAAGACAGAATACCGTCATAGGCAGATTTTTTTCCTCTGGTTTTATTGTGTTTAATTTTTAGCATTTAAATGTACTATTGTTTAAAATAAAAGTTAAAGTTTTTTTTTTCTTTTCTTTTGTAAAATAAAAGCGATTTTAAAATCTATTTGATTTTAGTAAAAATTTTGATTAAACCAAATTTTACTTATTTCATGCACGTATTAGGTCAGTCAGAGACAGTTATTTTAATACGGATTGTTCGAGTCTGGGATTGAAAATTGCGTCCAGTGCAGACCTAGGAAAATGTCAGCAGTCCTCTACGGTATGAAAAATACATTAAACCGGGATAGGCGAGTCTTCAGCAAAAAGTAACGTCTCGGTCCTGACCCGGCCTGGGCCCAGAATACAGATTTTTAACAGCCTCTCCATGACGATAAAAGGCTTGAAGTTGTGAGAGCTACATTAAAAAAAAACTTAATCTGCATCTAAGAAAAGCATTCTTTTAAATAACTGACGGGCAGTAAAACAGTACATTTCGTTTTTCTGCATAATGAATTTTTCCCGCCTATTTCCTTGTCTTTAAATTATTAAAAGTTAAGAATCGTTAAAGTAAAAAAGTACAAACTTGAAAGAACTCATTTTTAGTTATTTTAAATTTGTTTTATTTCGGGCAAAATTGAAAAATTATTTACTTTTGAAAATATGATTTTTTTAAAAGTTATATAATTTTTTCAAAAAATATTTTTAATAGTTCTAAAATTAATATTGAAAAAAAATATCCGAAACAAAACTAAAATCAGATTTTCATCTTTAATTAAATGGAAAGAAATTGAAATCCGATAAATAATGTTTGGACTTATAACGATTTTTAATTATCCAATTTAACCATATGACAATTTTATAAATTTTTTGATAAATTTTAGGATGTGATTTTCTCAGCAAATTATATGGCTAACCATCACAAAAAGACAAAAAAATCAAAATTCTAACTCTAGATTTTTTACACGTTTCCTAGAACTGTTAAGGTAACATTGTCTTTTGTATTGCGCGCATTTCAATTTGTGTCTAATCCCTTAAAACCTGATGAATTATTCAAATGGCTATAATTCTGCGCGTTTTGAAGATATTAAGATACAGCTTTTTGCGTATTATTCAAGACTGGATAAGGAAAGTTTTCCTAATTGGAATTTTTATTCTACGGGAGCCGTATAAAAAGTTAATTTTGGTACTTTTTCAAATAGACCCCCGATGGAGTTGGAACTTATTAAAAATTTTACCTTTTTTCTGAATTTTTGCAATTGCAAATATGGGTCTAGGGCAATATTTAAGGAGATAGCCTATTGTTTCAATATTTATGACTCACCCTGTGTAGAACTTGGAGAGTACACCGTTTGTCATTCATTCATGGGAATATACAAAAAAATTGCTACATTATGCCTTATGGAAAATAAAAACTTTTGTAGCGCATTTTAAAGACGTTACAATATTTCAAGCATAATGAAACTTGAGGTCAATACGGACAACTGTAGCTGAAGTGCACTATTGAAATTGATTTCAAAATTATTAGTATAGAATAGTAAGTGTAGTGAATAGTAAGGGACTCATAGTATTTCTTTGTTTATTTATATGGGGACAAAATAAATTATGTTGTAATATTATCTATGAATGCTAATAACTACGAATTCGTTTTTAGATGCGTTTTAAAGTTTAACAAAATTTTAGTATACGAAGTAGTGAGAATAAATTCTATATCCCTTGCAGATACCTGCAGAAAAGTATTCAAAAACATTACTGCCCATACGCGTTAATTACCTTTAGTATTTTTTATTGCATTTTTCATTTAAATTATAGTACAGACAAGTTTAATGACGAATATACACTTTAAAAGTATAAATTAATTCATTTATAGAGCTGTTCAGGCATAACTTACAATGGATGGACAAATTATTAGTTTCACTAAAATTTTTCTTACTCACAATTTTGGTTTCCTTATTTTGTGTTGACAACACTGAATGTGACATTTGACAGGTATCGTCAACCGGTAAGGGACTCTTAGTGAATAACTTGCATCAGGGATGTTATGGGAGCAGTTGGTGATTTAAATACTTTTAATTGTTAAGGATGAGCCCTATTCTCTGCGAAATGTGTCAAAAGAAAACACGACAAAACAAAGAAACTTGATAGAATCCTTAAATATGGTATTGCATTGTAATGAGTAATTGAAAAAGGAAGCATATATAACAGTATGCATAACATGTCAAAAGGAATAAAAACCGTAAAAGGAGATTCGAGAAAATACTCAGAAATTTGCCTTGGAACACACATGTTGAGTTTTTTCACAATAAATTTCTACATTATGAGTGAAATTTGTATTTATTTATAAACCCGTAAGTATTCAGTCCTTATATAACAAAATTAGTTTAACAATCCACCTGTAGCAAAACAAAACTATATTTTCTTCGCAATGTAAAGGTTCGGCGTTTAATAAATAATTTGGTCATCCACTGTAGATATATTACAGTGTACGGTCTGTAACTGTCAATATATATCTGTGGTGTGTGAAAATCTAAAATGCGAGTACAGGACTGCTAAAAAGAATTTAAATATCTTATGAATAAAGATGCTAAATTACATTCAAGTATAGTGAGACACACATTTTTAAAACTTAAAAACAACCCCACAATGCATTTCTGAATAAATGACTGAAAATGTGATTTGCTGTCATCGTTAAATGTTAATTTAAATTCCAAAAATTGATTAGAACAATTTTGTTTGTCTGATTTTTTTTTGTAGAGTTTCAACAAAAATAGGTTTTCAGATATATTATTTAAGACTTAATAAAGAGATAATTACTTATTTAAAACACTCTTTCTTTAACATTATGTATGATTTTAAATGAAAGAACTGTTATATTGTAAATATTTTCTACGATAAGCCAAAAACTTAAAACTTCATATATCAGAATTTTAACAGGCTTATTATTAAAGCCTTCAGAAATATAACATATTTTGTTTTTCATTTTTACGAGGGAATATATTTTTAAAAATGAAATGTTTGTTGATACATGAGAATTAGAACTATGCAATATATATATATAGATATATATATGTGTGTGTGTTTTTGAGTTTATTAACACCTTAATAATATCCTTAGATAGGCCTCTGGTCATGCGTTTACCATAATTTCTGAAATTAGATGTTCAGTTGTGCTGTGAGATTATAAAGTTAAGTATTGTCATATCCGAATTAATAATGCAGTTTTATTAAATTTTTGCAGATCTGCCGGAAAATTTATACTGATCCACACTTAAAACATAATTTTTATTTTTTATGTAATTCTTACTCTTTTCTACTTTAGATCTTTGAATTCTGTCTTTAGCTTTACGAATTTCTAAGGACAATAACAGAAAAGTCATATTTGCTTACATTTAATAAAATTTCATGACTAATTGCGCACGCATTTTACAAAAAAGAAAGTGTCAGCGAAACAGAAACCATTATAGCATTTTAAAGCTCTACTATATTAAGTTGAAATAATGAAAGAATGCATATCACTTTCCAAATGACATTTTTTGCTGCAAAAAATATTTCGCTCCAAATATTTATAGATTGATTTTCTGTCAACTTCGAATATATTAAGATAAACAGACGCACATAAACTACATAAAACAAAAGATAAAATATACCAAAGAAAAACATAAATTTTATGAACAAAGGTATAAGGGATAAATTTTTTTATCAGTTATTTGAGACAAAAAACAAGCATCGCTAGATAAGAAGAAAGAAGAAATTACACTCGGGAATATTTCTTTCTGAAACTTGACAGGGACTTTACTAAGTAAAGCATAAATATGATGTAATATATATTCATAGAAAAGAGCTATTCTTTCAAGTTGCTAAGGCAGTCTATGTAAGAATTTACATCAAATGTCAAGCGTTAATTTTTCAAGTGAAATGTAGTAAATGCTTCGTAATTTTTTGTTGCTGCGTAATATAAAAACAGCATTTTGTTTACAGTGTTTTAGCGGCTGGGTTAATTAAACGTTATATACCACATGTTTTCAAGTAATTTTTTTATGAAGTGCATAAATATAAAATGAATGTGTCTTGAATGTTTAAAATTAAGATGTATTTATGTGCTGAGAGTTGAAAGTAATATAAAAAAAGCTTGGATTATAAAGAAAAAATAACATAAGTAGTTTATGTATTTAACTCGAAAATTTTTGTTAATAAAAAATGTTAATTAAATATACAAGAAAGCATTTTTGAAATTCGCTTTAGCTTTAACACAAATTGTTCTTACTTAATAATTAATTTTGAGTTAAAAGAAATTTTCAGAAAAAAGAAAATGTTTAGAAGGATTAAATATACAAAATTCTATTTTAAACTAATTCAAAAAATTAATAAGCAATATTTTTTTCATTTTAGTGGACATGGAATGATTGACTTTTCTCTTGCATTTTCTGACTAACTGACTCATATTTTGTAAATAGTCTCTCGAAGCCATTTTATAGAAATTTAATCATATACGATATGTAACCTGAATACGATTTCGACGAATGAAAACTTTAAAAGAAATGGGTGACTGAATTTATAAAAGTAATCACAAAAACAGTAATTATAAAACATTATATTGACTTGCCTAAATCTTAAAACAATTTTTTTAATAACAAACGTTTTTTATAACAAACGTTTTCTTTTCAAATTATGGAAAAAATTAGACTTTAGCAATCAAAAATTTAATTCAAACGTTAGCAGTAATATGCATTTACGATAATGAAATTATTAAGCGTTTTAAGTCTTTGATTGTTGGTATTATATAATGAAAATTAAATGAAAAGTTTTACATTATGACACAATTACAATTCTTGTTTTCTATGAAATATAAAAACAACATCATTTTCGCCGTCGTAAAATATGCATTCATATTTTTTATGATCATATTCACAAATACTTTTCATATTCGTATTCACATTTTACAAATATTTTAGCATACAATAGATTAATAAATATATTTTCAAACTTGATTTCGCGTTTGCTAGTTGCAGTTTTACATGTAATGCAAATTTCATTTTTACTATGACATTATTTTCAGTCACTGAAGACCACTGAGATGACCCTCTAAATTCCAGTACTGGCAGATTAAACACAATACTGACATGTTATAATTTATCAGAAAAAATGTGTTATTTTAAATCGTGACATTTTCAGTTCTAAAATTTCAAGTTTAAATTATTATTTTTGATTGTAACACGATAATGACTTCTTATCTCTTCTAGAATGAAAGTAACCTGATGACAAGAAATGTGAAATAATTTTATAAAAAAACTTTTAAAATCAAAATTAAATTCTAAAAATTGGATTATTTTTAAAAAATAGCAATGCAGGCCCATCTACAAATAAAAAGTTTTCATTTAAAAAAATAACTATCAAAATCGTATGCTCAGACCAAATGACTAAAATAGACTGGTTTTTTAAGTAATTAGATACACGATATTTTAAAACTTTATGGTATAAATTGTAAGATGAGATGACGTACAATAAATCTAGGGAGGCTTAAACACCATTAAACCCATGGTCGTAATCGATAACATCGGGAGTTTTCAGATTGTGGAGAACACTTTTCTTACTGCGCTATACCCAGTATATAGTTGCTTATTGTATGTATGCATAATATTTTTACAAATAAAAATACTAATATGCATGTTTATTGTAGGTAAAAACATTATACAAATCAAGGTAACTTTACTTCACAAGCTAATTGCGCATAAAAGAGGGGAAGAGTGGCGTTATATTATTTAAAATGTCTGACAAAAGAAAATCTTAAAAATATATTAAACATTCAAAAAGAAATTTAAAAAAAAGAAAAAAAAGTCCAAAATTGAACGTTAAACGTGGCAATTTAAACGATCCGAAATTTATTTTCATGGGTTATGTATATATGTTGCATTAAAGCTTATAATCCGTTATTTCATAAAATACCTAGTTATTTCATGAAATAACTAACGGCGTCCGTTAAAGTGTGTAAAATCATTAAATTTTACGATTTACCTAGTTATTTTATAGAATAACGATTGTCTAACCGTTAAAGTAAGAAAGACGTTAGGGGAAAACCGTTTGAGCCGATTATAACTGATTTTGGTTAGTTTTTAATCATTTATGGCTTGTTTCTACGTTACTGTCATTAGAAGTGCATGTTTTGTCGATATATGTACTGAACTTGCAAATTTGTAAGCTGTATATTTATGTTACCATATTTCATTTAAGATTATTCACAAATTTATTTTGTAATTTTTTTTAAACAATGATTTCTGCTGGAATTTGAGATTAATCGGTAAGTTAGAAATATTTTAATGGAATAGTGGTTGGAATCTTTGTTAAATAAGCGTGAACTAAGAAAAACAGTGCTATAGATGTGAAAAATTATTAACCCTTTCGTGGTTATAAGCGCGTATACGCGCCCAGAATACCACTTAATTTCAATTGCGAAATGCCATACTGACACCGAAATTTTTAAATGAAAATTTTAATTTTACAAAGAACGTAATATATATATATATATATATATATTATGAAATAAATTTGTTTTTAAATTCCGGTGTCATTCAATCATTTTAGTATTTTATGAATAGAAGTGCTTTAACCGTCAAAGGGTTAAATTATTAAAAGAAGAAGTAAATTATACCAAAGTAGTACAGAAAAAATTACGCATGACTATTTGTTAATCAGACTTATATGATATGCCAGAGGTTCAGGGGATAGAAAAAAAAAATATTTGTGGCATTAACATTGCTATTATCCATTAACAGTGATGCCAAAACTTGCTATCGTATTTTATTTCTTAAGGGACAATCTGTTCAATATTTTTGTATAGCCCTTGGATATAATGACATAAATTAAACGAATGTCATATTACATCAATAATTAAACATCTTAAATATAATGAAAATAAAAGAAAGGTACTTCATAAACTTTAAAATAATGTGCTCTTGCATTATTAATTTGAAAAAAAGTGTATAAAATGTTGTTATAAAATAAGATAATTATTCATGTCAGCATGCGATTTTTTAATAATATATAAAATTATTATTATTTATTTTGTAAGCAGTATTTATATATTGTGTTTAGGATATAATTTTCGAATACTTTTAAAATAGCTTAAATTTTTGTCAACAGGATAAAGTAATCTAATAATTATGTAAATCAAAGTTATAAAAATTTACGCAACCATTATCGCACTACATTCTGTTATTTTGTATTACTTTTAACTAATATAAAAATAATACATTAGATATTCAGTTTTTATATATTGTTTACTAAATCATCTATTAATAATTTGAAATGCATTTTTCGAATGTCTTTAATTATTTATCCTCAGTTAATTTATAAAACAGCTTTTTTTATGTTAAATATTTATTTTTGTCTTTAACGGTTAGGCGATCGTTATTCTATAAAATAACTAGTTAAATCATAAAATCCAATAATTTTACACACTTAAACGGAATTGGCTAGTTATTTTATGAAATAACCAGGTATTTTATGAAATAAATGAATTATACGTTTTAACGATAACATATGCATTAAAATATGAGATTTCTCCAAATTTAAGAAAGATTAACTTAAAAAAAATTTTCTTTAAATAAGACTACACATAATTATGTTCTTGAGTTATTCGAGCCAAAATTTTTAAACTAAAAGTACATTTGTCTCTGTTGCATTCCTGATCGTATGACGCTCCTTTCGTTGTCTCTTGAATTTTGAAATTTAAATTTCCAGCAGTTTTGTTATCTCAGTTTTCGATATAGCTACAGGTGTGGTTTACATAGTAATACCTTTAGTCGAAGCATCTCTATGGATAGGCGATTTTATAACGTGGTAATAAGAATATATGTTTCTGCTCTAGTAATGAAGAAATCGCACATTTTGGAAAAGTTGTATAAAGAATGGTTTATAAAATTTACGACAAAGTAAAACGTCTCTTTTGGGATTTGTATATAATTAAAAACTATAATGGTTTTGTTATTTTTTCTATAAAAATAATTTTTACAATTCTCCAGAATTTTTTTACTGTATACGCTGCATTTGATTTTCGAAAATGCAAAATGTATTCGGAAAAACCGAGTATATATGAATATATTTGTTCAAGTTCGAATATAGAACAATATATAAACGAACATTTTTCCCTTATGCTCTACTTTTACTATAATTAAGTTTCATTACTTTTTATAATAGGTACAGTTCAAAGCGTATCAGTAGAATAGAAAATACATCACATACAAATAAAGGAAACATAGATGCTATCCTGAAACAATTATCTTAATGTCCGGACTTCAGGCATTATCAATAATACTTTGATTTCCAATGCAAGCAAGAAGATAAACATAATCATAATTAAGAATTACCAATAATATAGGTAGTCAGATGTTATATTAGAATTAATGATAATAATATCAAATATTATATAATATTAGGATTTATGAAACTGACATCAATCTAATTTGTGCCAGATTTCCTTAGAATTTTCGATGTATATAAATGGTTATGCTTTCAGAATATACACAGGCTGTTTCAGCACAGCGGTAACAAAGTTTCATGAGAGGTATAAATAACCTAGACCATGGGAAATCATATTAGAAATGCATGGTCGGAAACATTTTCCTGTCGCGACAGTGACGACACAAAATAAAAGAAAGGAATGTCCGCAAAATATGTATTTTTCTTAGTACCACAACAATGTTGAGACAATGTTGGACAGTGCTGAGGAATTTGTTGTACGCATCGTATCAGCTGCTGGGAAAGACCATAGAACGCCCGGTATTATCAAGAGCATCAAATTTACCATGCGCCGAAGATGTGTAATCAGATTCAGATCATGGTCCGTGGTCGTAATTTTTCATTTTTTCTTTGATGACGATCATTTTCTCTCTTTTTTAATTTATTATTTTTATTATTTATTTGTTTTTATTACAAAACAATTAAGAAAAGAAAGAACGCAATAATAAAAATTAAGTAAAAGTGATATCAGTGAAAAAAGACTAGCCAACAGAATGCATGAGTAGTATATTAAAACTAAAACCTTAGTTTTCTCATAATGGTGACAATATAAGCTACAGGACTATTGAGAATTTCCGCTAACACAGTTTGAAATGAAATTGATAGTAATAGTAAAATAAAACATTAGATTTCATAATTAATTTCAAAATTTTTAACAATCTACCTAGTAAAGAATTTCATTAAATTTATTGGATAAATCCTCTCCTTGATTAATATAAAGAAAGAATAACATTTGTTTATTTTATAAACATGATATTAACTCTTGAAAAATGCTAGTATACACAAGGCACAGCTGCTGTGGACATCCATGCTAATGACATTTTGAATCTTTATTCTGTTATTTTAAAGTGTTTTTAACTAAAAAGTGAGTAATTCTTGAGTGCAAATAATGAACAATATTAAGAAAAACATATCTAAATATAAAAACATGACAGAAAACCTCTTAATCTTTTTTGTATGCCGAAAGACATAAATTGTCCCCTAATTTGAGAATCACCCATATAAGATACCCATAACAGAATTGGATTTTCAAAATGAATTTTACAAATCATAGTGAAATAGAAATAAAAAATATACATTCATAATTACTTGCGCTTTTGCATCATAGTGATTTGAATGCTTATATAAAACCATTTAGATAATATTACAAATCAACATCATTTTGTGGAAAGACGCGTTAATGACAAATTATATCAAACAGAGGAGTTGTCAAAAATTGGAATAATATTAGAAATGTGGTATTTAGCACGTTATCAAGGGCAATGCTAAATAGCCACATTAATTGCGATTAATTTCTGAATAGAAATCAGGATAGACCTAAAATGATTTCCATATTGCCCGATCAATCGCAAATGAGAACGTAATTCAAAGAAAAATATTCGATAAATATTAAGACACTAATAGAATTATCATTATATTAATATCATTGGAAAAACTATTTCAAAAAAAATATTAGAAAAATAATTAGACTGTAATTGGATTATCATAAAGATAATTATATACATAAATTAATAGAATAATTAATTTCAATATGACAGTAATACAATACAACATTTATAAATCAGAGTGATGAAAAACAAGTAGCAATCAAATGGAAAATTTAAAGAAGGCTATCAAATGACTACAAAGTAGAAATACAAATAATACACAATGATAATGCGCAAAGCATCATTAGATATTGTGTATAAAAATTGAATAATTTGCTAATGATAAACATAAAGCTATACGATTATATATAAGGTACCCTGGGGTAATAACGCCACGTTAAGGTTCGACCAATTTTCACGGCTCAGTTTTAGTTTGTATTTTTCAAACAAATATATGATTCGATACAGCAACTCATTGACTATCTATATAAAAAAAATAATTTAGCAAATATGTATTCATAAAACGTAATGGCGTGATTTCTTGACCAATGCTATTTGGCGTTATTACCCACCTATATGGGTAATAACGCCATGCAAACAAAACTATGAAATAAGATGGAATAATTGCATGTAGACTGCCCAATTCTAAAAATACAAACTCTATAAACTTAGAGATTGACAAATTACATTCTAAGCTATTGAAAATGTTCAATTTTTTTGTGAAAGTGTAAGAAAAATAAAGGTGTGGTGTTTGGGGGGGAGGATGAGGCAAAAGAATATGAGACTGTGAGCTTCTTTTTGCTTAAAAAGGACCGCTTAAATAGAATTATTAGAAACATTGCACAGTTTTAACTGCGTTTATTTGAATTAGTATTTAGGATGTAGCTCGGCCACTGTAGGGAATCAACCGGGATATTAATGCCAAGGATTGGCGTTATTACCCCGTTATAATTATTGCGCTGTACATTTTAAATTACAAATTATCTCGAGAAGATATCCAAAATCTTCAACAATATTTTGGAAGTCCATGAAATGTACTACAAATTTATGCAATTAACAAAGTATTTCCGGATAAAAAAATAGTCTTCACATCACAAAAGTATCTCGCAAATTTTAGATCAAACGTTAATTTTAGTTGCTTGTAAAAACAATAAGACCTAAAAATGAAACAAATTAACTTGAAGCTGTTTTTTGCGATTTATATGACTCAAAACCCTTCTGCGCAGAGCACATGGGTGTCATTTACCAGATTATTTCATAATTATGCAAAATATTAGCTCTTGGCGTTATTACCCCGCCTGGCGTTATTACCCCACACCACCTTATATATAGTACACATGCATTTTTGGGAAACTGGTTGACGCAGTTATTTTTGTAATGAATTGGTAATTAGGTAACTGTGGTTGCGTAGTAGCTCTGGGTAATAAAGTAATAAATAGATTCAATAGCTTTAGAACACAATTCGCCCTCGGCTAGGTCTCTTTAATTATTTGAGCCACGTGTTAACGTACATTATCGGTTTTCATAGAGTCATCAGTTGCGAGTTTTCATCAATTTGATAAGAATTTGGATTTTTTCTTAGAATATAAAGTCTTTGACATCCACGGGATTATAATTATTGTGATATTAACAATTATCTTTGGTTTCCGAATAAGGAACATAATTTAAAATCAGTTGAATTCAATACAAATCAATTCAAGACGGATTAATAGAGTCACATGTAGAAAGAAAATTCTCGATGAAAAACAATGGCTCTAATGATGAGAATATTGATGAAACAAACCCCTATTTTGAAGAGTTGGATAAATTGTATTTTTGAAAAAAAATTAATTTCATTTTTCTGTAAAAACAAGTTTTATCAGAATCATCTTAATCTAAATTCGACACAAATGTTCATTTTGACAACCTATTTTGAAATATATTCTGACTTTATTAAAAAATCGAACAATACGGCACATTATATAGTTCCTAAATAACAAAAATACTTTCAATTGAATGCGTTTGAGAGCAAAATTGAATTTAAAAGTGCGATAAAAAAACCAAATTGTTATTTGAATACAACCTCAATTCTTTATCATGATCGCTTCGGGAAATTTTGTGCGAAGTGCCCACACTGACAGCATTTTTAAAAATATATTCAGCCTTTAGCAAAAACCTGACCAATACGGCACATACTACTCAGCTACTAACAGCTCCTAAAAAAGAGAACCTGTCAATTGGATGCGTTTTAAAGCAAAACTGAGTTTAACACTAGAACCGCGGGACTTTCGGTATACCTAGAACCGCGGAGCGGGTCAATTTGACCCGAGATGGAAAAAGATATATAAATGTGCCCAAATACTTAATTTGGTTATTTAAAAGATTATATTTTTTTTTATAATAATCAATATTTCTTAGTATTCACATTATTTTTTACACATAAAGTGAGCAGAAAATACCTACATATCAGAAAAAACTGCCATTCAAAATTACATTGCATTAAGTATAATGACAATATATAGAACAAATATTGAATATATATCAGCATAAATAAATTGAATTGAATATAAACATAAATAAACTTGGACTTGATCAACATTAATAAAAAATAAATTATCCCATTCCAATATGTTTAGATATAAAATCTAAGAATAATTTTTAAAAATATAAAAATTACAAGTTACTTGCTAGTTTTACTGATCTAATTCAGTTTATTGTTTCATTGATTAAAAACATGGTTAAAGATTTTGCACATGTACCATAAACGTATAGGATGAATTATATTTAACAATTATCTTTAATTTTATTTTCATTTTTTTATTTTATTTTAATTGCGACAACAAATTATTTTTTGCTTGGTTTGTGTTTTTATCATTTTAGTATTTCTTGTACAACTGATAACTTTTATAGGCCGAGAAATAAACTATTCTTGTACATCTTCAACTAAGTCTTGAATAAATTGACGTATACCTATAGAAAATACACGTATACTAACTACATTTACAGTTACAAATTTGTAAAAATGACAAGGTATCGATTGTAAAACATAAAATATTATAAATTACATTCACCGACCCCCTGTGAGAAGCAGGGTTGACATATGCAGACTTCTTTTCATCTGCGAAACCACACAGATATACTTAATTTAGTTGCGTTGTAGTAGACAAGCTTATTTAATATTTTTAGAACTACCTAACATTTCAACAGTTAGATGTAGACTGATAAGCAACAAAACATTTTTAACCTTTTCTTCTTTGTAAATGGTTACACTGATCTCTAAATGTGTTAGAAGAATAGCCGCATGCAATTCCAATTTTGACATTTTACAGAGACTTGTATTTCTTGTCTTGGTCATTTTACAGTTTCTAGGTCCAGTTTTTTATCAACATCTGCAGGCAACTAGAATGTGATACGATACTGAATTTATCTGGTTTTGATAGACATATATTGAGTAAATCTACTCACAAATTTTGAAATAAATAAATGCTCATCTGCGCTCATCTTAGGCTCTTTTATATAATAAGTCTTGCAATTTTCTTGTTATCTTCTTTATTTCCAGGTGTGAATGCGAGAATTATTTTTTATTTATTTTTTAGATTTTCATGAGCATAAAGTTTAAATTTTGTCACTTTTGTTCAAATTCTAAATTAATTTTTATATCAGATTTTTTATCTCAAAAATATTACAAACTTTTGTTCAATAGTGATAAAGTTTCCCCTATATTCTAATGAAGAATGACAACAATGTTAAAAGTATAGGCAGAGTCATCGTCACTTTCATTTTCACCATTAGAATTTAATTTTATTCATTTAAAGGTAGATATGCATCCTCAATCATTTGCATTCTCAATCATTTTCAGATAATAGTTGCTAACATTCCAAAGCTCTTTTGATAGTAATTATAAGACGTCGGAAATCTTATCTATACTTTCAATAAACGCAGAATCAAAGCAACCGTAATACTACTTCTAAGTATTTGTTTTAATTTTACACTACAATCATCCATTCTTCACATCAAGAATATAAGATCTTGTTTAAAAAATTTCACTATCCATTTCCAATTATGCCTATTAGAGGAATTAAGGCAGATATACTTTCTCATTATTTCCAAAAAGATTTATCTCTATTTCATCATATATGCGTAAAAATTTATTACGGGTCAAAGTTACCCGCTTCGCGGTTCTAGGTATAAGTAGTTATAACTGAAAAAATATTTATGTTATTTGACGAAAAGTTGTTGATTACCTTAAAATATTAAAAGTCAGAAAAGGAAAATTTTTTTCAAAGAATTCTTTTCGAGCGGTGAGATTCATCGATTTGGGTCAAATTGACCCGTTCCGCGGTTCCAGTGTTAAAAATGACTCAGAAAAAACGCAATTTATCCTTTGAAAACATCCTCAAACTTTCAATGAGGATCACTTCGGGAGATTCTGTTCAAAATAATCTTTTTGGCAGAGTTTTTTTGAAATATATTCTGTCCTTATCAAAAAACTGACCAATGCGTCACATTATATAGTTTTTAAATAAGAGGACCAGTAAACAGGATGCGTACGAGAGCTAAAATGAATTTAAAAATGAGTAAGAAAAAACGCAATTTGTTATACTTTCTCAATTTTTCAATCACGATAACGTCGCGAAATTCTGTTCAAAATACTCTTTTTAACAGCCTTTTTTGAAATATATTCTGTCTTTATCAAAAAACTGACCAATGCGTCACATTATATAGATCCTAAATAAGAGCATCTGCCATTTGGATGCCTTTAGAAACAAAAACAAACAACAACAAAAAAAAAAAATAAAATAAAATAAAATGAGTCAGAATATAAGCAGTTTGGATTTGAGGTTTTTTCTCCAAATTCTAATTTTGTTTAATTTATTTTTGCTATACGAGTTGGTCCTATGAAACACTTGTCAATATAAAAGTTGTAGATATTATTGAGAACATGTAAAATAAATTTAATTAGATTTGATAGTTTAAAAATTGACAAAGTTATGTATTTTTGTCTTTTTCCACCCCCCTTTTTGTTTTCGTTTTTAATTTTTTACGTCGGTAAGAAATAGTTATGTCAAAAACTTGTAAGGACAAAAGGTTTAGATAATTTTGAGAACATTTACACAAAATTTAGTTGGATTTGATATCTTGAGAATTGACGAAGTTATGAACTTTTTCTCCCAAAAAACCTGTTTTTTTTCGCTCCTTGAGCCCATTTTTAAATTTATCAAAAATCTGTCATGCATAAATTTTTGGCCCATTTCTAAGAAGTAATATAAACTTTAAACCGATTCGATATCTATTTTAATTAAGAAGTTATGGCTTTTTTCGGTTTTCACAAAAAACCTCCCTATTTCCACCCGCTTGGACCGATTTTGCCCATTAACGAACTTAGCCGGGATTTTTTACTCTTTGATTGATTTTATGTATCAATTTGGAAGAGATTGGAGCAGAACTTTAGAAGTTATCGTGTCCATAAGAAAGTGATATATATATATATATATATATATATATATAGTACCTGTATCCTATATGGAAACCTTATGGAAAATGTATTTTTTTCACCCCCATGTACAAGTCAGAGGACTCATAAATTTGTGTGTCCACTATTGTCCTTGGACTATTGACTATCATTATTAAAATTAGCGACCTTGTAATTATTCTGGTTTAATTTATATGATAGAAACAAAAAATGTTTACAAGTGTCCATATAAGGAACTACCTATCCCTATTATGGACAAGTGTTTCCTTATTGACTTTTTACACAGTGTGTATGGAAGAACCACTTTTTCAAGGGATTTTAGAGGAGAGGGAATAAAAAAATGTATCTTAAAGTATTCGGAGGAGGAGGAGGACAGTAAATGTCTTCAGAACACGCATTTTCGAAAGGGGAAGATCCTTCTCGGTTTTTACCCTTCGAAGACCCATGCAGAGCCCCTTAGTTACTAATATTATGAAATAATATTGCTGGTTTTCCTTAGCTTTATAGCATCTGTCTGAGAATTTACATCTGTTATTACTCAGTCCTCACGGCATGGACAAATAGAAACTTTTTCACCATGGACAGTAAGTCCCACATAATCCCCATGAACATATCTGCCACATGTGATGCATGGCCGCATGTTTGAAAAAGCAACAATACTGCAAAAGAAACAGTACCAGCTCTCCTTTGTTGAGGAAGTCATACCATTGGTGCCTACGATTTCGCGAACAGATATCCTACAGGCGGGGGGGGGGGGGTCTTCTTTTTATTTTTCTGCAAGGGTTTTTTCGAGGAAGGTTTTGAGGGGATTGTTCAAATGGCATCTTGTCGAACAAAGATTTTACCACTTTGATGCCTTTTCAATTTATTGCTTGGCAACGTAGAATTTTCTTCTTTTTACAGATATAGTCGATGGGGACATAAGCTGTCCATACTGGGAACCGAGCGTAGTTTTACTAAATCTAGTAACAAATGAATAAGGAAAATATGCAATAGCAATCGAAAATATGTTTTATTAGCTTTCTAAAATACTCCAATTTTCAACATTTAATGTAGTTTTACCATATCTAATAAGAATTTAGCTTACAAGTTACTAAGATCAGCACATCTCGAAATAACAGGTTTCCTCTAAATGGCGAACAGCGCGCTTTTTTACACTTTCCAGCCTTAATTATCTTTTCAACTGCTTTTCTTCGCGAAAATGTTGAGCCATCTCTCGATTAAAATTATTACCTTTAAAAATATTTGGGGTGTCCATATTGAGAGCCCTGTCCATATAGGGTACAATTACCTGATTTATATATGTATATATATATATATATATGTAAACTTTTTTTCCTGATGGTAGTATGTTTTTCTTATCAAGGCCAGGCAGTTAGCATACAGTCCTTGTATATACTCATGTATAATTAGTACTATTTTCCAAATATTTAAGTCTCAAACATATAATATACAGTGGCGATCAAAAGATTCCCGCCACCAAAATTTTATCAGTTAATTTGTAACTTTACCCATATGAAGAGGAATCTCAAAGTGATGTTTATACATTTTATTGACATAATAGTTAGGAACTTACTTGTGGAATAACATGGAAATATTAATAATTTTACTTGACAAAATTTAGTACAAAGGAAAACGCATGTTCTCAAAAGTTTCCGGCCACCTTCGCATATTTAAAAAAAATAAATTGTAATAGAAAACTACAGCGATCAACAACATTTATAATTAGTATTTTATAGTATTAGTATTTTATTACCTTTAGAAATAAATTCTACGGCGCAGTAACGTAACATTCATATAATGAATGTTTACGTTTGCCTATGGTACGTTTTTTCCACATTTCTTGCAAATTCTTTGGAATTTTCTGCTGAGTTGGAATATTTATAGTTCGGCAGACGTTTATCAACTTTTTTCCCAAGATTTTCTATTCGATTCATGTTGGGCGTTTGGGCTGGTAATTTCAAAAAACGAATTTTTTGTGCGAAAACCATTGCTTTCCAAGGCTTGCATGCATTCATTATGTCGTTATCCTGTTAAAACAAATAGTTGCGACCAAAATTTTCTTGCAGTAAGGAACAAAATCTTGCAAGATATCTTTATATATTGCATCATTCATCTTGCCGTGGATTTTAAATAACGGACCGACAATTTTTGAAGAAAATACTCCCCACATTGTAACGTGTCCTCTGCCATGCTTCATTGTAGGAATAACATATGTTGAATCACATTTTTTGTTTTTAGGTCATCGGTAGTGTCTGCCATCACTCCCAAAAAAGTTTCAAATTCTATTGATGGAAAAATAGTACTTTTGTGCAGTTTTCATTGTACCAAACTTTTTGTTTTTTGGAAAATGCCAGTCAGTACATTTATATTTTTTACCTACGGAAAAGTTTTGAACACCGACACTTCCATAAAGTTCTTTATCACGTCAGAATCTTGACACGGCAGACCGACTTTGTTCAACAATATTTTCATTTTGTAAATAGCCGTATATTGCAACATTATATGGAATTTTTATGAGTGTCATCAATTGCTTTTCTCTTGATAATTCTGTCAACGAGAATAGTAATTTTTTGAAGCCTTCCGGACTTCACAAAGTCCTGAAGATCACGGCCATCTTTATATAATTTTTAAACATCGTTTACAGTTGATTTACCGATCGATAACTTTACCGCAATACTTCGAGAAGATTAGCTCTTTAGTGACAAATTAGTCACTCATTTACGTACAATATTTGTAGAACATTTCAATCTTGAATTTACACTATGCTATTCACGTTGATTCATTCACAAACATGACCAAAAAACACTTTACCGATAGAAAAAAGCTAAGGAATGATGAGAGGCCGCAAACTTTTGCACACGCGAACTTCGAATTCTACCCCTTTGCGTGAAGTGTCTACAGTATCCAATCAAAATGATCACGTGGTCAGATGTCATTCACATATTTCTAACTCTTGAAGCAATTGTGCTTCTTCTTTGCTGAAACTTTCTGGTAAATAAATCAAGGAAACTAACTGGCCGGAAAATTTTGACCGCTACTCTAGACCGAATTTTTATGACATCAGCATGTATTTAAACAAGCTTTCACTAACTCAATGAATACAACACATTTATATGTAATAAACTGTACTATTATAGAAGCAGTATGTAAATTAAAAAAGCAAATTTTCGCACTTTGCGGGTTATGAATAAATATGCGACATGAATTTCTAGCGCCGATAAAAAATTTTTAAACAAAGTGTCCAATAAGTAAAATTACTCATAAAAACCTTATCTTTTAAAAAAACAGAGAGCGCATTATAAAAGACTGAACACAGTAACAGACCGGGAGGCAGAAGCACATACAGTCACTTCATTGAGATCATGGGTAAAAACTAGAATTAATTAAACCTCGATTACCATAATAAATTTAATCGGTTTGTCAATTCATATCTTGGTGAAAAACATTTAAAAACTCGATTTTAGCAGCTGTGTCGATTTACCATTGTGCTTTCCTGCATCCAAATGTATCAAAACATGAAGGACTAAGAACAGTAAAACATAAAGGAAAATCAATGAGACAGCAAGTAAAATCAGATTTTTAATTGTTTTCCAAAAAGATAATAAATGACAGACCAATTGCATTTTAGTGTGGGAATTGTGGTTTAACTAATCCTAGATTTTCACCCATGAACACGGTGAGGTGATTGTTTCTATTGCCGCTTGTCGGTGTGTTATGATACATTTTAAATATTGGTTATTAAATGACAAAATATATTTTTTAAAATTCTGTCATGAATTAGATAATTTATATCCCAATGATTTGGATACATTTTCAGCTAATATTCCTAGTATCAGCCATAATATCATCAATATATCCAATATCAAATATATTTATTTTGCTGCCAGATTATTATATTAAACAGTTATTGAAATAAGATAACGACATGAAAGCAAATTTTATTATAAAGTTTTAGACAAAATAAAAAAAATAAGTGCGTGAACTTTGTCAAAAAGAAGTCACAATAGTCTATTCTAATAAAAGATATTAAATAAAACTTACAAAAAAAAAATAAAGCAATGACATACATTGACAAACAGTCGGTCTAATGTATTAAATGATTGGCGTAGTCAATAAAACATATATTTCCGATGAAGTTGATAAGTTAAGGTAGGGGATTATTTCAGGTTTCATGTATGAGAATAGGAAAAAAAGTATTAAGATTAATATAATCAGTGTCAAATATCAGGTATAATTAACTACTATTATCGTTATAAAAGATTATTTATTTAAAGGAAAGCAGTGTATTTTCGATGTGAACTTTAAAAGATAAAGATTTAGTAGGTATAGTTTACATAACAGATAATTTTTGAAATTTCTGTCTTTGTTATTCACTTTTTATTTATAGCAACTTACATTATGTTAAAACTGACAACGCATTACAATATTTTTATAAACTGTCTATTATTGTTTGTTTCAAAGTATAGTGAATAAATTACATACCGAGTATTCAAAACATAATATACGAACATTGAAATTCATTTACTTATGAATGACAGCAAATAAGTTAAAATAACAGGTCGTGTTATAAAAGAAATTCCTGCCAGCTCGGCCTACAGGCGGAAATAGAATTCGAAGCTAAAATTAATTTCATCAATAATAACTAAATCAAGATTAGAAATAAACTGAATTTCTTCACTAAGAATGAATTTTAGAAACCTAAACTTTTTGTGAAATTTATATTTACAAGCATATATACATGCGTGTGTATGAAATAGATTTAAAAATAACGAAAACAAATTCAGGGTCCCAAAAATGTCAAAACATGCAAATATTACCGTAGTCGGGTTTTTATCATGTTTCAATACGTTTGGGTTTTTATCCTGTTTCAATGCGTCTTTTCAAAATCACATGACATTACATATTCAACTAGCGAAAAGTATTATATATATCCAATATGGCGCAATATTCAAATATTTAATAATTTTTCACATTATTTATTTCATTTTCGGTTTTCGTGTGGAAATCTTGCTGTAGGATAGTTATGGCAAAATTTTCAATTTTATTTATTAATTTTTTCTAACACAAAGCTATTTATTTCATTCTAATTTTCTGGGGGGAATTTTTGAATAGAAATGTAATTGTTGTGGTAAGAATTTTATTCTTCTTTTTTAATTATTGCCAACTGCTATAATGAAAAATGTTTATTTTCTACTTTTATTGTTCTGCAAGTGCTCATTTTATCAGAACCATATTAGAGCGGTGTTCAAATTTTTTCAACCTTCCCTATTTCCACCCCTTTGGGCCGATTTTACCTATTTGCAGTGCCCAGCGATATATTAACCATTTCAATGTATTTCGCGAGCTTGAAGACGTAATTGTAAATTTTATCGCGCGGACAAAATTTAGTACGTACACACAAATATATATATATATATATACACACATAAACTTTCTAGAAAGGTTGTGGTTTCGGGTACTTGGGGTTATATAATGAAAAATTATGAAGAATGTTTTCAAAAATCGTTTCATGGTAACGATTGGAATAGATTTTGATTTATTTTGATCTATTTTGTTAACTTCAGCTATAAAAATGTTTTGAGACTTTAATTGAGATATACGAAGACAGATTTTTTTTTGTTTGTTAAAAATCAAGTGTGATTGTTGAGAAGTCTCACGTCCGTGAACTTGAATTTCAGGAAGATAAAAGTTTGTAAAAATACAAATTTGCTTATTTTAATATGCTTAACATATGCAAATTGTAAAACCAAAAAATAAATTTCTTTTCCTGAAAAGACTATTCATTAAAACTATTTTAATTGAATGTTCCTCACATGCATTAACCTCTCCTCTATGATATTTAAAACACAATTCCGTGAATAAATAAATATATATATATATATCTTTTTATTTATGAGTAGAAAAGGTAAAATTTAGTAGGACCATTGTTTATAATTATTTGTTGTAGGTAAAAGTTTGATTTAAAAATGAAAAAAGAAAGGAAATGCAAAGTTTTGGAATTGAAAAATACTTTTGTTCAAAAGATAGACTTTCTGGAAAATGACCCAATATATTATAATACAAGGGAAGAAATAGATTGTTTTTGTTCTGCATGATGTATATTCCAAACAGAAAATGAATTCGATGATTTAATAAAAGGGAATTCTTTCATTCTTAATTTTTGAGTTATTAAAATAATGATTATGTTTAACACAAAATCCAAAAATTAGTAAATTTAATTAAAATCTTTGTGTTCTTCATGAAACTATTTTCTTCTTTTGCCAGGCTTTTATCAATTTTAATCATTCTGGCATCACAAACATTAACTTTATTAAAAATAGACTTCTTCTTAATTTCGCGAAATACATTTCTCAAGCTAGTTTCTTTCAGAAAAGAAATTTTTAATCAAATGTGGTTTATATTAATTACATTAAGTTCAGTCTTAGATGTATTTTTTACATTGCGTTTTGTTTTGCTAGAACAGTTAATTTATTTTATAAAAATTTAAAGAAGACGAAAAAGTTATATTTTTCAGGACAATTTAAGTTTTTATTTATTTTTTATCACAATATTATATAATTTTGGCTATAAGATCGTGGAAGATATTAAAATTATTAGAAAAGAATTAAATAATTTCGTATTTGGAATAAGAACTTAGTAAAAAAAAAAAAAAGCTTAATTTGATTTAGTTGTTAATACAGCTTTTGTTTGTCATAAATATTTTTTCCCCGCTGATTATTTAATGTATTTTTATTTTATATAGTTGTATTTCTATTTTTATGTAAGCTAAAAAAGTTAGCCTATATAAGTAAGGATACTAAACTAAGTGTTAATAATACGATTATAGTTTCGCAAGTAATTGGAGCTTTTATTTAAATACAACATTTAAGGAAAAATTTCTATTTTTTTTAATTTACCGTATTTACTCATGTATACCGCGCATTCATGTATAAAACGCACCCCTAACTTTAAAAGGTAAAATGACGATTTTCTAAAATTTCGTATATAACTTGCACCATAATGTAATATGCAAGTAAATGAATAGCCAAAGGAATTTAAGTAAAGAAAGCCGAAACAAACATTACGTTAGGCTAGGAAACAAGGTGAAAATACATTTTTGGACTTCGGGTATGGAGTGCATGACGGGGGGTAGGAATGCGTACCGGCAATGAGAATTGCTAATTAGCATTTAAATAACGTCACTAGCAGTTTTGTATAAAAAAGTGCAAATAGTGATATAAAGATGCAGAAATGCTTCTATTAAGTAAGATTTTCCTAGTTTTAATGCCTTCTTTGATCACATTTCTTAATTCATATGCATATCGTGTGATTGCTTTCAGCAGTAAAAAGTTATTCCTTGTATAACGGACACCTATGAGTCTTGGCTTAATTTTTTGAAAAAAAAGTGCGCATTATACACGAGTGAATATGGTATATAGGCTAATTCTAGGATAGATGGTCATGGAGAAGAGAAGGCCAGTTTAAATATTTCCATATCTGGATCATAGATTGCAGTATAAACTTCGTTGATAGAAATGTTTTAACGAGTTCATTTATTACGACGTGCAGTGGTGTGTTTCTATTACAAAAAGAAAGTAAAACTTTAATGTTTATTTAATTTAGTAGTAGAAAAATTTTGTTAAACTGTGTATCTGAATGTTTTGTAGCACATACATCATGTTTATTTCTACTGTACTGACTTCTGAGGCACGTATACTATCAAATATTTGCTTCAAAGCCTAAAACAAATACATAAAATGGCAAAGTGACGATTTAAAATGAGTGGTCATTGGATTTTCATTTATACGATAGATGGTGTCATTGGATTTTCAATTATAGGATAGATGGTCACATGAAATTGAGTAGAAGTGATAACGTGCTTAATGAATAGTTGAAAACTATACGGAGAGGGCATTTTATCTATATATAAATAAACCGCAAACTGTGGCTTCTTATACAACGCGTTGAGGCCCCTGTTCTCGCTTGAGAGAACGCTCGCGAGCTAATGCTATTCCTCTGGGGAAGTATTTTTTAATAACTCTTTCGCATTTTGACATTTTTGAATAATTATTTTTGCATTGATAGCTGAGGTGCATGCCGACAGCGCACCTTTTTTACTTTTTCGATTTTGGTTGCAGATATTTTTTAGAAAGTTAGTTTCACTTTCAAAACCGGTTTCGAAACTGTAAGTGGTTTAAAAAAATATATCTGCAACCAAAATCGAAAAAGTAAAAAAGGTGCGCTGTCGGCATGCACCTCAGCTATCCAATGCAAAAAAAATTATTCAAAAATGTCAAAATGCGAAAGAGTTATTAGAAAAATGCTTTCCCATAGGAATAGCATTAGCTCGCGAGCGTTTCCTCGAGCGAGGACAGAGGCCTTAATCAGAAAATCCATAGAGATCACGATATTAAGAAAAGGATGAAGAAAAATTTAGCATTGAGATGATTCACACAACTATAGACAATAGATTACGCCAAATACTACACTAACAAAAACGAAAAATGAGGGGAAATTTGAAATTTCGGCCAAAAAGTTAATGAATTTGTATTATTCTGAACTGATGATGGCAAAGAGTAGATGAAAACGTTTCTCAAATTGAAAAAATTGGGAAATGAATATTATCTGCTATGATTGAAGGGCAAAATAATGCATTTTTATTTTAACTCTTGTATATCCAATGAAACAGATGTATATTCATAAAAATTGTACTAAATTTCGAATTTATATAATAATAATAATCATTTTCGAACTTTGACGGTATCTTTTAAATGTTTCTTACGAAGAATGTGTTTCATGAAATAGTGCTAAAATTATTAATTTTAACTAAAACAGTACGAAATACTATTCTTACAGATTGTATATCCATACAGCAAAGCTGAGCTCAGCTTTGCTTTTTCTAGCAGTCTAGATCTTGCAATGAATAAAAATTTCGATACTAGTTTCGAAGCGGATGTTTGCTACATTTTCATGCATTATTTGTGCATTTCTCAACGTTAGTTTTTTATCTTTATACCTTTTTGCACAAAGGTTTTATTTGCTATTTTTATACATCACAAATAAATCCTTTCAAAACCTGGTACATTAGAAAACTTGTTAAATTAAAATTTTAGGCTTTAAGAAGATAGTGGTGCAAAGTTACTGAATCTTCTGTTTCAAGAAAGAGTTTCAAGAAAGTTTTTAAAATACAATTGCTGAAGTAAAACAAGTTGAAAATTGCACGTGAAACGTAGCAAATGAAGTGCGTTCGTATGATAACGAAATTTTAAAAATATCACTCTCATATATCAATCTCATAAAATTGTAAATATTTGATTACAATTAAAATGCGCACCAAACAACGTTCTCCCTACACCATTAGTAATGGGATACTTTTGTGTGGCCTTGTAAATCAATAATAAATGTTCTTTGCACAACAGATTATGCGAAATGTATATTATAATATATACTTTATAGAAGCATATCAATTTTATTATGTTCGAATGACTGCACTGTAAAAAAAAATCTGTAAAGGTACTACACTTTATCTAGGAAACTGGGATTCCAAGAACTTTTCCTGTAACGGTAACAACAAAAACTCAAGTTCTAGAATCGGTTACATGGATTTTTCCTGTTATCGTTACATGAAAAGTTCTTGGAATCCCAGTTTCCTAGAAAATGTTTAGTACCTTTGCAGATTTTTTTTACAGTGTGTAACACCATTAAAATGCATTTAAAACATTTTCCCCATTCACCGTAATGTGACAGAATACTTTTGATTGTCCCTGTAATTGAACTATGCATCCGATTTTGAAGAAATTTGAAATGACTCGACAAAATTATGTAATAATTATGAATTTTAAATTTCATATGATTAAAATGCCTTTGAAACTTTTCCCCATTGACCGAGTATTACGGTATATTTTAAATTTCAAGAGATTCGGTTGGGTACTTTTTGCGTTGATATATGCGGACGGACGGGCGGACTGAACGACAACTATAGGTGATACGTATTTACATAATTACGAACGTACCTAAAAAATAGTTTTAAATAATTTGAGAAAAACTAGAAAAAATTTCATTGACATTATACAATTTAATAAACATATGCAGAAAAAAGCTTAAAAAATAAACTAATAACTTAACATAAACAAAAACAAACATTTTGTGCATTGAAATTTTGAATAAAAAGAAAAAAATTCGAGAAAATTCGATTTATCAGTGTTTGTAAACATTTTGCGTTCCTTAATGTAACTAACGCATATTCATAATCATGTTTTGCCACAGATGACAACCCTCAGTAGCCAAACAATATTGGGTCAATATTGGTTGCATCTTGCAGCAATATTGGCATATTGGCGTATTACTGGTCTGAAAGATTGCTCCATTATTGGGGTGTTTACATTTTGCCCTTATTTAGCCAATATTTGCTGCATATATTATGCCAATATTGGGGTTTCTTTGAAGGTATTGCCAATATAGTACTAATATTGGTTAAATATTGGGGTTTCATTGGCAATATTTCCAATATAACGCCAACATTTGCACAATATTATGAATTCGTTGTAAATATTTCCAATGAAATGCAAATATTTAATCAATATTGGCGTTTTATTGGCAATATTTCCAATAAATGAAATATTGGCGCAACGGTCGACCAATATTGGTTTGATACTAGGAATGTTGAAGTTTGAATAATAGTTATGGCATTTTCTTCTATATTTTTATGAGGTATAGAATATAACGTGATTATCGTGGGATAAATCTGTAAGATTTTTTTTGAAAAATTATAGGCGCCAAAAAGAGAAAGGGCACGATATGCATTGATTCCTTAATTATGTGTCTTCTTTTCCAATTAATAATTAAGTATACCCGTGCGAGAGAAATATATGAAACTTTTTATTATATTAGTTGAACGATATGAATAATAAAAATATAGAAATATTTATTATGAGACAGCTAGAATAAAATTTTGCATAAATCATTGATCATAACAAATGTCTTCGTATTGTATTTAAATAAAATAATTTGTACCAATTATCCTTTAAGGAGGGGCTGTGACAGCATTTGCCCGGGCTTACATGTATTCTCAGATCGACACTGAGCGATCCCCTGCGTAAAGATTAATTACCTTCACCAGTGTTTAAGAATAACTATTGAAAAAAATGTTCTGTCCTACATGAACAAAAGCAAAGGTCAATCCATTTCAAGTAGTCCTGAAAATATAAAAATGGTCGCTCGGCCATTTTTAAAAAATCTGAAATTATTTGTAAAACAACCCTAACATGACGGAAGTTCAAAATGACCGTTATTTTTAATTTGACTATTTTTTGTTTTTGCATGGCGGCCATCTTTGTTTCATCGTTTTCAGCGATTTTCTCAGATACTAGGATACACAAAATTGTAAATATCTTGTCTTTTGTTTTCCCAATTGAAATGGGGTTTGCAGAATTTTGTTTAGAATAAAATAGGTAAATGTACGGTTGTAGAATAGTTTTGAAAAATAAATTTTTACAGGTGAAATTTTAGCACAAAATTCAAGATTTTTTCCAAAATCTATCCGTTTGCAAGAGGAAATTTTTCATGTAAGGAAAACTTTCAACCTTACACATTTTTTTCTACAAATAGGTCAAAAGTGCGTGTACTCACACATCAAGTCACTGATCTGGGAGTTGATTTCTTTTTGCGAAAAAATTCCGAAATTCGTCAAAAATTTCAAAAATCGCACTTTTTAGGCTTTGATATCTCTGGTGGGGCACGAGATAAAACTCTGAAATTCTGGCCTTTGATAGTATTGTGTAGTAAGTAGTGTTATGTATAAAAAATTTAAAGGAGATTTGACTACAAGCTGAGATATGACATGGACAATATGTGAAAACAATACTGCCAAACTATTGTAACCTACTATGTAATTGTTCAACAAGATTGTCAACCTTACACAATTTTTTTACAAATAAATCAAAAGTGCGTGTACTCATACACCAAGTCCCAGATCTGGGAGCTGATTTTCTCTTTGCGAAAAAAATTCCGAAACTCGTCGAAAATTTCAAAAATCGCACTTTTTAGGCTTTGATACCTCTGGTGGGGCACGAGATAAAAATCTGAAATTCTGGCCTTTGATAGTACTGTGTAAAAGCATTATGTAAAAAAAATTTCTAGAAGGAGATCTGACTATAAACTGAGATACGGCGATTAAAAAAATGTTAAGAAATGCTATTACGAGTATATAAGGAGAAATGAGATTAGTCTCTTTTATTACAATATTTACACAGAAAATATCGTTTGTTGAAAACAGTTACATAATAAACATTTAATTTACGAAGATACTATATATGCTCAACAAAGAGTTTAACACTATTTACGAGAGATATTATGATTTCGACTAGTTACTGTTGTCAGTCCATTAGGCTGTTCTTTCTCAAAAATTTTTTTGAAGCCACCCAAGTCTTGTTATCCCTTGTTAACTTGAATGAAGTTCTCTAGATTTAATAATTGAAACCATGTCAACTCGATCAGTTGCAATTCATTGTCTGTAATTTACTTTTCCTGAAATGTGTTCCGAGTAAAATTGTTACAATAGCATTTCTAGTAGGTTTGTTCATCTGGACAAATAGTGCATTGGCTTAGCATACATTCTGAATTATTTAAATCACACAGAAGCATTTGAAGAAGATATTTGTAATCAACATTTAACTTTGTACCATAAATAATTAATTTAAAATTTTGAAGGTATGAACACTTACATAGTAGGTTACAATAGTTTGACATTATTGTTTTCACATATTGTCCATGTTTATCTCGTGCTCCACCAGAGATATCAAAAGCTAAAAAGTGCGGTTTTTGAAATTTTTGACGAATTTCGGAATTTTTTTCGCAAAGAGAAATAAGCTCCCAGATCTGGGACTTGGCGTATTACTACACGAACTTTTGACCTATTTGTAGAAAAAATTGTGTAAGGTTGACAGTTTCCCTTGCATGAAAAATTTCCTCTTGCAAACGGATAGATTTTGGAAAAAATCTTAAATTTTGTGCTAAAATTTCACCTGTAAAAATTCATTTTTGAAAAAATTTTTATCGTTGTATATTTAGCCTATTTTATTCTGAACAAAATGCTGCAAACCCCATTTCAATTGAGAAAATAAAAGACGAGATATTTACAATGTTGTGTATCTTAGTATCTGAGAAAATTGCTGCACACGATGAAACAAAGATGGCCGACATGCACAAACAAAAAATATTAAAATTAAAATAACGGTCATTTTGAACTTACATCATGTTAGGGTTGTTGTACGAAAAATTTCAGATTTTTCAAAAATAGTCGAGCGACCAGTGCTGGACCACTTGAAATGGATTGACCCAGCATCAAATACTTACATTTTAAATTTGCAAGTTGTCTGCATTGCACATCTGCGTTGATCTGTTTCACTGCAATGTTCTGCGAAAATAATTGCATACTTTTTTTAATTATATAAAACAAAATAATAGAATGAGGAGCTATAAGTCCCTGTATATTGCATTCATGCTTTAAAACATGGACTATTTATCATTTTTAATATCATGAAATAAGTAATAATAAGGAATGTTTCCAAGAAATCCGTATATTTTTTTCTTCTTTTGAAATAAAAGAACACAAATGAGTACTGTAGGGTAATTTTAATACCCGCATTATTCTATAAAAGTATTATTGGATTTCAAATATGTAACTATTTCATTTCATTTGATGCAACTGAAAATGGAACTACAGAAACTCCCGATGAGAAATGTTTAAAACGCGACAAAAAAGCAACAACGTTAATTAATTTATGCATAGAAGATTCCGAAATTATTCACGACAAGTAGGAAACCACGGCAAAGGGAACATTTGATAAACTTAAAGTTATTCACGATATTATGAATTTATCTAGTAAGATTTTCTTATTCTCTTCTTTTCAAGTAAGATTATCCATTAAGATTATTGCGAAAAGTATACGCTACAAAAATGCTAGAAGATTGTAACATAGATGGCCATATTGGTGATATCACCTTGGAACCATATAGCTCTGGGATGGAGGAATACTCGGTTGTTTTTGCCGAAACGTTATATCAACCGCAACAATTTTCGCTTTGAAAGATTTTGGATCTTTCTATTTGGTCCCGAATGCCTTTATACAGGGAAATCCTTCTGATAAAGTTGTAGAACATTGCATATATTCGTTTAGGAATATTTCTGTAAAAAAAAGTTCACGAAGAAAATGACCTTATGTTGAATACTGTCTTCGTAAAACTTGTACATATGCGTACGTAGACAAACCTTTTTCGAATTCATTCTCGAAAAACACAGATTACGAGCTCTTGGTCGCTATATATAATAGCGTAATATTTCGTGCGGGGATTTCGTCTGATATGTGTTCTATTGTTATTTCTTTTGCAATGTTCTTTTGCAATGTGTTTTCATGTAATGTGCTTAATAGAATTTTTAAATTCGTTTAATAATTCGATAATAATATGCAAATTATTTAAATTTACAGAAAATTATTGAAATTTACAGAAATATCACATGTGATTACAAAAAAAATAAAGAAATTAAATTTGTGGTTTATATATAAGTTGTGGTTTACAGATGTTAAATTAAATAAGATTAAAATTAAATATTAAGTATGACTATCTTAACTTGAAGATTTAATTATATTTAGGAAAACCACTGAAAAAATAATTTTTAGAAGAAAAATAACATTTAAATATATTATAATTACATTTTGAAATATGTGAATAAAAATTATAACAGTTTGGAAATAAATAAATAAATATTTTTATAGCAAAATTTTAATTAAAGATAATTTTTAATTTTCGCTTAGTACATTTTTTAAAACTGAATAAATAATGAATAAGAATTATACTTCGAATATTTTACATTCACATTTTTATATTAGTTTAAATATTTAAAACTACCGATAGTTTTAGCGATAAAAAGTAAAGATAATGATAAGCTTTGATTTTGTCTTTTTAAAAATGATGTTCATGTAACGATTGAAGAAGGTAAGGAAGAGAAATACTTTTTTGTTAAGAAATCTAAATGTCATTTACTAAAAATAGTAAAGCACAGTTTATGTTTATCTAATATTAATGGAAAACTATCTTAAAAATACCAATTAGCAAATCTTTATATTTAAAAATGACAGTTAATCATTAAGAATATTTTTCTCACGTAAACAGCGAAATCTGTGATACAGTTGCTTTTCAATGGAAAGTAGGTCACTCCTGTCAATTAATTTCTATTTAAGAGTTCGTGTATATTTGCCATTTTCTATTTATTTGATATAAGATAAAATTCTTTAATTACATTTGATGTTTTTATAATATCGTAATTTATAAAAATGTGTTGTTAATTGCATTCACTTCGACAGTTAATTATTTAGTTTGTTATTTGACTAAAGACAAAATTTCTTTAAAATATGATGAGAAATTGTTTTCTGAAGTATTTTTAGAGAATTTTGTTATCTAATGTATATTTTGTATTCATAAATTAAAAAAACACCTAAAATAAACCCAAGAATAAAATAAATCTCCTCTGACGTATCGTTTTTCATACAATTATTTTATGTCATCTTTTAATTTATGCGTGAAGTGTATGCTGTATAGCAACGCAACCTACGAACACTATTTTCTTTAGTATTAAAATTTTATGGCAAAAGCATCTCGACCTCAGTTTATGAGATAGTAATGGGTGGTTTGGTTGAGATATAGAAATTGCTCATAGATTTAGGAGAAAAAAATCCAGGTTCCGATTTCTTGGCTAACTTTGACCTAGCTTCTTGAGACCACAGGATTTATTTATATATTTTTTAACTTCAAATGTGAATTTATATTAACAAACTGATATCCGAGAAAGATTTAAAATATAAAAAAGATATCCCTTATTACAACAAAAAAAATAACATTTATTCATACAAAATTATAAAATGAATGCATTGCGGGTATAATTCATGAACTAATCTGTAATGCCAACTTATTTCGTTTAAATATAAGAACACATGTCAGTTAAACTCGAAGTTCCAATATAAAAACTCATGTAACTTGATTAGAAACATTTTTAAACTTCGTAACAATGAATGTACTTCTGACGCATTTTTAAATAAATGTATTACACACATTTACAATTATACATATAAATTAACGTAAATAAGGCAAATTGTGTACCTTAAAATTTCTCCTTTAGTTAATATAACATTACTCACAAAAATATCTTTTTTTCCATAACTTTATTTTTATTTTTGTTTATTTATTTATTTACTTATTGTACGATACGAATTATTTTCTTATTGAACAATTTTTAATTTTGTTTTTAAATTGCATAATGTGAAACTTCTTTGTTTCTTTTCCATTCTTAGCATAGTACAAATATAAATTTCACTACAAAGGAGCTTTTAAAAAGAATATTTCAACGTGAATGATCTTATATTGAAAGATCTTATATATAATTCATAGACATTCATGAAATCTTTATTCATTGAAAATGATAAAGCGAAATGTAGTGCGATTGTATGCCATAAAACATTCTGGAATGCCAAATTATTTCGTAGAAGTATAAGTTCTTTTTATTTTGTCAAAGGAAATAAAAATTCCTTTTCGGAAGCTTATGTAACTTACATAGTAGTATTTTTAATTTTCGGAGGCCTTAAAGTACATTATATTTGATAAATCAGTATCAAATGTAATGTATTAGATTAGTTTTGCATACAATTTAAGGGGACATAATAACTTGAAATTGGTTAAAAATCGATTTTTTATTAGCTTAAATTATATCTACACATTTCAACAATGTAGTGGTGTAGAAGGTATTAAAGATTTTATGCGCAAATTAATCATACTATTTTTGAAAATGAAATCTTTAAACTGATTTTTCTTTGTTCAAATTTTTATAACTTGTTTTTTCAATGAATAATAACTATTTTTTTCTAATTTACATTGACGTTTGCTTTTTTTCTTATTTATTATCCATGGTATATTTAATATTTTAAAGCATGGATTTAACATTAAAATTTATAGTTATTAAAAAAATATATCTAAATTGTGAGTTTGTTGAAATTACTTCATATTTTAATATACACGGGAGAGAAAAAAATTAATAAAAGTGAAATATAATACAGCTAAAAATCCATGCACAATTGTATGTATTATATCCTAATAAATGTGGAGAAGAAATAGAAGTAAAAATATTCAAACTTATAAAGTAGTAAGGATTTTTAACAATTTAAAAAAAATAATTTTAGTTAATTAGATGTTCTACAGACTTAATAAAAAATTATTAAATTTTTAGTAATAAGTATTGTGCAAATATTATCTAACACTGAAAAAAAGTTTCAAAGGCACCGTTCTTAACTTACAAAGGTTTTACGGTATTTAAAAAAATTACAATTACTATGATGACATTCTTACTCAACAAAAATATTTTTATATAGCTTTATTTTTTATCATCTTTTATTTATGTATTTATATATTTATTTTATTTATGTATTTACTTACTTTACTTTAAATGCGAAGGAAAATTTTCTCATACAGTTTACAACGGATAGAGAACGGAAGACACGGAAGTATCATTTCGAGGACTTGTAAAACTGTTATTATTTGAGTTAATTATACGATTTAACAAAACTTTTATGAAAATATTTATTGAAATTACAATGAATCTATCCAAATGTATTTATAAAAATAAATTAAAAGTTAGATACTATTTTGCTTGAGATATAAAATTATAGTAGGGTTTAGAGGAACAGGTTGATATCAATTTCCTTTTATGAAGAATATTTCAATTCATAACATCGTATAGTCTTCAAAGATATATAGTGAATATCGTGCTACTTCGTATTTTATAAATTATTTGGTACTGTCAAAATATTTCCTAGAAGTACATTTACGTTTTATTTTGTTAGCGAAAAAAAATTCATTTCGGAATCTTATAAACGTAGAAACTTTATACATCGAAAAAGGAATTGATAAATAATGAGCAGAATTGCAATTTAACTATTTATTGTAGATACACAACTATAGAAATTTTTTTTTCTTTTAATGAGATTTTTTATATGTGATCTTTAATGTTAGTTCTTGTTTGTTTTGAGGATATTTTCCGAAAGAAATCGCTATAATAATTAAGTATGCATACATATTTAATAATTTTAAAATGGCTAATTATACGTACATTATGGATTATAAATATTTTAATTTATGTGAAATTTAAACTCATAAATCATAAACAGAATAAAAGTGCATGTATATATACATTGCCCAAAACATTTAGGGAAGCAAATAGTTTTGCCGAAATTACGCAAATACTTATACTGTTGAATAACATAAACTAAATCATCCGTAATTTAAAGCCTAGCAGGAAATGGAAGAAAAAACTTCATATGCAAATCCAATTCATGACGTCAAAACCAGAAAAAGAAAATAAGAGCAGAAATCGGATCGTTGCAAAAGTCTGTTTCACTGCCTTAACTGTGAAATTCGATAGTTCAACATACTATTTTTTTTGAGAAAGGGTTTCAAAATGTCTAAATAACGTAATTTGATAGAATCCATGACATGGCGTATAATGGCAGACATGAGTCCGAGTAAGCATAATGAAGAGTTGCGGTTCTTATTGGAGTCTTATACGCTTAGACGTGTCGTTGCAAGTTTGTGGTATAGATTCCAAGAAACGGTGATTGTTAGAAGTCAACCAGGGCATGGTCGGCCACGCACCCTCCAGCAACTGATGACCGGTGTATACTGTTAACACCTCGTCGAAACAGAACACAGAATGTTACTCAGCAGCAAAGACCGTTGCTCTTAGCAAGAAGACGAAGGGTATCCCGCCAAACAGTACGTAATAAGCTTCACCAGGGAAGACTCTATGCACGTAGGCCAAAGATCTGCATTCCATTGACCTAAAGCCACAGAGGAACTGAAAAAGATGGGCTGCTGAACACGAGATTTAGAGCAACATTATTGGAGTTAATTATGTTTACTGACGAATCCCAATACATTCAGGAGTATGACACCCGACGTGTTTTGGTATGGAGGGAATGTGGCACTTAAAAAAGCCCTACATTCGTTCGTGAAAGGTAACTATACACACTAGATGATTTGGTGATGTGGGGTGGAATCAGTATAGGTAGACGTATTGACCTGCATATCATATGGAATTGTACTTTGATGGCCCAAAACGTATGCAGACGAGATATTGAAACATCATGTAATTCTTTGCTGAGTAATTGAGATTCCTTTGTTTTCCAGCGTGATTATACCAGACCGCAAACAGCATGTTTTGTGGTGAACATACTTGACGCTGAAACAATACTGCGTATCGAATGGCTAGCGTGCTCTCCTGACCTAAATCCGATCGAGTATGTTTGGGATATTCTTGGACGACGCATTGCTGCGAGACTGTGGTCTTCTTTTACTGTCTGAGATATTGCATTTTTTGAAGAGTGGAACAGTATTCCCAAAAGTCTTGTCGATAACATCATCGCATCCAGCGAAAACAGACGTGCAGCACTCTTAGCTGTCTGAGGAAACTACACACAATATTAAATAGTGCTTTATTTCTAAACAATACTTTTTTACCATCTACATGTTATCAAATTGTAGCCCTAATCATCATGGCTTTCCCATCTTTTCAAAGACTTAAAGCTTAATAATATTTTTTTTACGTTTTTCGCATTGATACGCGTGTACTATCCATTTTATGCCAATACATGGCTGTCTCGCACGGTTTACTTAACTTCTTTCCTTTCTGCCCTAATTTTTTGTGCAGTCTATATATATATGTAAGGCAATAAAATCACCGAGATATTTTATTAAGTACTTTGGTATCTAATTAAAGTTAATGGTAGCTATAACATACAGGTGTGACACAAACTCTGACACAAAATCATGGGTATAATTGTTAGTGATGTGGGGCAGAAAAGTGAATATTCATGTAATAATCAAAGAAGTTTTCAGTATTTTTAATGGTGTGCAACAAATTAAAAAAAGAACTTTCGATTTTATCTAATTTATTTTATGATTATCAATGACAACCATCGAAATTTCATCTCCGTGATAGAAAAAATTTTCTATTCATCCTGTGCATTTTTAATAGATATACATCTATGGGAAATAACATTTATATGAAACTAATTAATTTTTCAATTTATATTTCACCTTAAAAAATTAATTATGAAAATTGACTTGTAATAAAAATATTTTTGTAAATATCTATACATTACGAATATTAAATGTTCGTACTTTATGAAATTTATTACATACAAATTTCCTTTCTAAAATGTATCACCGTTCCTATTTTATTAAATTTTATATACTTTATTAAAGTTTATATTTTAAATAATGTTTCATTCATTTTGTTTACTTAAATTTATTTTTTCAAAATCATATATATTGTGATATTGTGGAATATCGCGAGTATAGTAGTGATTTTTCGTGAATGTATTTCCCGAAAAAAAAAAAAAAGATTTTTTTTTATGAAGAGGATTTCGTTAATTTCTTGAGACATTCCCAGTGCATATCGACCAGAATCCAATGAGCATTACAGCTATGACTGAATAAATGCTATTTAATATAGCGGTGAACCAGATATATACTAATACAGTAAAATCCCTGCCATCCGAAAATCGGCTTAATCGAAAGACCTTAAAATTCCTTAATGTCTTTTTTAAATGTGAAAAGTTTTATTGTCAACATTATTTTTACCTGTACCAAATGACACTGTTCAATACATTTTGATTTATGATTACTATTTTATTTAATTTTTTTTTAACATTAACAATGGTATGGTTGTTTTAGTTGAAGGGTGTCATTGGACGCCGGTAGAAATAATGTAAAAAAGTATGTTCTTTATGCAAGAAATAAACAAAGTCAACTTATTTTTTATGGATCATTATTATTTCATTTCAGTTTGCGATGTGAAATTTTTTCCGGTGCACGTTTCTTTTCATTCATTAGTTATAAAAATTACAGTTTGTATCTGCTGTCTGCAACTCAGTGTTGCGTGCACTTCTCTCTGCAGAAAACCCGCTCTTCGCATGTTTTATAACTGAACTCCTGTTACATCACTATTGACAGTCACCTTCGATTTTGATAAATAACTTATCGCCTTGCTATAGGTGCGACTGTGGTTTTACATTCATGGTGTTTTGAATACGGTAATACAACATTTTTATTGCAACGATGTTCTAAATTACGAACACAACTTTTTATCAAACAATTTTTCGTCATAAGTCTCCCAATGATTCGAAAATTCCTATGGAACCGCGGTTATCCGAAAATATCGAAAAAGTTTGATGAGTGGAAGCATAAAACAAAGAAAGCATTGATACAAAATATTTTTGATTACCGACGAAGTAACACAAGTTGGCCAGAGTATACTCATTTCATCCTGGATAAAGCTGCTTAAATGAGTCAGCGAAGGCTTCTTTTGAGATAGACCGAAATACAGGGGACAGACGTCACAAGAAGTTGCGTAGACGGATCACAGTATGCGGGCGTGCATATTTACGCAACAGACTTCACTTTCCATGCATGTACATCTGAGGACGAACACATTGATGCGCACTAGTAGAACACTTCCGAACCGTTTCATAGAATTTGGCATTGGCAGTTACCCTATTGTTAGTTAATGTTGGTGCTAACACTGTCTTTCGGATTCCCCATTTTACAATATCCATCATAAAGATAAGACAGTCGGCGATTCTTTAACAGCCTCTGTCGCACGTTCACGATGTTGTCTGCCATCAGACTTTTGGAACATCGACTTGAACTGGGATCATCGTCCATTTTTTTTATTTCTTTTTTTTTTTACTCCACGAAAGTGTTTACACGCACTTTTTTCCACACCGTGTTTTTCCCGTGCATCTAGTCCAACATTGCACGTGTTTCTGGGGCATTTTTCCCCATCTTGTTTCAAAACTTGATGTTTATCAGTTACCACATTTCAAAATGACGCCAGTTTTCAAAGATATACCGTTCGATTGCCAATAGAAGATGCGTCTACCTCTGTTTCCTCAGTTTTTTGCACATGCCGTTTTTCTATTGGTCGCCACCTGCACATGTGAAGGAGTGCATTTTTCATTTGCGTTGTTTATGAGATATACATCCATTCACCGAACTTATGAGACGCACTTTGAATTTTCTGCGAATTTTGTGCCACATTTTTAGCTGTGTTTTGTGAATGAATCCTTATAAATGTAGAATTTAAAGCAGGAAGTTTTGCAATTTTCATATCAAGTCGTTTAAAAAATGTTTATGGATGCAAGAAAGCAATCAGACTATTTTCCAACGGAGCATGTTACAAAGGAAAACAAATCGTTAGGCTCATTGTAATATTATCTTGTTACTTTAGCAGGACTAAATAATTCATTGTTTTTTTTAAGAATTTAATTTAGCAAAAAAATATAAAGAATTAAAAAATCATTCTAAAATCCTGAATTACTTTGCTGTTAGATTTAAAAGAATTTTCTTCAGGTCAAAATTGAATTTTTTATTTCAAAAAATATGTCTATAAAAATGCTTCTTTTTCGTAATCTGCAATAATTTTTATTTGTTTGATTCTAATATCTTTAATGCATATCCTAAGTATAATTTCGATTCAAATCGCATAAAAAGTTCTAATGTTGAATTATATTTTCATATTTTTAATAATATTACCTGAAATTATACTCCTAGAGGGTTCATTTTTTATGTAGCAATAATACTAAAATACCGAAACATAAATACCTTCAATTTGTAATTTACATTATTTTATGTTATGAATTATGAAATTCATATTCGAAAAATTATGAATTGCAACTTACAGTTCTTTTGATGGATTTAGATTTATTAAATTTTGCTCTTTGGAAAACCCAAATGTAAATTTTTTCTACGAAGTAGTTTTCAAATTATGCTTAAAAAACGGCAAAATAATGGTTTAAATGGTCGTCTACTTCAGAAGTGACGAGCTATTTTGATACTTCTTATGCTATCCTGTTACCTAGCAATCATTAATGGCTGCGTGAGTGGCGCGTAAGAAGCCCCTTGACCAAGAAAGGGATTCTCTCAATCATCAACAGAACTTTTATCTGGATACTAAAATATGCTCATTTTATAATAATTAAATTATCGGAAACCTATTGTACAAATTGCATGAGATTTTATTTTTTGGCTAATTGAAGGGAGTAAAGCTTATTTTTTGTTAGAATTGGGTACTGCTATTGAAAAAATACATATAGAGTTCCTTTTAAAATGTAGATTGCCCTCTAAGCCAAGACTTTATTGCCAATCTTTCTGTACTAGTAACTTTTTTCTATGATATTCTTTTTGCAGATATAGTGGGGGTGATTGCATTTTTTCACGACTGTACTTCATTTGCATTTTTAATTTCTTTTTTATTTCAATTTCTCCGTTAATGTCTAACCGCCTAATTCAGAAATTCTGCACTAAATACAGACCACGTTCAAGGACTCAAATATTTTGCTTAGCAGTACATTTCTATATCAGAATAAACTATAATTAATTTTCAACTACTTTTCATCTCTATCGTTGAAATAGGCACTTAATCAGTCTTTTTGAATGGCATAGGTACTATATAGCTCTATTCTATATACCATTTATCTTTATTATTTCATCTTTTGCGTTTAAGACATATGGTTAAACGCGATTTTAATAAATATGTGCACTTATACATATATATAAAAGCTCTCTTAGTTTGAAAGTAATACCCTTCTTTATTCAAGAGTTTTCAAGATTTTAATTAATCAACTATATAAAAACTTTCTAAACGCTTTATTGATTTTGAATATTACAATTTAATTCGAAAAATGGTTTCAAAGATTAGCAATTAAAAATAGTTTAACGATGTTCCCCATGTTTAATTTAAGTTGTTTTTTTTATTTTACAATTCTCAAAATGTGCTCTGTTACATTTATTAACTTTAAAATCGGCCTTATAAAATAGGTTTTTGTAAACTGCTCAAAGCGATTTGCAACAAGAATAAACAATAATTCAGTTTTTATGTACTTTATTTATAAGTCTTTTCTTAGATGCACAAAATTATATTTCAGTGACAAGCATTAATAGAAAATAAATTAAAAGATGATGAAACAAAATAAATATACTTTATGTTTTTTTTTTCTTTTTAAATACAAAGTGTGGTTACATAAAAACTTATTTATAAAATGATCTTAAGAAAACCAACATATTAGCTAGACAAAATCGAAAAAAAATTTTCGCAACGAAATATTTCAATGTGTGTGTGTATGACAAATTTTGCGAACACAGTTCGTACAGGTTCAGGAATCTTTAGTGTAAGGAATTATTTTCTTTAGGAAAATCTCTTCTGAAACAAGTTGAAATTTCACGAATTTAAATTAGATATATTTTCCTATAAAAATACCGATATATTTTCTGGAAGATTGCCTGACTGTACGAAAGTCTGAAGAACAAAAAACGATCTGTTGTGGTTTTTATTAAAGCTGCAAATATTAGGAAATTTTAAATTGTACTATTCACTTTTTGGAATCGAACTATTATTAATCATTCGTACTAAACTTAAATTGCGGTAGCTTTGTATCATTAGCATGACTTGATGGACTGAAAAATTCAGTGAGAGTGGTAAACTAGACCACAAATAGACACTGTATGGCAATACTGAGATTCACCGGGTTTAAAGTATTACATCACTCAGACAAAAGGAGCAGTAAACGTATAACGGCATGGGGCAAGGATGTTTTGCGATTTATCATTAAAATTCCTTTCTTTAAATAACACTGTGATATTCTGTTATTCAAACCGGTGCCGTTTATGGCGTAATTGCATTTTGAATTTCTGAAACCGTTGTATGTTACGAGAGTTCTGTGTGTTAAGCATCAAAACTACACGCTATAACGCCATATTGCGTAAAAATTGTAGTACAGAATCCTGCACAGATTAAAAATATATGTTATATACTCTCTATCTGACTGAATTTTCAGACACAATTTTATCTAGAATATATTGAGAAAACAATGATCATTAAAGATTGGCATGCACCTTTAACATGTTCTTTGAAGATTATCATGTAATTTCGAGATGTCATTCTCAAATTTTATATGCACTCAAAGACAACATGACTGCAACTTTTGGGAAAAAATGATTCTTTTTCGAATGTTTTAGTCCGACCTTCTATAAATGTTTTCGTCGCATTGTTTCTGTATCAAATCCAGCACATAAAAACGAATTTTTTTTATTCACACCTGGCTCTGAACTCACAGAGTTGACATTTGACCGATTTAGCAAACCATACCACCAAAAATATATCTTTCGCGCCTCGAGTAAATTATAATTTAATTAAATGACTATGATCATCTTAAAGATTGTAAAACGATCGGTTTGTACGGCGTAATCTACAATTTTAGTGTAAATTAAATAGCATTATGTTTCTTAAATTAAAAGCATTCTATTGTTTTTTAAACTTATTACCAAGATACAGTTAATCTGACTCAAATATCCTTCTCAATCGAAATTACCGTAAATAATCGTTACCCTTTTCTTTTCATTACAAATGATGGCCATTTCCAGAAACATCTTTTGGAGATATGTGAATGTGATTCTCATATCTGTCTATATGGCCTCCCTTCCATCTTACTTCACAGCGTATTGTAAAATTTGCATAAAATCATTGTACTGTTGTTGCTGTGTTTAATTAATTATGAATAGACGTAGTTTTTTTTGTTTTACTCTTAAAAATAAACATGTTTCTTTTAAAGAGTAAAAAAACAACACTGTTGAGGATTCTTAATGCATACAAATTGTCGCCTTTTAACATATTACCATGTTAAAAAGCATAAAAATGTGGCTATTTCGAATTGGGTTATTTATATTAGTGAAATCTTCGTCTAATGATTAGAATATCAGCAATAATGAGATTTACAGAAAAAAATGAAGTCATATTTAGGCATAATTATCCATATTTATCAGACATTTCTTCAGACAATGACTTATGATTTTCTGTAATCTTCTTTCCTTCCATGGTAAATAGTATTTTTTTCACATTCATTAATAATAATTATTATTTTTATTGTTATTTTTTATAATAGTTTTTACTCTATTTGTGCATTTGTTACAGTTAATTAGAAGTTATTACAAATTGTCGTGTATTAAACCAAGTAGTTATGTTAAGAAACAGTTTTATTTTATTTTATTGCATGTAATTTACTTATTTATTAATTTATTCGAGTGTGTGTGACTAAAGTATAAATTTAAACATTATACGATCAACAAAGAAGAAATGTATTTTTCTCCTGTTGTATAACTGCTGTCTAAAAGATAGATTCTCAAATGGATTTCGGCCGTTCGTAGAAAAACACTCCATCAGGCTTACAGCTTGGAGTTATGGATTGGATTTCATTCTCTTCTCCCCTCCCCCCTGACTCAAATATCCACCTTTGGGTATAATTGTTTCTGAGTCATGCATGAATTAATATACGATATAGGTGTCATCGCTCAATTATTATTATTTTTTTTTTTTACAACACTGATGAGGAACTAAGAATTTTAAACTTTTAATGACATTATTATTCTTTAAATATTTTTATTTGCTTTTATATTGTTTAAAAACACACGTTTGATAAAATCATTGTATTTTTGTTGCTGTGTTTAATTAATTATGAATAGACGTAGTTTTTTTTTGTTTTACTCTTTAAAAATAAACATATTTCTTTTTAAAGAGTAAAAAAACATTGATGAGAATTCTTAATGCATACACAATAAATCATCAGAGGTTAAAATGAAAATAACTTATCAATAAATATGAATTTTAATGGATTCTTTTTCCCTCATTTTAAAATTTGATTCCCTATTTAAAGTAAGATCTTTTTTCAGGAAATTCTGAAAATAAAGTTTTCTGAAAATATTTTCTTTTTAATACATTTAGATCACATATTAAAAGTTTCAAGCTTATTTGATGTTAGCTACAATTTTTTTTATGTCAAACTGGTCTCTCGTCAGGGTTCATAAAATATCTTTGGTTATAATAAAAATACAAAGACAATTTTCTATACATACTAAATGTTTTAGAAATGAAATATAAAACTAAACCATAAAAGTGACACATTTCTGCTTTTAATATTACATAAACTGAACTGACTTAAATAATTCTATCTTAAAGTGTTTTATTTTATTGATATTTAATGGTAAGAAAAGAATACAACTTTTATTTTTATTTCATGCCAAAAATTTAAGATTTAGTTTAAAAATATCTCATTGAAATCGTTAAATTAGTGAAACAGAAAGACATGTTTTCAGCTATGTAATTTCGCAAGCTTTGGTATGCCAATGAAAATTGCAATTTATCTGCCGATTATAAATATAGAATGTAACTTCGTAGTTTATTCCGAATGTTTATACACCAGTTCTTACAGAATGGATTTTTATGGAACTTAATTGTAAGATAAGTAACTGTTTTTTTTTTTTAAGTGAAAAGTTTATTGGTTTATTGTGAATACTTTTCTAGGTTTATTAGCTATAGAGATAGAAGTGAAAAATTCTATAATCATAAAATACTGTTGTGAGAGATTTATATACTATATACATATATACAGTGCAAATCCGTATTGCATTCAGACCAGTTATAAATTAAGCTCTGCTGAATAAATTTTGATGGAACTTACAGTGTTAAAACGGCAATTTTCTGTAGATATGTTGGTAGTTTTCTGTTATAGCTGTACTTAAGTCATATATCATCAAATGTTTTTTTTTTTCAATAAGCATCGTTGGCATTGTTTTTATTAAATAAACCTTTTACTCATTTCTAATAAAATTTGATATACTTCAATTTAATATACAATAGAATCCTGAGATAACGCGGTCCAATATACCGAGAATTCGGATATAACGTGAAGAAAAGTATGTCCCTGAGAAAAATGATCAATATTAGAAATAGATTTTGCGTTTAATGTTTCAGCGAAACACAATGAGGGACTTGTAGTCTGCGGTCAGTGCTACTCATTTCAATATCTCTGTTAGCGATTTAAATGACTGCATAGAAATTGACAAAGCAAACCCATTTCAGAGGTTGAAAAAAGATCAGGATATCGTTGATATTGTAACGCATAAAAAATGCAATGAGCAAGATGATGGTGATGGTGAAATTAATAATGATGGGGTTAATGAAAAACGATGTTCCACTTGTCAGTGAATTCATTTCCCTCTTAACGAAGATAATTAATTGGATAGAGAGGCAAGATGATTCAGATTGTGTTCATCTACTCCATCTTTCTTGTGTGAAACAATATGCCGAAAAGAAACGAAACGCCTCAGTTTATCAAACAACACTCATGGACTTTTTAAAGATAGCGTAAAATAAAGTCTGTGTTTAATAAATTAAAAAGTTACCGTATTTACTCGTGTATACTGCGCACGCGTGTATAACGCCATACCGTACTTTTCAAGAAAAAATGGCGATTTTTTAAAATCTCGTATAAAACGCGCACTGTAAATTCCATATGTAAATGAATAAATGACCAAATGAATTTCAGTAAAGAAAGTCGGAACAAACATTACGCCAGACCAGAAAACAAGACGAAAATACATTTTTAGACTTCGGGTTACGAGTGAATTACGGAAGGTAGGAGTGAGTGACGGCAGTGAGAATTGCTAATTAGCCTTTAAATAATGTCACTAGCTCTGATATACAAAAAAATGCAAAGAGTAAAATAAAGAAGCAGAAATATTTCAGTTAAATAAGATTTTTAGAGTTTTAATGTCTTTTTTGAATACATTTCTTGATTCATATGTATATTGTGTTATTACATCCATCAGTAAAAAAATATTCCGTGTATAACGCGCACCTATAAGATTTACCCTAATTTTTTTTAAAGTGCGCGTTATATAGGAGTAAATACGGTAATTACATTTCACAAAGCGGATAAGTATTTTAATCATTTTCTTACCATTTCTTTGACACCATTCAGATATACCGTGGTTAAGATATAATGCGGAGTTGCAACATGTCTCCCAACAACCGCGTTATATCGGGTATCTGCTGTATATACATACACTATATGGCCAAAAGTCACAAGGCACTTGCAATTTTACATGTTTTGTTAAATAGTTAGAAAAATACATTAGGAATTATCCTGGAAATCATGATGTGTATACTGTATAGTACACGTCATACACTTCGTTGTAGAGGTTTTCCCGAAACTCCATAGGGGACCGTCAACAAACGAATCTAACGAAAAAATTAATATCTTTTAGATAACTTTGAAAAACTAATGTAGTAAAAGCGTTCAAACTCTTATGATTAAGTGGGTTATTGTAATAAACTATGTTTATTTTTATGAGGATAGAATATATACTCTTAGAGAAACTACTCTGACAGGCCAGTTCTGGCGACATTAAGCTTTGGGGACTCTCATGTGCGTCCCTAGGATCTGTGGTTGTTGTAGAATAGACCAAAACTCCACGAACTATCTGAACATAATAGCGAATCATTTGTCCCATTACACGGTATCTGTCTTCCAAAATAGAAATTTAGTCTTCGTAGAAGACAAGGCCCATTAACACATGACTCAAAGTGTGATTGATTGGTTCCAGAAATGCAATATTGAGTTCAAGTTTATGCCTGAATTTAATTCGAAAAAGCAAATTTCGAATATCATTATACGGCAGCTCATAACTAAAAACAACATTTTAGATTTTTTTGTATATGAATCACCGCTGCTTGAACATTTTAATACCATTCATCTCCGACCATCTATTAAGAACTAGTGGCATTCATGTCAAGGTGTTTTGCGACCGTTTTGCAAGTCACAGGTGGAACAAAACATTATTAGGTAGATGATCATAATGTTTACGCCCTTGAGTGTAGTTTTAGATTTATTTAAAACTTCATTCCTGGAAAAAAACTTGTAATATATTTGTATTTTAACTATCGTAAAAGTAGCTATAGTTTGCGATTTTAATATGTTTCGAATGGTTGGTGAGACACTGTAAAAATATCTGTAAAATTTCTAAATTTTTTTTTATGATACTTGTATTTCTAGAACATTTTATGTCAACAAATGTTCATGCAAGAGATACTTTTTAGCAACGTAAATCAAAAAATCTGCTAGGTTACTGAGATTTTTTTAGGAGCCTGAGATGCCTTGTCGTGTTAATGTAAGTGTAACTCGAATTACAGATAAAATTTTAGTAAAATGATTGTAATTTTAATATATTCTGGTCCTGTTGCTTTACAAAACCTAGTTTTGTAGATTTGCATAAAATTTTAGTATACTATCAGATTTCTCCAACTTTATATTTATAGAATTCCAGATTTTTTTTATAGTGGAGTAATAAAATGGCTTCAAAAAATAAAAAAACAATAAACCAAAAAACATTTTTAATGCACAGCTATGATATTAGTTTTTATTATTTAGAATGTTACACTTTACGGTTATATTAAAAAAGTACATATTAACGTTGTAAAGTGTGTAGTCATTCATCTTCGTAGATTAAAAAAATAGGCTTTAAAATCAGACAACGTCAAATGCAATATAGATCTACCATTTTCTTGTAAACTGTACATATTTTATGTCATACAAAAAACCACAAACATTTGGATTTTCTTTCAAATTCACAAAATTCATATATCCTTTCAAAAAACATTTTTTATAACTTAGCAGTCTAAACTTACAATCATAAATAAGAACAATGTATCTGATCAACTGGGAATAATTCAACTACTCAAATAATCATTTTTCAAAACTAACTGAAAAACTCATTTTTAAAGAACAAAATTTTAATAATTTTGTACAAGAATTTTTAAAAAGTTTTTTACATTAATTTACATACTCAGTTGATATATATTTTTAATCACACAACATCAACTTCTTCATTTAAAATATTAAATAAAAATTGAGAAATTTTTGTTAGAGCAAAGATTTATTTTCTTATTAAAATATAGAAACCATACAATTTTAAAATTTTCCATTCACTTGAATCTGTTAGATAAATAAGAGGAAAAATATACTCACAAGAGAGGTATTAAATTTTGATTAAAATAAAAATGTCATAAAAAATGTTTTTTTTCGATAACATGTAGAAAAAGTTTTATGTTAGATGTATCAGATTCAACAGGTCTAATTATTTAAAGCATGTGTACTTATTTTTTTATTCCTAAGAGAGTTAATAATGAAAAACTATTTAAAATATATCAAATATCACGTTTCATGAAGTCGTTTATCAATGTTATGTTTTCTGAAAACTAAGTGTAAGTAATAATATTAAAATATTTAAGTAAAATATTTTATTGTTTTAGGAAATGTTTTTATTCTTATAACCGCATTAATTAATGTAAGGTTTTACTAAAAGAAAAGGTAACTTTTGACTTTGAAGGTTATGCAGGTATGTCTTTTAACTGTTAAATTTTTAAAGACTTCGTATTTAAAAACATCGTATATTTTGCGTCATTTTACGGCGTGTGGCTGAATATAAAATTAGGAATTATTCCATAACACATAACTGAAGTGTGACAAAAATTTGTTGTAAAAAAAACTTGGCAAATATACCTAAATGTACATTAATATAAGTAATTTTCAAATCTATCTGATAAATTTCATGGGCGGTAATTACATAAACCATAAAAATAATAATATAGATAATCCTTAAACATCATTTTTATAAGTGGACTTTAATTTTCTAAATTATTTTAAAGTCAATTAAGTATTTTGTGGAATACAAATTCTTGTGTTGGTATCAACTATTTTATCCTGAATGTATTAAATGCTGGGCAATTCATGAATGCTATTAATATAGATTTTGGTATCAATATTGGAAACAGCACTGTGCGAAAACATCCGAAGAAATCCCATACATGTATTAAGTAGAGCAATCTAGAGCAGTGGATGGAAAACGTGACATCTCATTTGTTCGTTATACGTTGAAAATGTCTCTCATAATGTTTTAAAGTTTGTATCTAGATGTTCTTCGAATCTATGTGTTATACGTGTTAGATTCATTTTGAAAACAGCAGGAAAAGTTTTGTTGACAAATCTAAATGCGTCTCCTAAATTCCTTTTATGTCTATAAGTAATTTCATTTTGTTTTAATATTTTTTTTCTCTTATTACGAATCTGAGAGTGAATAGTAGATATGAGTGTTATTAGCATGCTTTTATATTAAAAAATTCAAATATGTGTGTTGTTTGAAAAATCTGTTTTTTCTTTTTTCATTAAGCATTAATATATGTGCTCATAAGTATATCACAAGCAAATATTTCATATTTGCAATCATATAGTGTAACAATAGTGTATTTTCTTTATAAAGGAATAAAAAGAATATTGCCCAGTTAAACTGATGGCATTGAGCTCACAGGCTACGCATACTAATTGTACATTACAGCCTTGTATTTTCGTTAATTCCGTTCGAAAAAAAATTAAGAAGGGGAAACAGCCTCCCCATTCTACTTTTTTATACTTAATCATTTAACCTCCTAAACTATCAAGGACATGATTTATCATATAAAAAATCTATATCCAAAATTCAGAGCAAATTGGATAATTCTCAATAAAAACCCATTTAATATTTATATAATTTAAGAGGAGTTATTCCTCTCTTTTATACTTAACCATTAAACTTCCAAAACTATTCAGAGATTTGAACGAAATCTGACAATTTTGCTTGAAAAATCCATTTATACAAGTTAAGGGGAGGGGTATTAGAACCCCCGTTCCCCCTGTTTATACTTATTCAATGAACACCTAATAACAGCCACGGACTCACCTCATCAGAATGATCCTATATCTAAATTTTGAACGAAAACTGTTAATTCTGCATGAAAATCCCGTTTATATCAATTAAGGGGAGGGGCATGAGCCCCCCATTCCCCCTGTTTATACTTATTTAGTGAACACCTAATAACAGCCACTGTATCGCCTCATCAGAATGATCCCATATCTAAATTTTGAATGAAAACTGTTAATTCTGCATGGAAATCCCGTTTATATCAATTAAGGGGAGGGGCATGAGCCCCCCGTTCCCCCTTTTATACATATCGAATGAACTCCAAAAACTAATCAGGGAAGCGCCTTATCATGGTATACCTATATACAAAATTTCAAGTGGATCCGATATTTTTATCATGAGTTATCGCGTTACGCACGAACGTACGAAGATACAAACAGATCAGGGCACATAAGCTCTCAGGCTATGATAGCCTGTGAGCTAAAAAACTGACATAAAAAGAGTTTGCAAAGAGGGAGATATATTGTAAAAGCCTCTCAATTTCCTATATGTTTGCAATATTTTAAAATTCCCGCCTTATAGCTTTAATTTGATTGAATATAATTTCTTTCACTGTTCATAGATAATGACACTCTATAATTTTTATTGAGCTATCCACTCATTCATGATTATTTCAATTGAAAAAATTCTGATGTACACACCGAATGCACTACTGAATTTGTCTAATCAAGTAATGGCCAAGATGTGGCAAATGGTCTCTTACACATGATGTTTTCGCCTACAAATAGATATTTAATACTTTGAACCGACCATGACTTCAGAAGCAATTTGAAATGTAAGTTTTATATTGTTATTATTATTTGTACAAGATATAAAGGTACTCATAAAAAGGTTTATATTTAAATGTACAAATGAACCATTTTATGTTTTATAACTAATATATCATCGATATATACTAATATTATAAAGACGTAAAGTTTGTTAGTTGCTCTAGCTCTATTCGAGGTATTCTCTGAAACTACAAAACATTTTGGTAATGGTAAGGTACTGGTAACAAAATGTAATGGTAACAAAATGACGGAGTTAGTACCTGTTCCAACACAAGTTGTGTCTTATGTCCATGTACAGGGGATCCAGAGCAAATAGTATTTTAAAAAGACGATTTTTCTGTTACTGAGAGCAGAAAAATTCAGTTTCGCATGATAGTTACTTTTTAGATATAAATTATCTCTATGAATATTTCTTTAAAAATTCGTTAGTAAAAAATGGTGATAATATGTGAAAAGCGTTCTTAAACTCTTTCTAAATGGTGATTTTTAGAAAATTTCAGAAAGCACCAAACTGATTTCAAACTTAATGGTTGGAAATTGGCGATAACGCTCCTGTAACATAGCAAAAAAAAAAAAAAAAAAAAAAAAAAAAAAAACACTCTGAATTTTGATTTTTGGGATATTGAAGATGCTAGAGACTTGAAATATGACACAGTGATTAAATAAAAACATAAATACCCGGCAAGATCTGTTGAAAATAAAATTTAAATTTAAGTAAGGAAAAGCATAGGAAACGATTGAAAAGCGTTCTAAAAAAATTAAGTTAGATTTCTGTGCAATCTCAAGAATAAATTAACAGATTCCAAAATTAAAGGCTATTTATCATTAGTGACAGACTCAATAGTGATAGATTAATTTTATGCCGGTGCTACTACCATGTTGGGCTGGTGGAAACATCAAACGTTCTATAAAAGTCTTTAAAAACTTTCTTAATCATTTTTCTATGGAATATTAGGAATTAGGAGTTCAAAATTACTCAAATTATCAAACAACATTCAAATGTTCAAATATTTTTCAAATATTCAAAACTCAGTCAGGAATTATGAGCTCAAAATTAAATAATTCAAAATTACTGTTGTCAAATTAATGGTGACATTCCCTGTTTCAACATAAGTATTTTATGTTGGTGCCACTATTTCTACAGATGTGGTAGACTGTTTGACAATAAGTTTGAAATTTGACATGAATGTTCATTTTAAGACGTAAATGCTTTTTCAGAAAACTGTTTTTAAAAATTAAAACTGCACACGTATACTGAAATGAGCGGATGAAATGATCATTCATCATTAAACTTTCAAAATACGTTCTAAATTATCTAATTTCAAATTTTTTTTGTAATTAGCTTTAGTTCTTTTTATTAATGCATGTCTCATTTCTACCCAATGAAGTGTAATAATAATGAAGTTGATTTTAATTAGTAAATTAATTAGTGGTTTAATTAGTAATTTTGAAATATTTCTAAAAGTATGACTTCTTCTAATAAAAAAATAGTCCCACAAATATTATTTGGGGTATTTAAACTGTTATGCTACCAAAGCCGCGAAGTTCGCTAGTTTATTATATTTTCATGGTGCAATTTTCAGAATTTTTGCCTATGTCACGACGGCTTAGTCGATATGTCACTAATAACTTTTAAAAGTGTGCAAATAATAAGACAGCTGCATATTTTGTAATAAAAGTAACATATAAGGAAGGTAAAATTTATCTTAAGAAGAAAACCACAATATTGAATGCTTATTTCATAACAGATATATTAGGGTTATTTTTAAGTAACGTCCGTTACCAAATATTTATTTAAATCCCAATACTTGCAGAAAACCGCATGCGAAAGATAAATGAGCTAAGTTGAAAATTGATTAAGTATGTTGGATATTTCTAACATCCGAAACAATGCACAAATATTGCTGCGTAAGCGTAGATTGTTGCAGATGTTGGACATAAGGAGTATACTTAATCTAATTTCAATAATGATTTTTATTTAATGGTAGTTTTATTGGTAAATATACATCTCCCATCTAAATTAATTTTTACAAGAAATTGGTAAAAAAAGTGAAAGGATTTGAAGAGTGATGTCAAAGTAACTATTTGAGCATGTTTCGTTGTAACGATCTCGCTAGGCTGCAACTGGTTAGAAAAGTCATCGTTGATGCTCCTAAAATTATCTGTGACTTAAGTGTACGGCTGCATTTTTCTCGTTTCTAAACTTATTTTATTGATTCTTTTTTATTTTAAGTAAATAATACAATGTCTTGATAATAGTTAAATATTAAGTTAAATTATAACTACTTGCTGTTTTTCTAAGTGAATAAAACGTTGAATCATGTGTGTTTGAAACATTGAGTTATGGGTAAGTGATACTTGATCAAAGTTTTTGTAATAGCCGTCATTTCGAGCAAAATGGCTACAAAGAAATCTTTTAAAACGACCAGAAAAATATTTTATTCGGCAATGAAATTTTATTCATTTTTAACAAATAATTACTAGAAAGGAAAGAAAATCCAGGTTCTGCAGAGAAAGGCTTAATCTCGGTATTTGTAATTTGCATATCCAGTGGAAATTTTTGTATCCATCCATTCAATTGATACTCATTACTTTTTACTTTGCCTTATGATGATTTACTACGTAAAATATTGTAAAACATAATACCTTAATACATAATAACCTTAATGTGTGTTAATTTAGCGAATGTTGTTTATAATTACATCTTGAATCCATGCTATTTGTTCATTTACCTATGCTGGCCGTTTTACTCCTCCTTGTCGGAGAAAGTGAACATTTTCAAATTCTTATTTTTAATGTAAAGTATACTGTTTGAAATTAATTTTAAAAAAAAGTAAAATCGCATTATAAACTAAAATAATTAGAGATCCTATTGGAATTTTTTTCTAAAATTTATTTCTTTAAAACATGTCGTAAAAATTCATCAAACTTTAGAATGGTTACTTTACCTATCCTCCTACTACAGGGTGACACATCAATACTATGATGCAAATAAAAGATCATAAATTTTAATTAAAGGATCAAACAACTCAATATACTTATCATTCAAAATAGAAGAAAATTCTGTTCATGATAAATCGTAATTGATTTCACCAGCGGAAATGCAGCGGTCTAAACAGTACAAGAAAGTTTTCAAGATAATCGTGACAGAATACTCCCAGCTTGATTTTGGCCCTGGCATATTCTAGAGTACATTCTGCAAATCCAGAAATTTGTACATGATTTCAACAGCTTCTTGCTCTAGGATCCCCAAACAGCAGAGTTCGTTTGAGGGAAAGGGGGGGGGGAGGAGGTTTTTGCAAAACTGCACGATTAGCCTTTGCACATGATGTTTCCTGTAAAAGTGTGAATTATTTTTAGTAAAAATAGCAATTAGACAACAAAAAAGTGTGCGGACCATGAATAAGAAAATAATATAGCTCAAAAACGCGAACGAATTAAACTAAACTAACATTTTTATCACGACACAATATTCATGTGTCATCCTGTATACATTCCTTGTGATAGATAATGAAAAATTAATTGATTAGAAAATGAAAAATTAATTGATTTTCATAAAACGATTTTTAACATTGAATACCTTATTTCACACTATAGCTAGAGCACTGTATAATTTTGTAATCGACTTGTTTTCGCCACCTCTCATAATTTTTCAAATATTGTTGATAATTTCCATGTTTCGCCACTAGGAGCGCTAAAGTCTCTTTCGTAAGATAACGCATAATAGACAGGGAGATGGCAGCACAGGAAATCATCTCATTGAAATCACCGATAAAAATGAAGGCTTAGTTAAATATCGATTCGCATATTAAAACACAATCGGTCTGCCAAGTCATATCTTGGTGGAAAACATGGAAAAATCCGATTTTAGTGGTTGACTCATAGGTTTCTCTTTATGTTTCTCTGTTCCCAATAATCCATGTTTTTATACTTTTGGGTGCGGGAAAGCACAATTGTGAATCTGCGAGTTAGTCGCTAAAATCGGGTTTTTAGGTTGATTTCACCAAGATATGACTTGACAGACCGATTGCGTTTTAATGCACGAATCGAGATTTAACTAATACTTGATTTTTTTCCGTGAAATCGATGAGGTGATTGCTTGTCTATAGTTGTGGACCATCTATGAACAATCTCTCAAAATTTAGAGATTTTTATGTTTTTGAGTTGTATTTAGGACAAAGATATTTTCATATTTTCTTTGTGTCTACAAAAGATAATATATATACAGGGTGTCCGAAAAGTCTAGAAACGGCCGAATAATTCGAGAAATACATATTAGATTGAGAAACGTAAATATACGTGTTAAATATTTTTAAATAAGCTACTCAGTGATACCAAATTTGACCTTTGCAACCGACCCCCTGGGGGTCAGAGGGGTCCAACTTTGAAATCTTAAATTATAACCCCCATTTTTTATTGCAGATTCGGATTTTACGGACAAAAATACGCAACTTTTGTATTTGATGTTTATTTCGAATCCTCGTTTATCATGGTGTATTCGAGCATATTAAATCGATACATTTTTCGGCTTTTCCAACGGGATTTTCCCTAATCGAAACTGATTGGGCAGAATTTTTGACGTCAAATTCCCCGTCTTTTGCAGAAATAGCGTTTCCTGAAAATCACCCGTGGCGATTATTTCAATAGTGCTACGCGAAATTTTAAAATGGAGGGCCAAAATCACAGTCCGATGAAATCCAAGCGCATTATTGGTCATTGAGCCGCGTCCTTTTCAGAGAAAAATCTCTTAGCGGTAGGGGAAATGTCGCCTTACTCCTTTTTCCGAGAAAAAATCGTAGCGGCAATTTTGAAGTAAATCTGATCTGTTTTCATTTATAATCAAAATATTTCACTCTCGTTCTATAAAATGTCATCAAAATATCTTAACTGAGTTAATTTCGATGGTTTATCGTAAATAAGAACAGACGGTAATAATCGCTTGAAAATTACTTTACCCCTACTTCTTTTTCAAATGGAGAAACAAATTCGGGATTTTCACCCTTTCCACACGACCAATGTGGTGTCTGGATTTTACTTGACTGTGAATTTGGCCCTCCATTTTAAAATTTCGCTAGTGCTACACTGGTAAAAATCTGACCCATTTGCTGCAGCATCACTCCACAGCTATTGTAGAATATCTCTTTTGTGACCAATGAGACTGCTCCATAACACAGTAAAGTAATCGTTTTCTATAAAAGTGGTGGAGTGACGATGTAGCAAAAGTGTCAATTTTTTACAGTGTACTTTACTGTGTTATGAAACATTCTCATTGGTCATGAAACAGATATTCTATAAAAGCTGTGGAGTGACGCTACAGCAAATGGGTCAAATTTTTAACTGTGTGTAGTACTATCGAAATAATCGGCATGGGTGATTTTCAAGAAACGCTATTCTTGCAAAAGACGAGGAATTTGATGTCATAAATTCTCCCCAATTAGTTTCGATTAGGGAAAATCCCGTTGGAAAAGCCGAAAAATGTATCGATTTAATATGCTCGAATACACCATTATAAACGAGGATTCAAAATAAACATCAAATACAAAAGTTGCGTATTTTTGTCCGTAGAATCCGAATCTGCAATAAAAAATGGGGGTTATAATTTAAGATTTCAAAGTTAGACCACCTCTGACCCCCAGGGGGTCGGTTACGAAGGTCAAATTTGGTATCACTGAGTAGCTTATTTAAAAATATTTAACACGTATATTTACGTTTTTCAATCTCATACGTATTTCTCGAGTTATTCGACCGTTTCCAGACTTTTCGTACACCCTGTATATATCTGTAGCATTGTATCAAACCTGGCGTGTAAGCATTCGATCGAATGCATTATATCTCTTTTTATCTCTACATGTGAGTCCATTTTAATTCGATGAACAGTCGAGACCATGTTGATGTTTGTCACAGTCGTGAAGTAAACTCAAATAGGCAGTGGAATGATAAATAAAGACTTTCTTCATAACGAAAGAAATACCCAGCTTATAGTTTCATTATTTTATTACTAGCATTATATATATAAAACCCCTCCATGTATAACAATTCCGGGGTCAACCTATCCTCGAGAAAAAGAAACTCATTCACTAATGAAAACGTTTCATAGTCGTAATGGAGCGTTCTCATTGGTTAGATTTACAGTGAGAACTGTAAATGACGTCACTACATTTTACTTCGCTTTGAAATCTTTCCACGATTTCAAAAAGTACACTGTTAAAAAATTGACCCATTTGTTGCAGCGGCACTCCACAGCTTTTATAGAATATCTCTTTTATGACCAATGAGAAAGCTCCATAACACAGTAAAGTAACCGTTTTCTATAAAAGTGACGCTGTAGCAAATGAGTCAAATTTTTACAGTGTATATTTAATTAAAACTTTTTATTAAAGGAAAGCAAAGGTGCGTTTTAAATACAATATTGTTAAAATTTTTATATTCGGGTTGCTTTAATTTTTTTTCTTTACAGCCGTGAATGACTCTTGAGAATTTCAAATCTATAAAAAAACATTGTGAAAAGTTACCTTCGATTTTAAAGGCAATCTGTTTTCTGACCAATGAAACCGTTCCATAGTCGTAATGGAGCTTTCTCAATGGTCAGATTTACAGTGGGAGGTGTAAATGATGTCACTACATTTTACTTTGTTTTGAAATCTTTTCACGATTTCAAAAACACTATTTAATTAAAACTTTATATTTAAGCAAACCGCGGGTGCGTTTTAAATTTCATTATAATCTCCACCCCCATCTACCAGATAGTTTTGCAATAGTTTTAAATGCAGATTTCTGTTGAAATTTTCTTTCTTTCTTTCCTTCTCTCTCTCTTTCTCTCTCTCTATCTCTCTCTCTCTTTTTTTTTCGTTAGATTTTCCTTTTTCCAAGTTTAATCGCTGTATTTATTAAAATTGTTTCAGCCTAAAGTGGCTATGATTAACCACAGTTGTAATTTTTTATCATCCTTTAAAAATGCAAACACGTCATTTTGACGGGCTATCTTCTAGTATTATATAAAACAGTTCCCTTGAGCATTACAAAGCTCATGTCTTATGATGACATGAATCATCGTTGGTGTTGTTAGAAATTAGAATAGAAAATTATGGTCATAAAAAACTGTCAGTCAGCAGGGATGTCAAAATCGAACAAATCTGACTTTGATCCTTTCCAGCATCTGTTTTTTGTGAAAATCTCACATAAGACAAATCATGAAGTCGTGCGCATTCAGGCAAAAAAAGGAAAATAAAGGCACACGTGAAGACTACACCTCATACATTTCTCGCAATGAATGTATTTAATTAGCAAATAAAATTTTATTAGCAAAATAAAAAGGAAATAAAAGGAAATATTGCGAAAAGGAAATTAATAATGCATTATTTATATAATAGAATTCGAAGAAAAAATAAAGATAAAAATAAAAAACTAAGTAAAAATTATTGAAATAAAAAATATTTATAAAAAATATAAATTAATCATAAATTTTTGTTTACGAAAAAATATTATTTGTGAATCCATTTATAAAAATTAGTCAATATAATGAAAATCTTCTAATTCTACATGTAACTAACATGTTTTTATCAGTTTTAATAATTTTGTCATCACAAAATCTATTTTTATTAACAGCAAATACCTTTTTTAATTTCGTGAAATAAGTTTTTCCAACAAATGTCACTTTTAATCAAACACGAGTTATTCTACCATATACTAAGTTTTATGTCACAATTTTTTTACTTCTTTTTTTCTTTTATATTACTTGAATAAATATATTATACTACATAAATTCATGAAACTTTCATAACATTTTTTTTCTGTTTTATCGTTACTAAATTATGATAAAATCGATTCAAAAAATTTAATATATATTGATTAAATTAAAATTTTTATAAACGAACTAAATACTTTCCAGTGAAATATTTATTTAGTTATAAAATACTTTATCTTAATTGTTATCGTGAGTTTTATATTTTTACTTCTTCTTTTTTCCTATTTTTTTCATAGCTCTTTTATTCACCAACTGATTTTTTTCACAGAGATTACTTCATACATTTAGATTGTCATAAATGGTGATAGCATGCACTAAATAACTATTTTTTTTTGTTTTGTTTCAATGGGGTCTCACGTTTATAAGTAAACTCAGATTTTATTTAAGTGCATCAGACTGTTCATGCCTTTTTTTTTTTTATTATAATCTCATTTTATATCTAAGTTATTATCTTATGTATGTCTTATATTAATACTGGGAGACTTTTGTTAATGACGTTTTTATTTTGAACGAAAAAAGTTATCTTATATTAAAAATGATCCCCTAAAAAAAACTGTTTTTATTTTTTAAGCATTTACATTCTGCTGGTACTAATCAAGGATGCTTCCATAAATGATTTTTCTTATGAAATATGAATTATGAAAAAAGAATGTGTGGGTATTAAACATATCTTTTAAATGTAATTTTAATAATAATGATTTACTGACTACATTTTGTTTTCCACGAACTTATATAAAATATCCGATATAAAGTAAGTTCATTTTATGGAAAACAGCATGCTACTTTCTGATTGAGAGTTATTAAGTGTGAATGAAACCGCTATTAAAATTTCAACAAAAGAAATTTTTTTACTGTTCCGTGTTTAAAAAGCAAAAACAGAATCATTATTAGTGTATATATTGTATGAAGTGTATATAATGTAAATCATTATATCTCCAGTGTCTGATTGTCACAGCATTTTACTCGAAAACCATGGAACAAGGAAATTTGGTGGACACATGGGGCGGCAAAAACTATTGCCACACAGATGTGTATATTTATAAAACTAGTTAGGGCACGAAAGTACGTTATTAACCATGTTCGACAGAATTTTTGATTTGGTAAAAGTAGTTTTGAAAGGATGTTCGAAAAGAAATAAAGAATAAATAAGTATATAAGTGAGATCAATACTCGCACAAAGGATTAAAAAAAATGAAAAATTTCTTTGAAGAATGGCAGCACTAGTTATTAACGAGAATTAATTAATTTAATAAATATTATACAAGACCTTTTTTTAAAAAGTTTTTTGATTTGTCATGCAGATGGAGATATTCAGCTATAAGTATGAAAAATTCAAGCCACTGTCTCATACAGTTTCTGAGAACAAACTTTGTATTTCAAAGACATAGGAATGAGAAAAATAATATTTCGTGAGATTAACAAAAACTCTATTATTATTATTTTAAAAATAATTATTATTATTTTAGAATATAAATATACTGTTCCTAAAATCGGCATATAATTCCGGTATTTATTGAAATAAAAAATTCCAACTAGTGATTCCTGATCATCTGAAAAAAGAAGATAATAATGGGCAATGTTTTTTCAATTTATACTACGAACTTTGTTAAACACCTAACTTTCAATCGTAATTAAAACGGGTAGCAATTAAAATATATTTACGAGTTTGTTTCCGATTTTCAATTTTCTCTGTTTTATATAAAATTAAGATAAAAGTCCTACACTGTTAAAAATCTTGTTCTAGTTTGAGCCAAAAAAGTTTGTTTTTTGGTGCTCAATAGCTGCCGCCATAAGATGGTGAAATCTCGTACCAGCATTTGGAGGTTCCTAGTTCAACTTCGTTCCAAGTATTGGAACTATGTTTCAATGGGAGCTCCAAATTTTGGTTCAAGATTTCACCATCTTACGGTGGCAGATATTCAGCACCAAAAAACAAACTTTTTTGGTTCAAACTAGAACAAGATTTTTAACAGTGTAATTAGAGTTTAATATTTTTATAAGATCGTATTTTAAGCGATAAATTAATTACTTTGGATTCGAGAGTTAAACTGTTCTACCCTACGTTTGATTGAGAATAAGTGTTGCGTAAATATAACGGGTAATTAATTTGTGCAGCATTTTTAAAAAAAAATTTCTTCAAATTAGAGGATTTTACATATTTGAGAAAAAAAACACATACATTTTTAATTAATATGACTAAGTTTCAGAAATTTTCTCTTTTTTAAATAATATTGATTATTTAAATAATATTGTTTTTATCATAAACTGTAAAAAAATCCTTTAAATTTATGACAAAAAACTGCTGGCAGCAATGTCCCAGCAGTTTTTGCCGTAAAAATTGCAGTAAAATTAGATGTAAATTTTTTATTTCATTTATTACATTTTTATTGCAGTTTTGCTTATTACATGGGTGTATAATAGACATAGGTGTATAATATTCAAGTATATAATAGCCAATTATACAACTGAAATATAGAATTTAAATATTTATGGATAAATTTTGTCTAAATATAATCGATATTTCGTTTATGCAGTGTTTCTAAAATGTGCATCTAATTGAGCGATTTCGTACATTTTTTAAATAAAAATATAATTTTTGTTTAAATAGACTCATTATATTCGACAAAATTTATTATATTTAATTATCAGTATTAAATTGTTCTTATCACGATTACGAGAATTTTGTGTAAAACATGAATACATGAATCATGAATCATACACCTGAAAAATAAAATTAAAATTTTTATGAAAGTTTTTTTTAATATAACCGATTTCTAATCTATAAATTGTATGCATTAGATTTATAAAATTTACTAATAAAATAAGAATAAAAAATTCTTTTTTTAATTTCAAATTTGGAGGAAACATGCAAACCATGTTTTCTCCTTTAGATGCAAATTTTCATAAAATACAAAAAACAAAATAACTTGTATTTAATATTAATTTTTATTTGTTTATTTTTATTACTGTTATTCGAGAGAATTCCAAGCATACGTAAGATATTAAAATTAAAACTAACGAATAAAATGTATTTAAAAATTGGAGAAATCACGTTTTGACCGAATTCAGTGGTGGAAACATGTTTTGATTGTTTCACAGTCGGATAATACGCTTTTTGAATGAAATAAGTGTTCTAAGTAACAAATAATACAAAATCATTAATATATTTGACCAAATACTGAAATTCAGTTGATTATTTATAAAATTAAATGATAAATTAGGGTACCTAGTAATATTCATTAAATATTCACTAAATAAATATTTGTTTGTCAAAAGGCGACTTCAAATTTTAAAATCAATATCTTCATCTAGACAGTCACACTCTTCCCTGCATTCTTCATTATAGACTGGTAAATCACGGATAATATGGTTGTACCATTTTAAGATATCATCAGTTTGATTTTGCCACTGATCACCATACAATATTTTAAAAAGGTTGTCAGCATCTTTTGTTTAATTTCAACTGATATGGCGTGGCTAAGAAGAAGATATTTTAAAACAACCCTTAAAACATGGGCAACAATAACTCCCTTTTTCAAAAAATTTACCACAGATTCTTCACTCAGATCTTGAAATACATAAATATGGAAGCCCCTCACAACAGTTCTCTTATTTTTCTCTAAAATAATCCATTTCAATTGTGAAATGTTTGGTAAGCTTCTAAAGTACATATTTAATGATTTAGTATTCAAAAGTCCCGAATCAGTCCACAAACATCACAGATGACAACGGTCCTGTGATTATCCAGGACAACTGTGATTGGCAGATCTGATAAATCACAGTTTGAATGAATGCAGGCTTTGGAAGAAACACTCTTTGATAGAAACGCCAAATTTTAAAATTGATTTAAAAGAGGAAAACAAATTCTTAAAAATGCTGTTTATTTCTACGCAATTTAATACAGAGTTCATAAAACTAACAATAACTCATTTTTGTGAGAAAACACGGTATGGTGTTTGCTTCAGAAATATATCTCGTAATCAAGAACTTAAACTATTTTTCAAAAGACAATCTTACAAGGAGAGAGCCAAACTTGATAATGACATATTTTGATTATTTTTATGTATATTTTAGGGTAGAGAGCCCTTTGTTTTAGGTTCATCGCATTTTATACAACGCTGCTTAGTTCTAAAGAAACAAGAGGAGGGGGGGTTACGGAAAAAAACTGCAGTAAATTTAGATGTAATAAAAAATTACATCTAATTTTACAGCAATTTTTACTGAAAAAACTACTGGCAACATTGCTGCCCGCAGTTACTATTATACGAAGATCTGAATATTGTTAAAACTTCGTTAAAGTACGAAAATACCTCCTCATTTGCTAAATTTGAAGTTGCAATTTTCGGCTTGTTTTTAATTTATTTATGTAACTAGTGCTAGTTTAGAAATGGTATAATAAATTTATATTTTGTTCAACAAATTAAATTTTATTTGTATGCAATGTCTTAAAATATTAAAATAAATTATGATTAATTTTCAAGAATATACACAAATCTAAAATAAACTTGGAAGAAATGTATTTTGAATTAAACATTATTAAGCAGTATTAAACAGAATAGAAATGTATTTTATAAGTACGTTTGTTCCTTCCATATACTATTGAACTTCAATTTTATCAAATACCTTTTGGCAAGATTGTTAATCATGATTTAGGATTCATTATTATTGACAAGAGAATAATTCCCCTTTATTTAAAAATAATGTTCTTATTTACTTGATTGTTTGAAGATTTCAATTAATTCATGATATTAAAACTTTTAACATGTTTAATAAATTTTAAAAATTACAATTTCAAATACTGCAAAGGATTATAACCACAGTTAAAAGGAACGTAAAATTATTAGTTGCTTTTATTGAATTTTATATCTTTAGGTTATTGTGGAAAGTATTACTCGTCGCATTTATTATTTTCAAAACAGAACATTTTTAAATATTCATAAAAGTTGTGAAAATTGTTTGTAAAGAGATTTAATAACATTTTGTGTTTACTGTAATCTTCATTCTAAAGATTTCTTTAGTACAAAGTTATGTTTGGTGTCACAAACATTAAAAAAAAATGTATTTGAGAAAGTGTGATAATGTTGAAATGAATAGAATTGACAATTTAACCCTTTATCTACTGAATTCACGAATTTTTTTATCTTCTAAAGCATTTTTCGTGGATTATTTTAAACTACCTTATAAGATTTACATAATCATTTAATAAATTTTAGATAAATTTTAGAAGATTTATAGGATTAGGAAAATTAATTAAATGTGGATTTATAGCAATTTTGTATAATATTTATAACCCTACTTAAATCATTAATTTTATTTTTTTCTTAATATAATATAGAATAAAGAAACGTACAAATATGACGTTCTTACTATACAAATATAGCAATATTTTCGAACTGTAAAATCCCCTCCTTCACCAATACTAAAAAAACTTAAAATTAATTAAATAAATCAAAAGCAAAATAAATCATCCTTTTAAAAATATTTTTGTTTTCTGTAACCAATAAAGCTTTTGTTACAAAATAATTTATCTGTAACTCATTCTAAACTGTATTAGAAATAATCGATGTATTAAATGAATTTTATAAAAATGAAATTAATAGAACTTATACGTTACGTCAGTAGATGAAAGGTTGTAATTTATAATAATACTCATTCAAAATATTTTTCTGTGTATGAACGACAAGCATGCAGAGTAAAGTTGCAGAACTAGGTAATGCATGAGATTTACTGCTGAATGGATTAAATAACAAATAAAAAGAATATTGCCCAGTTTAGAGCTCACAGGCTATGCATACTAATTGTATATATAGCCTTGTACAATAATGCCCTTCTAAATACAAATTAAGGAGGGAATACACCCGGAATACACCCCTTCTTCCATTTCCTTTCTCTATACTTAATTATTGAACCCCCCCCCCCAAAAAAAAACAATCAGGGATAATCTTATCTTAAAATAAACCTATATCGAAAACCAAAGTCAAATGATTCTGCTTAAAAACCCATTTGAGTAATTTAAGAAGCGTTGTTCCCCATTCCCTCCTTGATATTTAGCTATTAAACCTCAAAAAAAAAAAAAAAAAAAAAAAAAAAACTGCTTAGAAGTTCAACTTATCAGAAAAAAACCTAAATCCAAAATTTAAAGCAAATCAGATACTTCTGCATAAAACTCTATTTAGCTAAATTGAAAAAGAGGTAATCGCCCGTACCACCTTTATACTTAAGGAAAACCATTACAATTTATGAAGGAAGCTTCTTACCAGTATGAATATGCATCCAACAATTGAAACAAACCGCTTCTGCATGAAAAACCATTTACCTAAATTATGAAAGGTAGTTCCCCCTATCCTCCCTATATACTTATGCAATGAATTCGAAAAACAAATCAGGAAAGCTCCTTTTCAGAATGAACCTATATCCAAAATTGAAGCAAAGAGACACATTCTGCGTGAAAAACCAATTAACTTAAATTAAGAGGGAGGGGTGGGGAATAACCACCATGCCCCTTCTTTAAACGTATCCAATGAACACGCGACACGTATCGAAAAAGCACCTCATCAGAGTGATCCTACATCTATGATTTGAACGAAACATCCTAATTCTGCATGAACAATCTATTTATATAAAATAAAGAGAGTTGCAATATCCCCTCTTCCACTTCTTTATACTTATGCAATGAACACTCAATACTAATCACGGAGAAGCCTCATCAGAATGATCCTATATCTAATATTTGAATGATATCTGATAATGCAGCGTGAAAAGCTCATTTAAATAAATTAAGGGGAGAGGCATTAGCCCCCGTTCCCTTCTTAATACTTATCCAATGAACACTCAATACCAATCATGGAGGCACCTCAGTAGAATGATCCTATTTTTAAGATTTGAACGAAATCTGATAATTCTTCATGAAAAATCCATTTATATAAATTAAGGGGAGGGGTATTAGACCCCGTTTCCCTTCTTGTGCTTATCGGATGAATTCTCAAAACTATTCAGGGAAGCGCCTTATCATAGTAAGATTACATCCAAAATTTCAAGTAAATAGGATATTTTTATCATGATTTATCGCATTACGTACGTACGTATGTACGCGCGCACGCACGTACATACATACATACAGAACTGGTGGGCACATAAGCTCTCAAGCTTCGATAGCCTGTGAGCTAAAAAGAGCCTCAAATTCTATGTTAAATTGATAAATGTTTGAAAATATTCAACGAGAACATTGAATTTTAACAATTAAACTTATACTCTCTAAAGTGATCGATGTAATAAGAAAATACGAAATCACCTATCATTAGACATAAAAATCGGGGGTTAAGATAAGCGGGAATAGCCATTATGAAAAAAGAAAGCAATTTTATTCTTGAATCATTGTATTTCTGCCACTGACTTCTAAAATAATGGAAGTCACAATGCTATAACACTACATAGCAACAATATTTAACGATACACCATTAAAAAATCTTATTCTGACGTGCCTACTACTACTGACATGTTGTTTCCGAATTACACATCAAGATTTACTAGCTGCTAGAAAAAATTTTCCCGTTTTTAGGTGCATTCATAATTACATATATACTTTTAATACTTATAATCATCGATATTCACTTCGTCTGTGTTTGTCGTGCCTCTCCGCATTTAAAAACGCAAAAACTAACCAACCAAATGGCTTAAAATGTAAATTATATAATTGTTAGATAATCTTGTCGAGTTATTTTAAATTTTATAAAACTCGGATACATTGTAAAGCTGCTAGGACAATAAAAATATTCCGTTATATTCCTGCCAATATGAACAAAATTGATTCAAGTGCATTTTAATAATGTTACACTCTTTTCATCATAATAAAATTGATATGAATCTATGAAGGATATACTTAAAAATACATTCTGTACAATCTGCGCTAAAAGAATATTTGTTATTAATTTACAGGGCCACACGAAATTATTCCATTGCAGAATGTTATAAAGAGAAACATTATTTTGGATGTTTCTCAGTTATATAAAACTATTTCAAATTTTATGAAATTGATATACGTTGCTGAGGTTTACTACCAGTTACTTCATGTATAATAGAAAACCTTTAAATTTACAGGGACAAACCGCCCCACCAGTGGCCGAGAGGTACGGACCTCTCAACTGGTAGACGGCAGGTGCTGGGTTCGAACCCAATCGCGGCTGTCGGCCTAACCGTTCGGAGTTTTCGTGGTTTTCTTCGAACCTTGGGTAAATACGGGTTAGGTTCCCTTAGAAAGTCCCCCACGAAGGGCACGCCCCCCTGGTCCTATATCCCTCGCGTAGATAATCGGACGACAAAAATAAACCAAACCAAACCAAACCTACAGGGACAAACCAAACATTTTAGATAATACACTGATTTTTTTTTCTTTTTTGCCGCAAAATGTCAAAAATATACGATATTTTTTTCCGTTCATAAATTAGTAGTCAAATATACAGGGTATTTTAAGAAGATTGAATTTCCCTATAATTTAATATTTTTCGGAAATAATAGGGGATGCAAATTACAGAAGTATGAAAAATATGATAGGATGTATGTTGTACAAATAATTCTGAGAGAAATGTTGAACAGTTTATATATATATATATTACAAATTTAAAATTTTTTCGCCAAAACTAACCTTTATACTATCTTAATTTTCTTATAATAATATTCCGTACTTACTTCAAATTATTAAATTAAAATCTTATTTCTAGATCTAATCTGTTAATCTGTGTGCAGACGATATAAATTCTTAATTTGCCTTAAAAAACATTATTCCAGTATGCGTAAATTTAAAAAGATGGCTCTAAATTAAAAATATTCTTAATTAAAACTTTATTTCTTAATATTCCAAATAAAACTGATTTCTTCTATGTTTTATCAACCCTTTTTAAGAAATTCTTATTAAATTTATTCCAAAACCATACCTTTCAAAAAATATCATTATTTTATTTTATCTATTTATTTATTTTTCCGCCGTCAACGATAATGTGCATATTAATAAATTCATTTCTTTTCTTTTTCTCTTAAAATTAATCATGTATAAAAATCGTCTGCCTAAGATATTTAAAATTCGGAGTCAATTATAAATTGGTTAAATAATATTTTTTTTAAAATAAATTTATCGTCTGTTTAAAATAGCCTCGTAACTGGACAAGAATTCTGTTTACATAAAAGAATGATGGTTTGAGGTTACCGAATGTTCCAGAACTTTCTTTTCAGTTTAAAAGGGGGAAGTCTCGAGATGAAAGGAAGATTCTGAAGATTTCTTGGGTTGCTTCTTCGATGAGGACAGCTCGCTGAAATAATGATGGAATTTTTGCAACAAGGAGCTTTTCCTTCCTCATTATCACGAATTTAATAAATGAATTTACAGCAGCCCATGACTAATTATTGGATCTTCTACATTTATTTATTATTTTTGTTTTTTCCCTCGCTTGCCATGACTGCGTGTTTCTGTTTAACCAGTGGAAATAATTCGAGTTCTCCTGAAATCGTCACATATATATTTTAATTTCCATCAATAATTTAAGTTATATTTAGAAAACATTTCTCCGTGGTCTAACAAATGAAACAGTAACTGTTTCATTCTCTATGTCTAAAATTTTCTGAGTTATGATATTTTGGATTTTATGATGTTTTCGAGGTTTCCAAAACAAAAAACGCACCTTTTCATGACTTTCGGCCATAAGGGACAGGTACCTCTTAGATAAATAGTTTTTCAAAAACAGCGTGTGTTATTGAGATATATGAAATGCGATTAAGTGGAACTTATCAGATGCAATTTTTCTAATTTCTATATTTTTAAAAACTAATACTACGTAGTGGTAACTCAGTGATTTATTGTGAAACTGTTATTTAGTAGAAAAATCATTATCGCCCCATAACATCAAAAAAGTAACTGAAATGCACGTGACTGTATTGCTATAATACTTCTAAATTTGTCTTACATGCAAATGGCATTTTTACACAAGTTGCCACATATGCAAATAGACACCAAATAGTAAAATGAAAATTTTGCTATTTTGCTTTTTATCCAGGTACAATTTGAAAGTTTTTACTACATAACAATCCTTCAAATTCATATCTGGACAATAAATTAATATATTAATTTCAACTTCGGTATAACTCTTTTAAATTGCGTCCATTTTTTTCCAAGTATAGGTATGCATAAATATAGGTACGTATTTAAATATAAGCATATGCGAAAGAAATTTGATTTTTAAAAATATTTGTATGATTTTTACGACATTTCATTGAAAAAGGATATGCAATATGAAAGTAGCATACTAGTTGCAGTTTTGTACATTACAAAATAATTACAATGCTTCCTTATAAAATTCGCTGCTGGTATCTAAAAGTTAGTTTAACGGAATTTGCATTCGAGAATTTGAGTTCAAGTATGTTTTTGCGATACCTGAAGATTAAGAATAAATAACCTAGTAGTTTTTTTTTTTTTTTTTTTTTTTTTTTGTCGTTGAAAATGTAGTTTATTTTAGCTGCATGGTGCACATATCAAGAAGGATAATATAATTAAAAAAAAATGGTACTACCAGATACAAATAATAATCAAAAATCGGATAGTTGTTTTATCTATTTCTATTCTCTGTTCTCTAATATTTTTATTTATTATCTTCTATGCATATTACTATTTACAAGAAACACTCATATATTTGAAAATATATTAAAAGCATAATTTAAATTGTCTTTTGTTTTTAATATTACGCATGGTATTATTTAAATTATATTCTTTCACGGACCCTATGCTACGGATGTATACTGAAAAACATAATCTGTAATGTTAATAAACTTTTTGTCAGAAACTAGGTTTCCTGGAACTTTTCATGTAACGGTAACAAGAAAAAATCTTGTTACATGAAATTTTGATGTTAGAGTTACATAATAAAAGTTCTAAGAATCCCAGTTTCCCAGAAAAAATTTAGTAACTTTACAGTTTTTTTCAGTGTATTTTGCATTGAAAAACAATTGAATATTTTTCCTTTTATTATTACTATGCATTATACATTATACAGGGTGTCCACTCTCAATGGTGGCCAATGGCTAATTTCTAAATTATCAATCATAGACATTTAGTTCCAAATGCAAAAATGCTTTAAAAAAGGTAAAGAATTGTTTTTCAAGCGATTTACGTCAAAATAAAATTTTATTAAAAAATTACGAAAATTAACTTTTTATAAGGTCTCCCGGTCCTATAAGTGATATTTGATAAAATTTTCCCACTACTTTAACAAGTTAGAGAAAAAAAGGTCCCATTCATCTAACATTAAAATTAACCGAGTTATGAAACTTTAAATTTCATGGCTTAAACCGCTTTTCTGTAGCTAAATAAGGATAAATTGGATTGAGCTTTAAGGGAACGTACACTAAGTGCTTAAAGTATTTTAAAGGGCATCTATTTCCCTGTACAATAGCTAATTCCTAAACCATTTGCCACAGACATATAGTTTCAATTACAAAAATGCTTTAAATGAGATAAAAAAAATATTTTTAAAGCAATTTATCTAAAGTTGCTACCACCGTATAAGTTTTACGGTAATGTTAATTTTTATTAATTAACTTCTAGATTGGTTAAAATAGTTGAAGACGTGAGTTTTAAAATTCTCTTTATCGAGAAAATCAAATTTTGAGAAATCGCGATTTTATTTTAAAAGGTGTGTTATTTTGATAAGCTTTTATTTTGTTTAAAACGTTCGTGCGTATGTTTTTCTAGCTCAAAATTTCTATTCAAATTTTAACTCACATCCAAATATCCGATCGAGGTTCAATTTGCTCATTTATTTATATCCACTGACAATGTAATGTTAATACAATTTTCGGTGCGTACTATTTATTTATTTTATAGGACAACACCAAATTCTGTTAAGTTAAGTAATCTGACAGAATTTTAAATATATGTCATTTTGTAACGATCTGTGACTATTGCTTTTCATAACTTAAATTAACAAACTTTCTGTTACTTTTTTTACTTATATTTTTAGTACAAATTTTGCTTTAATATATAAGCATCAACATAAATTAAAAAAACATATTGTAAAAATTATTTTACTCACAATGTTTAATGTTAAATTTTATATTTTGCGTTTATTTTTATTTCCAGTAAATTGGTGACTGACCCCTAATTTGTTGCAAAAACCATGCTACAACTTTAAACAGCTATTACTCGGCACTGAGCTCGACATATGTCGATTATATGTCGAGCTCAGTGTTACTCGGTCAGTTTTAATCGCAGAGGAATGGGACTTTTTTTGTATTACTTGTTAGAATAGTGGTAAAAATTTACTAAACATAACTTATGGGACCGGGAGACCGTATAAAAATTTAATTTTCGTAATTTTTACTAACTTTTTTTACCTAAATCGTTTTAAAAACAATTCTTTACCTTTTTAAAAGCATTTTTGCAATTGGAACTATATGTCTATTACTAACGGTTTAGAAATTAGCCATTGGCCACCGTTGAGAGTGGACATCCTGTATTGTTAATAATATTACCATAAATATGTTTGTACCGTTATGTATTATTAAAAAAAAGAATTATGTATCGAAAAAAATATTAACACTTTAATTTAAATTACCTGGTTCTGTTAAAGACATTTTTAAATGTTATTGAAAAAAAATCTATTAAAAAAATCTTTATATATAAATTTTTGAGCTTTTAGAAAGCTTTATTGAAAATATCCCGAAAATTTAAAACTCGACTAGAAAGTTGATTTGTATATCAAAATATTTTTTATTAGAAGTTTCACATATATTCCATATATTTTTCGCAAAATTATTTAAATATATGTTCATTGCAAAGTATGAATTATTTATTTAATACTTTGATCTACATTTCACTATTTTATTGAAAATTTACTTTTCAAGGAAAACATTTTCATGGAATAATAACCTAAAGCAGTTCACATTTATTTTTCCATTTTTAAGAATAAAACTGCTTTTTTTACGCATTTTATTGTTCTTTTGACTCGAGTAAATTTTCTATTTTTATGAATTTTAAATAAAATTTACAGTTTACTTCTTTGATTATGTTCTTGTCTTTTTTGTTTCTATTTTATAAATGAAAACATTTTGACATAAACAGAAATGCAAAAATAGCATTTTAGGAAATTCAAATCTTAAATTCTTAACATAATAAAGTATTATAAAACAAGAAAAATTATTTTTCTCAAATACATAGTATGCTTTTTTTGATGGAAAAATATTATTTAATTTACTTTAAAGATCTCAAAAAGCGTAAAATATAAAATAATAAAATGTGCATGCATGAACAAATTCCATGTGGATTTTAGAATATATAAGTACGAAAATGAATTAGACATAGCAATATTTTTTCGAATATGAAATTACGAAACGCTTGCTTTATGATGCTTTTAATATTCTGAGTGGAAATACTTGATTTTTTTAATTTTGAAATCGAGTAGATTTTATGCATGGTTTAGTCTTTTTGTATCATCAGGACAATATTTCGATTTTGTTCATCAATAGATCTAATGTAATCTAGTACTAACATTCTTCAAATAGCAAAAAATAGTAATTTTTAATTGATTTGTTACCTCCTCAAAAATGGTAAAATGATACCAAGACAGATTAACTTAGCTAGGATTCAGATATAAATAATATCTTGAAAAGTGTCAAATTTTGCAGCAATCTCAAACCGTAAGGTCATTATGCCTAAATGTGATCGCTCCTAAATGCAACAAATATTCTTTTACGTAAAATCTTAATGCAAGAGTCTTAAACAAATGTTGTATAATGAAGCATCCTATCTTAACCCATTCTAGCCACTTGGTAAAAAAAACATGCCACTGGACGTTTTAATTTTTTTCCTCCACTCGTAGATGGCGCCAGAGGTTCCACTTGGTTGTTTTATATTATCGATAATGCGACAATTCAAAATCTGTGCCATTTTAATTATTGTTAAATTGCTATCTAACAGAAACGGTTGATTCTTTTTATTTTTATTATACAATTATATGATGGTTCAACAATCATCTGGAAAAGGTTAAAAAAATCCTTAAATTCCTTCTTTAATTTTTTTGTATTGTTTCGTAACTGATAGAGTCTGTTTTTCATATGTTACTCGAACACAGTATCTATATAACTTTTCTATATGAACATCACGTAGGTTTTTATGTTTGGTAGTTTATCTGGCCAAGCATCAGATGGGAACGTTTCTTACTAATTACGGCACATCAATGCAATTTGATTTATTGTTTTTATTTTATGTTTAGAGCTTTAATTGTGTTTCTATTTATTATTTTTTAGATCGTTAATTTTAGGTTTATTTATACCCTCATAGGTCTTGCATGGTCACTGTGGCACCATTGTAACGTCACTGTGAGTCACTGTAGTCACATCACAATTCTGACCAAAATACCATCACTCAGTGACGTCACATTTTGAATGCGATGTGACTTTCTTAGAAAACGTTAGAAAATTACAAAAATTCTTCAAAACATAATATTTATTTCAAATAACATGTTTCTGGCAATTTTACTGTGTGACGTCATTGTTATGTCACTGCATGTAACGTACCTCACATCACATATGTGAAAATAACAGACATCATATTGTAAAATCACAATGTGATAAAATCACGGTATACATTTCAAAAATCTCTAAAAATGAAGAATTTCTTCTTAATAAGCTGTCTTATTGCATTTGGGAGTTTGGTTCTTATTGATTTTTTATCATACTTTATTACAATATATAAAATCATTTTTATACTTTCAATGATATTGTACTTTTCTATTAATGTTTTAAACTAGTTTAAATGAATCTTTAAAAATAAATGTTTATATGTGTTTCTAATTTTTTTAATAAATTCAATATTTTTTTAACATAAAATAAAATATGCAAAATATATGCAAAACGCATACATTACATAATATTAGTTTGTGTGGATCTCTTTTAAAAATACACAGTTCATAAAAACTTTCGCAAATTTTTAAGTATCCAAACAATGCACGTATAACATTTTCGTGGAATTGGGATTACCTTCTTAGCGTATCGACAACTTTTCGCATTTCTTCTTTTGATGCCAACAAATTAAATAAATAAATAAATCATTTTCAGCTGCAATAAATTCCACATCCGCTGAAATAAATTCATTAATCCATCTGAAGAATAACCTCTCCTTTTGAATACTGTGTACACACAGAAGTGCAATCAACTTTGTTAAATAGAATATATTTTTGGTAATATGGATATTAGTTTCAATAATAATAGCGTTCAATGTTCAGCAGAAAATTTTGTTAAGTAGAAAACTTCATTAAATAGGGGCATCGTTAAAATGAAGTTTCACTGTATTTTGAAACTAATTGAAAGCAAAAATGAAATGCATGAAAAAAAATATTCGAACTGAAAATTTTACTTATTGACATTCTTATAAAATTAATACGCATTTAACTTCAGAAACGAGACCAAATAAACAAGATAAAATTTCCCCTGCTCTTGAGTTGAAAAAAAAAAGGTTGTCTCTATCAGAATAGGACCAGTGCATTTATTCTTTCGAATATTGGCAGCTGCTGTAGAATAAATTGAAGCTGTGTTATGTTCTTTTGAAAGTGCATGGTTCCGGTGCAGTACAAAATTAGTTAATTTACAAAAACTATACAGGAATGCGACCAGGAGACATTTTACATGAAATATCGGTCCGAAAATATATAACGACAGTGACTTTGCTAATATCAGCTCGGCAATATCATTGTACTGGATTCGTACATTCGAACTTCAAAATCATCTTATTTATTTGGATTATCACAATGGAGTTACCGACGATAATGTCAATAAAAAATAGGTAACAAATTACTTTTTTCTACTTTTTTAATAACGATTTCTGTTGATTTCGTATAAAAATATGTTATAAAAGCAAAAAATATCTTTAATTTAACTTTTAAGAATTCAATAAATTTAATAAATTGAGTAAATTTAACGTTTATTTTGTTGAAATAAATAACAGTATGTCAGTTATTTTAACAGATGGTTAATGTCATCCATTTAAATTGCAGAACAAATACGAGTCCTAATGCCTGAACCTATGAAAACATATAATGTGCACATGGGCGGAATTAATTATTTGACCAATTTGCTTCCCAATGTAGAATTAGGATTCGTTCTAAAAATGGTGGTGGCACTTGTTTTCTTAGAGAATTGGAGCAACAGTACTTGTGAATGGATGGAAATTATACAAATCTTTTGGCCGAAATATTTCATTATTTCAATTTCCATGTGAGGGCTCTCAGGAGATATTGGAAAGATTTGGCACAATTTTCATTGCTTCTGTACAATCTTTGATGCTTCAATAGAATGTATTTAATCAACAAAGATATGACAAACAATATCACTGATTATATACGTCCGAACAACAATTTGGAAGATGTAAAAATTCCGGAAAAAATTGGTCTACCGATGTGAAATTGCCAAGTGCCAATTCATACATAACATCATAAAACATATCATATTACATCGTAGGTTAGCTTTGATACGTTTGCATTTTATTTGTTCGAACATTATGTCTGCCCATTATCTTTTTTTATATTTCATACACTTTGTAATTGTTTATTTTTGTTTAAGTTTGGATTAAATAACTCAATATTATATTTTAATGTTTTTGTTTTTGTTTTTGGTCTTTTTGTTCTCTCTACAGTCGATTGGCAAGAACACTATAAAAAATTACATAAATAAAGTTTTGAAAAATTTTATATTCCTAAAAATTATAGTATATTCCACATTTTATAAGTATTTATAAGTCGGCTTTAATGGGTTAAAGAACGAAATTCGGAACATTTTTTCTACATTTAACATTTTTTTTAAAGCAGAATTTCTAATTTAAAGATACATCCTTCTTTACACAGCGCCCCCATCTTTAATAAATGCAACAAAAATTCCGAAAATGCCTAAAGATTTTATGTTTTAACTTTGAAGAACAAATATCCTCATGATTATACTGCATGTTTCGTTTGCCTGAGGAAGTTTAAGAATAGGTCACCAGTTCTCTAATTAGAGTTACAAAGTAAACTATGTATTTAGGTGGCTTGGCGAATTCGTTTGCTTATTTGCGATGCAACCTGTGATCTAAAAGCGTAGAGACTTATAAGAGATTAACCACTTAACCGGCGAAGGGTATGGGGAAATAGTGCTTTTACCCCCGACTTATCTCGGGGCAGACGGTTAAGTGGTGAAGTATGATTACATGATATTTTTCATGCATTGCATTAAAGTTACATTTAAAGCCAATAACGCATTTAATTAAGTTGTGTTGGATTAATAAATTGTGAATTTTAACATAATCGCCAAATAATAATTTTTAAATTGGTTATTTAAATATCTGTGTTTCAAGTTATCAAAATAGAAAAATACATGTTTAAAAAAAAATGTCGTAAGAAAAGCTGTTACGTTACAAAGAGTACAGATATATGGTTAAGAAATTCGTATTCGCGATGTTTTCTTTTTATATGGTGAACATTCAGAAGAACTTCATGTAGATCTAAATAGCTTAAATTACGCATGTTTATTTTGATGTGATAAAGTAAGATAATTCCATTGATATGACATTCGGCGGATTTAACGGTAAATCCAATTAAGATATGCCCCAATTTTTGTTTATGCATTTCTTAAATATAATATTTTAAATCTGTTTTCACATTTTATTCACAAGAATCAACATTTAAATTATATTAAGATAAAAAAGAAAACTGTTTATATCTAAATCAGTATTTATATTTCCATGTTTGTATTTTAAACATTGTAAAATGTTAAATTTTTCGTAAAAATTTAAAAAAAAGGAGAGAGGAATAGAATATTATAATCTGGGCTTCTCTTAGCTTAATAAAGCTCGCTTAAATAGGATTATTAGATTGCATGTTTTAAGCTGCTTTTAATATTAATATTTTTACCACAAGGCATTTTATAATAACTAAAGTTATGTTTAATAAATAGCATTGTTAGCATTGCTATAAATGTCTAGTAAATACTTTTCAAACCCTGAACTCTACACTAAAGTGGTTTAGCACCGTGCAATTTTAAATTTTGGGGTTGTTTAAAACATGTTTAAAATGTATTTTTAATTACCAAAATAAGATTTTGGTAAATATCAATAACCCTGTTAGATCACTTGTTAAGTTCTACATATATTCAGACATGAGATTATAGTTCATTATCACTATATTGTTAATGAAATTAAGCTTTAACTACTGACCGCAATCTCTCTGATCGATTTTTTTCCCAGTTTAACCTGTAATATCTAGTTAACTACAATGACTACAAAAAAATTCTAGTACTATCGTAAAAATTATTTGTATGTGTAAAATTGGTTCTACTCTGTTATCCCGTCGACCAATTTCGCCAAATTATACAAATCGCCAAACTAAAGCTAAATTATACATATTGGCATAATTTTTATTTTAAATAACGAAAGAACAAATACTTAGTGGAATATTAATAAAAATACAAATAAAAAGTCGAAATAAAAATCCCTTAATGACGTTTTAAACACGTGAATCGTATTTAATGTTATTGAATGTGCATTCACGATCATCTATTATTGGCATTTAATCTTATAGTTTGGTGATGATTTTTTGGTCGACGGGATAACCTAGTAGTACCTTAAAATTATACTAGAATTAAAGCTATGCAAATAGTATCGTGTATAAATAATATTCATTGAGTTAATCTCTTATTATTGAAATACTCGTTTAAAGACCTAATAAGAACATTAGAAATATTTAAATATATGGAATTTTATCAGAATTAATTTTTGTAAAAACTTTAATGTACAAAAAATATTTCATGACGTAATGGCACTTTTGAATTATTTGATCCAGCGGTCTCGTAGTGTATTCATGGTTTGTTACGTGACATTTTCTGTGACAGCGGTGAATCGTTAAACGAATATTTTCCGATGAGTTTGCTGTGCATAAAAAGAATTATCACATTTGGGACACTGCACGTCTCATTCAGGTTTTAACTGTCCTAAATGCCACAAAATTTTCCATAAGTATAAACTACAGATAAAGATTCCAGTTCTACAAAAGTTAATTTTGAATCAAATCCATGGTAGTCATTAATTCCCAGCCTAATAAAATACATATTTATTTAATAAAATTCGTCATTTAGGCACAATGACTTTATCATACAGTTTTCAATGAATTAGAAGCAGATTTTTTTCTAACGATTATGTAAATATATTTATACAAAATAGTAGTCTATATTTTCTAAGAATTATTATTTTGATATTTAACTCTGTTTGTAATTTAAAAAATGTGTGGATCAGTCGATGGCTCATTTCGTGGAACACTGGCTACTTAACCCCAAATATCCCTGGTTCGAATCCTGGGTCGGACGTTTTGGCTCACTTGAAAATGTATGAACGTTTTAATTTATTTATCAATTAAGTGATTTCATAAGTAATTGATCTGATATAATTAGGCATGTAGTGTTTACTGAAGTCCCAAAAATATCCTTAGATTTAGTCTGTTGTGTCCATTCAGATATCAGAACAGATTCTGTGATGTTGAAGATTAACTGCTTGAATTAGTGCCCCATATTCTCCCGGTACGATTTAATTTGTAGTACATTGATGGAATTACCCAAGAAATCCCTGGTTTGAATCCTCGCCCGGAATTTTTTGACTCACTTAAAAATGTATGAACGTTACATTTTTTTATCAATTGAATGATTGCGTAAATAATTGATCTAACACAATTAAGCATGCAGTGTTTACTGAAGTTCCAATGATATCCTTAGTTTAAGACTGTTAAGTCCATTTAGATATAAGATAAGATATTATTCAGATACGGTTTATTCAGATATCGTTGGCGATTATCTGTATGAAATTGTCCTCAGTATTGTCCAGGATGGCTCAATTCGTAGAACATTGGCGACTTCAGTTAAGACATCCCTAGATTGCCCGAAATATTTTGACTCACTTGGAAATATATGAGTGTTATAATTTTTTAACAATTCAGTAATTGCATAAATAATTTATCGAATGTAATTATGCATGTAGTGTTTACTAAATTTTCAAAAAATCTTTAGATTTATTCTGTTCAGTTCATTCAGATATCAGACCAGATTCAATGATCATTGAAGATTAGCTGTTGGATTAGTCCTCCATATCTGGGATGACTCATTCCGTAGAGCATTGGCGGTTTCCACCAAGGCATCCCTCTTTCGAATCCTGATTTGTCCTTGCTTCACCTATTTGGAAATTTAATATTGTTATATGTATTGGTATAAAAGAAGAACGAAAAATCATGCATATGGAATAGAATATAAAATACTTTCAACAAAAACAGAATATTTGTAAATATTTATGCATGTGTTGGGAAAAGATTCATAATCGATGCTTAATGTCTAATCTATTTTTCTTTTTAATTTTCAATTGTTTTACCTAAAAAAATCTTTTTAACTAAGCAGGGACATTTAAAAAAATAATAAAATGGACCTAAAAATGCCGAGTTTTAGATAGATACTATACAATATCAATATATAAGCAACTTTCTAAAAAAAATCTCTTTTTTATAGGTATTAAAAGGTAAGCTTTTTTATAGGTAATTCTTTTGAAATGAATATTTCAAAAATGTTTTAACTAGAAATGATATTATTTTTATTTTGTCTTTGAAGTGTTTCTAACAAGTAATTTAACACCATGAAATTTTTTGTATGTTCGTACTTTTCGTTAAATATATGTAAAAAACATAATTGTGCTATCACATACAAAGAAATTATAGTGTTCCTCCCATAAAATAATGTCATTCTATTCTTTATTAAATCTCATTTTCACTGTATTGAATTTTTTTTCATAAAAGGATATTATTATTATTATGTACTTTCTAGCTATAATGGTTTTGATGAAACATGTTTAAAATATGAAACTCTTAAATAATAATGAAGTATTTTTACATTTAGAAAAAAAATTAAAATATTATGTTATTTCAGTTTTTTTTTTAAACTTTTTGCTCGAATGAAAGAAATTAAGTTAAAATTATATTATTTTAAAAATATTATTTAATGCTAAATATACTTTCTCGTTTTATTTTACATTTCAAAATTTAAAAAAATTAGTGTACAAACACATTTGATTTTTCTATGATGAACTCAATATAAAATTAGTTTCTTTTTTTATTTTAACGCAACAAGAGAAAATAAAATATTCAACAAGGAAAGAATTTAATTTTAGATACTAATGTAATTAAAATGTATCTATGCTGTGTTTTAGGTTGTTCTGAATTTATTAGTAGTGATGACTTCTCGAAAACTCTTGTTCAAAAGCCAAATATGCTATTGGTGTCAGTTGAAGCTGTAGATGGAATAATTCATTATCAGTTGTTAAAGGATACAGAATCAAATACATACATGAGAAAATAAAGCGGAAAATCAATGATGATATCAATAAGGATATGATTACTTTCTTATTTCGTAGCCTTCTTCTGAATTAATATCGTATTTTTTTATGCAAGTTACACTGCTGGCCACCCAAATTGCAACACCAAGAAAAACAAGAGATATCACAACAAAATTTATTGTGTAGATAACATGTTGACCAAGTAACAAATGATTAAATTTACAACATTCTATGAAGCGTGGTTCCTGCCAAAATCACTACCCAGAGTAGCCGCCGTTGTTAGAGATCACAGCTGCCACACGCCTCGGCATTGATTCAAAGAGACTTTGAATGTGTTCTTGGGGTACAGCAGACCAAGCAGCTTCCACACATTGCCAAAGTTGATCTGGTGTGACAGCTGGGGATGAACTCTGGGTCAGTCGTTGAGCAACCATGGACCACATGTTTTCTATCGGCGAAAGATCCGGAGAGCGCGCCGGCCAGGGAAGCAATTCAATCTGGTGATTGACGAAGAACCCTTGGACAATGCGTGCCACGTGTGGCCGTGCATTATCCTGCTGAAATATGGCTGTTGGCAAGCCCTGAAGGTAAGGAAGGACAACTGGCTCCAACACCTAGGAGATGTAGCGCTGGCTGGTTAAAGTACCGGCAATGCGTACTAGAGGAGTGCGAGAGAGATATCCGATACCGCCCCATACCATAATACCCGGTACAGGACCAGTGTGACGGTGCATAATGCAGCTGTTCAGCATCCTCTCTCCACGGTGTCTCCAGACTCGAATCCGACCGTCGTGGTGTTGCATACAGAAGCGTGACTCGTCAGTAAAGAGAATTTCATTCCATTCTGTCGTCCACATCCTTCTTTCATCGCACCATTGGCGGCGGAGACGTCTGTGGTTCCGCGTCAGAGGTAGACAAAGCAACGGACGTCTTGCGGACAGACCATTCTGCTGTAAACGACGTCGAATGGTACGCGCAGACACTGGATGATGCGTTACAGACTGAATCTGCTGTGATATGGTTCGTGATGTGACTGAGCGGTCCGTCACTGCCATGCGTACAATCTGCCTGTCATCACGTGACGTGGTGCACTGAGGTCGATGCGGTCGATCACGTCTGTCCGTCGTACCCTGTTGCACCCAACGATCACATATCCGCATCACAGTTGTTTGGTTTCGTCCAACACGACGACCGATTTCCCTGAAAGATAACCCACAATCTCGGTATGCCACTATCCTTCCTCTGTCAAACTCGGATACTTGATCAAAAGATGATCGTTGTTTCCTACGAGGCATAATGTATCGTTTTTTTTTTAAAAAAGCAAGAAAAACACAATTGCTGTACTTGAAACCGTCGAAATCTCCAAGCCTTAAATAGCGCTTTGAGGTGGCGCCACAGGCGCGCTTGATATGCGTCTGCGCTGAAATTCTAATCATTTGCATATCTCACCTCAGCTAATGCATGTTGTAAATTTCATATTATTTGCATGCTTAATTCAGGGTGTTGCATTTACGATGGCCAGCAGTGTATTTCTCAAATCTAACAATCACTAATGTAAAGCAATTACATTAAATTTGTGCAAAGTGTATTGATTGCTCTAAACATTTTAGCATGATACAAAATAAAGTGCAATTATATTAATCATGATTTTTGATGGAATGGATTTGTACATGATAATGAATATTACAAAAATGCATTCTTATTTTGTGACAAGGCTTTTAAATCGTCTATAGTACAAGTATAAAGAAATATGCTTTAGGATTTCTAGATATACAGGGTGTCCCTAAACAAATGGTATATACGCTAGGGGGTGATAGAACACATCAAGACGAGTAATAGTAAATAGGAAACCAAGGGTCCCAGAAGTTTTCCAAAGGAGATAGCCGCCATTAAAGTTTGGGGTCCAAAATTTCAAATACACATAAAAAACGGAAAAATTGGTCGATTGATTTGCGGTTTTCACTAAAATTATTCTTTATGTTGGTATTTTCTTGAAAATACATTATAAAGATAAATTTCGAAAAATGCCGATAGAGGGCGCTTTAGACTTTGAAGTAATGAAAAACTATTTTTTGCCGTGATTTTTTGCATCTCATTAAATGGTTTCGTAAGCTTAGACTTAAACTTAAATTTTGAGCTCAAAATCTGAATAGTTGGAAGCGGTTAAGTAGCACAAATTTAACTGTGTTCAGAGGGTTTAAATTTCAAATGATTATAAAAAACGGAAAAATTGGTCGATTGATTTGCGGTTTTCACTAAAACTATTCTTTATGTCGGTATTTTATTGAAAATGAATTATAAAGATAAATTTCAAAAAATGCCGATAGAGGGCGCTTTAAATTTTGGAGTAACGAACAACTACTTTTTACGTTATTTTTTGCATCTGATTAAATATTTTCGTAAACTTAGACTTAAAATTAAATTTTGAGCTCAAAATCTGAACAGTTGGGAGTGGTTAAGTAGCACAAATTACACTGTGTTCAGAGGGTTCAAATTTCAAATGATTGTAAAAAAAGGAAAAATTTGTCGATTCGTTTGCGGTTTAAAATAAAACTATTCTTTAAGTCAGTATCTTCTTGAAAATGAATTTTAAAGATAAATTTCAAAAAATTCCGTTAGAGGGCGCCTTAGATTTCACAGTAACCGACAAGAAATTTTAACCGTTATTTTTTGTATCTAATTAAATGCTTTCCAAAACTTGTTAAATGTTTTCGAAATCTTAGATTTAAACTTAAAGTTTGAACTCAAATTCTGAATCGTTGGGAGGGGTTAAGAAGCACAAACTGAAGTGTGTTCAGGAGTTGAAATTTAACCCCCCCCCCCCCTCGAGCACACTTCACTTTTGCGCTATTAAACACTCGCAACGACTCAGAATTTGATCTCCAAATTTAAATCTAAGCATTTGAAAGCATTTAATCAAGTTTTAAAAAATAACGGTTAAAAATAGTTGAACGCTACTCCAATGTGTAAGGCGCCCTCTATCGGCATTTTGTGAAATTTATCTTTAAAATTTATTTTCAAGAAAACACTGATTTAAAGAGTAGTTTTAACAAAAACCGCAGACGAATCGACTAATTTTTCCGTTTTTTTTTTTATAGTTTTCCGTTTCGTTTGAAATTTAAACCCTCTGAACACAGTTCAGTTTGTGCTACTTAACCACTCCCAAGTATTCAGATTTTGAGCTCAAAATTTAAGTTTAAATCTAAGCGTACGAAACCATTTAATGAGATGCAAAAAATAAGGGCAAAAAATAGTATTAGGATGGATCATTTCGTTAATCCAAAGTCTAAAGCGCCCTCTATCGACATTTTTTGAAATTTATCTTTATAATTCATTTTCAATAAAATACCGACACAAAGAATAGTTTTGGTGAAAACCGCAAATCAATCGACCAATTTTTCCGTTTTTTATAATCATTTGAAATTTAAACCCTCTGAACATAGTTAAGTTTGCGCTACTTAACCGCTTCCAACTATTCAGATTCTGAGCTCAAAATTTAAGTTTATGTCTAAGCTTATAGAACCATTTAATGAGATGCAAAAAATCACGGCAAAAAATAGTTTTTCATTACTTCAAAGTCTAAAGCGCCCTCTATCGGTATTTTTCGAAAGTTATCTTTATAATATATTTTCAAGAAAATACCAACATAAAGAATAATTTTAGTGAAAACCGCAAATCAATCGACCAATTTTTCCATTTTTTATGTGTATTTGAAATTTTGGACCCCAAACTTTAATGGCGGCTATCTCCTTTGGAAAACGTTTGGGACCCTTGGTTACCTATTTACTATTACTCGTCTTGATGTGTTCTATCACCCCCTAGCGTATATACCATTTGTTTAGGGACACCCTGTATATCGTTACACTTGATAGAAAATGTGATTCAAATTACTCATATTAATATATATAAAAATAAATTTACATGTCTTCTTAATAAGAGCTTCAAATCATCATATCACCAATATTCATCAATGAATATACCAAAAAAAAATCTGATTGATGCATAAAATTAATTTAAGAAAACACATTCTGTAATTACTTACATATATTCACCATTGTATTTTTTTTCATTTTTAGAACACTATAATTTTGTATTTTGCATAAACCAATTAAAAGCATAACAAGCGATTACTATCTCATCTTCTAAAGCTCACATAATAAACAAATATGTAAAGAATTCCTAGGATTGTCTAAACGTCGTAATAGATTTAAAAATCGTAAAATATAAATTCTGTTACAAGTAAACCTAATATATTTAATAACGGAACTATAATTTATGTCTGTTTAAAGTATGTGCATTAGATTAATTTTGATACAATTAATCGGGATTTATTCTGTTCAGCTGATTTCGATATCAGAGCAGAAGTTGGGATCTATAAAAGATAATTAGGGAAACAAGCCTTCCAGATTCGTCCAAGTTAAGTAGTAGAGCATTGGCGGCTTCAGTCAAGATATCCTAGACCGGACTTTTCTTACACCACATTTGGAAAATTTCAATTGTTAAGATTTATATACCAGTCGAATATGTGTATAAAAAAATATATACTGTAATTTCACGTGCAGTATATACTGCAGCTCCAACTATATTCTCAAAAGTAATCTTTTGAGCTGATTCAGATATTAGACTAGATTCTGTGATTTTTAAAAGTTATTTGGGTGAATTAGTTCTTCAGGTTCGTCCGGGATCACTCAATTGGGAGAGCATTGGCGGCTTCAGTCAAGTCACACGTGGTTGGAATTCTGAATCGAACTTTTAACATCCACGTGGAAATTAACAAGAGTTTTGTGTATTAAAATGAAATAAGAACGAAAAATCATGCGCATTGAATAGATTATGAAACACCGACAAAAAGTAAATTTTGATAACCTTTTACTGTATCGTGTGCCACATTTTGATTGTACCTAAAGACACTGTAATTCTTATTATGTGCCAAGAATTTGACCAATATGATCGCTGTAATTGATCAAGAACAGTCCAAAGAATGAAATAGCACGTATTTTGTCCATGTTAGATGGCTGCACTAGACAAAAATTTAGAATTCGTTCTTCAAAAACAAAGATAATTTTCATCAAACTATTGAGGCAAAATTTAATTTTACTATTTTAATGAATACTTAAAAGTATTTATGTAAAGAAAGTTGTAAAGTGTGAAGCCGTTAATTTTTTTTCAATTGCAAAATATAGCAATACAATATTTAAAAACCCTTATTGTGTATATAGTGTACAGGCCATAAAAGAACAAGCATTGGCTGAATATTTGATTTTTTATTACTATTTTTCCGATTCTTAGACCGATTTATCGATTTCAGGTAATTTGTTTCATCAAAATAGAAAAAATCATGCAATGAAGGGTTAACGTTTTATGGATGTATTGGAAATTCTATCAAAATTGATGCTAAGTGCAAAATTTTTCTTTCTTTATAAACTAAAAATGTTTTACTTAATAAAATCTTTATTTCAGACTGAAACAGTGAACGGAATATCGGACCTGAACGGAATATCGAATATCAAAAAAAAAAAAAAAAAAAAAAAAAAAAAACAATTTTCTGAAACAAAGGACATTTATTTAAAGGAGGTATGAAAAATCTTGTGCTTTCTTATGAAATTTTAACTGTCTTTTGAAATGAAGAATTTAAAATGTTTATTTGCTTTAATAATATTCTATTTGAACATTAGTAATCTTCCATATTTTGAATATTCTTTACAAGCAATTTTACACAGTAAATTTTCATGTATGTTTCTAACTTTTATTTTAAAAAAAAATATGTTTCTTTAAATGTTTTTATGCTATCATATACAAAAAATCCCAATGCTTCTCTATTCAATACAAAGAATCATTATTAAATAGTTTAAAAAATCTTATTTTCTGTTTTTGAAATATCTTTTTTCTAAAAGAAAATTATTATTTTGTTCTTTCTAGAGATAATATTAAAGATGAAACATGTTTAAAATAGAAATCTCTATCTTAAGTAACAAAGAAATAATTTTATGTTTAGAAAAAAAAATTATAAATACTCTATTATTTTAGTTTCTTTTTAATTTATTTCTTAAATGAAACGAATAGAATAAGGATACATTAAAATTTTATTTAAAAAAAAATTTAGAGCTTATTTTTTCCTTTTTTCTTTACATTTTAATAATCTGAAAAAAACCCCACATTTGCAGCTAATTATAATAAATATAATTTAAACTTCTTTTTCATCAAGTACATACAGTTAGCTTTTTTCTTAAAATTTAATACCAGAAACGGTAAAATAAAGCCGAAAAGTAAAATTTTGGAAAAAGAAATAATTAATATAAAATATATAATATGATATTAAAAGCACATTGTTTAGTTTAAAACGCGATAAAAATAATAAAAAAATTTTACCTATTAAATTACATTTTATTGAAAATTTCTGAGTACTTTCAAGATTTCCCAAACCCTTCATCAGAGAATATTTTCAATGCTGATATCCCTTTGTTTATATAAAAAATATATTTTCTTGCTTTGTTTGAAAAACAATGAGTTTTCAAAAGTTCATATTATATATTTTATTTTTTAATTAAGGTGAAATATTGCATTTGATTTTAATAACTAGAAATAATTAAATTATGGGAATGTTAACAATGCAATTTAACAAAAATATACTTACTTTGATTTGAGATTTACGTGAATACACTTCACAATAGTTATATTTTTGAAGTGTTTGAAACTGAAATTATATTTATCAAGTACGCTAATTATCCATGATATATGAAACTTAGTTGAATGTAAGTTATAAATGTTTCATTAAGGTACTCAACACCTTTTACATGTACATTTCAATAATCGATTTAAAAATATCGATTTTCCATCTATGCAATAATATTAAAATAAATTCTTTTATATGTTGAATTCCGCTTAAATTCTGTCTGTATCTTAATTATAACCAAAGTTACAGCCGTTTAGATTTTCAGCTATTACAGCTTTTAAATTGTATTTAAAAATTTTTTTTAACTATTTCCTAAATTGTCTTTTTTTTTTAGATTTTTACTGTACTCAAAACATTGTTAAAGAAAAAAATATATATGGAATGCCACAACTTTTTTTGTACTTCTTTTACAAATGTATTTTAAGGTAATAGACTACATTCATGATAATATAATAAATAGTTTAATATTTACCTCGGTATAAATGACAAACTTGCAAAAAAAATTGGGAATTTTTCAATGTGTTAGTACTTTAATTGCCATATTATCTGAGATAGAGATGCGATTATAACGTGTTTACTCTACGTTCTAGAGAAAGTTGTTCTGTTTACTATGTAATCTATAAAATGGCAATACATTGTTTTGTTTTTAAGTCATCACGTTTTGCAAAAATGTCAATTTTTCCCATAATTATTACTATTTTCCCCTTAAAAAATATTTTGGGTAATTGCAAAAATTTTTGTATTTTAAGGTAACTGTCATTTTAAAAAAATGGATAAAAAGTGAAAAATTAAAAATTTTCAAATGATTACTTCCGAAGATGTGTGGATACCTTAATCTAAACATCGACTTTCTTCTATGATTTTCAAGTTGTCCAAATTCTTTTGAATCTTCATTTGTGAAATTAATTAGATGGAAGTATTATAAAAAAATTGATTGACTTTCTTCAACTCATTACCGAGGATTTTGCTGAAAATAATTACGTTCTAAATGCCGTACATTTTGCATGAAGTATAAAATTTTCTGGGGCTTATATCTTTACTTATTGTCCTATACAACTAAAATAGTGCATTTTCTAATTTTTTAAGTTGTAAAATAAATGTACTTATTGCTTTGTTAAAATGGAGAGTTCTCTGTACAATATATATATATATATATATACAGGGTGAGTCATAAATATCGAAACAATAGGCTATCTCCTTAAATATTGTCCCTGGATCCTTACTTCCAATTGCAAAGTTTCATAAAAAAAAGGTGAATTTTTTTATAAGGTAAGTTACAACTCCATGGGGGTCAATTATAAAAATTGCGAAAATTAAATTTTTATACGGCCCCCAGAGGATAAAACTTCCAATTAGGAATTTTTTCCTTATCCATTTCTAAATTGAACAAAAAAAATCATCTTGATATGTACAAATTCCCGAAAGATATTCAAAATCAAAATTTCCCAAAATTCGCGACTTACACCACTTAAGCATACCTCTGAGCGCAGCAATATCAGCTCATTTGAAATACTATTTAGGGATCGACCATAAATTTACGCATTATTAAATGTCGATCAAAGACAATGCTTTAACTTTTAGATATAAAATAAAAGCGTATAGGTTTTTGCTTTAAACTTCCTTGAAATATGCTAGATGTCTGCAATATCACGAGGTTGGCGCCAGCCTCATAACTGGCACGACACACTGGACAGACCGTCTTATTAAACACTTATTAAAAATGTTATTAAATTAAGTAATATAATTAAATTCTTATTAAAAGCGACTTAAAACCTTATTGCTGCAGGCAATAAGTTTAGTAAAAATAGTAGAAACGATAATGATACGTCTATTAACAGAATCATTAGAAATATATTTTAATAAATTACATATTTATTCAATCATATCTATTATATTTATTTATCATTATATGAAATATTTTCAAAAATCTACTTTTTACTATACAGCTTCAAAATTTATTATCGTTTTAAACCTATTTCTACTTTCTTCTATCTTTACAAGAAGAAAGTATTGGATTCAAGAAAATTTTGAATTCCGGTTTTCGACGGATTCACATGTTTTAAGGCTCAGAGATACCAAAAAATATGTTTTTATAAAATGTCTGTCTGTGAATCACTGTTCCTCTGTATATGACATAAACTTTGTGAGCCATCTATCTCAAGAACTAATCAATGGAATTTAATAAAAAATTATATTTACTTACTCTTTGATATAAATTGGTGTTTATTAGTTTTTGGTCTGAATCGCTAAACAGGTGGCCCTACTGTACTGGCTTTTGTGCGATTTCCGCAATAGTTGTATCTCAAGAATTATACACCTAGTGCCGCCCGTAGTTAGAGGCATCTTTTACGCTGCGTGCAATAGCAATTTTAACAAGAAAAATATGAAGTTAACAGGGCCAAACAATGAAAGAAATTGAATTCGATGTGAGAAAAAAATGAGGTTTAAATCAACTGACGCATTTAAACAGTAATTAAAGAAGATGAGAATGGCAAAACTGAAATCGAAACTATACAGGACGGAGTTAATCACCTAGAAACTTTTAAAAAGCATTTAAACGTTAGGAGTCGATCTTGGTTTAAAATTAAATGCACTTTTCTGCATCAAATGTTTTTATTTCAGTATTTCTCATTTTTAAGCTGACATAAGTAAATAACCGTCGGTTTCGGTAACAGTCCAGCAAGTTCAATAATTTTTTAACATCTCAAAGGAAAAAAAAGCCCAACGCGACGAAAAAAGATTTCTTCTCAGAAAATTTACTTATAAAAATATGATTTATATGCAAAAAATTGCATCTTTTTTATATTGCTATTTTAAATACTTTCATTTAAAAAATAAATAAATATTATTTAAAATGCTGAATCAAAATTGAAAATTAGACATTTTCATTTAATCAAAGGAAAAAAATTCAATGCGACAAGAAATATTTTGAGTTATAACAATTTTAATTTACTCCAAATTTTTTGAATTTTTTTTATTATTAAAAAGTCTTATGATGTTATAATGCTTACAAATTATATGGTTAACCATCACAAAACATTCAAAATTCTTACTCTATAAATAAATAAACAAAATAAATGTTTCCCTGACACATTACAGCAATATTGATTACGCGCATTTCAATTTGTGTCTGATCCCTTGAAATCTCACGATTTTTTAAAATTGTCATAACTCTCTGAGGTTTGAAGATATCGAGATGAACTTTTTTATGTTCAATTCAGGAACGGAAAAGGAAAATTTTTCTAATTGGAAGTTTTATCCTCTGGGGGGCGTATAAAAATTTTATTTTCGTAATTTTTATAATAGACCCCCATGGAGTTACAACTTATCTTATCAAAAAATTCACCTTTTTTATGAAACTTTGCAATTGGAAGTATGGGTCTAGGGGCAATATTTAAGGAGATAGTCTATTTTTTCGATATTTATGATTCACCCTGTATATACCGGGTGTCCCAAAAATGACTGATGGATTTTTAAATTCAATAACTTGCAAACGGTGACAGCTATTTAAAAATTTTTTGCAGGAGGGTTATGTATAATGTCAGGATCTTTTTATCGTAATTTTTTATTTTAGTTCGAATTTCAAACAATAGGTGGCGCTGACGGCGATAGAAGGCCAGGCCGACGCTTCACTCAGCACTGATCACCTGGCCTTCAATCGCCATTAGTGCCGCCTATTGTTTGAAATTCAAACTAAAATAAAAAATTTTGGTAAAAACTCCTGACATTTTACATAACCCTCCTGCAAAAATTTTTTAAATTGCTGTCACCGTTTGCAAGTTATTGAATTTTAAAATCCATCAGTCATTTTTGGGACACCCGGTATATATATATATATATATATATATATATAACATTTAAACATTATGATATTAATTAACAAATGATTATCATTATAGTACTTACTATACTAAGTAATAGCGATATAATATAAGAAAAATTTAACGATTGAGATTTTATGATATGGTGCTATTAATTTTAGGAATCATTATAATGATTCATCCATATTAAGTTTATCATATTTTTATGTAGAATAAATCATTTTCTTATTATTTTGAGTAATGTTTTTTTTATTAAATTAACAATTTAAATTTTACATAAATATCTACTGAGAGCATATGCTTAACGCATCTTTCTATAGATATATAATGTATTTCATTAACTTAGAATCATAACAGTCTATATTTTGCTGCAACATTTTATGGGTAACTATAGTGTCTAATATTTTTTTTTCTATTCATTTTAATAATGTTATTATGATTTTTTAAATGTTTTTCTTCATTTTTTTCGTTTTTATATGTGTTGGTAGCTCCAAATTCGAATCGATTTGCTTTTTCATGGGTAATAAGAAAATGAAACCACACACTTATTTGTAGTTCCAAACTATTTGTGGAACTGAAGATTCTACTTTGATTATACAAATTCGACTGTATTCATCTTAAATTAGTTTTTCAATGTTTCAATATGGTAATTTTGTATTAAATGTAATCATTTCTATATTTGTTTTATAATAAATGATTATATATATATAATATCATATATATATATCATAGTTATCGTAGTTATCATATACATATTAAATAGTAATTATAAAAATAACTATTTAGAGAAACATTGTTTGAAAGCTTGTTGACTTTATGTATTTTATTTTACAAACCAAATAAAAAATTATATGCAGGTAGAAAAACACTTAAAATTGTTTTAAATTGTTTTTGTAAGCTGTGTATTCCGAGGTATTGAGAAAAATTAAAATGGGACTTGTAAAACTACAGTTGCGATTTTAAATTTGCAAATTTATTTGTAATTAAGAGCCTTCGATACGCGAAGTTTTCCAAAAGAGGGTAAATGTTAAAACATGATTTACCGACATCATATAACATTTATAAAGATTTTCAGAGTATCAATGTTTCACTGTGTAGAGCAGTTTATTCTTTGAACATAAGATTGTTTATTAATAATGTTTAAATTAAAATATGATTTTTTTTTCAATTTTCTACATAAATTCGCAGTAATTATTTTTTTTTAATTCCACTCTTACATCTGTGACCTTTTTTTCTTTAAATGAGACAAATTTGAAAGCGATTTAATTTAGATAGTTTTTTATTATAATTTTTATTGCAGGATGCATAGAGAATCTTATTGCAGTAACATCTTTAGTCTAGAGAAATAACAATTATAATTAAATAAATTATAATTATAATTATAATTAAATTAAGTGTGTGACTTTTCTGAGTCACACGTAAGAAAATTTTACTTTTTTTTCAAAATAATATGTATTCTGTAATAAAAATAAAATAAGTAAAATAGTATTTAAACTACATTACTTTCAAATTTGTCTCATTTTTCAAATAACACTTCCTAAATGTCAGTAAGTTTTCTTTAGAAAATACTACAATAATATATATATATATATTTTTTGAACTTACAAGAAAGTGTCTTATAATGAACAAAGCTATTTAAGTAAGGTACCCTGGGGTAATAACGCCACGTTAAGGTTCTAGCAATTTTCACGGCTCAGTTTTAGTTTGTATTTTTCAAACAAATATATGATTTGATACAGCAACTCATTGACTATCTATATAAAAAAAATAATTTAACAGATATGAATACATAAAATGTAATGGCGTGATTTCTTGACCAATGCTATTTGGCGTTATTACCCACCTATATGGGTAATAACGCCATGCAAACAAAACAATGAAATAAGTTGGATTAATTGCATGTAGATTGCCCAATTCTAAAAATACAAACTCTCAGCTCTAGAAATTGACAAATTGCATCCTAAGCTATTGAAAATGTTTATTTTTCGTGAAATTGTAAGAAAAATAAAGGTGTGGTGTGGGGAGGGGGGGGGGATGAGGCAAAAGAATATCAGACCGTGAGCTTCTTTTTGCCTAAAAAGGGGCGTTTAAATAGAATTATTAGAAACATTGCACAGTTTTAATTGTGTTTATTTGAATCAGTATTTAGGATGTAGCTCTGCCACTGTAGGGAATCAACCGGGGTAAAAATTCCAAGGATTGGCGTTATTACCCCGTTATAGTTATTGCTCTGTACATTTTAAATTACAAATTATCTCGAGAAGATATCCAAAATCTTCAACAACATTTTGAAAGGCCATGAAATGTACTACAAATTTATGTAACTAACAAAGTATTTCCGGATAAAAAAAATAGTCTTCACATCATAAAACGTATCTCGCAAATTTTAGATCAAGCGTTAATTTTAGCTGCTTCTAAAAACAATAAGGCCTAAAAATGAAACAAATTAACTTGAAGCTGTTTTTTGCGATTTATATGACTCAAAACCCTTCTGCGCAGAACACATGGGTGTCATTTACCAGATTATTTCATAATTATGCAAAATATTAGCACTTGGCGTTATTACCCCGTCTGGCGTTATTACCCCAGGGTACCTTAATTGAAAATCAAATTTTTAGAACTAATTTTTCATTACTTGCATTGTAATATAAAAAAGATAAAAATGATATTTACTTTTGACTTTTTAAAAACATTACCACATTCGTGCTAAAAAACTACATCTAAAAAAAATTTAGGCTATTGATCCAATAACAATTGGAAAAAATTGTTCGGAAAATGCGCTTGCCCTTATTTTTATTTTATTTTTAATATTTAATGTGAAGTTATTGAGAAAACTACTAATTGTAGAGTCGTTTTTCGTAATAAGAAAAACTCATATGAAGATATTTTTTCAGCAGATTTTTTTTGTGGGAAATTTATTATGTATTTTTATCAGGCCTTTCGATGGTAAAATAGTTCGGAGGTAATTACCTTTAATTGCGTGCTTTTTTCCGATTGCTTGCATTCACTGATTTAGAAAAACATACAATTCCTTAATTATTGTATAAAGTTTTTATTAGATCGTATTTTTATATAAAAGTGAATTAAAATTTTTTCGTGAATTAAACATTTCTGGCTTATATTTAAAAAATAATAGCATTTCGTGCAGATATAATAAGTTGTTTTTGCAGCAACTGAAAATGCTTTATTATTGTGATAATTTTCTTTTTTTATAAACAATGATGTAGTTTTTTATTAATTAGTTCCTTTTTAGGTGCGTTCGTAATTATGTAAATACGTAGCACCTATATTTGTCGTTTAGTCCGTCCGTCTGTCCGCATATAACAACGCAAAAACTGCCCAACCGAATCGTTTGAAATTCAAAATTTATAATTATTACATAATTTTGTCGAGTCATTTCAAATTTTATGAAAATCGTATGCATAGATGAATTGCAGGGACAATCAAATTATTCTATTACATTATGGTCAATGGGGAAAAAGTTTCAAATGCATTTTAATCGTTTGAAATTCAAAATATGTAATTATTACATAATTTTGTTGAGTCATTTCAAATTTTATCAAAATTGGATGAATAGTTTAGTTACAGGGATAATCAAAAGTATTCCGTTGCATTACAGTCAATGGGGAAAAATGTTTCAAATGCATTTTAATGGTGTTATACTCATTCGAACACAATAAAAGTGTTATGCATCTATAAAGTACATATTATAATATACAGTTTCCATAATCTGTGGTGCAAAGAACATTTTTTATTGATTTCCAAGGCCACATAAAAGTATTTCATTACATTATGTTATAGGGAGAATGGGAAGGATGTTTGGTGCGCATTTTAATTGTAATTAACTATTTATAATTTTATGAGATTGATATATGAGAGAGATATATTTAAAACTTCGTTATCGTACGAAAACACCTCGTTTGCTATGCTTCACGTGCAATTTTCAACTTGTTTTATTCATAATTTTCACTGAAAATTTTCAATTAAACTTTTATGATTTGTTTAATATATCAAACTTGGATAAATTTACAACTAAAAAAAATATAAATAAAATTTGCGGAAATTCGAAACAACTCATTTTTAAGGTAACTGATAAAAAATGTTCAACTGAACTTAGCTATTCTGTATCGTTTTCAAACTAATATTTATGATTTAAACTAATAATGACTAATAATTTAAACTAACTATCACCATTTTTTGAACAATTTTTTAAAAAAAAATCATTAAAGATTTTATTTATCTAATGTTTTCAGTTTTGCATTTATTTAACTTTAACAGAAACAATTATCTTTAGAGAAATCATAATTATGATTTATCTTACTAACTATAATTTTAAATATAATTTTAGATTTTTTAATTTTGGAAGCTTATGTAACTGAAACTTTGAATACCATAATTTTCTCTATAAAAATTTCCGAAAAGAAATAACATAGGAATTTTAAACATTTTGTTTACATAAAGCTTTTATATTTTTAAAAATCAAATACGAAAATTTGCAAATAAAAACAAAAACAAAATGGAGTTTATAAAAATAAATATTCAGTTTAACAAATTAGTAAAACTTTTTATGAATGTATCTGCAAATTCCACAAATGATTTTACTTATAAATTATTTCTTTAAAGTTATACTTCACATCTCTATTATTTTAAAATAAGTTTAAATTACATTAATTAAAGTTATGTTTATAATATGATTTTCGCTGTTCCATTTATAGTTATTATACCACCGCTTTTATTATTAAAAAAAAATATCTTAATTATTATTAAAAGAAATTCTTTGTGTATTTTTGATGTCATGAAAATTATGTCATGTAAATATGAAAGAAAATTTATTTAAATTCCTTTATTATTTTTATTTAAAAACACGTAAATATTTCACTACGATAATGCGAAATAATGTTTTCACTAATTTTTAAATCAAAAAACGTGATGTTGTGAGGGAGTGTTCTTTGTGATAAAAGCACTCTAGCATTTAGTAAGATCGTGGCGTCAATGTTCATTTCAACATTCATTTAACCAGCAGAATACCAGCCACGTCACAAATGACACCCAACGTGTGTTCCCTCACGTTACAATGTAATTAAGTAGGTTTAATGATACGTACGCTTTAAAGCAGCGGCTCCCAATCTATGGGTCATGACCCATTGGTGGGCCGCGGTAGTTAATTTGGGGGGTCGCGGAACAATCGAGGTTTGTCATCATTATATATATATCTGTTATTTCATCTGCTGAAAAAGATATGGCAATTTTAATAGGAAGTAATATTTCAAGGGAAAATCCTTAATTTCCTTCTAGATTAAGATACGAACTGAATATCCAGAAATATTTAAATCAGCTTTGAAGTCCTTGTTGAAATTCAAAACTTTGTGTTTATGAGAACATGCGTTTTCATAAACACTTTGCTGTTTTTTAAAGAAACGTACTGAGACAAACTGCGTGTTAATGTATGTTTCTACATATGTAAACGCCAGTTTCAGAAATCTCATTTATTATAAAGTTGTTTTTTCATAATACTTAAACTTATTTTTAACTATCTTTGCAGTTTGTGCATTGTTTTAATTACTATTAACTTACACACTTGATTACCAATTCTTGTTTTTGTTAATAATGTATCTTACGTACGAAAATTTGCGTTTTTCGTAGGATAGGATAGCCGAGCATATAGTGATCGTACAAAATTGCTATATTGATATAGAACTTTATCTTGGGTGCTTCGCGAAAATTTCTTTTTCTGAAAGGTGGGTCGCGAAATTTTTTTCCACTGAAAGGTGGGTCTCTTACCAAGAAAGTTTGGGAACCGCCGCTTTAAAGCATTTTCGTAAAGTTACTTCATAATACTATTGGCAGTAATTCTAAGGAGTACTTTACCTGATATAACTGCTGTAATCTACATATTAAAAAGACCTGGTTGTTTTTTGGTCATCAGCCCTGAGCTTTCTACTAGCCCGATTTTGATAATTATTTTTTTCATTTAATCATAATAAAATGATTGCACATAGTTATTCCCTGCAATACACATATTATTTACTGAGTAATATTATTAAGTATTATGTAAGTAAAATAACATAAGATAAACTTTAATAAAATATAATATCTAAAGTGAAATTTTGTCGATGGAGAAAATGTCGTCATACAAAAACCAGATAAATTTATTCCATGAATATAATATACATTGTTGTAGCTGTATCAGTGATGATGTCATATTCACTAAAGTGAATTTCTATTAATTTAAAGGTCCGCGGTGTGCACAAATGAAAATATTTCTATAAACTGCGCCATTTCTATTTAATTATAATGAATACTTTATGAAACTAAAGAATTCTTAAATAACTGCATAAATCACTCTTTTATTTAAGAAAATATGAGTATTTCTGAAGGTGTAAATGATGTCATATTAGAAAAAAAAATAAAGCCTGTGATATGCCAATATTACTATATATCTATCTTACATTATATCAAAAAATAATTAAAATCATTTCATTGTATTAAGTTATTGTTTAAAAAAAATTCTGCATTTCAGCAACAAATACAAAGATTTTATTCTTTTTAATAACAGATATATCGTTTTTACTTTCTTCTATCTTCAATAGAAGAAAGTATTGTAATCGAAATTTTTTTCGACTTCCGGTTTTCGACGGATTTACACGTTTTAGGGGTCAGAGATTTTAAAAAACATGTTTTTACAAAATGTCTGTCTGTCCGTGTGTCTGTGTGTCTGTCTGTGTGTCTGTCTGTGTGTCTGTCTGTGTGTATGTCGCCATTCTACCATCAAAAAGTGTATGAAGTTATGAATAGAATTGAACCAAATTTTTTGTGAATGTTTTTGGCTGGGGCAAGCAGGTCTTTCTTCATTTTTGAAATATTCCGCCGCAAGGGGGCGCTGCAATCGCGATTTTTGTGCCATTTTCAATATTGTACCGACCAAAAGTATATGAAGTTATGCATCGAATTTAATCAAATTTTTTGTGTAAGTCTATGACTATGGCTAGTTGGTCCCCTCTGAATTTGAAAATAATCCGCCGGAAGGGGGCGCTGTAATCGCGATTTTTGTGCCATTTTCAATATTGTACCGACCAAAAGTATATGAAGTTATGCATCGAATTTAATCAAATTTTTTGTGTAAGTGTATGACTATGGCTAGTTGGTCCCCTCTGAATTTGAAAATAATCCGCCGGAAGGGGGCGCTGTAATCGCGATTTTTGTGCCATTTTCAATATTGTACCGGTCAAAAGTGTATGAAGTTATGCATCGAATTGAACCAAATTTTTTGTGTATGTGTATGACTATGGCTAGTTGGTCCTCTCTGAATTTGAAAAAAATTTGTCGGAAGGGGGCGCTGCAATCGCGATTTTTGTGCCATTTTCAATATTGTACCGACCAAAAGTACATGAAGTTATGCATCGAATGGAACCAAATTTTTTGTGCATGTGTATGACTATGGCCTGTTGGTCCTCCCTGAATTTGAAAATAATCCATCGGAAGGGGGCGCTGCAATCGCGATGTTTGTGCCATTTTCAATATTTTACCGATCAAAAGTACATGAAGTTATGCAACGAATTGAACAAAATTTTCTGTGTAAGTGTATGGCTATGGCTAGTTGGATCGCCATGAATCTGAAAAAAATCCGCCGGAAGGGGGCGCTGCAATAGCGAATTTTATGTCATATTCAATATTGCACCGCATAAAAGTGTATGTAGTTAGTTATAGAACTGAACTAATTTTTTTGTATATGATTATTTTTTGGTAAGGCAAGTAGATCCTCCCTGAATTTGAAAAAAAATCTGTCTATCATTCTATAGTCCATCGGCTCGTGTAGAGACGGTATTGAATTAAAATTATTAAAGCATTAAAATGAGTAACTATTTTTTTTATATTAAAATGTACGTATGAGATAGAAGAAAGTTTTGGGATTGGCACATCCAACTAGTTTTTTCTCGTTGCCATAACAATAAAATTAATTTTTACAAGTTCGTGGAGGATACAAACCAATAAATAAATTAAATTTATTGCAAGTGCTGTAAATGTTTAGTGGGTTGGTTAGGCAGTTTGGTAAGTCCCTGTTTCTATTATAATTAAAATGTTTTATTTATATTATAATTATTGTACAGTTATCAAGCGATATTTAAACGGAGAAAAAAATAAACTATGCAGATATTTTTGAATTCGTTTTCCCGGGTATAGTATTAACTTCCTAAATATTTTGGCATTTAAATAATATTTAAGGTTTAGAAACCGCATTAAAAAAGATTTGTTGCTAAAGTTAAGTCTAACATAATAATTTATGAGTTGTTTTCCTTATTTTTTGTTATTTTCTGAAGTTTGTGTATCTTCATCATGAAAAGCTATATTATCCCTGTTTTAAGAGGTGGCAATTGTTGATTTCGCTCAGTATTTTACTGTCTATATAAGATTGGTATATATCATATCTAATATATATTCTTTTCCTTCGAGTTTAAACGGGTGCAGCTAGTTTAAATTAATGCAATTAATTAATGTAGTATTAAACTAAAATAATGTAAAAATATGAGAATTCACATTATTATAATATATCGTTACACCAGTTAAGGGGACATAGTACATTAAAATTGGTCAAAATATCGATTTTTTTAAAATATTGACTGAAAATTTCTTTAATTGTGAATATTTTGACATTTAGAATATTGTGAAATATTCTAAATAATGTCAATAGATCTAGCGCAATTAGCTATACAAATGAAAATTTTTATCAGATTTTTCTCCCCACTTCTACAAATTGCTTCTTCGAAAAATACTAAGGCTTTTTTGCTAATTTAGATAGATGTTTGATTTTTTTTAATTGTTCTCAATGCTATGTTTAATACTTTTGTCCATGGATTTAAGCTTTAAGTTTATAGCTGTTATATTTTTTTAAATATTTAAATTGAGAATTTGTTGAATTTTCTTCATTTTTCAACATACGCGACGGAAGAAAATCATATTAAATGTAAAATCCCATACATCTAAAAATCCCTGCAGAGTTTTATATATTACATTCTAAAGAATGAGGAAAAAATTAAAACAAAAATGTTAATATTTATAAACTTGTAGTAATTTTAGAGAAGTTATATTAAAAAGAAAAATAATAATAAAATACGCTGGTTTACAAGAGATTTTTATTATTTTATTTAATTTTTAGCATTAAGAATTGTGCCGTCATATATATTACAGTATTATTCAAAATTGAGAAGATGGTTTAAAAGGAAGCAGGACGTTTCGGTCCCGCCATTTCGGTCCCGCCGTTTCGGTCCCGCCGTTTCGGTCCCGAGACATTTCGGTCCCGAGACGTTTCGGTCCCAAGACATTTCGGTCCCGAGACGTTTCGGTCCCAAGACATTTCGGTCCCTGGCCATTTCGGTCCCGAGACGTTTCGGTCCCGAGACATTTCGGTCCCGAGACATTTCGGTCCATGGTCATTTCGGTCCCGAGACATTTCGGTCCCTTCTCCAACAAGCTGAAATTTTGTGCAAGGGAAATATCTGACATAATTTTATAAGGAACATTTTAGAGTGTTGAATTCAGGGGCAGGTCATTCCCCCCGGAGCTATCAATTACCCCCCCCCCCGGAAAATTTGAAATTTTGTGTTTTCAGTGGTAAAAAAGTGTAATTCCCCCCGGAGCCACAGAAGTCCCTCCCGGAGAAAAGTGTCTGAATTCAACACTGGTTTTTTAACTGAAAGTTGCATAAAATTTTAGTGTAATGCGATTAATTAGAAGTAACAAGTACCCCAAAACTTGATCAATTATTTAGAAATCGATGGAGATTTCTGAAAAAAATTCACAGATGAATGGCATTTTTAAAAATTGCCAGTATGTTGTGAATTCTTGAACGAGGAAACGGGGAAGTTAACTTGGAAACTGATAACTAAATTTATAAAATAACCCAATTAACTTATGATATTAACACACCCCATAATAGTTGTAAAATCTTAACTTCTGACATGCATGTTTCCTCTCCAGGGAGACAAAGGCTTTTAAATTGCCAGGAGAAAAGAAAGAGTTATTGTTATATGGAATTTATATTCTGACACTTAGCATATTATAGGATTTCATCGCTGAAGCCAATTTTCAGAATTATAATTGTTTCATTATTTTGCACCCCCGCCACTTCCTGCATAGGAGCAAAAATGTTGAAATAAATAAAAAACATCTGTATCTGGTGGTATTTTACCCCCTGTGCCAAAATTATCATTGAATCCTCTTTTTGTTTATGGCATTTTTTATATATTGTTTTTGGTTACTAGCACTTATTTTCCTTTTAAACTTTTCCGTTTTTAAATTAAGAAAAGAGTTTCCAGATTGCAACACGTGGAGGTAGTTAGCATTGCAATTATTTTATTACATAAATATATGACACGAGCAGAAATAAGTATTAAAATAATTTGTAACCTAATATATATATATATATATATATATATATATATATATATATATATATATATATATATATATATATATATATATATATATTTTTTTTTTTTTTTTTTTTTATATTTTAGAAAAATGAATTACATCTTGAATTGTTAGCAATTATTTTTTCATGACAACAGTTCTTTTTTTATTGTTATTATTACAATCTAGAATGTTTATTATATTGACGCTTCCCTGTTTTTATTAATCTTTTCTAAAACAACGGCAACAACAAAAAAAATTATATTACCATACTTTTATGCATATATCACATTTATACAACACATCTGTTAAATTTTCTAAAGCCAGCTTAAGGAAACTAATTACAAAATTATTAATGTAGTGCGTATTGAAATTTGTCATTTCATTTAAAGCTGATATTATTATATAAAATAATTATTTTTAACATTAAAATATAAAAACCCACATAAAATATATATATATATATATATATAAAAGCCTTCTGTCAAAGTAAGTTAAATTAAAAAAGGTAACTTAAAATATTATGTCTAGGTGATAAATATCTTATCTAACAATCTTATTTAGTTATGTTATAAGTTTTGAATATTTCAATGTCATTCATAAGCTGTAATAATAAAGATAAAAAATATTCCATTCTACTTTTTATACTGGTTTAATTGATACTAAAAGCGTTTCAAATGAAGATAACAGCAAGAGGAATAAAAAACACCGAGAAATGCTGTTCTTTTCAAAACATTCATATTTCTTCGAAAAAATGCCAGCGATTATGTGGGAGGTCCGTCCGCATTTGAACTCCAGGGTATAAAGGGCATTGTAAAGAATAAGGGTTTCATCTGACAAGCGTATAAAGATCAAGATACGTAGAATAAAGCTAACTACCTAGCTCTTCTAGCTATCTTGTATAAAGATGACTATTTGTTCAGATGGGCGTTGACAATTGATTGACATGCAGAATTTTTGCTTAAAAGAGGTTAATCGTAGTACTTAGCTGATACTTATATGCATACATTTCCAATTTTATAGGAACACCAACATAAAAAAAAAAGTGTTTAAAAATTCTAGGCACACGGTTTTGATTTGTTATTTACTTAATGTTATACATTATTTTATTAAATGATTAACATCATCTTAGAAAATTTGAAAGCATTAATAATTATGTTGTTAAATTAAAAAATTCTTAAAAATTAAATTATTTTTATCAAACATATTTATTAATAAGGATTCAAAATTATTTTAACTATTAATTGTTTAAGTGACTTATTTATCAATTACTTGTTTAAAATCTAGTACAAGAACTATATAGAAGTTATAGCAAAAATGAAAAAAACATATTTTTTAAATTTCAGCTACTATAATGTTATTAACTTCATTAGATGTATAAAAATGATAAGGATTCTCAAAATAAATATGTTATTTATTCATTTATTGGTTAGTTTATCATATTTTTCTTACTCTTTAAATATAATAATTAATATATGATTGATTTTTGCGAACTGTAAACTATAACATTGTTTCAAAAAATTTAAATCTGCATCTGGATAATAATGTTACCTAAACCTGTTAAGAAATATTTTTACGCATTGTTACAGTGTTGCATTATTATGTTTAATTAATTATTACGTTACGTTACTAATTGATTTTTCAAAATAATAATAATAATAATAATAATAATTTCCTTTTTTGAAATAAATAACAATTTTTGAATAATAACTTATGGTGAGGAATAATTGCTATAAATTAAATCTCAAAACAGTTAGTGATTTTAAAATGAAAATCAAATCAATATTTTATTAAATTTATGTATTTTTAATTTAATGAATCTTTATATAATTAAATTGATAAAATTATTAATATGCATTTCGAATTTTACTTTACATAAACTCAATAAATAATCTGTTTTATATTCAATTTATCAATATGTTTTGTAAGTTATAAACTGAAGCTTATCGTTTACCTGTTTATTTATTTTATATTTAAAGTTACTGAAATTCAAAACTATTTATTCAATTAATAATAAAATTAAAATAAAAATTGTCAATTTTTTTCTGTGAAAGTGGGAGCGAAAAGGTAATGGAAATAAATAAATAAACGATAAATTAAAAAAACTTAGTTTTGTCAGTTAAAAATCGAAAATAAAATTATTTAAAATAATAGTTACATTATTTTATAAAATTAAAAAATAATCATTTTATTACAAAGAAATAGGCCCACTTTCAATAAAATCAACTCACAAAAATTGTCTTCATAAGGTAAGAAAACTGTTAAAAAAAAAAAAAAAATTGCAACCAATAATTATTGCATAAAAAAAGGTCGTTGGAGCATTTTTCTTTTTTTAACAAAAATTTTTTATAGCACGCCCAGTTACGAAATCAATAATTTAAAGATTCTAAGAAAGTGTGCGAAAACAATTAATAAAAATAAAAGTTAATCAATAAAAATAATAGTTTATAGTATAGATAAAATAACTAATACAAAAAATATATGATAAAACTTAAAATATTTATTCTGTTAAATAATAATAATAAAGACAGTGTAAAATTATATAACACTGTTTAATCATATTTACAACTCGCTGTGATTTTATTATCACGAGTTACAATAGATTAAACTTATTGGACTATTATATTCAGCTTTGTATAAAATTTGAGGGAAGGGGAGCAGGAGAATAAAAATATTAAAAAAGGCCCGAACAATGTTGAGCTTAAGCGTTTAGTGGGCCTTCATCAATCAGAAACCAAGTTATAAAGTGGCCGGTAAAGAAATAGCAATGGACCGAAATGGCAAGAGACCAAAATGATTAAGGACCGAAATGGCCAGGGACCGAAATGGCAAGGGACCAAAATGTCTCGGGACCGAAATGTCCAGGGACCGAAATGTCTCGGGACCGAAATGTCGCGGGACCGAAATGTCGCGGGACCGAAATGTCCAGGGACCGAAATGTCTCGGGACCGAAACGGCGGGACCGAAACGGCGGGACCGAAATGGCGGGACCGAAATGTCGTGTACCCGGTTTAAAAGGTACTGTGTTTCCTTAAATACAAATAACTCCATAAAATTATTATCAACAATGGTTTCTCCGGTGTTATACCATAAAACTACACTAAGTGTTTTACAGTGTACAGTTGGCGTACTTTAATGCGATTGCTGAACCATTAAGAGATGAAAATTCTTTATTGTTATGATTATATAATTACCAACATATACTTTCCAGCATCGCCCTTGTCGCAGTAGACAACCACACATTAAAATGCTTGGTATACGATTCCCAAAAATGCTATTCTTGTATTATGAAAATTCAGCTTTAAAAAAAAGATAACTCCCAGCACATTTTAATGACCAAATTGCTTTGGAAAAAAGCAGACATAGTTATTCGGCTCGACATTATGTCGTCTTTTATTGCGTATGAGAAAAATATAACTTTGGGTATTGTCCTCAAACTGTAATTCACAAAAATATAACTTTGGGTTTTGTCCTCAAACTGTAATTCACAAAAATATAACTTTGGCTTTTGTCCTCAAACAGTAATTCACAAAAATATAACTTTGGGTTTTGTCCTCAAACTGTAATTCATAAAAATATAACACTTACAATACAAATACAAAATTATGGCATTACATATGGCTTTTTTCGTCAATTTTATCGTAAAGTTATTCTTCTTCTCAATTTCAAAGAGGCAGCGTTATCACATAAGTTTTAATTTATTTTTGCTCGGAAATCCATGAAACTGACCCATGTTGTTTTTCTGAAACTATATAATCGAAAGACGTTTTCTGATATTCTTTAAAGAAAATAGATTATTCTGAAAACGCCATGAAATTTGGCGTTTTGAACCGCATTTTCCCAACGAAAGTAGGAATATTGGTCAACAGAGGGAGAAAATGCTCTTGCCAAGTGACCAGAAAAGATTATTAATCGATGAGTAATTCAGTTATAAGTGAAAAACGGAAAACCACTTTGATTACTTCCTCTGTTAAGTCTGCGAATTTTACACCTTTACGTTTAACAATGCATACGTCATTTTGTCATAAACTTTTGTACTTGTTGAGCAAATAACTAAAGTACACCTTTAAGATATATTAAGAGTCTTGAATGCCTCAGAGAGACACCTCAGACAAGGAAGCCAGGTCTGTAGAGCTCATCATCTCTCCTGGTTGTCTTTAGTAACTTCTTAAAAATACATTTTTCAGCCAGAAGAAACAAAAGAAAAAACGTGCAGACTAAACTCGGAATCTGAGGCACAGGCTGACGTCATGCGATAGCGAGCGGCGGAGAAATTTATGTTCAATGTTTTTGGTGACATAACCGCTGGGGCACTTGGCCACTCCTGAAAAGCAGTGGGTGATATGGAAGTTCCACTTTCGAACTCCTACTACACGACAGAAAGAAAGACCGCTAAGTAGTTAGGGTGAAACAAATATTAGATAGTTATATATATTGTTTAATTTACTTATCACCGCTTACATAACACCTTTATTAGACAAGATTTAGGAGGAGAGGGGAGACATCTCAGATGCCAGGCTTCAGTCAGGGCACAGTGATAGCAGGCATGATCTGTGGTTCCTACATCACCACTTTCACAGAGTTGTGAAGAGGCGCAGTGCAATTTCAATAGATATTGTTTAACCCTTTGCGAGGCAGGGCAAATTCATTGCTTAAGTGTTGAAATAAATGACTGACACCGGAATTTGAAAACAACTTTATTTGTAAATACGAAAACACCGTATTTCACGCATTCTATAAAGAGTAATTTTTTCAAACAAAATTCCGATGCCAATGTGGCGTTTTGGAATTAAAATTAAGTGGTATATCTATGAAACCAGTGCCTCTCAAGGGGTTAAAGGGTCCGTGGACATTTAGAAATGTTGCGGTTGGTTGGAAAAGGAGAATCACTGGATATTTTTGGAATGAGATTGTAGGTATGGCGTCCCTTGTAATACTCGTCCCACTCGTACAATAAATCTTTTTTTTTTTTTCGATTCATTTGTCATGTGAGAAAGTCACCGGGTGTCCATATTGCATTGTTGGATTTTCTTTTGCTGCCTTCGACAGAGCATCAGCAGGGCATTGCGGAAAGTCTAAGGATCAATAAGTTTAAGACTTACGAAAGTATTATATTTTGAGCTATCAATGTCAAATTAATTTGTAGTAGCAGCAAAAACATAGTCATGCTGTTAGATTTTTTGAAACTGGAACTGAAAACTATACAATTCGGTATGAGCAGATATTTTTGGATTCGCATGTCTAAAGCCTCTAAATTTTAATGTCTGTTGCAAAATGCATTAACTAAAAGCCATATTTTTTAGAAAATTTATTAAGATTAAATTTAGGAAGATCGTATAACCTCTTGAACTTGAAATCCATTAAAAATTGTTAAATACATTATATAAGATCCCATTTTTTTTACTTCTTATTAAAAATTAAAAATTCAAAAGATTAAAACTTCAAAAGAAGAGTCTTGCTTTAAATTTTATTCAATAATAAAAAAATATGTATATTTTGAAGTTGGATAACAATTTTCAAAAAAAATATTTACTGAAAAAGATATTTACCACAATTTAAAATATAATTTGAAAAGTAAGGATTATAATTAAAAACTTTATTATTTATTTCAAAGTTTTACTTTTGTATTTATGCATGTAAAATAATTAATGTATATAAATGCATAATTTATGTATATTATGTACTTTAAAATATATATTTGTTGTATTTTCAATAGTAGTATAATTTCTTAACGATGCATTTTTAAATTTAATTTTATATTTTCCTTTATTTATTGTACGACGAGGAAAATATTACATAAATACAATGTTATTATCTAGGTCAAAAATTGCCTTATATTTCATTTCTTTAATACTATTACAAACCTTAATATATTTCCAATACAAATTTCAATCAAAATTTCTCTTATGAAGAATATTTGAACCCACAAGATCTTTTTATCTTCAAACAGATAAAAGGAATGTTGCCTGACATCCTACTTTATAAAATATTCGGTAATGTGAAGTTATATCCTAGAAATATATTTACTTCTAGGAAATTTATTTACCTTTTATTTTATCAGTAGAAATAGAAGTTTGATTTCGGAAGTTTATGTAAGTTTTATACTTCAACACGGGAATAAAATGATTTGAAGGAAAATGCTATTCAACTATTCAATGCAAGCGCAATAGCAAAAATTCTTTTTTAAAAACTTCTTTCAAAAAAGAGATACTGCTATATGCAACATTAAGTTTTTCCGGATTACAAGGTTCTAATATTGCGATATCGTTTCTTGTTCAAAGAACATAAATAAAAAAATCTTTTGATGTTATTATGTACGTGTATATATTGTCTGATGCATATATAAAGTATCTGATTATGTTTGCATATCTTTTTTTAAATGTAAATACTGAATAAATAAGACATCTTTTTTAGTTCAAGTTTTTATACAGAATAATAAAAAACATAAAAGTCTTGAAATATCTTACTTAAATTATTAAAAATTGTGGAGAGGGGTATGTTATTTTGTAGGAAAAAATAATGCATGGGCCGGACAAATTACAATATCTTCTAGACTAACTTTAAGAATTTAAAAATTAAGCAGCAGCATTATTTTAAAACTAAATTGTGTAGGTTATTTAATTATAAATAATAAAAGTTTATCTTATTGATACGGAGAGCGAGACTCATTTAACTTAAATTTTATTTTCGGGATTTACTCTTATCGTACCAAAGCAAGGGAAACGTAAGCAAAGTAAGGAAAACACTCTTCAGTCTTATTTTTCAACAGAAATATCAGATAAAAGATTGTTAAGACAAGTATAAAAAATATAAGTATGACACGTGAAGTATATTGTAAAATTGTAGTTACGAAATTTAACTATTCGACAATTTAAATGTTTTTAAAGTATTTGCTAAATACAATGAATACAAAATTTTATTTACATGTAACATAGATGTACTACTGGAAGTTTTAAAATGAAATATATATATATATTGGCATGCTCTATGTATGTATTTTATGCTAATAAAACTTTTGCTCTGTGTGTGTGTGTGTGTGTGTGTGTGGGTGTGTTATGGCTATCAAATTCTATCGCACATAGGAGGCTGAAAATTATTGCGAGGTAAGTCTATTGTGCCTCCTGATGTACTTGAGACTGAGAGTTTTAAATTTCTAGTAATCAGCTTAGTTATGATTTAAAAACCGAATTAAAAGAAACTGAAAGTGCTCGTTTCTATACTAATGAAGTTTTGCTCTGTGCGTGCATATATTTTTAGGGTTGAAACTGTAATCTTGAAAAAAAAAATTCCCTGTGTTTTCCCTGCCCTGCAATGCGTTTATTCTATGTTGAGTGCGCAAAAATATATGCGTGTATGTAGGCTAATTAGATATAATTTACAATTATCCAATTAATTGAACATATACATAATACATTATATAAGCAAATGAAAAAACCTGTTAAAGTTGTTACACTTTTTTGAATCCCACATTTTACCTTAATAATGATAAAAACAGTAAAGCAATACTCAAACATTCTGCTAAAAAATACTTTGAAATATTTGTAAATAAATGTTAAAATATTTAAAAACTTTGTATCAAATAATTTAAAGAATATAAATTTTTAAAGAATCTTTTCTAAAAATCAATTATCTTAAACATAATATCACAAAAATTGCAGAAATAAAAAAGAAAAGAAAATAGGAAAAGCTTCTTAGTTTATGCATTCAAATTAATATTTATATTAAAATACAGGACACACAAAATATAGGATAACTTTGATACACAACACTGGTTTATTTTTTATCTTAAAAATATAAGATAATATTCGGCTTTCAAAATGAAAGCCGGAAAAAAAATATATGTTTGGGTATGATAGGGGAAAAAAAAATACGTGTGGCACTCGGGGACTGCCGCGGTAAAGCTATTGCATAGCATTTTTTATCAACTTATGCAATTATAATTATTTATTAATTTATTATTTATGCAGTTTTTTTTTTTTTTTTTTTTTTTTTTTTTTTGGATATTAATTCAAGTTAAACTTTTTGAGCGTGATGACCGATAACAATTTTTTTTTCTTGCATTGAACAAATGAGAAGTTAATATCGTTTAAAATATTTTTATTATCTTACAATACATGTAGGTTAATCAGGAATTTTTATCATTGAAACTATACGTTTACGGTAGCTGAAATAAAAAAACATAAGTTTAAGACTTCATATTCTCAAAATATCTGAAAAATACCGCGTCAATGTCTGCCGAAGTCTACCGAAGGATACCGTGCCGAAGTCTGCCAAACTGAAGCGACGTTAGCTGGAGTGTTTGGTTTTTTTCTCGTTACGAAATTTCTAGATTCTTTCGCCGCGCTCAAAGCCCGCGATAAAAGCTATGCAATACCTTAATAAATTACCAAACAAAATTTGGCCGCGCTACGAAAATATGATCGCGAGTTATAAGCATTTTAAATTTTTTGACCCTCACCATGGGGGATCTCCTGTCACCAAAAGTAACACTGTCTCATAATAAATTACCAAACAAAATTTGGCCGCGCTACGAAAATTAGATCGCGAGTTATGAGAATTTTAAATTTTTGACCCTCATCGTGGGGGGTCACCTGTCACCAAAAGTAACGCTGTCTCATAGTAAATTACCAAACAAAATTTGGCCGCACTACGAAAATTAGATCGCGAGTTATAAGCATTTTAAAATTTTCGACCCTCCCCATGGGGGATCTCCTGTCACTAAAAATTAACACTGTCTCATAATAAATTACCAAACAAAATTTGGCCGCACTACGAAAATTAGATCGCGAGTTATAAGCATTTTAAAATTTTCGACCCTCCCCATGGGGGATCTCCTGTCACTAAAAATTAACACTGTCTCATAATAAATTACCAAACAAAATTTGGCCGCGCTATGAAAATTGATCGCGAGTTATAAGCATTTTAAATTTTTCAACATTCACCGTGGGGGGTCTCCTGTCGCCAAAAATTAACACTCTCATAATAAATTACCAAACAAAATTTGGCCGCGATACGAAAAGTAGATCGCGAGTTGCATTTTAAATTTTTCGACCCTCACCGTGGGGGGGGGTCTCCTGTCACCAAAAATTAACACTGTCTCATAATAAATCATCAAACAAATTTTGGCCGCGCTACGAAAATTAGATCGCGAGTTATAAACATTTTAACTTTTTCGACCCTCACCGTGGGGGGGGGGTCTCCTGTCACCAAAAATTAACACTGTTTCATAATAAATCACCAAACGAAATTTGGCCGCGCTACGAAAATTAGATCGTGAGTTATAAGCATTTTAAATTTTTCGACCCTCACCGTGGGTAGGTCTCCTGTCACCAAAAATTAACACTCTCATAATAAATTACCAAACAAAATTTGGCCGCGATACGAAAAGTAGATCGCGAGTTATAAGCATTTTAAATTTTTCGACCCTCACCATGGGGGGGGGGTCTCCTGTCACCAAAAATTAACACTGTCTCATAATAAACCATCAAACAAATTTTGGCCGCGCTACGAAAATTAGATCGCGAGTTATAAACATTTTAACTTTTTCGACCCTCACCGTGGGGAGGGGGGGTCTACTGTCACCAAAAATTAACACTGTTTCATAATAAATCACCAAAGAAAATTTGGCCGCGCTACGAAAATTAGATCGCGAGTTATAAGCATTTTAAATTTTTCGACCCTCAACGTGGGGGGGTCACCTGTCACCAAAAGTAACACTGTCTCATAATAAATTACCAAACAAAATTTGGCCGTGCTACGAAAATTAGATTGCGAGTTATAAGCACTTTAAATTTTTCGACCCTTACCATGGGGGATCTCCTGTCAGCAAAAATTAACACTGTCTCATAATAAATTACGAAACAAAATTTGGCCACGCTACGGAAATTAGATCGCGAGTTATAAGCATTTGAAAATTTTCGGCTATCATCTGGGGGGGGGGGTCTCCTTTCACCAAAAATTAACAGTGTCTCATAATAAATTACCAAACAAAATTTGGCCACGCTACGAAAATTAGATCGCGAGTTATAAGCATTTGAAATTTTTCGACTCTCACCTGGGGGGGTCTCCTTTCACCAAAAATTAACAGTGTCTCATAATAAATTACCAAACAAAATTTGGCCGTTGTACGAAAATTAGACCGCGAGTTATAAGCATTTTAACTTTTTCAATCCTCACCATTGGGCGGGTCTCCACTCACCAAAAGCTACATTATCCTACCTTGTTTTATCTTAAGACGATTCTTTTCTATACACATTCTATCAGGAATTTTTATTATTGAAACTATAGATTTATAGTAACTGAAATAAGAAATATAAGTTTGAGACATGATATCCTCTATATATCTGAAAAATACCGCGTCAATGTCTGCCGAAGTCTACCGAAGGATACCATGCTGAAGTCTGCCGAAGTGAAACGACGTTAGCCGAGTGTTAGGTTTTTTTCGTTACGGATGTGTTAGGATTTTTCTCGTTACGGAATTTTTGGATTCGGTCGCCGCGCTCAAAGCCCGCGATAAAAGCTATGCAATAGCTTAAAAAAATTTTTCTGTGTTTTCCAGATATTTTAGAATTTTTTTTTAAATTCCCTGGATTTTCCCTGTTTTGGGACGGTATTTTAAAATTCCATGTGTTTTCCAGGTTCTCACTAGGCGAGGCAACCCTGGTTTCGAATAGCAATATATATATATATATATATATATATATATATATATATATACAGCACGTACAAGGCTTAAGCGTTTTATAAAGCTTAGTTTTCCCATCAGACCTACAATATTAAATTTCTAATAATTAGCATTGTTATTAATTTAAAACTCAAATTAAAGAAAGGAAAAATATTGAAATCTATGCTTAAAAAATAACTTCGCTTTATGTGAGAGTGTGTGCGATCGCTAGCGAAATCTACGGCCTATATATATATTTCTTTTACTTACAAATATAGCATTTAAAGAGGCTGAAAGTTTTTGTGAATATTTCTGATTATTTCTAAGGAATTACTTTTATCTTTCCTATCTTGCTGATTTTATTTAAGCCTTTTGGGTGTGGTGTAATATGTGGTGTAATATTAAAAGTACGCGTCTTTTGATCGATTGGCATTTTGCTTTACAAATTATTTAGTTAATTGCGACACATAGAAAAAATAGTATAAATTTATGCCTTTCTTTTTATAACTTCATATGTGTTTTGAAAGTTGGTAATAATAATAATAATTATGTTAATAATTATAGTTTACTTTATTCTCTTCGCACTTTCTGCGATTCCTATATTTTCTACATTTACACTTTCTACATATTACTTTTCTAAACGAATCATGTGTTATAAAATGCAAAAAACATTAAAAAGTTGTATGATCTCTGAAACCCATTTATAATATTTCATTTTTCAATTGTCTTGAAAACTCTTCCTTAATCTATTCACATATAAATAAGAATTGAATAGTACACAAAATAATACATTCACTATATTTCAGAAAATGAAATAATCTTTAAACTTCTGTAAGTCTGCTTGGATATCTACGATTAACGTTATTAAAGTAAAAATAATTTTGTTCTAAAAAAGTCGGGCATGAAACAGTTAATTGATAAAATATGCTTATTTTTTAATAAAAAGATGTATATTTAATAATAATTTCTAGAGATTTATATGCAAATTTTCTTACGCATGTAAAACTCTAAAAATAAAGTAAATCAAGAGCGTCAAAATCTTTCTTTTTACAAACTCATTCTTGTTGCATGTTATTTACTTTCAAGTTAGGGAATAGATGTACGCATCGCAAAATATGAATTATTTATGTTACATTTATTGTACTATATTGATATTTTATTGGAGATTAATTTTATAAGAAACACGCTTTATAGAAGTAGTAATATAAAGAAGTTCACGATATTTTGCATTTTCCTAGACAAAATTTACTAACTATGAATTGCTTATTTGAGTAAAGGTAAGCGTTCTTTGCAGTTTTCTATGAATTTTAAACAGATTTTGAAATTCGCTTCTGAAATTATGTTTTATTTATATTTCTATTTTTATAATAAAAATATTTTTTGATACATGCTGTTACAAAAGCAGCGTTTTGTGACGTTCACATTCTGAATATTTTTCATAATTTAACATTTAAAAAAAAAAGAAAAAATACATATTTGATTTGTAAGTACGAATATTTGTAGAAAAATACATTTTTTAATTTCCTTTTAAAGAATAAACGAAAAAAGATTATCATAGGTCAAGCATAGATTATGAAGCAACACATTCTTTCCAACACATTCAGAATAATATAACAAAACTGTATTGTTTAAAACTTAAAAAAAGTACGTCTTTTTTCACCATATGGAAATGTATAACGCATCTCAAAACCGACTTTCAGCTGTTCCCATCTACAATTATCTGAACACTTATCCAACTATCGAACAATTATCTGAATACTTTAGCAGCCCTGTAAATGATGTAAAGATTTGCATCTATTAACAACATGCATTCAGAAATTTTGTTCATTAAAGAGATACGTATATTTCAGTTGAAAATTTCCCTTCAGGAATTTCCTCTAATAAGAAGAGTGGTGTGCGAATACTTTTGTGCAGCTCCTTATAGGAGGTATAGAATTTATGTAAAAAGAGTAATATGCAAAAAACTAATTAAATTCAAAAATGCATACCGAATTCTCAAACATACTCCCTAGCAATTATTACGCAAAACCCATTTCTTTTGTATGTCCCTGTAAATTAAAAAGAAATGCGATAAATGCTCTGTTTTAATGTGATCTTAGTGAAATTGAGTGATTTATGTCAGTTTCGGAACAATTGAAATAGCATAATGGTATTAAAAAATACTCTCCAAACAGTTTTTACCCATATAACATTATGTAATGAACTGCTTCTGAGTATCCCTGTAAATGAAAAATTAATCGTACATACTTCATATTCAATGCCAAATATGTTTTGGTGACCCAAAATAAGTTTTATCAATTGCTTTAAAATCCGACTATATTTGCAGGAGTTAAAGCGTTAATGCGCTTAGAAATGTCTAAACCATTATATAAAACATTTCAAAGAATTTACAATGAAGATAAGATGAAATATGATTGGAACAAAACATGTATTATTGTTATTTTACCAGAAATAGCGGAATTTATTGATGAAGAAAAAAATATATAATCTATAAAAAATAGACAAGGATTTTGCTTACGAAATTGACATGTTCTTAAAAATAGAGACTTATGCCCGTATAATGTAGTACAAGTCACACAGTAAAGACAAAAATTGGCGACATGAAGGATAAAAAAGGACACGATCGATACAGAAATTTAACCCAATCAAAAATGAAGGAAAAATAAAATATTGAGAAATGCGAGAAGACATCAAGATTGTGTTTGAAAATAGAAAAACGAACTTAGATTTTAGATGTGAAGTTAAATTACAAAGAGTGTTTGCAAAAGTAAACACCCTTTGAAAAAAAAGAATTGAATACCAACAAAAAAGCAATAAGAAGCCGTAGTAAGTTGAGCATGTAAAGACCATTATATACAGAATGCGGGCATTTTATCGTCAAGTACAATTACAGCAGAAGATTACGTTGCAAACAATGCTATAATAAGAATATTTGTTGCAGTGGAAATTTTGTGGTGTTACTTTATCATTTAAGTGTAATTTTTTAAAATAAAAGCAAAATTTTAATAAAAGCGATAATTTTGTTACTTGAAATTGTTTTCTGAGTATATTTAGTAATTTATGAGGTAAAAATGAAATAAAATGCAATAATAAACTAAATACCTTTAAATTAACAGTTTTTTATTTCTAAATTTTAACATTGTTAAAAACATTTTCCAGTTCAAAAAAAAAAAAAAAAAAAAAAAAAAAGCTAAATCTGTTTTATTTAGAGCTACCGTGATCCAAGTCTATACATAAATGTCATATATGAGAAATAAACGGAAAAAGGCTTGGTTCACTATGGAAGTGGATAAAACTCTTTTTATGCGCCTTTTAAATAGATTGTCTCTTTTTTTTATTGTAACTGGTTTATTATGGGTGTGAGTTCTACATTTTAAGGCAAGCATTCAGAAGCAAGTTGTCATTTTATATGCGAAGTATTCTAGATGAAATCGTTAATAAAAACATAAGAAATCTATTTGGGAGATTCATAAAATCTGTTTTATTTCCTCCCTTAGTGAACCAAGTCTTTTTCACGTAGTTTCTCATATATTTCATTTATTTAGAGGCTAATTTTAAAGCGAGAGTGAATAAAACAGATTTTATGCACATCTGAATTGACTACTTTAATTTTTAAGCCCCTCATATATAGTTATATATATATATATACGTATATTAGCTTCAACAACATCACCATAAATAATTATCAATCTGTATCATGAATGTAGATATCTCAGACATTTTTACTTTAATCCCGTCAAATTGTCATCCATTTAATTAAACTAGCTATTTTACTTATTTTGACACTATGTAATCAGATCTCGTGTTGGCTTTCATTTTGCATTCAGGGGATATTCTATAGAATGACCATTACATGTTTCTTAATCTTCTTGGAAGTTCATTTTTCAATCTTTTAAGCAATTACAGAAAAGAGGTCATTATGCACGGTGCACATGTTGGTACCACTGAAATTGGATTTCTGAACTGACATATTGTAACAGTATAGATGTAATATCTGCTTACACGAATCGATAGTTAATTGCGTTGGAAACCAGGTTAGAGAGATGTATATTTGTCCAAAATTAGTGATTGTTCCTAAAAAGAAGAACATCGTGGAGTACTGTTATTCGTTACTTTTCAAGAAGCCGCAGCATGAGAAATTGATTGACTCGTGTTTCCTGTTTAGGACATACATAGAATGTTATATTCGCAAGTTCTCAAATGGCTCATGTGATTTTAAAAGTTTGTCAAAGGCGGTTTTTGTCCAGGACAGGCTCATCATATCTTCGCACTATTTGTTATTGCCGAAATTGATTGTCTCATGCGAGGAAATCTGTGGACACTTTTGAGAAAGAACATTTGTGGATATAGTTTTGCACCGGAAGAAGATTGTCTGCTGGGTAATGAACTGGTTCGGAATACCATTCATAAACTTTGACGATAATGGCGAACTGATAGAGAACTCATAAGGATGGCGTGTTTAGGGTTGTTTCATATTGGATAAATTTATAAACAGTTTCGGAGTTTACTTCTGAGGAAGTATACATTCTTTATTATTTTTTGCCACCTGAAGTTTACATGTTACTGACCAACATATATGCATGCATATATATACATTTTTTTACAAAGAGTAATACATTTTATTTTTGATTTTTGATTTATTTTTTATCGATTACATTTTTTAGATTATTTTTTAGAACTATGAAAGAAATTAAGTTTAAAAAAAATATCGGAAAAATTCTATTTTTCCCCCCAAAAAAAATATACGAGAGGACAATAAAACTCATTTTAAATGAACGGCTGTGGTTTATTAACTAAACGCATTCAATTCTTAGATTCTTATACATCAGATGAACAGAAATACTAAACATTTTAATTAGTTGCATTAAGTAATTATTATATGTTTAGTTATTCATATATAATTTATTAATTAAAACAACTTTTGGATAAGCGTCTGTTACAGAAATTTTACTTATGTTTAAAGCGAGAAAATTAATATTTAGAATGGAATATATTGCATAGTTAAAATAATTCAAACTTATGAATAAGTGATGAAATTTCTAGAGTAGATGGAGTATACAAGTATCATCAATCGCAATTTTACTGAAATAAATCAATCAATGGAGTCTTTATGAGAAAATAAATTGAAATGAAAGTTTCTGAGATTGTTGGAAAGAAATATAGTCTATAACGTTCACGTTTCACAGTTATAACTCTATATCTTTATGTACTCTTTCTTGAATACGAATAATCATATATACTATATAAAATAAATTGAGATACAATGTTATTTTAATTTTGAATATTGTGTTATTTGAAAGAACAAATATTCTTTTTGAAAGGAACTTTATATATAATTCGGAATTATTAGAAATATTCTGTTGTTTTCTCAAATTTAATATATCGATAATTAAAAATTTTTCATTGAGTATTAATTGTATAAAATTTATAATTTTGCTTTATACAAAATCAATATATATATATATATATATATATATATATATATATATATATATATATATTGCATTGTAAAACTATTTTGTTTATTTTTTATTGCATAAAGGATATTTTCATGTGAATTTTTTTAAGAGATAATTTGATAAATTTCCTTTATTGTCTTAATACACTTACAGATTTTGATTGTTAAAGCAACACACATCAAATGTTTTCTATAAAATAATTTTTGTTTAAATCATGAATTGCTTATGAAGTTAAAAATGGAAAGTATTTCCTTTCAAACTAGAAAAACTGTCCTCCCATTGTGTTATGCAAGCATTCTCAAGCATTCTCATGGGCACAAGATTATACGCATATGGTTGGAAAAGAACAGGTTTACCAGCATAACTAAAAGTAAAACATTTATTAAACAGAAAAATAATGCATGTAAAATAAAATATCATTTTCAAAAAGCAGAAATAGATACAAAAAGCATTGTAGTTGTAACTGCCGTATTTCGTTATGATTTACAACACCTGTATATCTGTACTTTGAAAAATATATCTTCTTAAATTAGCCGTTTTTACATAATACATGTGCACATTTTTAAGCTTACGATTTTTACATAAGCATTACAAAATTGTAAAACATTTAACTCTATTTATTATATTTATTCACTTAATGGAAGCGTATAATGTGTTTTCTTTGAAAAATTAAAAAAAAATTGTGTAAATTTAGAAAACTGAACGGATTTACGTGAATTGGTATACCAATCTAAATTTACAAATATCTGTCTATGTTGCATTCGCTATATTACACCTAAATATGTTAAAACATATTACATAGATATATGTGTAAGAACAGAATATTACACATAAATATGTATACTTATACCTTGAACTACCAGATGTTTTTGCCTCTCTTATGATAAAGCTCTTTTATCGTTTTGTATTGTTCAATATTTATAGGAAGCAATTTTCTGGCAATTTTTGCTTAGTTGGTTTTTAAACAATATTTTAAAAATACAGGGTTGTTATAATTAAAGTTCGCCTATTCAGAAGGCTCTAGAGCCGGTTCTATGGCTCCAAACAAATCAGAATTTCACTAGTACGTAGTTGAAGACATGCGCTCTGCGAAAATGAAAAAAAAAATAGTTAGAATTTTTGTCAGTAGGTGGCGCTGCGCCAATATTTAAGTCAATATTTGCGGATTCCTTTATTTTCTGGGGATTTTTGAAAGATTCTGTATCTAAAGACAGATGTCAGACAATCTCTGATCTGAAAGACAGTATTAGACTTCGCATTCGCTCAATCTTACAGGACAGTTTACGCAATGCTGTAGAAAGCACAATTCTGAGAATGGAATGCATTATTAAAAAAGGCAGAAGATTCACTGAGCATGTATCATGTTATTCTTCGTTATTTCCTTACTGCCGAGCGACATGTTTTTTGTTTTGTCGATGCAGTTTACATCACATGAAATGATATTCATTTTTCTGTATTGTTTGGAGTCATAGGTCAGGCTTTAGAGTTGTCTGATTAGGTGAATTTAATTATAACAATTCGCAGTTCGTCGAAGTTTGTTGAAACTTTTAAATTTTGTGTTTCGTCTGGATTGACTGATATTGATATAATCAATCTGCAAACATCACTTTAAATATTGGCGCAGCGCCACCTAGTGACAAAAAATTTGACTAATTTTTTTTTCGATTTTTGCAGAGCGCATCTCTTCAACTATGTACTTGTGAAATTTTGTTTCGTTTGGAGCAATAGAACCGGCTCCAGAGCCTTCTGAATAGGCGAACTTTAATTATAACAACCCTGTACTTTAACTACACCGTATATTACGATTACGTACTTATTATGTTTTGAAAGAAAATATAAACTAAACGATATTTTACAGCGTAAGACTGCCAGCCTTCATCTGATTACATAATTTCTCCAGAAATTTGTAGTTATACATTAAAAAAATATGAATATACACTGAAATATATTTTTAAGTAATAAATTTTAATTGCTTTATCTGAAAAGCCCAGCAGAAACAAACTTAGTAATATCCTAAAAAATGTAAACAATAAAAGGTCTTACTTTGCCAAAAGTTGCGAAACGAATTTGCCAAAATTTTCCTCGCCACATAGAAAATGTAGCCATACATACAATCTTGAGGAAACTGACAAATATTGAGATACTCAAAATCTGAAGAAGGTTTTTTGTAGTAAGTGTAAAATGATAATATATGCTCGGTGTAACTGTGAGATACATTGCGCTCGACGAAGGGTCTATTAAAATTCATATTGTAATTTTTTTAACAAACGCGCCTATACTAATGTAGTTTGTGTATTGATGTTTTCTAATATTATACAATGCCTTTATTACTCTAATATTATACAATTCTAATATTATACAATTCTAATATTATACAATTTCTAATATTATACAATGCCTTTATTATAGACTCACACAAATGCTTTGTATGGTTAAAATAAGATATGAACTCGTGATCATATTTGTTTTATAATTCAATGTTATTTTCATGTAGAATATACAATAATATTTTACAATTAATATAGAATGTATACAACAAAGTTATCGAAGTTATCGAATGATCGCAGTCAAGCTTTTTATTAATAAATCAATAGTTGATCATTTGCATAGGATAAACTCGAATCTGAATTCGGTAATCTTAAATCAGGTAAACTTTCGTCATCTAACTCTGAATCTAATATGTAAACTTTATTAGAATTTTCATTTTCCAAAGGGTTGTTGTAATTTATAAAAACTAAACTTTTTAAACTATCTTGCATAAAATATATAGCTCAGACACGAACCATTGAATTTGATTAATTTTCCGTTTATTCATGAATTTAATGAAAAAAATTAATAGATTATTCAGTTTATTAAAAAAATTAACAAGAAAATAATTCTTTTTTCTCATAATATGTATCAAATATGAATTTAAAGCATTCTTTATTGAAACAATTTTGCTATACATAATGCTGTAATCTTACATATTTCTACATTGATTTTCTGTCAAGCATTTATTTATTAAGCCGAGAGAAAACGTATTAGCTAGGAGAAGAGAAAAAATAAATTGCAGCCTTGAAAATCATAAATAATTTTATGAATGATGGTATGGGCATTAAGATAATGCCTTTTATGTCTAATGTATCGTTAGTAACAAAAAGAAAGATACTTTAGATAAAGGGAGAATAGAAAAATCACAAGGGAATGCATGTCTCTGAAACTTGAAAGTAGTATGTAAACGTTACTGCATTACTAAGATTCTAAATTATTCGAAGAATTATAGATACGTGTTTATAATACGGCTAAATTTCTTTATAATGAATATGGTTTTAGTACATTAAATTATTTGAGATTTATTAAAGATAGAATGGAATTTATGTTAACATCCTTAAAAACATTTGCAGTGTTTGTCATTTTAGTGTAGAATATTCAATAATATTTTTTTCAATTAATTTGGAATTTATACAGCTAAGTGACCGAACGATAAAAGTTGCGTCGAGCTTATTACTATGAAGTTAATAGTTGACCATTTGCATTGGCTAAACTCGAATCACAATCATGTAAACATTCGTTATCAGAAGCTGAATCTAACAGGTCAACTTGATTAGAATTTTAATTTCCCAAATGTTTGTTCTAATTTGTTAATTTAATTTTTTTAATTGTTTTGAATCTTTTTGTAGCTGAGATAAGATATTTGAGTTTACATAATTTTCACTGTATTCCTGCATTAAAAAATAAGTATATTATTTTAGGATTATTCATTTCTTTTTAAACAAAGTAGCAGCAAAGTAACTCTTTCTACTCATAATATGCATTAAAAATGAATTTAAAGAGCTTCTTCATTTAAACAATTTTGGCACATATAATGCTGCAATCTTACATATTTCTACATTGATTTCCTTTCATGTATTTATTTATTAGGCCGACAGAAAACGTATTAGCTACGAGAGGAGAAAAAAATAAATTGCAGCATTGAAAATCATAAATAATTTTATGAATGATGGTATGGGCATTATAATAATGTCTTTTATGTCTAATGTATCGTTAGTGACAAAAAGAAAGTTACTTTAAATAAGGGAGAATAGAAAAATCACAAGGGAATGCATGTCTCAGAAAATTGAAAGTAGTATGTTAAAGTTATGGATATCACTTATGGGATAGGTTATTACCAAGCATTACTGCATTACTAAGTTTTTTAAATATTCGAATAATTATAGATAAGTGTTTAAAATATGACAAAATTTTAAATCGCTACTTCTTTATAATGGATACAATTTTAATACACTAGATTATTCGAGATTTATTATATATAGAGTATATTTTATGTTAACATAAAAAAAGCATTGGCAAAGTTTAAGATAAGGTATGAATTTTTAATCACACATTTGTTTTATACTTTAACGTCATTTTTATGCAGAATATACAATAATATTTTCTTCAGTTAATATAGAATGTATACAACGAAGTCACAGATCAATCTCAGTTACGTCGAACTTATTATTGTTAAATTGATAGTTGACCATTTGCATTGGAAAAACCCGAATCTGAATCTGATAAACTTAAATCTTGTAAACATTCGTCATCTGAAGCTGAATCTAAAACGTCAACTGGATTAGCATTTTAATATTCGAAATGATTGTTCTAATTTCCTACATGAAAAATTTTCAAGTTATTTTAAGTCTAATACAGCTGAGATACGATACTTGGAACTTTATTTATTTTCGGTGTATTATTGCATTAAAAAATAGATTTTTAAAATAAAATATTCATTTCATTAAAAAAATAGCAACAAAACACTTCTTTCTACTCATAATGTGTATTAAAAAAATAATTAAAAAAGCTCTTCAATTTAAACAATTACAACACACATAATGCTGTAATCTTATATATTTCTACATTGATTTTCTGTTACCCATTTATTCATTTGGTGGAGGGAATGCATATTAGCTGTGAGCCGAGAAAAAATAAATTGCAGCCTTGAAAATCATAAATGATTTTATGAATGATGGTATGGGCATTAAAATAATGTCTTTTATGTCTAATGTATCGTTAGTGACAAAAAGAAAGATACTTTAGATAATGAAGAATAGAAAAATCACAAAGGAATGTGTGTCTGTGGAATTTGAAAGTAGTATGTTAAATTTATGGATATCACTTATGGGTTACATTATTACCAAGTGTTGCTGCCATATTAAGTCCTAAAACATTCGAAAAATTGTAGATACGTGTTTATAATGCGCCTAAATTTCAAAGCGCTACAACTTCATAATGAATATGTTTTTAATTCATTAGATTATATGATATTTATTAAATATTGAATGTTTTTATTTTAACATCAGTAAAAAGCATTTTCGATGTTTAAAATAAGGTATGAACATTTAATCATATTTGTTGTATATTTTATTTTTTTTCTTTTACATGGAATTCACAATAATATTTTGTTCTATTCATATAAAATGCAAACAAAATAAAACATAATATGAAAAGCTTAAAATTTTTTGTTTTAATCTATATTTATTTATTTTATATCACATAGTAACTTTGCTTAAAGGTTTAAAAAATCCCTATTTTTAAGTAAAGGTATTTATTTATTTAAATAAGAACAATAATATTGAATTCTTTAATGATTATCTAGTACTGTGAAGGAAAATATTTTCAGTCATATCTAAATTAATGAGGTCCGAGACACAAATGACTTCAAGTTTTCGAAAAAAAACTTATTGTATTAAATATTGTTCAATTTTTTCTAATTTAAAGTAAGTTTTATTCATGCTTCTATCTTAAGTAGAACAGGAAATATTATTTTTTTTCTTTTTGGTTTATTTTCAAAATATAACTTTCAAAGAAGGGTTGTCATGATACTTTGAATTTGATCGATTTTCAGTTATTCCTGCATTAAAATATAGATTTTTTGTATTTAGGTTATTCACTTCAATTTAAAAAAATAGCAACAAAGTTATTGTTTCTACTCATAATATGTATTAGAAAATGAATTTAAAAATCCGCTTCAATTAAGGGTGTACTCGAAAAAACGCTTTTCCATCTTGAACAGCTCGAAATTTTCCGATACAATTTCAGACACATTTTTAAACGTAGAAACATGAAATTTGCTGAGAGGATTCTTGAAGGGACGTATGAAGTGCCGAGTGATGTTTTTTTACGCTCAATTCATTAGAATTTGAGTTATAAACAATTATCTTCTCAGTATGATCCCTTTTTTCGTTCTCAAATCTCCCGCTTGGGAAAAATCGGTTCGAAATGCCGTTTTTGATTGCTTTTTTTGCAATATTTTCTGCATTTATCAAAGAATCGACAATTACGGCATCTTGTGTACTTTCCAAATGAGAGATTTTGAAAGTTTTGTGTATTTGAGAGCAATAATGAGTTCAAAAATAAATCGGAAAATAGGCAGTTTGAATCGAAATACACCCTTAAACAATTTCAGCACACATAATGCCGTAATCTTACATTTTTCTACATTGATTTTCTATCATGCATTTATTTATTAGGCCGAGAGAAAATGTATTTGCTACGAGAGGAGAAAAAAATAAATTGCAGCCTTGAAAATCATAAATAATTTTATGAATGATGGTATGGACATTAAGATAATGTCTTTTATGTATAATGTATCGTTAGTGACAAAAAGAAAGATACTTTAGATAATCAAGAATAGAAAAATCACAAGGGAATGCATGTCTCTGAAACTTGAAAGTACTACCTTAAAGTTATGGATATCACTTATGGGATAGATTATTACCAAGCGTTACTGCATTACTAAGTTTCTTAAATATTCGAAGAATTATAGATACACGTTTACAATGTGACTAAATTTCAAAGCGCTACTTTTTTATAATGAATATGTTTTTAGTACATTAGATTAATTGAGATTTATTAAATATAGAATGGATTTTATGTTAACATAAATGAAAAGCATTTGCAATGTTTAAAATGTGGTATGAACTTGTAATCATATTTGTTTTATATTTTAATGCCATTTTAATATCGAATATGTAACAATATTTTCCTCAATATATATAAAATGTAAAAATAAAATAAAAATAAATTAATTAAATTAAAACATAGTATCAAAAGCTTTAAAAATTTTTACATATATTGATTTATTTTACATGATATGATAACTTTTCTTATTGACTTAAAAAATCTCTAATTTTAAGTATAAGATATAAGAATTGTTTTAATTAGGCCAATAATATTGCACTCTTTATTATATTTCTAACATTGTCAAGGCAAATATTCGCATAATCATATTTAAATTAAGAGAGTCCGATACAAAAAAAAAATCTTCAAATTTCTATTAAAAAAAGGTGTTGTATTAAACATTTTTCTATTTCTTCTACTTAATAGGAATATACTATTATGTTTCTGTCTTAACTAGAGCATGAAATATTATTATTATTATTATTTTGGTTTATTTTCAAAATCTTGCTTTCAAGCAATAGTTGATATGAAAATCACATTTTGTGAATATGAGTTTTTTCACCATTTCTCGTATTTAAATTATTACAACTCCAAAACCTGTAATGCTTTAAACTTGGAATATATTTTTCAATGGTTTTACTTTAATTTTGATTCAGCAAATTAAATATATATATATATATATATATATATATATACTTTTGAAAATATGTTTTAAAAAAACATTTTTTTCAAGTGTTTAGTTCTTATTTAAATTGTCATTAAAAAAATTTTTTAATAAAAACTAAATATTATGTATTTCCGTTTCTTTCTCTTTTATTATATATTAATTCATTTTTTTAATGTAGTCAAATCAGTTTTATGTGTCATTACAGCGTCCAGCAAAAATTTCTGAACATTTTGCAATATACTGATCACTGGGGTGGAGCGAAAAAATTATTTTTAAAAATTCAAAAACGTGTAGGTGCCAAAAGTTGCCTTTGTACTAGTACACAAACTGTGTGAAATTTTACCGCTTAAAAAAAAAGGCTTGAGGGTGCGCTTTTGCTCCAAAAATCGAAATTTGGGGTAAAATTTAACATTTTTTCCAAAAAATTAAAAAATTCCTACAGAGCTGGTTATTATTTTACATATTTATTGACTCTCCCGCGCCAGCGCGTGATCTAGCGCCAACGTTAAACGGCCATTCACGCACCAGCGCGTGATGTGGGGTGATGTCCTGTAGCCAGTTACGAGCTGCCGCAGGTAAATCTTTCACTGATTCTTTGTTTTAAAAAGTAAATGGGCTTCTGGGAAAAACCCACTTGTACAGTGCGGCATTAACTATCATCACATCTTCACGTAAGCGGCAGCATGCGTGTTAAAAGTGTTACTTAAGCCTTTATATTTATCTGCTTAACATATATAAACTATAAAACAATACCGTTAGTCTGTATAATTGCAGCAAATCTGACAAATTTTCGTAAAAAATAGCGTCATCTCTCTATTTGAGCATGCGATGAATTGTTATTTTGAATGCGCATTTCTTACCTAGTTGCTTTCAAAACTACCTTGTATATAACTCGTGGAGGTAGCTGCATTTCATATCCTACCCGTCTCAACCTCCCGACCATTTAGGCCCAGTATTTTATTTACGCATTGAAATGCTATTTTTTTTCCCGAAGACGGGCATAAGTCATCTATGTATCAAAGTAATTTACCTCTTCTTTGTACTCACTGACTTCGGATACTGCTGGTGTTACCTGCTGCACGTATGTTTTTTATACCTTGTATAACAGAAAATAAGCTGAATAATGTATTGTGTATGTTGTATAATTGAACCTGTTCAGCAGTCTATTATCTTCATTAAAATTTCATGCAATTAATATATTATGATTGGAAGTTATATGTCCACAGCATTTTTTTCAATCAATTACATTTTATACAGTCAGTCACGAAATTGAGTATATACTGAGTGTTCGCTTTGAATTTTACCTATAAAAAGCTAAAATTTTGTATGATCGGAATGGAAGTTTTTTAGACGGTACTGCTATTAGACGGTTATTAGATTATAAAAAAAAGGTTGCGAAATATCAATAATATTGAGGTGAAATCAGCATAAAAAAATTACATATATAATATAAGGCGGAAATGTGTGTCACATAATTGAGTACACACTAGAATAAATTAATTCGTATTAACCACTTTTTATTTAAAATGTTTTGCATTTATATTTGTAACGATTCTTGTTGGTTGTAATTCTTATTAAGTTCTGCAATGTAATCATTTTCGTGCCAAATTAATCCTAAATGAGCAATCGGAAGGAGACTTCAATAGAAGAGCGGAATTTGAATATAAAATGGTCAATTGAAGGCAGATCTCTCCACGAAATCACTACTGTGATTGGCAGAAGTCATGGGTGTATTAAAAAATTATTAAAAAATACCACAGAACTGGAACAGTGGTGAATACACATGGAAGAGGACGCAAACAAATCCTCAACGATACAGCAAAAAGAACAATTATTCGCAGTGTGAGGAAAAATCCAATGAACAGTGCCCCGAAACTTGCTGCATCTATAAGTTCAGTCATAAAGAGAAATGTTTCTGCAGAAACTGTACGCAGGACTCTACGACATGCAGGCTATAATGGGCATGTACCTAGGCGAAAGCCACTCACCAGTGAAGTTAATCGTAAGAAGAGACTTTTATTTGCTAAAAATCACATCTCTAAGTCCCAAGATGTTTAGAAATCAGTGATTTTTAGTGATGAAAGTAAATTTAACCTTTTTGGATCCAATGGCAACCTCGGACTGAGCTGGATCCTAAGAATACAATACCGACGGTCAAACATGGTGGTGGATCTGTCCTTGTTTGGGGTTCCATGGCTGCTGTTGGAGTTGGAGAACTTGTTTTTATCTATGGAATTATGGACAAGATGTTATGTCTAAACATTCTTAAGAGTCATCTTAAAGCTAACTCCAACAAACTAGTTTGGGATCGAACTTCATCTTCCAGCAGGATAACGATCCTAGGCATACGGCTGAAATTGTGAAGTTGTGGCTTCTGTATAACTGTCGCCAATAACTGCGTACTCCCCCACAGTTTCCGAATTTAAATGTAATAGAAAATTTGTGGTCTCATTTGGAGAAAGTGGTCTAAAAACATCACATTTCAAGTAAGGAGCACTTGGAAAGTGTTTTGAAAGAAGAGTGAGCTACAATTTCAATGAAAACCATAAAAACTTTTGTAGAATCAATGCCTGCACGAATACGAGCTGTTATTAGAGCGAAATGATATGCTACAAAATACCAATTCATTGTTACATAGCATTTAATAAAACTGTATACTCAATTTTGAGACTCTTTTTTTTTTTTTTTGCTTTATACTATCTTTGAAATTTTTTTATAAAAGCTATTTCAATATTTTGCATTTTTTATTGCTATGTTGTTAGAGAACTAGACAAACTATTATCTATTTTCTTATGAATTTAATTGTTTTACACACAAATTTAGAAACGATCAGTTCGTGTATATTCAATTTTGGGAGCAACTGTATATAATGATTTGCCTAAAAAATGATTGTATGAATTCAATTTCTAGTATGCCATCATTTACTGTATCTATTACATTGAATAAATGCTGAGAAGTTAGCTGTTTAATATTAAGACGATCGTCACAGAGGATTGCAAACAAAATTTGCGTGTAAAGCAACAATATTTCTAATGAAGTTTTAGTATTTGTTATATGTCGTTTCCTGTGATGTTTCGTAATCGAGTAATTGCCTATAAGTTTTAAGATCGATTTTTATGTGTGTATTACATTTGATATAAAACATCCTGCAGTATAAACTTGGATTATATATTTTGTGAGAAAACCTATAGACTCTGATTGCCAATCTGAGCTTATATAAAGCTTGAAATTTTATTCGCTTTATGAGCTGTCTTTTATGTGAGATGTTTTCTAAATTCCCATTCCCCAGTTCTTCTGAGAAATACCTTTAATTATGAATTAGCTATGAAATCACCGGCAAAAATTTCTTCTCTGTTCTGAGCATCATTTTCTCAATTTGAGAAAATAATTTTCTAAAATTATTCTCTATGTTATAAAAAACTGCAATAGAAAGTGAATAGTATGTAGACAAAGATTTTCCTATTGATCCAGTGAATACATGTGCATTAGACAATTTTATATATTTCTCTAATAATTCACGCAGAGTAAATTCACTGGAGTTGAAGTAGCATGTGATCCATATTTATACACAATTCTAATCTTACCCCATGCAAAATGGTTCACAGCAACAAATAGAATTCTCCTAATTTTAAATGAGTACTTATTGTCGATTAGAGTCTGTACATTTTCTCAAAATGTACTATGCATTATAAGTTTATCCCCAGGACAGTTCATCATCAAATGTTGTCCACTTATAAAAAGGGGATCTAAAAGTTAATGGGAAATTACTTGGCTACGAAAACACTTAAGAAACGACATAAAGCTAATACAAAAAAAGTTATTTACAACAACGGTTGCTCTGCACATGCAGAACAAATTCTCATCGCAATTTTCTCTGACGATCCCCATCAGATTTAAACAGCTCGCTTCTCAACATATAAAAATGCAAAAGTAGAATAAATGATGGCGTACTTATAATTAAAATATATGATATCATCTTTGAAGCATATCATAACATAAAAAATTGAAAAATTGTGAACATGAAAAAGTGTTGTGATAACAGAAATTCCAATCACTATTCATCAACTGGATGTAAGTCTGTTAAAGATAATAGATGGCCGAATAGATCCCTTTAATAATATTCCTGTGCATTACTCTGATTTTCATTTTTTGTATAAGCTGTTAAAATATACATGAAGATAGCCACAGTAACAAGTGGATTCATAAAACAGATAAATTAGTTGGATACATCAAAAGAATGCCAAATTTTGATAAAGAAAATCACAAATCAATATATAAATAAAACACTGTAATAAGATGATCAAGTAGTTGGAATGGGTGGGTTATGAAATGTACGCACCTCCAGGACGTATGACCACGGTAGTTTTAGAAACAAGAGCTGTATTAAGAACAATAATTGGTTGTATGTCTCAATAGAGTGGCAGTGCCGTTTTCTTACCAAAAGCTGTGTGTTGTGCTCCAGTTGTACGTAACAAAGATATTGTTTTATACTTAAAATATTATTAAATACTTAATAACAAAGGCTTAAATAGAATTTTTTAATAATAACCAACATTGTAGGGATTTAATTTTTTTTTTTTTTTTTTTTTTGAAAAATGTCAAATTTTACCCAAATTTTTGATTTTTGGAGAAAAAGCGTAGACTCAAGTCATTTTGTTTTCAGCTGTAAAATTTCACACAGTTGATGTACTAGTATAACGGTAACTGTTGGCATCTACCCGTTTTTGATTTTAAAAAATATTTTTTTTCGCTCCACCCTACTGATCACTAGAATGAAGCTTGTATAGCAAGTTTTAAACAGGACTTTTTTTGAAAAAAAAAAATAGAATGATAAAATATAATAATCGAAAAATGAAAGTTTTTTTTTTAACCTTTTGGATCATTAAATTTATTTGTTTCGAATCTTTTTATCTTGGAATGAGCATGATTAAAATTTTAAAAAAAGGACCATACCAAATTGACACAATTAATCAGGATATGTTCTTATTTTGTTAATGAAAATGCAAGTTTAAAGTTAAATATGAAAGCATTTACAGCAAAAAAGATTTATTTCAATTGTAATTTTGCAAAATTCTGTATTTTTAAATTAAAAATACAAAAATGTTTCATGAATATCCTGGAAGGTATGTGCAATGATAAATAAAAATTACGAAACTGAATATTTTTGTTAACTTCTTTTTATTTATTTATGAAGTTTCTTTCTCTCTTAGTATTTATTGCTTGAACTTAATGGGCCTTTTTTATAAAACATGTAAAATTATGTTAATCTGAAATTTAAATGAAACATTTAAAAAACATATAATTATATTTTTGTCAACAGCAATTTTTTCTATACACATGCAAAAAGAACTGCGATGACTAAAGTGTCGCACGACGGCTCTTGCTTTTGACAAAATACATCAACATTTTGTTAAAACATGTTGTTGATTAAAAAAAATAAGATAAATGATATAAATAAGTACAGTAAAATGCAGTTTAAAATCTAGCTCGAATCAATTGGTACGCTGCCATATATATATATATATTATAAATTACGTTTCTAATTATGTCAAAATAACCGTATTTTAAATTTATGTACTTTATTTAAAATAAAGAGCTTTTCGTACATTAGAAAAACTTTTACCAACCTTTTCTTTTTTTTTTCATTCACGTATCACCTTTAAAGGTTTTTATTCCGGAGTATCCATATTTCATTTGACTAGTAATCGCTGACATGCTTTTTTAAGAGTAATATTCGCATGATAACTAATAATCAAACGATACAAAATCACATAGTCATTTTTAACAATTTTTGTGGCTATACTGACTATTTTTGTGATTTCCAACATTCCACCATCATTTTAAAGTACACGCAGCTCACCTGCCACGTAACCAAAATGTGTATGCGTAACCCAGGTATGTGTATCGCAAACGTCTACTTTATACAAATAAGCAAAAAAAAAAGGGAACATTTGAAATCAAAATTAGCAACTAAAAATTAAAAATAAACAAAATTAAAATAATCTGTAATAAAACAGCTATTTAATAATTCCATGAAGTAGAAAGTAGGGAAGATGGGGATACTTGAGCCAATTTTTAAATTTTATTTTTTTTTAATTATTTATAATTTCTTAGAACAAAATAAAATATTGAAAATGAAAAGTTGATATATTTTCTTGAGCTGAAAACCACTTTCAAAAAAATTTGTAACTGTTTTTCTATGTCTAATTAATGTTTATTTTTTGTTTTACATCGTGGCTCAAGTATCCCCATGAGGGGGATACTTGACCCATGGTGAATGGATACTTGCGCCAGTACAGAAAAAAACTACAAAAGTAATTTTTTTCGCTTTATTTTTGCTCAAATATTTTACAGAATGATAAATTATGATTAATAAAGTCCTTCAAAACCAATTGAGAAAACAAAGCTAGTAATACGATAATTTTTTTGTCGTTATAACTGGTGATCGAAGGATCATTGCAACATCTTTTTTACTTTTAGCTACATGGTAACTCAGTAGTGCCCTCTGTTGGGGACAATAATCATTTCTTTGATTAAAAAAACTTACAGTAACAGAAGAGATTACAAATTTAATATAAAATATTCATCTTAATATATTATATTAAAAAATAAATATTTTAATATATTGGACCTGACTGATTGAAGTATTAGAGATTATGACATGTAAAACAGTTTTAAAATTTATTTTAATGTAATAAAAGTTAAATTGAAAACTATGTTTACATTTATCGGCTATCATGTAGTATTCGCCCGGAGATGGCGGCCATTTTTTTGCTGATTTAAAATTTTTGTATTTGGGTTTATTCATTTATTTTTGTTGATGTTTTTTTAAATGAATAATTTCTGAAACATTTTTTACTATAATTTCGGAATACATATTTTTTTTAAAATGAATATTTGCTTTGTTTAACTGTTTTAAAATTTATGTATTTAGCATTTTGCTAATTATGCATTCCTTATCTTCCTCTCCCCTTTTTTTTCTTTTTTACAAATGATGCTCGGAGTGCTGATTTTAAGTTTAAAAATGTTTGTTGATTATGCTTAATTTCTGAACAGGTCAAAAATTAAATACAAAGTGGTCATAAGTGACCCCCCTCCCCACAAAAAAAAGAAAAAAGAAAAAAAAAATGAAATGGCGGATTCAGGACGAATACTACATCTGTTCCCATTTATCTAAACAGGCTATTTTGTCAAAATGAAAAATAAAATGGGTTTTTTCATTAAAAAATATACATTTTTTAACATTTTTTTTCTAATTCATTATTTTTAAAAATAAAATAAAGAATTATTCTCCCTTTTATCCAGAAAAAAATCAGTTAGTGAATATAAGGACGTAATTTTATTTTTGTTTGTTTAATCCATGTCTAATTTCCTAATGGGGATGGTTGAGCCATGGCTCAAGTATCCTCAATCTCACTGGCTCAAGTATCCCCATTAGCACCATTTTTGTTTATCAGAGATTTACTAAGTAAAGCGTGCAGCTATTTGAACTAGTTTAGATTCAAAATGCATTTGAAATTATACTTATTAAATATATCCATATGATTGCAACTTTACACAAAACTTTTAATACAAAAAATAAAAAAACATGCACCTAAATATTTACTTTAAATAGGGAAAAACAAATATTAATCACCATACTTTCAAAATGGTACCAAGGTATATGATTTCTTTTTTACATGTTCCGAACTATAAATATGTTACCTGTTTGCCAGTTTTAGAAAGAAAAATTAACCAACTGCAGAAATAATAGGGGGTGGCTCAAGTGTCCATTATGCTCAATTATATCCAATCTCCCCTACATTTATTACTTTTAAACAAAACATAGTAAAAAGCAAAGTAAAAGACAACGTTAAAGCACACATGATTTTTAACAGGTAGATTTTTAGATATTCGTGTTTGTTCTTATGATTTTGAAATTGAAATATAAACTTGCACTTTTTATGTTGGACATGACATTAATTTCTACTTTGGTAACATTTTGAGCGGCAAATTTTAACCCATATTCCTTTAAGGATTTATACAAATAATAATAATGGACTTAAGATAAATGTATATATTTATAAAACGTTTTAGCTAAATAAAGAAATTTTAAATATATTTTTTAATATAATCCTTGAGTTATCTTTATTTTTTTTAATATTTGGCCAAAACGCTCTAATTTTTCAGTTTTTGTGTTTTGTATATCTTTAAACATATCACAAAACGTAATCTTGTTTCGCTCATATTTTCCGCCACAGCTTACAGATAAGGTTTATTTTTAACACTTTAATTCTGTATTTGATGATTTATATACATATACAGGGTGAGTCATAAATATCGAAACAATAGGCTATCTCCTTAAATATTGCCCGTAGACCCATACTTCCAATTGCAAAGTTTCACCAAAAAAGGTAAATTTTTTGATAAGATAAGTTGCAACTCCATGGGGGGTCTATTTTAAAAAATACAAAAATTAAATTTTTATACGGCCCCCAGAGGATAAAACTTCCAATTAGAAAAATTTTCCTTATCCATTCCTGAATTGAACAAAAAAAATTCCATCTTGATATCTCAAAAACTCAGAGAGTTATGACAATTTTAATAAATCGTGAGGTTTCAAGGGATCAGACACAAATTGAAATGCGTGTAATTGAAGAAACATTGTTGCTGTATGTTGTCCAGGAAACATTTATTTTATTTATTTATTTATAGAGTTTGAATTTTGAATGTTTTTTGATGGTTAACCACATAATTTGTAAGCATTATCACATCATAAGCTTTCTTAATATTTTTTTTTCAAAAAATTTAGAGTAAATTAAAATTGTCATAACTCAAAATATTATTTGTCGCGTTGAATTTTTTTCTTTTAATTAAATAAAAATGTTTAATTTTCAATTTTGATTCAGCATTTTAAATAATATTTTTTAAAAATAAAAGTATTTAAAATAGCAATTTAAAAAAAGATGCAATTTTTTGTGAACAAATCATATTTTTAAAAGTAAATTTTCTGAGGTGAAAACATCTTTCGGCAACTTTTTTTTTTTTTTTTTTTTTTTTTTTTTTTTTTCATTGAGGTGTTAAAAAACTATTGAATTGTTACCGTAACCAATGGTTACTGACTTATGATGTAAGTTTAAAAATAAGAAATACTGAAATAAAAACATCTGATGAAGAAAAGTGCATTTAGTTTTAAACAAAGATTGGCTCCTAACGTTTAAATGTTTTTTTAAAAGTGTCTAGGTGATTAACTCCTTCTTGTGTAGTTTCGATTTCAGATTTTGTTTAAATTTTGCCATTTTCGCCTTCTTTAATTACTATTTAAATGAGTCAGCTTATTTAAACTTAATTTTTTTTATCACGCCGACTTCAATTTTTTTCATTGTTTTATCCCTGTCGTTTCACATACAGTTTTCAGTTTAAATACAAATACATTTTAAATTTTATTTAACTTGCGAATCAGTTATCTTTTTAAAACAAGAACAGGTGTTTAATGAATCTTCGGCATATTTCATTTAAACGTTTTAAGTTGAAATTATTCAATTGAATTTCTTAAATGATATTTGGTTCGAACGCATTAAACCTTGATCAATTAAATACACTTAGAATGAAATATTAGTGGGAGCTTATCATAAAAAAATACGCAACAGAAACGTTATACTCTTCGACTTTAACATTCGAATAAATATTTTTTTTAATGCCTTTTGGAATAAATAAACTACTCGGATGTAGCAATCGGAGGACTCTAAAGATACGAAATTCCGTGGATTAGTACAAGATATCACTGAAATCGTGTAAACTATACAAAATTCATTATGAAAACGCCATCCGAAAGATGATTGATACAAAAACGTAAACAAAACCAATTCATTTCAAGAAGTAACTGCATCTGATTTTTTATGGAAATTCCTGCATTAGTTCTTAAAGTAGAGCTATTGCAGAAACCGTAACAAATTGAGTGTTGCAGCGCCTCTCGTGGAGCCATATACAACAAAATATAAATAACATCAATTCATGTCAAGGAATAACTGAATATGATGATTTATTATATTCCTTGCATTCTGGAGATACAACGATCGCGGAAATAGCACAAAAGCCTTTACAGTAGGGTCACCTGTTAAGCGATTCACACCAAAAACTAATCAGCATCAATGTGTATCAAGAACTAAGTAAATATAATTTTTTATTAAATTTTGTGTATTAGTTCTTGAGATAGCGCGCTCACAAAATGTATATCATATACAGAGATACAGAAGCAGTGACTCACAGACAGACATTTTGTAAAAACATGGTTTTCGGTATCTCTGAGCCCTAAAACGTGTGAATCCGTCGAAAACCGGAATTCAAAATTTTCATGAATCCAATACTTTTCTCTTTTAAAGATAGAAAAAAGTAAAAATATGTTTAAAACCACATAAATTTTGAAGCTAAATAGTACAAACTAGATTTTTGAAAAATATTCTAAGTAATTTATTAAAATATATTTCCATTAACGTTAAAATATTCAATAACATTAAAATATATTCCATATGATCCAGTTAATAGAAGAGTCATTATCGCTATTACTATTTTTACTAAACTTATTGCCTGCGGCAATAAGTTTTAAAGACACGGTTAATGAGAGTTTAATTAATATCCCTTAATTTAATAACTCTTTTAATAAGTGTTTAATTAGACGGTCCGGCCAATGGGTCGTGCCAATCACGAGCCTGGTGCCAAGCTCGAGATATTGCAGACATCTAGCATATGTCAAGGAAGTTTAAAGCAAAAAGCTATACGCTTTTATTTTATATTTAAAGGTTAAAGTATTGTCTTGGGTCTACATTTAATAATGCGTAAATTAATGGGCGATCCCTAAATTGTATTTCAAATGAACTGATATCGCTGCACTCAGATGTATGCTAAAGTGGTGTAAGTCACGAATTTTGAAAAAATTTGGATTTTAATATCATCCAGGGATTTGCAGATATCGAGATGAATTTTTTTTTGTTCGATTCAGAAGAGGATAAGGAAAAATTTTCTAATTGGAAGTTTTATTCTCTGGGGGTCGTATAAAAATTTAATTTTCGTATTTTTTAAAATAGACACCCCATGGAGTTGCAACTTATCTTATCAAAAAATTTACCTTTTTTGATGAAACTTTGCAATTGGAAGTATGGGTCTAGAGGCAATATTTAAGGAGATAGCCTATTGTTTCGATATTTATGACTCACCCTGTATATATACACACTATATGGCCAAAAGCTACCGATCACTTGCGATTTTTGACGATTTGTTAAAATCTAAAAAAATACATGAGGAATTATCCTGAACCTCCAGGTGTGTAAGCAGAATTATACAGACCATGTATTTCCTCAAAGATTTTCTTCCATGATCCCCATAGTAAACCGCCAAGAAATTGAAAAACAACGAATATCTCTTGGATAACCTTATTAAAACCAATGTAGCAAAAGACTTCCAACTGTAGATTAAGATTCAGTGGCTAATCGTAATAAAGTGTGTTCATTTTTATAACGATAGCATGTATACTCGTAGAGAAATTAAGGTTTTCCTAAAAACAGTCTCAAATTCTGCCAAGTTTTTTGCTTATAATTTGCATAATTCTTAGTATAAAAAAATATTCTTTTTAGAAAACATTACAAACAACATTGTGCACAATATTCTGTAATCAAAAGTAAAAATAATAAAAATTGTATGAATATTGCTTAAAAAATAAATTTCCACTGCGTATGCTTGAAAGAAATCAAAATATAATTTACATAATGTAATAACTCAATGTATAGAGGAACTTTTGTAAAAATCTCAAAAACATAGCGTGAAAATATTAAAAATTATCGTTGTTAGAATAAACTCAGAATCTGTTGTTCCCCAAAAGAAGAAAGACGATGAGAGGATGAATCCATACATCCATCAATTAAAGTCAATACAGCAAACATGATATTACACGTACTACTATACACTTGGATAAAGCACTCATCTTTTTCTGAGTTACTATGTAAATTACTTTTCTGAAAATCTGCTAATCATTTTTCCCTTTTTGACAATTTTGTGAATTTATTTTCATATATAAAACTGCTTGAGACATTTTTTCATCTATATACAGGGTGTTTCTAAATTCATGGTACAAACTTTAAGGGGTGATAGTACACATCAAGACAAACAATATTAAATAGGAAACTAAGGGTCCCAAACGTCTTCCGAAAAAGATAGGCGCCATTAAAGTGTAGGGTCCAAAAATTCAATTCATTATAAAAAATAGAAAAATTAGTCGATTCGTTTGCGGTTTTCACTAAAACTGTTCTTTATGTCAGTATTGTCTTGAAAATAAATTGTAAAGATAAATTTCAAAAAGTGCCGATAGAGGGCGCTTTAGACTTTGTAGTAATGAACAACTACTTTTTACCGTTATATTTTGCATCTCATTAATTTTTTTTTTTTTGAAGCTTAGGCATAAACTTAAATCTTGAGCTCAAAATCTAAATCGTTGGGAGTGGTTAAGTAGCGCAAACCGAACTGTGTTCAATGGGGGTGGGCAGGTTGAAATTTCAAATGATTATAAAAAACGGAAAAATTGGTCGATTCGTTTGCCGTTTTCGCTAAAACTATTCTTTATATCAATATTTCCTTGAAAATAAATTTTAAAGATTAATTTTAAAAAATACCGTTAGAGGGCGCCTTAAAATTTAGATTAACCAACAACCATTTTTAACCGTTATTTTTATATCTAATTAAATGCTTGCAAATGCTTAGATTTAAATTTTGAGCTCAAATTCTAAATCGATGGGAGGGGTTAAGAAGCGCAAACTGGAATGTGTTCAGGAGTTGAAATGTTACCCTCCCCACCCCTCGAACACATTTCAATTTTTCGCTACTTAATTACTCATAACGACGCAGATTTTGAGCTCAAAATTTAAGTTTGAATATTTACAAGCATTTAATTAGACACAAAAAATAACGGTTAAAAATAGTTCTTGGTTACTCTAAAGTTTAAGGCGCCCTCTAACGGTGTTTTTTGAAATTAATCTTTAAAATTTATTTTCAAGGAAATATTGACACAAAGAATAGTTTTAGCGAAAACGGCAAACGAATCGACCAATTTTTCCGTTTTTTATAATCATTTGAAATTTGAACCTCCCCACCCCCATTGAACACAGTTCAGTTTGCGCTAGTTAACCACTCCCAACGATTCAGATTTTCATCTCAAAATTTAAGTTTATGTCTAAGCTTCTAAAAAAATTTCATGAGATACAAAAAATAACGGTAAAAAATAGTTGTACCTTACTCCAAAGTCTAAAGCGCCCTCTATTGGCATTTTTTGAATTTGATCTTTATAATTTATTTTCAAGATAATACTGACATAAAGAATAATTTTAGTGAAAATTGCAAATCAATTGATCAATTTTTCCGTTTTTTATAATCATTTGGAATTTGAACCTCCTTCCACAGTTCAGTTTTCGCTGCTTAACCACTCCCAACGATTTAGATTTTGAGCTCAAAATTTAAGTTTATGTCAAAGATTCTAAAAAAAGTTAATGAGATGCAAAAAATAACATTAAAAAATAGATGTTCGTTACTGCAAAGTCTAAAGCGCCCTCTATCGGCATTTTTTGAAATTTATCTTTACAATTTATTTTCAAGACAATATTGACATAAAGAATAGTTTTAGTGAAAACTGCAAATGAATCGACGAATTTTTCTGTTTTTTATAATCATTTGAATTTTTGGACCCTAAACTTTAATGGCACCTATCTCCTTCGGAAGACGTTTGGGACCCTTAGTTTCCAATTTAATATTGTTTGCCTTAATTTCTACTATCACCCCTTAAAGTTTGTACCATGAATTTAGAAACACCCTGTATATATCAAAGAAACAACATATTTCACATTTATCTGTTTTTCAAATGAGAAAATTCCAACAGGAGTTTATTTTATTTAGTTATATAACCATTTTTCTACCATTGCTAAAATAAAGTTTAAAAACATCGAAATGAAACATATGAATTACATTTTTTAGCAAAGATGATTGATATTTTCTTTTCTTTTGCTGTAAAAAAAATCATAAACATGAAACATATACAAATGACATTACAAAAACAACGGCCATGAAAAAATATCATTAAAACCAGTAAAACTAGAAATAAGACGCTTTTTATGGTGTATAAAATTTCATTTTTTTAATATACATAAAAGGCATTTTTAAAAGGATATGAAAAAATATATGGTATTTTTCTTGTGTTTCTTTGTTAGCTTTTTTAAATTTGCTTGCAGAGTAAAGTAAAGTATTTTAATTATTATTTTATTTGAAGTACTTTCACAGAATCTCATACGTTATTCAAATAAAAATGATTGCTTTTTTTCAAAGACATTTTCGTTTTATTCTTTTTAAAAAATAGATTAGTTTTATTCAAGTTGCTATGAAAGTAAATTTTTTATATGTACTTTTATTTCATAATGGAATAATCTTTCATCAGAACTGTATAAAAAGAGATCAAAACACATCAAATGGAAAATTTTAAATGAAAATTTATTTTTTAGTGTCTTTTTATTTTAAAATAAATTTTACAGGTGATTAAAGATAAAATATTTCAGATATTAGGTTAATAATATTACAGAAACATAAATATAAAAATAGAATTAAATTACGTTTAGTATACTTATGATAATTTCAAGCAAATTGTGGTTGTCAAGAATTCAGTGTGAGTTTTGTTTGAAGAAGAAAAAATTAAAAAAAAAATGCTTACCATCGAGCTGTATTTAGAAAATAATTGAAACGCAATAACTATACTATAAGGTCGTTAACTAATTAAACTGATATGATGTTCAAATGCTATTTTATTTTAATTTAACTAAATATTTGGCAATCAAACTCATTAATTTTTTTCTGATAGAACTCATTAAAAAATATCAAATTATTTTGTCGCGGAAGACTAAATTGACCGATCGTATACAAAGTAACGAAGTGCATTATAAAAATAAATGTAAGTTAAATTAACATTGAACAACATTAAAGTTTAAAATCTATTTTTTTTTTTTTTTTTTTTTTTTTTTTTTTTTTTTTTTGTAAATTACAAAATAGAGAATGCAAAATTCCAAAACTACAAAATGAAGTATTTAAAACATTCACCAACAAATTTAAGTAATATTTATTAATTAAAAGACAGTATTTTATGTCATTTTGTAAAATTAAAACAGCAAAAATGTTGTACAAAAATGCATTGCCAAAAAATAGGTGAATTCTGATAAAAGAACAAAAATTTTACTGATACATAACAACGGAAAAATTAAATCGGAATCCTAAAAACTAATTTCAGAATTACACTGATCTTTGAATTTTTCTGTTACTTTTGAACATTTTTTTTTTTATTAAACCAGTCGTTACGAGATTACTATTATTAATACAATATAAACTTACTTTTTAAATAACATGAATTATGAATCAAAAAAATTATAAATCAGTCACAAACATATACTATGCTGGTTATATTCAGAATAGGAATAATTTTCAGACACTTCTCTCTTATTTTTAACTCTTAAATTTCCAGTTTCACAGAAGGTTACTATTTTTTTTCTATTACATGGAGAAATTATTTTTAAATTCTACAACTGCTATAGCAAAGCCAATTAGTAAAGCTCTCATTATTTTTTTCTGGCAACACTTGCCATACGTCATTTGTCAAATTCGTTCAGATATTTCGCGCGATCTAGGAACAGTCTGATTTGATGTGATCTTTAGTGACATAAAGTGACATAAAAATTATTAAGGTCCACGCACATAGCACTAACTTGATCTTTCGTTTCGGCGCTTTGATCTACAACTGCTTTTTCAGTGCACTGAATCTGAACTTAAAGAGAGGAATCTAACGCGAAATCAGTTGACAGCTTTACGACTGAAGATGGAGTAGATAAATGTTTCCCTTCCTTTGTCAATTTGGTAGGGTCAGTCGCTCAAAAATCATTAAAAGATGTTTCACCCTTGTTCCGTTCGGAAACAATGATTGATTGATTGTTCTTTTAGTGTAATAAAAACTAGTGCTGTTCGCTCGCAGCCTTAGACCGTGAGTATTGTTATTGTTATTATTATATGTGATACACGAAGGAAGCCTGGTGGCGTTGTGATCAGAACATCTGACTACGGCACCGATGGTCCAAAGTTCGACTGCCGATTGGGCATGGTTGACTTAGCGTTTCATCCATTCGGGGATCGATAAAATAAGTACCAAGCTTTCTTGGGAACAGAACACCCGGGGTCTCTCATTAGGCTGATCATCTGGCCGGGACGTAAGCTGCATGGCAACTCGGGGCCTAGGAGTTTAGCAAACAAAGAAGGCCTATCGGCGATTATCCTTCGTGGATTGTAATGTCACAGAGTTTAGCTACATAAATGAATAAAATTAGCTGTATTAAGATGGTATTTTATGTCTAAAATAACTTATAGCATGTTTATTACAACGTTCGAAATATGCCAAACGTGCAAAATCTCGTGCCGAATTGATTGTAATATTCAAAACATGCGCTATTTGGGGTGACACCTGTAGGCAACATCTTAATTGATGAAAAAATGGGGTAATTTATTTATTTATTTATTTTTTGTTTATTTATAATTTTTTAATCATATCCAAATCTATATAAGCTATTTTATTTATATGTAAAAAATCTTTATTAACTTGTTCATGGGAATTAGTAGAAGGTTAATAGCATATAATACCTGATAAGAAAAATTATAACTAAATAATAATGAATCATATGTATTATCAGGAATATCAGTGTAAAAGACAAAAAATATCAAAATTATAATTTTAATCTTATTATTGAAATTTCTGGCTGCATCATTAATCTTTTTCGCAGTGACATTTATAAAGCTTAACTTATATTATTTTAAAAATTCTTTAACTACTCTGAACTTCACTGTTTCTTCTTAGCAGATATTTTATTGCATGTATTTTTTTTAATTTCTGGACAGTCTTTAATACATGAATGGACTTTATTATTATGTATTGGTTTCAAATTTACATATTACTAAAAATATATGATTTATTTTTTTTCAATTTTTAGATTGAAGATCTCATTTTTTGTAGCTTTGCATTTGATTATTTTTACAAACACAATATATTTGTTATAAAAATTTTAAAATGAGTTAAGTCTCAACTGTACATATGCAATAATTTCTAAATTTAGATAGCAAAAATGTCAAGACAATTTTCCAAGATTAGAGAGTTTTTTAGTAAATATTTTTTTAGTTAACTATCATGGTTTCAAAAAAAAAAAAAAAAAAAAAAAAAAAAAAAAAATGTAACTTTTTTAATTTAACCACAGAATGCCTGCCAGTATATAAGGCAAAGAATGTTATTATAATGTAGCGTACAATATTTTAAATTAAAAAAAACATCTCAATCGTAGCTAGATTGCAGTCAGATTAAGTAATAATAGTTTTCAAAACAGATATTTTCTGCATTATACATGTATTGAGTAAGACACATGTGAGATGCATTGAGTTGGTGGACTGTATGTCTATATGCCTGTTTAAGAAGTATTTAATATAACTTCAAAAATATCAAAATTCTCACATTCAGACTAATATACATTTCACGTCTTTGAACACTGTTTGTCTTTCACATTTGTAAATTTTTGAAAGTTAGTAGAAGCTTAGGCGAAAGCTACAAGAAAAAGAATTGCGTAGTGGATTTTAGCTGGATATCATAAAAAATACTACTTATTACATTATCAAATATATTGGGATTTCTGAAAATATTTTGAACGTCTCACGCCTATCATGTCACCCTAGAACCCTAAATCGCACCTATTTCAAAACATTGTACGTATATATATAATATATACACATCACTTTTTAATGTACATGATGACTTCCATTATTCTACACAAATTTCATCCAAACAACTACATAAAATCAAGAGCTTGAAATTGTTTGTCAAGTACATTAATGGACAGTATTTACCTAGAATTACTTCTATAAAAGGGTCCAAACACTCAAGCCTAACAAATTTTTGATATAATTAAATTTGAACTTAAGAGCGAAAAAAAGTAGGTTTTTATAAAGACAAAAAATTATGAGTTTTTCAAATGGCAGTATGACAAATCCACATAATTTATTATAAATCGTTTTAATCTTATTAACTTTTTTATTGACACGTTTTCTTTAAAACCAAAATAAAAAGTTGAAGATGAAATTATCGCATTAACATCATTCTGATAAAATTAGCTCATACAGAAGAATGAAATTAAATTGAAAACCCTTCAAAAGCGGACAAATAAAAATTGGTAAATTAGGTTTATGGCTAATATTAATGTAGTTTTTTTTGTGAAACTAGTTCTTAACTGAGAAATCTACGTGTTTTTCTAGGCCAACCCGGCATGCATTTTCTTTATATAAAATAATTCCTTTCTTTCTAAATATGTTTATAATTCTTAAGAAGCTGCATTTACATACTACACTTATTAATAAAAATAAATTGTAATGTAGACAGATTTTCTTGTTGGTCCATGATTACAATTACATTTTAATTTGTTGTTGGAATTTTAATTGTCTGTGTGACTGAATTTTATTTGATAAATGCAGTTCAAGCATGATCATTAAATGAATGAATGTGAAGAATAATGCCTCAAGTATCAAAATTAAAAAAATGTCTGGTGAAAGTTTCGTGTCCATTAAGTATATTAACAGACTGTTAAAATTTGCAGCAAACTGTCCAGTCATTCGAACATTTTTAACCACTTAATTCGTCAATATTTTTGAATAAACTTTCAAATAATGTCTATTTTTTCATAATTTTTCATAATTTTTAATCTTTTATCACCGTTTTTTCAAAACAGAAATTTTTCTGTAATTGAATCACAAAAATGCTCGGATCAGATAATACAAAATTTACAAAAAAAAAAAAAAAAAAAAAAAAAAAATCTGGTGAGAATAATAAATTACAATTGGCGTATGGATCTCCGTACATTTTACGTGCGGGCTACGACGAACATTTTACTACGCACAGTGGGGCAAATTCCTGAAAAGCTGGCCAAAATTTGAAAATGTTATTCAAATTGTACGAAAATTCGTATACAGGTGTTTTTGAGGATGCTAAGTAAGAATACAAAATTAAAATTGAAAAAAAATGGCGGATACAATATGGCGGAATAAAAATTAAAATGTCTCGAAAGTTATTCAATTTATATGCAATTTCGTAAACTTTTCAGGTTGCTAATTAGGATTCAAAAGTTAAATTTAAAAAAAAAATAAATAAATAAAATTACAGATTAAGAGTAAAAACAACAAAATTTAAATAAAATTTAAAATTTCGAGGTAAACTTAAAAGGGAATTTTCAAAAAAATCAAGACATATTTAAACGAAATTTAAGTACGTTAATGGAAAGTAAAACATTAGACTATTTAATTTTTATATTATTAAAATAAAAACAACAATATATTCAAGAAATTAACCTTTAGAATCAACTGTAGTATAATAAAAAGATTTTTCAGAGGTCAAGGTGTCGAAATAGTTAGCAGAAGTTGTTGGCGGTATTGGAAGATCCTGTGACTCTCAGGATCAATGATTTTAATTTCTTCTACGATAATTTACCTAAACTGGAAAGGAAAGAATCTGATGACATTAAAAGACCTAAAAATATCTTTCTTTTTTCTCGCTACTGCATCCTTGCGATAAATCTTCTCGATGCCTTTTGATCAGTTTGATGCATGATACTTGAGTATCTTATGGCATTTGACAAACTGGCAGTAATGAAGATAATGTTATTTCTTTGTCATTAATAAGTAGTTTGTGTACTGAAGTAAGCATATAGAACCAGGGGTGCTGCTCAAATCTACGAGCTATTTGTAAGGGAAAATTTTCGAAGTTTATCAAATAAATAACATGGCTACAAGAAATTACATATGGCATAAAAATGTTTAATCAAATCTTCATATATGCTCGTTTAGAAACACAAATAGTTGCGTTTTCAAAGAATCGTTGAAATGTATTTCCATCATTTGTGCTTCCAAATCTGGGATTTAGTTTCTCGACGATAAGTCTTGATTGTAAACGAAATATTTTTTGCATATTTCATTTTGCAATTTCAGTGTTCTTCTTTTCATGTAGAGTACGAGCCTTTCATTTTTTTCTATCCAGTTGGCTGCCACGTCTCTGTAAACATCTTTGCATGTAACTTAGATCTCAATCCACTTTTAATAAAAAATGTCAGATCGGTAAGATGCTGTTTTGATGCTGTCTGACATTGGTAGCAACGTTGAGTATTACACTAATTCCTTTTTAACGACTTTTTCTTCTGTATCAATGATTGTATTAAACGAAATAAGTTTATTCTGCGAGTATTTAATGCAATCCCATTCATTGACAGTTGCTTCCGTATTTCTTGAAAAAGAAAAATGGATCTTGATTGGCCCGATAAAATCAGCGAAATGAAGATCTCGATATTTTCAATTTGACGATTCTTGAATTATTCGCAATATTTATGTATTCTAGTAGAACGGAAGAAAAGAAAAATATATTAGACATAATGCCATCTTCATAGCTAAATATTTGTTTAAATGTATTCAGAATAGATGTGCCATCACATCCTCTCTTGCAAATCAAATCCAAATTACTAATATAAGCGAAAGCGATATTCATAATGATTTTTACTCGCATTAATGAAATACGCTCAGTAGTTTGATCTAGCAAATATAGCCATTGACAAAATAATTCTTCTAATTATAATAGAACAAACAAAATTACTACCTATAAAGATGAGAAGATGTTATTCTACCGGATCAGTAATAGAGAATTATTTTAATTTTTTTATTACCAAGCTTACTTATCAAATTAATGTAATCTTATGATTATAGTACTTATTTACAATATAATAGGAAATAAACTATTATAAAATTGAATAATTCAAAAATTTGAAAAATATTTATCAGCTAAATTATGTGAAAAGTAGACAATTTCAAAATTTTTGAGGCGGCCGAAAAAGTGGCATTTTTACTTGCGGTTACTAAAATATGCGTGAAATGCAGAAAAGCAGTTTGGGGAAGCTGGCTTTTTATGAATCACTAGACAATAGCCCACGTTATTATTTCCATTAAATTTCGTTGCGGAACAGTGTGGAGCATTTAAACTTTTTGATGTTTAAAAGCAAAAAAATTAAAAAATTTCTAAAATTTTTTGTCAAAAATGACAACGAACTTATTAATTTTTACGTGCTTAATATAAATTTTGTAATACATGCAAATAAATTACATGCTATCATAGTGTTAATCCATTTCAAATCATTAAAATCGGATAATATTATAAAATATAGCAAGCGTTTAGAGGAACTGTTGTTTTGCTGTTTTTGTTCGCTCTAAATGATACTCCTTCAAGCATCATTTTTGAAATGATGCTGCTTGTAAGAGCAAAGCAAAAATCTTTTTTTAAATACAGATTCTGACTCTCCAAATATTATTCTAGCCAACTGTACAATCGAAATTCCCTAAATCGTAACTTCATTCTTCGACTTTTGGCCAGCTTTTTGGGTTTTTGCCCAACTGTGCGACGTACGGGCAAGACAGGAAAGCGACTAAAGATACATTCCATGAACGTGATTTAACTCTATTCGGAATTTAATATTGACCATTCTATGGTCAGAAGAGAGTTTATTTAAGGTTACATAACCGTTTCTAGAAAAACGGTCAAATGACTAGACAGCTACTTACACATTTTGAAGAGTATGGTGCATCAGTTTAAAACAGGTGAATGCATCATAGGTGATGGGCGATTCTCGAACACATTTACCAATCGAAAAAATCCTAATGATAAAAAAATAGAATCGCTATATCCATCGATGACTACAATCGAGATGTTTACAATCGATTATTAAGGGTGTATTCGAAAAAACGCGTTTCCACCTTCAAGAGCTCGAAAATTTCCGATACAATTACAGACACATTTTTAAAAGTAGAAACATGAAATTTGCTGAGGGAATTTTTGAAGGGACGTATAAGGTGCCGTGTGAGGGAATTTTACGCTCAATCCATTAGAATTTGATTTATAAACAGTTACCTTCTCAGTATGACCCTTTTTTTTCATCCACAAATCTCCTGCTTCGGAAAAATCTGTTCAAAATGCCGTTTTTTATTGCTTTTTTGCAATATTTTCTGCATTTATCAAAGAATCGACAACCACGGCACCTTGTGCACTTTCTAAATAAGACAATTTGCCAGTCTGATGCATTTGAGAGCAAAAATAAGCTTAAAAATAAATCGGAAAATTAGCAATTTGAATCGACTTACACCCTTAATATATTTATTTTTGCATATTTATAAACCAGTTTTTAGTAAATACATGGTACTTGAAAATAGATGAAATTAAAAACTAACGAAATAAAGAGAGGCTATAATGGAGTCATAATAGTGGAAAAGTCTTGTGACGGCGATCTCTGGTTGCAAAAAGTTGAAAAGTCATAAGTAACTAAGAAACGGTAAGGCGGGTCTAAATATAAAAAATAGAATTTTTGGGCATGTAACAGCAAAATGGCCAAAAGAAAGTATCAAAAGCACTCCTAGAGGCAAGATCCTGAACTGAAAGATAGTAATTGGGATCAATATTCTTTATTGATTCTTTTAATTTCCTTGAGATTAAATACATTATTTTGCTGTTATGAGAAGGACCTTTGCCGAAATATGTATAGGAATACCCTCAGACCATTCTTTCACACAATGAGATTTTCTGTTTCCCCTCTGCAATTTGGTACCCTCGGAGGGATGCATATTAAGAACATTTTTGTGTTTTATCGTTTAAAATTTGATTTTTTTACGGAGCCCTTTGATATATATTGTCAGGATCTGATAGCACCTGTGCTAAAGAATGTAATGTCTACTCTTTCTCTATTTAAATATCTAGTATTGTATGGTTGTGTACAGAATTTCCAAGGTGACATGCCTTCTTCGTGGAAAGGGGAATTGCCAGCTAATTCTTTGCAGGTGGTGTGTTAGAGAAAAGAGATAGCTGAGAGGCATGTCCATCTGTCAGTGAAGTATGCGGATGATGAGCAGATTAGCAGCATGTCACTAAGCAAGAAAAGAATGGAGTATGTGTCCAATGAGGAAGCTCCAAAGGGGTTTATGTTGGGGAAAGCAGTGATTTGGAAAGGGCAAGTTTGCCTCAGATCAGTCATTCGGTACCTAGTTTTCGGACCTAGAGGCTGCTCTGTGTGGAAGAGCGTAAAGTGTGCGTTTTCTGGTGCACAAAGGACACGGACGTCCTAGTGTTTAGTGCTCTGGGCTAAGAAGTGCAGGCCTAGTATACTTGTGTTGGCAGACTCAAGGTTGAGCTCCAGTAAAGTGAATTTAACGTGTATTGAGTGTGAGGTGGAAAGTGTAATTGGAATAGTACACAACCAATCTTTACTGTATCTAATTTAATGTTGAACCGGATCACCTATATCCGAGTTGTAATTGTATATATTTGTAAATAGCGTATTTTGTGTGTACATATATTCTTAATAAACTGATAATTCAGTTACTAGCGTAAGTCTTCATTTACACAAACCTCACAGTGGGTGACCGATATCACCTAGTAATATCGGTGGTGGCAGCTATATCTACCACGGACATTCTTCAAAGTTGTGTGGACTGAGAGGAACGTCCGACAAATTGGTGGCAGCGTCGGGATAGAATCGCCTGAAACCAGTGACCAGCGAGCCGTGTTGCAGTCTGTTAATGCCGGAGTATCCAGTGGAATTCTTGTGTGATCGTGCCATATCGTCGAGTGTGTGCTAAAGTATCGTGCCGGACCGTCGATTGTGCGCTAAAGTATCGTGCCGGGTCGTCGACTGTATGCTAAAGTGTCGTGCCGTATCGTCGAATGTGTCCTAAAGTGTCGTGCCGTATCGTCGAGTGTGTGCTGAAGTATCGTGCCAGATCGTCGAGTGTGTGATAAAGTGTCGTGCCATATCGTCTAGTGTGGACTAAAGTGTTGTGCGTATCTTTATTAGAAAAAACTGAACTGTTGTGCCATATTACCGCTACATCGTGGAACTACCTGTTATTAGAAAAGTAATCCAGCAAAGAAAGTATAAGGTAAGGTGTTTTGATCATATCTTTCTGCTGACATCTCGAACCAAAATTTGTTGTTGTATAATTAATAATAATTTAAGTAAATTGTCTATATCATTTATGTGTTTTATAAATACCTCCTACCTATAAAGTGTTAATAACCATATTGGCTATTGTTTTAAGGAAAGGTCATAATAACTGGAGCTAGTATTGATTGTCTATAATTTTTTTTTACTAATTGTGGTAATACACTATCTACCAAAAAGTATTTGTACACTTTCAGTTTTTGACATTTTGTCAAATATTTAAAAATGTACTGGTCGGATTCTTCTGGAACTTCAGAAATATAAAGATTATGTTTCACTTTATATTTATTTACATTCATTTGTTAAGCGGGTAATTAGGGGGCCGGCAAAAAAACAAAGAATAATAGAAATATTTGGGATCTCCCTGTACATGAAAATGCACGAAAGGACTTATCGCTTTAGAATACAAATATATGAATACAGTAGAATATGTACACTAATTTTTGTGAGAATAGCATGTATATTTATGGCGATAGAGCGATTTTTTTGAAAAACTCAAAAAATTCTGGTATGTTTTTTGTTTATATCATGCTGGGTTTTTGACCAAATTTAACGCAAATTTCAGAAAAATTGGCAAAATGCAGTAGAAAAAATGTAGCGCAATTGGAATATAAATATATTAAATATTTTATGAAATATGAGTAGTTTTATGAAATAATTTTTATCTGCGCATGCGCGAACGATAAAAACAATTCTTTTACATCATTTAATAGTCAATTCTATGGAGTAACTTATAAAAAAAATCCAATGAAATATCGTGAAAATTCAAAAAGATATCATTATTATAAGTAAGCTGTTTTTACATTGCTCTCTAAAAACGGCTGAATGATAAGAGATTCTCCACAAATTGACATTTTTTATTGACTGACTTTTAGGGAAAAATTAGTATTTAATGTATACAATATCTAATACAATATTTCTGTTAATAAGTATCTTGACATATGTGATGGAAAAGAATAAAAGCCCTGTTCTTTTTCTATCACAGGTGTCAAGATACTTATTAGCAGCAATATTGTATTCATTAAATAGTACTAATTTTTTCCTAAAAGTCAGTTAATAAAAAATGTCAATTTGTGGAGAATCCCTTATCATTCAGCCGTTTTTAGAGAGCAATGTAAAAACAGCTTACTTATAATAATGATATCTTTTTGAATTTTCACGATATTTCATTGGATTTTTTTTATAAGTTACTCCATAGAATTGACTATTAAATGATGTAAAAGAATTGTTTTTATCGTTCGCGCATGCGCAGATAAAAATTATTTCATAAAACTACTCATATTTCATAAAATATTTAATATATTTATATTCCAATTGCGCTACATTTTTTCTACTGCATTTTGCCAATTTTTCTGAAATTTGCGTTAAATTTGGTCAAAAACCCAGCATGATATAAACAAAAAACATACCAGAATTTTTTGAATTTTTCAAAAAAATCGCTCTATCGCCATAAATATACATGCTATTCTCACAAAAATTAGTGTACATATTCTACTGTATTCATATATTTGTATTCTAAAGCGATAAGTCGTTTCGTGCATTTTCATGTACAGGGCGATCCCAAATATTTCTATTATTCTTTGTTTTTTTGCCGGCCCCCTAATTACCCGCTTAACAAATGAATGTAAATAAATATAAAGTGAAACATAATCTTTATATTTCTGAAGTTCCAGAAGAATCCGACCAGTATATTTTTAAATATTTGACAAAATGTCAAAAACTGAAAGTGTACAAATACTTTTTGGTAGATAGTGTAGTAGTTGGAAGGAATAATTAAATTTACTTAAAGTTAAATTATTGTTAAAGTAATATTTAAATGAAGCAACATTTTTTTAAGTTTGAAGAGTGTATAATAACATTAGCTTAGGATTTTAATTGGCCAGTAGTAAAAAAAAGAAAAGAGGCTCAAAAGAGAGCCATAGTGAAAAAAAAGGCCCAAAAGAGAGCCATAGAAAAAAAAAGGCCCAAAAGAGAGCCATAGAAAAAAAAAGGCTCAAAAGAGAGCCATAGTGAGGAAAAATAAAAGTGAAGATTTTCAGTATATTTGTTTTAAGTGTAAGAACCAGTATTGAGTTCGAAATATTTTAGTGAGGATAATTCTAGAAATTTATATAGGCATGTTTAACAATTTTCCTTTATGTGGATTTTTTGATTGACATCAATATTTCTATTCAATTTCAACGTATCAGTATTATTATATAAATTGTATGTTGTTATCTAAGTGTATATATTGGAATCTATATTACATAGTAGTCAAATCGAATTATTGTTTTACCTTTTTGTTTTATTGGAAGTAAATTGTGTGATATCAATGGTTGAGAAAAATTAGAGTATTAAGTAGTTTAATTAGAAATGAAATGTATTGATTATCTGAAGGGTATTAATTAGTATAGTAAGTGGAGAAATATCTGTACTAAGTTGGAAAATTAGGAAATATTAATTGGGTAGGTTTAACTATTCTTGTAGGGTGGTAATATTAATCGGTGAAGGTATGGCTTTCTTATTGAAACTAAAAAAGGTTGATCTTCAGGGGATAGCCGAAGAGTTGGGTGTTGAATTCGCGGAAGATGATACCAGAATTCAGCTTAAGAAAAAGATAATGGACAGTGATGAGTATGACGAGGGGGTTGTTAAGGAATTATCTGACACTATTGTTGCAGAACGATTAGAACAGGAAAAATTAGAGCGCGAAAGGTTAGAAAAACAGGAAAACTTAGAATTCGAAAAGTTAGAAAAACAGGAAAAATTAGAAATGGAAAAATTAAGAATGGAACATGAATTAGAAATGGAGAGACTAAGGGTTCAAGGATCGGCAAATAATTTGAATGGGTCTAGGGAATCTAGTAATGAAAGTAACATAGAAAAATTGATCAAAAGTGTTAAAACTCTACCTATCAAAGTACCAGAAGGGACTGAGGGATGGAATTTATTTTTTAACAGTTTAGAAAGGGCATTCAAAACTAAAAATGTACCGGAAAACCAGCAGGCCAAAATTCTACTAAATATGTTAGGAGATAAGGCGGATAATTTGTTAATTTATACGACTACGGAACAAATGGAGAATTATGAGAAATTAAAGGAGTTAGTTCTAAGGGAACATGAACCGACACCAAAGGCGTGTTTGGAAAATTTTAAGAAGGCTAAGAGAAACCAGAATGAAACTCATGTATTATTTGTATCGCGTTTAATAGCGACATGAGAAAATTATTGTAAGATTAGAGGTGCTGACTCTTATGAAAAGGTCAACCAGTTAATAGTTACGGATAAATTAGTAAGTACGTTAGGTGAGGATACCGCGTCATATATTGGGTTAACTCATCAAGGTAAATGGTTAGAAACTTCTAAAATTGCTAAAGAATGTGACAATTATTTTGACGCTAAACTTAAGTCTTATGCCGTTACGTATAAAAGTTTTAAAGGTAAAGATAGGCACGTAAACAATGAAAAAATGAGACCGAGGGATGATAACAAAGTTAGTAATAATTGGAGGCAAAACGGGAATAATGAGACTAATTCTTTTCCGGATAGGAAAATAGATTTTAAGAAGCCTAATCATGCTTCAGCTCCTAAATGCTTTAAGTGTGGTTTGAGAGGTCATTACCAACGTTTTTGTAATAAAGTGGGTAATGAGGGAAATAATGGTAATAAAGGGCGAGATCCGAAAGCGGGTGTACATAAGATTGTAGTAAAAGAAAGCAAAGAGTTACCTAATGGAGCTATTGTGGCGAGAATATCGGCAAAGGCCGAACAGAGAACTAACGTTATTGGTGAGAAATTAAATAAACTTGAGAAAATTGAAGTTAGTGTAAATGGGCAAAAAGCAAAGGGATTGGTTGATTCTGGATGTGAAATTAGTGTTGTTCATAAAGATTTGGTACCGGAAGAAAAATTAAAAGGAGCGGGTAGTATTTATTTACAAGGGTTATTCGGTGAAGCAGTTAAGTCGCCGTTGGTTAAATTACCGTTAGCTATTCCTCAATTCGGACAAACTAATATAATTCATCAGGAAGTACTTTGCGCAGTGACTGATAATATTAACGAGCAAGTAATTTTACATCCCGAAGTGATTAATGAGTTGTCAGGTGTCAACCGCGAGGAGCCATTGCTAGAGGCCCAAGAATTAGAAGGTTCAGAAATTATTCTTGATAACTTGAATGAAAAGGAAGGTATGAATAACGATAGTTGTAATGCTTAAGCAATGGAAGCGAGTTCGCAAAATGTAGAAACTCAGAATACGGAAAAAACGGAAGTGGAAAAAGGTAATAAAGCGATTGTTAGCAATTCCGATATGTTTAAGGAATCCCAATTAGAATGTAAAGAGTTAGAGAAAGCTTGGGAATTAGCTAAAATGGATAAGGGGGATTATTATATTGTAAATGGCTTATTATATCATAAAGAGAAATTGTTAGGCGAAAATATAGCGCAATTAGTAGCACCCAAAGTCAGAAGGGAAGAAATCTTAAAATTAGCGCATAGTTCGGTATTTGGAGGGCATCATGCAGCTAAGAAAACTTTACAGAGAATCAGGTATTCATTTTATTGGGAGGGGATGGCGAAAGAAACTAAACAATTTTGCGAGTCATGTTTAGAGTGCCAATTGACTAGAGGGGTTAAAGTAAATGATAGAGCTCCGATTTCCCCAGTGTCGCGTCCGGAACTTCCATTTCAGGTAGTTAATGTTGACTTAATTGGGCCTATTGATCCTAAAAGTTCTCAAGGGCATCAGTATATACTAACCTTAATTGATCAACATACCAGGTGGGCGGATGCGATCCCTTTAAAAAGTTTAACTGCTAAAACCGCGTGTGATGCGTTACTTCAAATATTTATGAGGACAGGAATTCCGAATATAATTGCTTGTGATAATGGAACCAATTTCACCGCCGACTTAACGAAAGAATTTGAGAAAAGGTTAGGTGCTAGTCCAAGATTTTCGACCCCACAGTATCCACAGTCTAACGGGCTCGTGGAACGATTTAATCAGACTTTTAAACGTATGTTACATCATACTATTAGACAAGAAGGAAAAAAGTGGCATGAACAAATACCATTTGTATTATGGGCGTATAGGGAAGTCCCAAATTCTACGACGGGAATCGCACCTTTCCAATTATTATATGGTAGAGCGCCGGAGGGTCCTTTATCGATTCTCAAGTCATCCTGGGCAGGTGAAAATAAGGGGGCGCAGTTAGATACTACGCCGATTCATGAGTATTTGAATAAACTTAGGGGACGTTTAGAAAGAGCCGCAAATGAGACAAAATTATCGTCCGAGGTGCAACAAAATAGGATGGCGTATTATTATACTTTAAGGTCAAAGGAAAAAACGTTTGAAGTAGGCGATAAAGTAATACTGTTAATCCCCGATTCAACTAATAAGTTATATTCTAGGTGGCAAGGGCCGGCAACCATAGTCGAAAAACGAAATCAGCATTCGTTTATAGTTGAGTTAGCCGACGGGAGTAGGAAGCATGTACACCAAAATAAAATACGAGAATTTATTGCTAAATGTAATATAGTTAATATTGTTTTTGAGGGTGATGAGGAATTTGGAGAAGTTGGGGAAATTCCTATTTTGAACCGGGATCAGGAAGTAGAACGAGATATAGAGAGGTTCGAAATAAAAGGGTTATCTAACAATCAAGTTAAAGATATAAAGTCTATTTTGAGGGAGAATAAAGGGGTATTTATGGGTCCTGTACGACCAGCTGATATAGGGGAGCATCGTATTGATCTTAAACCGGGGGTGGAAAGGAAAAAGCCAAAGATATATAGTGTACCGGTGGCTTACAAAGAGGAAGTAGATAGGCAGATTCAGGAGTTATTAGAGTTAAATCTAATCGAAGTGTCAAATGCCGAAATTAGTCATCCAATTGTTTGTGTGGCGAAAAAAGACGCAACTGTTAGGCTTTGTATAGACTATAGAGCTTTAAATTCGGTAACTCAGGTTCCAACCTTTCCGATGAAAGATTCACAAGAAATCATGTATACCGCCGGGGCGGCTAAGTATTTATCATCGATTGATTTATTGAGAGGTTAATGGCAGATTAAAATGGCTGAGGAATGTAAACATTTGACAGCTTTTACAACACATAATGGAACTTATCAGTGGCGTACAATGCCTTTTGGATTATCAGGGGCGGCTGCCACGTTTAAGAAAGATATGAATGAGGTTCTTCAAGGTCATCGGAGGTATGCGGAAGCATATATTGATGATGTCATCATTTTCTCCGACACCTGGGAAGAGCATTGTAAGCATGTTAGGGCTGTCATTGAAGAGTTGAAAAATAGAAATTTTACGATTAGGCTAGACAAATGTAAATTTGGAGAGAAATCAACTAAGTTTTTAGGTCATGTAATTGGGGGTGGAACGCATGCACCTGATGAGGAAAAAATAGGAGCAATAAGGGATCTAAAGAGACCAAAAACTAAAAAGGAAGTTAGATCTGTTTTGGGATTAATGGGATTTTACCGATCTTATATTCCAAATTATGCCGAAATTGCTATACCTTTAACCGAATTGACAAAAGGGAAGGTTAAAAATACTGTACCATGGGATGAAAGAGCAGAAAAAGCATTTAATACTCTTAAAGATGAGTTATGTAAAGTGACGAGTTTGGCTACACCTATCGTAGGCCGGGAATATCAGCTCCACGCAGATGCTTCCGACCTGGCAGTAGGATGTTGCCTTACTCAAAAAGATGAAAAGGGTCAGTTTAAACCAATAGCTTTTGCCAGTCAGAAATTGTCAGGGGCTCAGCGTGCTTGGCCGAGTATAGAGAAAGAGGCTTGGAGTGTGCTCTTTGGGTTGCGAAAGTTTGAAAAATGGACCTATGGATCTCAAATTGAGATCATTACGGATCATAATCCATTAAAATTTCTCACCGAAACAACCCCAAGATCACCCAAACTCACTAGATGGGCTCTTGCCTTGCAACGCTGGAACCTGAGTATTTCTCATCGTCCAGGAGCCCAAGATTTAAATGCTGACGCAATTTCCAGGCTACATAGAAAGAGCTGGGAAGAACAACCCGTTGTTAGCCCATCAACATCAACGACCCAATAGTGGACAACCTTAAATGGATGTCGTCACACATTTAATTTTTTTTTCTGTGTGTGTGTAAATATTTTTTGATTTTTTTGTTTATAATATTGTATTAACATGTGTATTGTTTATGTAATAATAATATTAGTAAAGGTTCAGTAGAGATGTCAGTCGATAGTGTTCAGACACCTGGAAATACCTATGTAATAAGCATAATGAAGAAATCTGTAAAGAGACTATTGAACTCTTCTGCGATATTACTATATGTTTGGGGAAAATTAGCCCCTAAAAGGCATATTTTCCGCTAAGGTGGGGGGGTGTCAGGATCTGATAGCACCTGTGCTAAAGAATGTAATGTCTACTCTTTCTCTATTTGAATATCTAGTATTGTATGGTTGTGTACAGAATTTCCAAGGTGACATTCCTTCTTCGTGGAAAGGGGAATTGCCAGCTAATCCTTTGCAAGTGGTGTGTGAGAGAAAAGAGATAGCTGAGAGGCATGTCCATCTGTCAGTGAAGTATGTGGATGGTGAGCAGATTAGCAGCATGTCACTAAGCAAGAAAAGAATGGAGTACATGTCCAATGAGGAAGCTCCAAAGGGGTTTATGTTGGGGAAAGCAGTGATTTGGAAAGGGCAAGTTTGCCTCAGATCAGTCATTCGGTACCTAGGTTTCGGACCTAGAGGTTGCTCTGTGTGGAAGAGCGTAAAGTGTGCGTTTTCTGGTGCACAAAGGACACGGACGTCCTAGTGTTTAGTGCTCTGGGCTAAGAAGTGCAGGCCTAGTATACTTGTGTTGGGAGACTCAAGGTTGAGCTCCAATAAAGTGAATTTAACGTGTATTGAGTGTGAGGTGGAAAGGGTAATTGGAATAGTACACAACCAATCTTTACGGTATCTAATTTAATGTTGAACCGGGTCTCCTATATCCGAGTTGTAATTGTATATATTTGTAAATAGCGTATTTTGTGTGTACATATATTCTTAATAAACTGATAATTCAGTTACTAGCGTAAGTCTTCATTTACACAAATCTCACAGTGGGTGACCGATATCACCTAGTAATATCGGTGGTGGCAGCTATATCTACCACGGACATTCTTCAAAGTTGTGTGGACTGAGAGGAACGTCCGACATATATTATTTGCAATAATCAATGAAATTTCGAAAAGCTGGAGTTTGTAATCCAGCCTGTGATCACTTATTTATGTTATACACCTCCAGTGTACATTCCTCCGCTTTGTTTAATGGGAGGGGGCCATTTTCTAAATTTAGCTGAGACCCCTCATATGAGATATAGTTGGAAAGGCCTTTAACCACTTACACATGTTATGCACTTCTGGCGGCCTTCCCTTTCATTTTGCCTGAGTGAGGAGGGCATTTTTATAAATTATGATTCAGACCTCTAATGTGACATATGGCTAAAAAAGCCCGTGACCACATTTTGATGTTGTACAGCTCCGATATCACTCTCTCCCTTTTATCCCCATAGGGGGCATTTTATTAAACATAGTCTAGACTCCTCAAGTGACATTTTTTGATAGGCGTACTCATTTTATGCACCTTGATGCCCCTCTCCCTCCACTTTGCCCCCCCACATCCGATTGGTAGGACATTTCTATAAATTTAGATCGAGACCTCTCATACGACATATGATAGGAAAAACGTGTCTAATTACTGGTATGAATTTCCAGTCATTCTCCCTCCTTTTTTTCCCTCTTAGGTGCATTTTTCTAAATTTTCCCGAAACCTCTCATGTGAAACATTGTTGGGAATCTCTATAACAAATTATTCATGTTATACAACTCCTGTGCTTTTCCTCCAATTTTGGCCGTTACCTCAAGGATCTGATAGAAGATTCCTTCGATTCCAGATAATATTTTAATAATAATATTTTATTTTTGTTTACAAGATTTTGCAGTGTGTACATACTGTTTTTTCGAGCCGTATGCTGCGGGAACCCAGTTCGAGATTTTGTACCACAAAATTACATATAAATTAAAGCCCCGATGAAAGGAGGTGCCCTCATGCGGGTGAAACAGCTTAATCCTTGTTAATGCCCTCCCGTTGCAGTTTGTCTTCTGACGAATCTTGATAAAGTCACGTGATATAAAATCTATTATCAAACAAAAGTCCACGAGAAAACATTTAAACAGTCGAGATGTCCATACACTTGAGACAATCGATGAAAACACCTCATTATCGCCATCACTAGATCATTCCAATAAAAAGAATATTGCCCAGTTAAACTGATGGCATTGAGCTCACAGGCTACGCATACTAATTGTACATTACAGCCTTATATTTTCAAAGGGTCATTCCATTCGAAAAAAAAAATTAAGAAAGGGAAACAGCTCTCCCCTTTCCCCATTTTTATACTTAATCATTGAACCTCCTAAACTATCAAGGACATGCTTTATCATATAAAAAATCTACATCCAAAATTCAGAGCAAATCGGATAATTCTTAATAAAAACCCATTTAGCAGTTATATAATTTAAGAGGAGTTATCCCCCTCTTTTATACTTAACCATTAAACTTCCAAAACTATTCAGAGATTTGAACAAAATCTGACAATTCTGCTTGAAAAATCCATTTATAAATAAAGAATACTGCCCAGTTAAACTGATGGTATTGAGCTCACAGGCTACAAATACTAATTGTACATTAAAGCCTTATATTTTCAAGGGTTAATTCCGTTCGAAAAAAATTAAGAAGGGGAAACAGCTCTTATGAGGATATACTTATATGCAAAATTTCAAGTGGATCCGATATTTTTATCATGAGTTATGGCGTTACGCACGAACGTACTAACGTACATACAGAACGGACGGGCATATAAGCTCTCAGGCTATGATAGCCTGTGAGCTAAATAAAAAGAATATTGCCCAGTTAAACTGATGTCATTGAGCTCACAGGCTACGCATACTAATTGTACATTACAGCCTTATATTTTCAAGGGTTAATTCTGTTCGAAAAAAAAATTAAGAAGGGGAAACAGCTCTCCCCTTTCCCCCCTTTTATACTTAATCATTGAAGCTCCTAAACTATCAAGGACATGCTTTATCATATAAAAAATCTACATCCAAAATTCAGAGCAAATCGGATAATTCTTAATAAAAACCCATTTAGCAGTTATATAATTTAAGAGGAGTTATCCCCCTCTTTTATACTTAACCATTAAACTTCCAAAACTATTCAGAGATTTGAACAAAATCTGACAATTCTGCTTGAAAAACCCATTTATAAAAATTAAGGGGAGGGGCATTAGAACCCCCGTTCCCCCTGTTTATACTTATTCAAGGAACACCTAATAACAGTCATGGAATCACCTCATCAGAATGATCGTATGTCTAAATTTTGAACGAAAACTGTTAATTCTGCATGAAAATCCCGTTTATATCAATTAAGGGGGGCGGGGAATGAGCCCCCCGTTCCCCCTGTTTATACTTATTTAATGAACACATAATAACAGTCACGGAATCGCCTCATCAGAATGATCCTATATCTAAATTTTGAACGAAAACTGTTAATTCTGCATGAAAATCCCGCTTATATCAATTAAGGGGAGGGGCATGAGCCCCCCCCCCCGTTTCCCCTTTTAAACATATCGAATGAACTCCAAAAACTAATCAGGGAAGCCCCTTATGAGGATATACTTATATAAAAAATTTCAAGTGGATCCGATATTTTTATCATGAGTTATGGCGTTACGCACAAACGTACATACAGAACGGACGGGCACATAAGCTCAGGCTATGATAGCTTGTGAGCTAAAAAGTATTATTATAAGACATATATTGTGCGTATATGTTAATTCAAAAATTTGATATAATAACTAAAAAAGGGTTGTACATTTTGTGTTTAAAATATTAATTGTGGTTGTAAATTTGCATTCTATGCTTAGTCTCAACATTCTCTTCGATTGTTAAATTTATTTTTTATTGTTAATGAAGAAGACCATTTCGTAAAAATTTTGCATATGTACTTCAGAATGATAGTTATACCGAAATCCTCCTTTAAATGTATTTCATATTAGAAGTATATTTTATTACAAATTCCTTACATATTTCACACTTTTTCCTTTTCAAGTGAACATTTATGTACATATTACAAAATGAATTATTCATTTTCTGTTTATTGTCGTATCTTATTATTATATGAAACTTTTTTTGATCAAAAGACTTATTTTCGAAAAATAACGATATGAAAAACTCACGGTGTTTTGCATTTTTGTAGTCAAAAAACCTATTGCTTCGAGTTTTATTTTAAATGTGTATTTGGCTAGAATAAATTTGCTTTCACATTTTCATGAATTTTATAATTGACTTCTTAGAATATGTTGTTTTCAGTTTGATTTCCATTTTACAAAGGATAACATTTGTGCCAAACGTAAGCACAAAAGTATTATTTTTGAATATTCAAACTTTAAATTCAGTATAAGAAAATGTTTCTATTTTTATTTATATCTATGACTGCTTGGGGGAGAAAGCGTTATATAATTCAATTATTCTAAAGAAATAAAATTTGTAATAAAAAAATAATCTTATAAATCTTGATAAATACTGGAAAAGCATTTATTTTTGCGAGGTTTTAAATTTCGCGAATTTGATGAGCCTGTCGTAATCGCAAACATTTATTGATTTGAGAATCGAAATTTTATTATCTGCTAAATGAAACCGCCTATTTTACAAATATGTGAACAATATTAATTTTTGACAACAGAGTTGTTTTATATATGCTGCCTATATTAAGAAAAAATCTTGTCAAAGATTTAGAAAGCCCCAAAGTTGTTATTGAATGTTGCTTTATGCGTCTTTATGCATGTTCACTAGAGAAAAAATTCTTTATTTTTCTGGTATTATACATGCAGCTTAAATCATTGAAAAATCTTTAAAGACTTCCTATTTTAAACATTGAAATAAAAAATACACTTCCTTTTTAATTGTTCAATTCGTTTAGCTTAGTAAAATAAAACTGAGTCCAATATAAAAAAGATTTTAAGTTTTCAGATTCTGACGTAAGTTTTAAGTTAAAGCTATAACCTAAAATATCCAATAATTGTGAGTCCAAACATTTTTTTTTCTCGTATGTCAGTGCAATGATAAAATAGCTTACCCGCAAGAAAAGTTATACATCTCACAAAAATTCATTTCACATTTTATTCCTTTAATAGATCTGTCATAAGTGTGTTTTGGTATACAAACAGTTTTTTAAGTCTAACGTTGTGGGAAAGCACTTTATTACGCTATAGGTCCATTTGTGGCCACAGGAGAAAGATGGATTGTGCGAGGAGATAAAATTACCAGTCCTCTAATCCTCACCTTAAGTCTTCATTTTGAAGGGTTTTATGTTGTTACGCAAGTTATTTTCATTCTTGCATGCAGAGAGCTAATGTCAGTAATTTCACGTTACAGAATGATTCAATATGAAATGCTATGATTTGTTGTGCAGCACGGGGTATTCAGCTGTAAGTACAAGAAATTTCATGTCTAGACTATTTGACGGACAGAGAGAGGAGAGATACGAGTAGGGTTTCTTCAGATAAATAAAACCCTAAAAAGAGACTTTTCCCTCTCTCTTTTTTTTTTCTTTTCACTTTTTTGATATTGAGCGATTGAGAGATAAAAGTTACAGTTTTTAAACATTCCTATATTTCCGTTGCAAAAGCATTACATATCATAATTTTCTAATTATTAAAAAATAAAAATATATATTTCAAATAAAAGATTTAAATAGAATTGTAAATATTGCTTAAAACTCCTTTAAATTGAAAGTTTATTAAATATTTTTAATTGGCAAAATTCTTGTAAAATTTAATAAGTTATTCAATAAAGCTTCTAATGGAATTTCTAAAATGCACCAGAAATGCTTTTGAGGATAAAATTTTCATCAATTCATAATTTGTGACATAAAAGATTGAAGGAAAACTTTAGCAAAGCAAAGTTTTGTTATGTTTTTAAATGTATAAAACATACATTTTCAAAGTTTATTATATTCGGACTCACCTAAAAATGGAAGAAAAAAAAAGATCGATAACGTATTTCGATTGAAGCAAAAGAAATATGCAATTTTCGTTTTTGGATAACATGTAGAATTTTTTTCTCGATTCATCCAGTTCATCAGTGTATTTATTTATGCATGCACTTTGTTTTATTGTTCTGTGAGTTAACAATAAAAAACTTTCTTGATAAGAAATCAGGTACCCTGCTTCTGAAGTCGTTTATCAATGTCATAATTAGATTCCTTGTTTTGTTGAAAAATTAAGATTAGGACATTAAAGTACATAAAGTACGCAGTAAAGCAAAATAGTTTGATTATTATGGATAAAATCGATAGAGGTAAAGATAGAAAAAGTATTGCGAAGTAATTAAAAAATATATATTTTTATTTTCTAAATTAAAATGCATAAAGAGGAAAAAATTATATATTTATATACTTATAGAATTTATATACTTAATGATATATAACATTATAAACGTATAGCATAATTTTCAACTCGTTATAAAAATTAATTATCACTTTACTATTGCCTTAAAGCATTTAAACTTATAATTTTCTAGAAAATTATTAGAAACTCTGAAACCCAATTCTTAAGTAACATTTCGCCATATTTGGCGGCATTCTTAGACTGATACCAAGCATGAATTATTTTATTTTTTTTTAGATGTATAAAATACATATTTTCAAAATTTAATATAATTGGGACTCATCTAAAGAAAAATAAAAACTAGATAACATCTTTCGATTGTAATAAAAGAGGTGTAGAATTTTCGTTTTTGGGTAACATGAAGAAAATTTGTTTTTTATCGATGCATCCGATTCATGAGCGTATTTATTTATGCATGCACTTTGTATTATTCTTCATGGAGTTAATAATAAAAAGCTTTCTCGATAAGAAATCAGGTACCCTGCTTCTGAAGTCGTTTATCAATATCATGATTAGAATCTTTGTTTTGTTGAAAAACTAAGTTTAGGGTATTAAAGTACATAAAGTGCGTAAAAGCGAAGTAATTTGATTAATTTTGGTTAAAATCATTAAAAAATGCTAGTAAAGTTAGAAAAAAAATTACGAAGTAATTTAAAAAATATATATTAATATTTTGTCAGTTGGGTGGCATTCTTACATTGGCACCAATCATGTGTTGAGAAAATTCTGATTCATTGAATAAAATGTTCGCAAATGTTTTATGGACACTGGTTGATTGAATCATGTATCTCGGTTTCTATTGGAACTTTATTCTCGATTTCAGTTTTTAAATGTTCTTATACAGGGTGTCCAGCAAATAACACCCTGATTTTAAAATTAAATTTATCAAAAACAAAGATCGACAGAACTATGCGATAAATGGTTTGTTTATTAGGTAAGCTGTAAAACTCTTATATAGAAGTTTCGAAAGGTGAATCTTTGGAAAAGATTGTGTTCTGATTGCAAAGAATGCTTTGATTTGGCATTTTTCTTGTTTTAGATTGTTTGCGTAGAATGAGTTTTTCGGCTTAAATTGCCGTAGTTTAAAGATTTTTGGAATTAACTTTTTAAAATTTCGAAATTCAAGAAATTTAGTTCGAAAAATCGTTAAACTATAGTACTATAAGCCGAAAAACTCTATCTCTGCAAGCAATCTAAAACAAGAAAAACGTCAAATCAAAGCATTCTTTGCAATCAGAACACACTATTTTCAAAATATTCACCGTTCGAAACTTCTGTATAGGAATTTTACAACGTACCTAATAAACAAACCGTTTACCGCATAGTTCTGTCGATCTTTGTTTTTGAGAAATTTAATTTTAAAATCAGGGTGTTATTTGCTGGACACCCTGTATTTCTGTTGCAAAAGCATCATATATTTATTTTTCCTAATTATATGTAAAACTAAATAAAATTTATGTTTTATGGGAATATTTAAATGGAATTGTAAAACGTGCTTAAAATTTCTGTAAATTAAAAATTAATTAATTAATTAAAACTGACGAAAAAATTCTTCTAAAATTTAACCTTCTGGATCCCAAACCCTAATTTCCACGAGAAAATTAAAGCAGCAATATTTGTCTTAGTTCAGGGGTGCACAACCTTTTCAAGAGACGGGCCACTTACAAATATGTCTGGGTCGTCGAGGGCCAGAGCAATAACAGGAGATATTTCGATGAGGTTATCTGTGGCCTATAATCTGATAAATATGGTTTCAGAGGAGAGTGGGGAAGTTATTCCTTTAAGTTCATTAACCCAATCAAAAAGTCCAATTCAATCTGTAAGGATGTATCAGCAGTTTTTATGTTTGTATATATAACAGGTACAGCAAGGATTATTTTCTAGATGTAATGATATTCCTCGGTTTTATTCAGGAGAGTAAATGTTGTTTTAATAAAATTGCTAAAAAAAAACATAAGAGGTTGGTGCCGAAAAAAATGTGAACTTTATCAATGAAGGAGAAGGAAGTAGCTGATCAACAAGATTCGTCTATGCCTGATCAATGGAGTTCCGATTTTTCTGCGCCTGATCAACGAAATTTGCAATTTATCGACGCTTGATCGACCAAATTTGCACTTTTTACGAAATCGATCAATCTAATTCTTAATGTTTACGAAACTCATCGACGATATTCACAAATTTTACAAAGCCGATCGATGAAAATCGCGATTTTTACAAACCTGATCGATGAAATTGTTTGCAAATTTTCCTCACATGCTCGATAAAATTTGCAATTTTCTCACTCTTGATCGACGTAATTTGAGATTTTTTTTCGTGCTTGATCAACAAAATTCACGATTTTTACAAAGCCAATCGATGAAATTCACGAAGTTTAGAAATCTGATTGACAAAATTCGTGATTTATAATTGCATGATCGACGAAAATTCGCGATTTTTTCGAGCTTGATCGACAAAATTGATGATTTTCTGAGTCTGGTCGAAAAAATTCGCGATTTTTCTGACTCTGATGTACGAAACTCGCGATTTTTCCGACATTGATGGACGTAATTCACCATTTTCTGAATCCGATCGAAAAAATTTGAGATTTTTATGAAGCTAATCGAGAAAAATCGTGATTTTTATGAAAAATATCGAGAAAATTTACGATTTTTCTGCCTCCAATCAACAAAATTTGCGATTTTTATGAAGCCGATAGCCGAAATCTGCGATTTTTCTATAACTGATCGACAAAATTCACGATTCTTCCTCGCAAGACCGATAAAATTTGCATTCCTTCAGGACCAGATTGGTGAAATGCATGATTTTTCTGTACCTTATCAACAAAATTCGCTATTTTTATGAGCCTTATCGACTAAATTTATGATTATTATAAATCCGATTGACAAAATTCGAGAATTTTACGAAAGTCATCGATGAAATTCTCGGTTTCTACAAAGTCGATTGGGGAAATTCACGATTTTATTTGAGCCTGATTGACAAAATTCTCGATATTCCTCTGTCTGACCAACGAAATTTGCAATTTTTCGTGACCCCGTTGACTAAAAATAGTGATTTTTTTCGTGTCCGATCTTCGACATTTACGTTTTTTCGGCTGCAGATGACGAAATAAGTATTTTTCCGCGCCCAAACAACTAAATTCGCAACCTTGAACTAATTTTGACGAATTCTGCCGTTTTTTACGCAACAAGATGGAAGTCATGAATTTTTTCTCTTAATAAATCAAAACTCACGATTGTTTTGCAGCCGATGTAGAAATTAATTTTTCTTTACATCATCGCAAAATTCGCATTTTCCCATGCCTTATCAACTAAATTTGCAATGTTTTCGTCCCCGATCGACAAAATTCATGATTTTTTTTCGAGCCGGTTCAACGAAATTCGCGTATTTCTCACGCGATAATCCGAGAAAAGAAAACATGAGATTTTTCCGCAGCCGATAAATTTAATGCAGATTATTACCTATGCTGACGATTTTTTCTTACTCGATCTCCGAGCCTCACCAACGAAATTCGCTATTTTTCAGCAATTGATCAATGAAATTCATGATTTTTCCGTACTCAATCAACGAAACTTGAGATTCTTGAGTAACTGCCGAAATTTTATATTTTCCGCGGCAATTTAACGAAATTTAGGATTTTTTTTCTGCGACCTATACACAAAAATTGCAATTTTTTCCAGTTGTAAATTGACGAAGTTCGCGGGCCACACGTTAACCCATCGAGGGCCAATTTTGGCCCGCGGTCCACAGGTTGTGCATCCCTATCTTAGTTAATTACAGAAAATTCCGTATTTAAATAAAACGAAATTAGCCTTTGAATTTTTCCAATGCAAAGTCAGATTTTTTGAATTATATAATATCTAGAACGTGTCCTATCATGGGAATTAAAGGACTAATATATGATTGTATCAGTCTTCTAATGAAGTTCCAAAAATACATCAGAAATGCTTTAGAAGATAAAATTTTAATAAAATATAATTCTTGACATAAAAAATTAAAGGAAAACTTTTTTAGAGCAAAGTTTTGTTATGTTTTTTAAATGTATAAAAAATATTTTTTTTATTTATTATATTGGGACTCATTTAAAGAAGTAAAAAATGACATTAGACATTGTCTAAAAAAATATAGTTAACATCTTTCAATTGAAACAAAAAGGTATAAAATTTACGTTTTTGGATAAGATGTAGGAAATTTTTTTCTCGATGCACACGATTCATCAGTGTATTTATTTATGCATGCACTTTATTTCATTCCTCGGGAAGTTAATAATAAAAAACTCTCTGGATTAGAAACCAGTTACCATGCTCCTGAAGTCGTTTATCAAAGTCATGATTAAAATCTTTGTTTTGTTGAAAAATTAAGATTAGTGTATAGAAGTACATAAATCGCGTAAAAAAGCAACATAATTTGATTATTATATGTAAAATCGATAAAAAATGCTAGTAAAGTTAGGAAAAAGATTATGAAGTAATTTCAAAAAATTATTTATTCTTTATAAATTGCAATACATCATTAAGAAAGACCAAGCTATTTGTTAAAACTGCATTATTTTTAACTTGATATAAAAGTAAATTATCACCATATTATTGCTATAAAGCATTTATATTTATAACTATCTAGAAAATTACTAGACACTCTGAAAGCCAATATTCCCACAACATTTCTTTAAATTTGATGCATACTGACATTGATGCCAAGCTTATGTTGATAAAGTTCTATGTACTTTGATTGAATTAAGTTTTCGAAAATGTTTTATGGACCCAGATTGAATCATGTATCTCGGCATCTAATGGAAATTTCTAGAAAATTATTGTAGATTTTGAAACCCAAATATTTTGTAAAACACCGCCAAACATAAAGATATTCCCTCACATGGCGATAAGCATGTGTATTTGTATTCGTAATCTTCAAAGTCAGTTTTCTTCTCACATATCTCACCCTTCTTTTCTCACCTAAAGAAGAAAGAAAAAAGATAGATAACATCTTTCGATTGAAACAAAAGAAGTATACAATTTTCGTTTTTGGATAACAAGTAGCAAATTTGCTTTTTATAGATGCATCCGATTCATCAGTATATTTATTTATGCATGCACTTTTATTTCCTTCCTTGGGGGTGTTAATAATAAAAAACTTTCTTGATAAGAAATCAGTTACCATGCTTCTGAAGTCGTTTATCAATGTCATGATTAGAATTCTTGTTTTGTTGAAAAACTAAGATTATTCTTTTGAAGTACATGAAGTGCGTAGTAAAGCAAAATAATTTTATTATTATGGATAAAATTGATAAAAAATTCTATTAAAGTTAGAAAAACGATTACGAAGTAGTTACAAATATGTATTTGTATTTTATAAATTACAATTACATCAGCAATAATGACCAAGCTATTTGTTAAAATTGCATTATTTTTAGCTTGATATAAAAATAAATTGTCACCATATTTTTGCTATGAAGCATTTATATTTATAGCTATCTAGAAAATTACTAGACACTCTGAAAGCCAATTTTCCCACAACATTTCTTTAAATTTGATGCATACTGACATTGGTGCCAAGCATATGTTGAGAAAGTTCTATATACCTTGATTGAATGAATTAAGTTTTCGAAAATGTTTTATGGACTCGGATTGAATAATGTATCTCGGCATCTATTGGAATTGGAAATTTCTAGAAAATTCTTGAAGATTTTGAAACCCAAATATTTTGCCAAAGATATTCCCTCACATGGCGATAAGTATGTGTATTTGTATTCTTAATATATAAAGTCATTTTTCTTCTCAAACATCTCACACTTATTTTCGCACCTAAAGAGGGAAAATAAAAAGATAACATCTTTCGATTGAAACAAAAGAAGTTACAATTTTCGTTTTTGGATAACATGTAGAAAATTTGTTTTTCTTGATGCATCCAATTCATCAGTGTATTTATTTATGCATGTAATTTGTTTCATTCCTAGAGGAGTTAATAATAAAAAAACTTTCTTGATAAGAAATCAGTTACCATGCTTCTGAAGTCGTTTATCAATGTCATGATTAGAATCCTTGTTTTGTTGAAAAACTAAGATTGGGGTATTAAAGTACATAACGTGCGTAGTAAAGCAAAATAATTTAATTTTTAAGGATAAAATCGATTAAAAATGCTAGTAAAGTTAGAAAAAATATTACAAAGTAATTTCAAAAAAATATTTATATTTTCTAAATTACAATGCATCAGAAGGAAAAAAATTACATATTTATATACATTTTGAAATTATATACTTACAGAAATTATATATTTATTAATACATGAAATTACATACTTATAGAAATTAGCATTATTTTCAACTAGTCAAATATTTCTATATTGCAAAATCTATTGCAAAAGCATTAGATATCGATATTTCCTAATTCTATGAAAAACAAAAAAATATGTACATTTGAAATGAAATATTTAAATGAAATTGTAAATATTTCTTAAAACCCTTGTAAAGTCCAATTTAATTCTTGTTTTAAACTGGAAAAATTCTTCTAATATTTAATAAGTGATTAAAAAAATCTTCTAATGTAGTTTAAAAAATTCATCAGCAATGCTTTAGAAGATAAAATTTTCATTAAATTACAATTTGTAACATAAAATAGCAAAGGAAACTTTTAGTAGATAAAAGAATTATTACGTTTTTTAAATATGCAAAATGTATATTTTCAAAATTTATTACATTCGGGATTTACCTAAAGAAGGAAAAAATGAAATAAAAAAAGAGATAATGTCTTTCGATTGAAACAAAAGAAGTATACAATTTTCGTTTTTGGTTAACATGTAGAAAGTTTGTTTTTTCTCGCTGCATCCGATTCACCAGTGTAGTTATTTATGCATGCACATTGCTTCATTCTTCTGGGAGTTAATAATAAAAAACATTCTTGATAAACAATCAGTTACCATACTTCAGAAGTCGTTTATCAATGTCATGATTAGAATCCTTGTTTTGTTGAAAAACTAAGATCAGGGTATTAAAGAACATAAAGTGCGTAGTGAAGCAAAATAACTGGATTATCTTATATATTAAAAGAATAGCCGAAAAAAGTCAGCATGTTTTAAATTGGTCTCTACGCATCGATACTTGCGCCGATATCTGAGAGTTTCCTCCTATTGGTTAATCCGACGAGAATGTAGTTACTGTCTGTAAAAGCATTTGCAAAGCGCGTTTGTAAATATGGGATAAGAATAAGACTGCATTTCGCTGACACTGTTTAATGCAATGCTATACTAATTATTTTTTTTCTTTACTCATCATATAATGATCGAAATACATTGGTTTTTTAACTTTACGTAAGTTATTTTATTTCCATCTGTATTAAATTATAAATAATTACCTGTTTTGCGATTTTTTGATGAAATGTGCCTCTTTTTTTCATCTTTTGACAAAATGTGTTGTTTTCTCACAATCTGGTACCAATATTTGTGTTTTTTGAAGTACCTAGACAAATTTAAAGTATTTTCATGATCTTTTGATGAAATTCACATTTTTTATGGTACCAGGACGTAATTATTTGTTTTCTCAGGGATTTTCGGTGAAATTTGTCGTTTTTTCTTGCTATCTTTCGATGTAATTTGCCGTTTTATCGAATTTATCCTTTTTCGTGATTTTTTGTGAAATTTGTCGTTTTTTTTGTTATTTTCATTGACAAAATGTGTTGTTTTCTCACAATCTGTTTACCAATATTTGCGTTTTTTGAAGTACCTAGACAAATTTAAAGTATTTTCACGATCTTTTGACGAAATTCACATCTTTTATGGTACCAGGACAAAATTATTTGTTTTTTCAGGGATTTTCGGTGATATTTGTCATTTTTTTTCTCGCTATCTTTCGATGTAATTTGTCGTTTTATGGAATTTATGCTTTTTTGTGATTTTTGTTTGCGAAATTGTTGTTTTTTGTTATTTTTTTTAGAAATTTGTCGGTTTTTTTCACTATTTTTAGCTAAATTTACCTTTTTTGCGATTACCTGGTAAATTTTATGTGCTTTTTGAGATCTTTGGGTGAAATTAACGTCTTTTATGATAACTGGACAAAATTCGTCATCTTGATTTCTTTCGGTAAAGTTTATCGTTTTTCTCGATTTCTTTTGATGAAATTTGTTGTTTTGTCACGATTTTTCGATGTAATTTGCCGTTTTTCGAAGATCTTTTTGCAAAATTTGTTGGTTTTTTTTGCGAAATTTAACTTTTTTGTGATTATTTGATGAAATTTGCTTTTTTTCAATTCTTTGACGAAATTTGTTGTTTACTCACAATCATTTGTCGAAATTTGTTGTTTTCTCACAATATTTTGAATTTTTTTTTATAATATGTTTACAAATTTGCCATTTCTTAGGGATTTTTTTTGTCAAAATTTGACTTTTTTTCAAAATTTTTTCATGAAAATTGCCATTTTTAGACGTTTTGGCAAAATTTTGATTTTTTGCAATACTTTTGCAAAATTTGTTTTATTTGGGATACTTAGACATTTTTTTTTGCAGTTTTTTGACAAATATTTTGGAGATCTTTTGAAGAAATTTCTTGTTTTTTGCAATCTGTTAACGAAATTTGCTGTTTTTTTCACATCTATGTATAAAATTTCCTGGTGGTGTTTTTGGGGGGGGCGGTATTTTTACGAAATTTGCTATTTTTTGTGATTATTTGCCAAAATTTGCATTTGTTATGGTACCTAGACAAACTTTGATACATAGCAAACGATTTCTAGCATTTTTTTAACAGTGTTTTTTTGTACTTTTTTTTCTTTGGTTCTTTGATATTGTTGCCGTCAAGTTTTGACGGGTTTCTCCTAGCCAGAATAAATATTATCATTAATTTTTTTAATATGTGAAATTTACATGTATTTTTGATTTATGAAAAGGTAATAGAAAAGTAGTTGAAAATGCATATGTTTATTTGTTGAATGGGGTGGGTAATGTAACAACAAATTAACCACTGAGAGGATAATTGTTATAGTTGCTGCTAAATGGCAAACTATAAATTCAGTCTTATTTTGCTGCGAAGTAAATGAAGTATGTATATTTTGTATGAAATGAGTAATGACAGTAATTTATGATTTATTCATGTTATGTACAATTTATTGGTGTTGTATTTGTAAATGAAAAATTATCAAATGAGAGAGATTCTAATTCTCTGACACCATGTATGAATGTAACTCGGACAATTGCAGGTAATTTGCCTGGATGTAAAATGCAGGATTTTCTTTTATTTATTGAAATTTTTGCTGAAGATTAGTCGTTAAAAAATCCTTTAATAGCGGGAAAATACCTTTTTCTTTCTTCGGTGCTGTCAAGTTTTGACGGGTTCCATCTAGTTATGGATAAAATCGATAAAAAATGCTAGTAAAGTTAGAAAAAATATTACAAAGTAATTTCAAAAAAATATTTATATTTTCTAAGTTATAATGCATCAAAATAAAATATATTATACATTTATTTACTTATTGAAATTATATACTTATAGAAATTGTGTACTTATTGATATATGAAATTATATACTTACAGAAATTAGTATTATTTTAAACTCCTCAAATATTCCTATATATCTATTGCAAAAGCATTATATATCGATATATCCTAATTCTATGGAAAACTAAAAAAATATATGCATTTAAAATAAAATATTTAAATGAAATTGTAAATATTGCTTAAAATCCTTGTAAAATCTAATTTAATTCATTATTTTAAACTGGAAAAATTTCTCTAATATCTAATAGATGATTGCAGAAATCTTCTAATGTAGTTAAAAAAATTCATCAGCAATGCTTTAGAAGATATAATTTTCATTAAATTATAATTTTTAACATAAAAGATTGAGGGAACGCTTTAGTAGATCAAAGTATTATATTTTTTAAATGTATAAAACATATATTTTCAAAATTTATTATATTCGGACTCATCTAAAGAAGGAAAACAAAAAGATAGATAGCGTCTTTCGATTGAAACAAAAAAAGTATATAATTTTCGTTTTTGGATAACATGTAGAATTTTTTTTTCCTCGATGCATCCGATTCATCAGTGTATTTATTTATGCATGCACTTCGTTGCATTCTTCGGGGAGTTTATAATAAAGAAAAACTGTCTTGATAAGAAATCAGTTACCTTGCTTCTGAAGTCGTTTATCAATGTCATGATTAGAATCCTTGTTTTGTTGAAAAACTAAGATTAGGGTATTAAAGAACATAAAGTGAGTATTGAAGCAAAATAATTTGATTATTATGGATAAAATCGATAAAAAATGCTAGTAAAGTTAGAAAAATTATTACAAAGTATTTAAAAAAAATATTTGTATTTCCAAATTATAATGCATCAGGAGGAAAGAAATTACATATTTATATACTTATTCAAATTATATACTCATAGAAATTATATACTTATTGATATGTGAAATTATATATTTATAGAATGTAGCATTATTTTCAACTCGTTATGAAGATAAATTATCACTTTACTATTGCTATAAAGCATTTAAATTTATAATTTTCTAGAATATTCCTAGATACTTTGAAAGTCAATTGTAAAGGAACATTTCACCAAATTTGGCGCATTCTAAGATTGGCACCAAGCATATGTTGATAAAATTCTTATTAATTGAATCAACCTTTTGAAAAAGTTTTATAGACTCTTATTGATCATGATATCTCATGAGTATCATGTATCTCGGCATCTATCGGGAATTTTTGGAAAATTCTTGTAGATTCTGAAAGCCAAATGTTTTTCCAAATATTGCTAAACTTGGAGAAATTCTTTCACATGACAACAATCATTTGCATTCGTAATCTTGAAAGTCAAGAATTTCGTGCTAAATCACGTGAACGTCGCCAATATTCTACATTTGTTGAATTGCTGTCAAGGTGTCAACTTCGTTTGCTGCTAGTTGTTCAAGAACTTAATAACTGTTTGAACATTCATTCCAATTGAAATGCAATGACCCATACGGATCTCCAAATGACTCCTTATCAAGTTTTCTGAAACATGTGATCTAGTCTATTTGTTTTCTTGTGCCCGAAGACATTAAAAACAAAATATAGTCGTATCTATTAGAACCATTTTTTAGATAAGATTTCCATGTACACACACATGTATGCACACACGTAAGATTTGTTTGTGTTGTAGCATTTGATATTTAAATTAGCCTCTTCTAACATTTTGACAGGCTTCTGAATGGTTAGTTATGTTCGTTTGAGTACGTCACATTACTTTTTCGTTCGTATTTATTCATTTTATTTTGGGTAAGTTTTATTATGTCAAGTTGTGAAGAACATAAAGTTTTATCCTTGTATGATTTCAAGAGAGTTATTTTCAAAAGTAAAACATGTTCTCTGCCAAGAACTTCAAATTTGCTGACATAAAAATTATACACATCTGCGAAACATATTTTAATTTTAAGATTAAAAATGTACATTTATATTTTTACAAAATGGCGTGATTTGTATAACGCTAAAGTATTCTACATTATGATTCAAGTTTAAACAACTTCTATAGCAGAGTATGCATATGATGTCCTTTTCGTGGAAAAAAACACAAACCAAGTAAAAAGCGATGCTATAAACTCAGGAACAAAGAACGGCTATCTAATTGTTTATATGTGTTCTTTGGTTTTAATATTAATATAGATACTAAAAATTAAATATAGTTTAAATTAGCTCTATGTTTTATCAGAAATCTTACGATTCCATATTGTTTTAAATAGAATGTATTTTAGTTACATATTCTATCAGTTTTTATGAGACAACAACAACAGAGTAATATAGTAAATCAATTTTTTCAACCATTTTCCCTTTATTTACTACAAAAATTTAGTACTTCTTATGTTAATATTTCTGAAATGGGATTCAAAACTACAAAGAAGTAATTAAAAAATGCCATACAGTTTTCAAACAAATTTTAGTTGAAAGTACTTTTTTTTCTCTATACGAACACACAAAAATTCAAATTGTGCTTTGCTTAGAAGTTTAAAAAGTATGCAGTAGATCTAATCAGTAATTAACCATAACAATGATATTTGCTTCATTTTACGACTGGCATATGAAACGCAGCGTTATTTATACTGATGAAATTTTAATTCTTTAACGAATTAATATACTTCGGATAAAAATAAAAAAAGGGAAAAACATATGTAGATTCAGAAAAAAGTGCCACTTTTTACATCTCGACACTGTTAAAAGTTTCCTTAAAAACACAGGTAAAAGGAAAACTTTCTATAAATTTACACTAGTTTTCTGTTAAATACATTTGATTGAGTTTCTCGCTCATAATTTTACACACATCTCTCTTATTTTAAAAATAATTCCCTATAGCGATTTCCATGTCTTTATTTAAAGATATTTTGATTTTTGTTAACTTACTTGATTAAAAAAAAACATTTTTAAAATTATTTTGGAATTTTAATAGAAAAAATAAAGAAATTTAAGTTTACAGATTATTTTATTTTAAACATAGAATAATGTAGTAAGGGGAAAATCGTCTCCTCAAATTTAGTGCGGAACTTTGCCTGATAAATCATAAAAGACATACTTTGTACCTAATAGAAATAACTCTTATAGCTAAATCCGTAAGCTGTTTTTCCACTGTCTAGAGGTCTCACGTTGAAACCACTAATTACCAAGTTTTGCTAAAGTTTAATGATGCAACAATTCAAATTTACTCCGAAAATTCAAGTTCATTGTAGCTCATTAAATATTGAGGGATACACTAATTTTAAAAACTAAATTCAATTATTATCATTAAAAATTTTAGTGTATTGTGTAATTTTAACAGTGTTAAATTATTGAGTCTATTCTAAAGTTATCGAATAGTTTCTTTGTTATTTGGCAGAATCTCGGTTTTTCTAATCTTTATAATTTACATAAGATTTAAGATAATGGATTACCCGTAGATAATCCGTAATTTCACCGACAAAATTTTTAACTGTGAAGGCTATAAATGAAAAATAATTTAGGAAGAAAATTACAGATATGTAATGTAGATTTGTAAAGCAATGCAATGAAAATAACTGCATCATTTCCTTCGTATTTAAAACGAAAATTTTTTCTCTTACTTTCAAAATACCGCCCATTTCTTTAAAAGCATGAGTTTTATGCTTTAAAGAACGTATTAATAAAGATATATTTTTAAAGAACAGAAAAATATGTAAAATCTCGATAAACTATTTGTAAGTAAAATTTTAGAGGCTGTGAGGATTGAGTATGAATTCTAATATTATGTTTTGGTGAAAAAAATGTAAATATCACTAATGTTTGCAAAACGTCATTTCATGTTTTTTTTTTATATCTCTAATGTACCCTATATACATATATATATATATATATATATATATATATATATATATATATATATATATATATAGATAGATAGATAGATACATAAATAAACAAAAAGAAAATTTCTAAAAATGTCTTTACATTTTTCTCAGTAATATTTCTTTTTTCTTTTTTTTTTCTTTTTTTTTTTTTTTTCATTCTATTTGTTTTAATGAAAAGTATGAGATAGAAAATAAGACCGAGTATACAAATGTGCAAAATATTTTAATTAAAAAACTATCTATATGCTACGCAGGAGCCATATAAAATTAAAACAATTAATTCATGCAAGCAACTTAATTTTTATGCAGTTGTAACACAGCATTACTTTCATAAATAATCTATACAAAGCACTGGTGATGAATTGAGCTAATAATATATGAAGATACAATTAAAATTTTAAGAATTCACAACTATAATAACATAAAGCTAGATTGCTCTATTGAATATCTCAACTTTGTTAATTTTGTTTACTTTTACGTAAGAAAGTTTTTCACGTGTAATAAAAAAGAGTAAATTTTATTATTGTATAATGCATATAAAGTACTGATGTCACTTAATCTTTATTGACCGTATTCTTCAATTTGGACATATATTTCCAGCTAATAATTTATAATGAAAAGAACCTTTTGGTTCAAGGCGATATAAATCACCAGTTCACCAATTTTGACTTCACAGGAATACTGTCTATTATAAATAAAAATTTAAACATGAATAATACTGACGTCATGTTGACATTCGCAACATATGTATTATAAATTTGACTATACTGTTTTTTTTTGTTTAAAAAATGTTTATTACGTGCAGTCTGGCTACAAAATATTAACTGCTTTGTGTTTAAAATAGTATAAATTGTCCAACATTTATTTCCGGGTAATATTTATAACAAAATTAAAACTTCATTAATAATTAACTAAAATATCACAATAAAATCTCGTGGCATGTGCCACGCTTTAGTGGACGAATGAATTGTCAAAGATTTTGCTACATACAGATTTGATTCAACCCTTTACTTATGATAATTTCGATGGTTCAAATGCGTAAAAAGAAACCTGTGGCGTAGTATGCGAATCTCATGTTACGCCACAGGATTGTGACGCATGAAGACGTTTCCACCGTGTGATGCCGTTGCAGCCATATAACATATGAGGATCCCAGAAGCCAAGGGGTACAAGTGACAAAATTTCGATTTGGAGTAAATTGAGTTTAAAGATAATTGATGTTAAATTGGAACATCAATAACAATTGAGTGGATTGAAATAGGAAATTTCTGCTTGTTGCATTCTGGTCTTTGAACTCTTATTTCAATAACTGTTAAAAAATAAAGTACAATTTTCTTTAAATGTATAATTAATCAATATTGTTTGTTTTTCGAAAAAAGTGGTTTGCCTCTATAACTCAGCAAATAATAAGAAAATCCCTTATATTTCTTTACCTGAGATGAAAAAAGCATATTTTTAGGACGTCTGTGTATTTAGTTTATTTTTTTCAATTTTGTCACTTATACCCCTTGGCTTCTGGGGTCCTCATATGTAAGTGAGAAATGACAAGCTGTGCATCGTCCTCGTAGCTTAAACGATAGAACAATTGAAGCGCTATCCCAAGTGTTCCAAGTTTGATCCCTGGCCTGGACATTTTTCACACTGTTGGTCCTACGCTCAGTAAGAATGTAAAAAATCACTTATTAAACATTCAATAATTTCAAATGTAATTTCTCAGCTGATAATTGATTGAAAAATTATGTATAATTAAATATGTGTTCACCGATGCTGGGTTTAGATGTATCTCATGAAACGTCGGTGGTTTGTGTGCTCATGTAGACGTTTTCATCTTGTGTTGCAGATGCAGCCTTACAAAACATATGTGAGTGAGAAAAGACAGGCTGGGCACCGTCATCGTAGCTTAAATAGTAGAGAATTTGGACCGCTATTCCAAGAGTTCCGGGTTGGATACCTGCCCTAATAGCATGCATGGTAACAGTGACGTCACAGTGACGTCACTGTGAGTCACTTTGGTCACATCACATCTGTGACTAAAATGCCACCACTCAGTAACGTCACATTGTGACTGAGATGTAAATTTCTTAAAAATCTTTAGAAATTTATAAATGTCCTTCAAAACATGTTATTTACTTTAAAAAACATGTTTCTGGCAATCTGGCAATTCTAAATATCATCGCTTTTGTCGCAGTTTCGTCACAATGTTAATCTTGAATTATTCACAAATGACACATTTTTCACAAATTTGTCACATTGTGACCACTTTGTGAAACGTCACGAAATAGCTCTAAAACGGCCATAACGACTTCACATTTTAGTCACTGTGACTTCACATCGACGTCACGTGACGTCTTATCGACAATCGATGGTCACAAAGTCACAATGTGACTTCACAACGACGTTGCAGTGACGTCACCATGCTTTACGGGTGGCTCTGTTGGTTCTACTCTTAGTAACAATGTGAAAAATCATTTCATAATATTCAATAATTTTAAGCGTAATTTCATTGCTGATAATTGATTGAAAAATTAATTATAATTAAATATTTGTTCACCGATGCTGGGTTTATTTGTGTCTCGTATTACGCTACAGGTATGTTTGCTCATGTAAATGTTTTCATCTTGTGCTGCAGATGCAGCCTTACCAACACATGAGAGTGAGAAACCATAAGCTGAGCATCGTCTTGGTAGCTTAAATGGTTGAGCACTTGGAGCGCTATCTCAAGGGTTCCGTGTTCGAATCCCGACTTGGGCATTTTTCACTCACTATGTTCTACGCTTAGTAGAGATGTAAAAAATCACTTATTAAATTTTTAATAATTTCAAGTGTAATTTCTCTGTTGATAATTGATTGAAAAATTAATTTCATTTAAATTATAATCTTCCAATATTCATTCAGGATGGCTCGGTTGTCCGGAGGATTCAGGCCGATACATCCCTAGTGTTTGTCCTGACCCGGAATTTGAAATTTACATTTCTTATTCAAACTCACTCCACAAAAGTTTTTTATGAGGAAATAAGTTATTTTTTAAGTTCGATCAAAAGTAAAAAAAAAATCTCTTTATATCTCTTTATATATTACGCTACTGTATGAGGCACAAAAATCGCGAAAATTTCATAATTGTTTAATGGCAACACCCAAATAAAACGCATCCTATTAACTATTGTGTAAAAGTTCTTTGGTAGGATTTAGGCCGTCATAAATTAGGTTTGTTTACATTTTGTTCTTTCGCTGTATTTATGGAGCTTCAAAATATCATTATTATTTTTATTTATTTTTTCTGTTCTTTTTACTTAACAAAATAAATTAAATCTCAAACGAATTTGAAATGTTTCAGTTTCAAAATAAAGTTATGTATTACAAATGAAATGGGTGAAAGTATTATATTACTACATTTTAAATGAAATTAGTAAAATACGAAACAATGCCACGGGTACAATATTTGGCGATTTATTGCTTGAGCCATAAAAATACCAGTTTCCTGATTTCTCGGCATAGATGTTTTATACGCACCTCATTAGTTCATTTTTTTCTGACGTCAATTTGGAGAAAAATTTGTTTTTAAATACCAGCTCCGTATATATTTTTAAACTATTTTCTATTATTTTAAAAGGAAATAACAACACATAAAAAAGTTTAGTTAATAATTATAGAAAAAAAATTAAATCATTAAAAATAAGCAAACAAAAGTAAATAAACAGTTTATTAATAAATAAACAACGATTGCCGGGTTATTATGTGAGGCATATAATTGTCATTTTATTGCAAACGCGCCCATGTGGTGCGTATATGACATCTATGTTTGTTTCTCTAGCAGAATCTTCTAATTTGGCAAAAAAATTGAGAAATTAAAATAAATTATGAATAAAAGCCATAATGATTTAATGCGTAGTATACATTTAAGGGAGACCAAACTGGTCGCCAAGGGCGGCTAGTATAAATAAAAATTATATAAGAAAAATAAAAAAAAATTAATCAATAGAATTCGTAGGAGAATTACCTATAACGTGCAATTTGTTTTTTTTTTTTTTTTAGGTGTCGCTGAATATGTACAATAGGGTGGGCCGAAAAAATGCTAAAATTGATTTTCAATTCGCAATACTGTGGAAAAGTTGCGAATTTCAGAAATTAAAAATTGGGTAAAAATAAGAAATAAAATTAGTTTATATATTCCAGTCGCACACGCGCTGTAAAGTTTGCTGAAATGTTGAAAATTTCACAATGTTACATTTTTTAAAAATTAATTTTTTTGCGAGTTAATAGCTAAAAACTTTATGTATTACACTAACAAAAAATAATAGTGAAATATTATTTAAATCCATCAACAGCTTCCGGTCGCGCATGCACTCCGACACACTAAAATAAGCTATTACACTTAAATATTGACAAGCTAAGTAAGATGAAGGATTAGCGTAAAAATGTGGTTCTTACCAACATTTAGATCAAATGCACAACCGGAAGATGTTGTTAGATTTAAATAATATTTCAGCATTATCAATCTATATATTTAAAACACCTGGCTGTTTTTTTTTTTGTCATCAGCCCTGAGCCTTCTACTGGCCCGATTTTGATAATTATTTTTTTAAATGAAAGCTGTTTATGTGTAGATGTGCCCATTCTGGCTAATTTTTAATTTATTTCAATGTTTATATTTTATTTTTAATTTTAAAAACTTTTTCATGACATTTTTTTAAAACAGTGGCAACAGGTTAGGCTATTCTCAAAATTTATTTTGTTTCATTATTTTCCAAAAATCAGGAGCTTGATCTCATCGGTGAATGTATAATCGCATTTCAAACAAACAAACAAACAAAAATGAATAAATAGAGGTTTTCGTTAAATTTAATCAAAATAAAATGATTGCACATAGTTATCCCCTGCAATAGACAGATTATTTACTGAGTAATATTATTAAGTATTACGTAAGTAAAATAACAGAAGATAAACTTTAATAAAATATAATATCTAAAGTGAAATTTTGTCGATGGAGAAAATGTCGTCATACAGAAACCAGATAAATTCATTCCATGAATATAATATACATTGTTATAGCTGTGTCAGTGATGATGTCATATTCACTGACTTTAATTCCTGCATCTAAATAAAGTGAACTTCTATTAATTTAAAGGTCCGTGGTGTGCACAAATGAAAATATTTCTATAAACTACGCCATTTCTATTTAATTATATTGAATATTTTATGAAACTAAAGAATTCTTAAATAACTGCATAAATCACGCTTTTATTGAAGAAAAGATGAGTCTGATGAGTCTTTCTGAAGGTGTAAATGATGTCATATTAGAGAAAAAAAAAAAGAATAAAACCTGTGGTATGGCGGTATTACTATATTTCTATCTTACATAATATCAAAAAATAATTAAAATCATTTCATTGTATTAAGTTATTGTTTAAAATAGAAAAAAATCTGCATTTCAGCAACAAATACAAAAATTTTATTCTTTTTAATAACAGAGATATCTTTTTTTTCCGTTGCCATAGCAATAAAATTAATTTTTACAAGTTCATGTAGGATACAAACCGATAAATAAATTAAATTTATTGCAAGTGCTGTAAATGTGTACTGGGTTGGTTAGGCATAGGCAGTTTAGTAAGTCCCTGTTTCTATTATAATTAAAATGTTTCATTGATATTATAATTATTGTACAGTTATCAAGTGATCTTTAAATGGAGAAAAAATAAACTATGCAGATATTTTTGAATTCGTCTTCCGGGGTACAATATTAACTTCCTAAATAGTTTGGCATTTAAATAATATTTAAGGTTTAGAAACCGCATTAAAAAAAGATTTGTAGCTGAAGTCCAACATAATAATTTATGAGTTGTTTTAACGTTGTTTGTTATGTGTTATGAGTTGTGCATTTGTTTATTTCGCTCAGTAATTTACTGTCTATATAAGATTGATATACAGTCAAAGATCTATAATCCGCACACCCATAATTCACTGTTTCCTCATTAAAAAAAAAAAAAAAAAAAAAAAAAAAAATTCTAAAAAAAAGTTTTTGGATCACTAATTTGTAAATTTTTTAACTGTTTATTTCATTGTTTACATTCGTAAAATAACGTGAATTATAGAAAACAGTGGATTATGGGTGTGCGGATTATAGATCTTTGACTGTATATCATACCTAATATATATTCTTTTCCGTCGAGTTTCGACGGGTGCAGCTAGTATATTTAAAAAAATACAGGCTGTTTTTTTAGTGATCAACCCGTAGATTTCTACTGAACTACCTTGGATATTTGTTTTTTTAAATGAAAGCTGTTCAGATGTAGATCTGTCCATTCTAGTTATTTTTTAATTAATTTCCATCTTTATATTTTATATTTTATTTTAAATGCTATTTTTAGGAAATTTGTTTAAAATTTTGGCAACCGGATTGCCTCCATTGCTGCCGAGAAAAGAAAAAAAATGAAAAATATTCAGGCACGTGGCTTTTTTAACGTATTTTTTAATTTGCAAATTAAATTTCTTCAAAAAATATTTATACACGTGTACTTTATTTTGATAAGCGAATAAAAATTGACATTTACTGTGACTTTACAAGAATAATACTTATTGCACTGCAAATCTTAAAACACTTTTCAGAACACTTTTTAGAACACTTATTTTGTCTCCTTTTTTAGAACACTTTTTTGGAACAGTTTTTAGAATACTTCTCAGAATACTCAAGGAACACATTTGAGAATGCTTTTCAGAACACATATTTGTCTCCTTTTTTAGAACACTTTTTAGCACACTTTTCAGAACACATTTTAGAACACATATGGAATGCTTATTTCTTTCCAGCGCACTTTCTAGAACACATTTGAGAACACTTTTTGGAACACATTTTGTCACCTTTTTTGGAGCCCTTTTCAGCGCACTTTCTGGAACACTTTTTTAATGCTTATGGAACACTTTTTAGAATGCTTGTGGAATACTGATCTTTTTCTAGTACACATTCTAGCACACTTTTCCGAACATATTTTAAAAAATTTTCTTTTATACAATTTTTCTACATAGTTTCTGCAGGTGCACATATATTTTCAATGAAGTTTTTTATGACCAAAAATATTTACACATTAACCATTTCAGACAATTTGTTTATTGAGGTGGGCATTACTTTTAAACGGACAAAATGTTGCATGCATTCCTGTTATTCTCCAATAAAATATTTTAAATGCTCAGACAACTAATTTGAGATTAAACTGGAAAAGCCTGATGTCAGTATGCAGTGAAAAAGAATATATATTGTATTGTCTCTGTCAAATTGGCCAACATTGAGGCTGAAAGATTGATGGATTTTAGATCATAATTTTGTTTACAATTTTTTGTTTGAATCTAATTATTATTAAAAAAATTTAAACTGCATTGTGAAAACAGTTTAATAATTTAGAGCAAAATTATACACAATATAATTATTAATAAAAGTTAAAAATACTGCAGGAAAATATAGCATACAAATAAAACATTAAAATTAACAACATCGATTGTTGAAGTTAATAATTTATAGAGAATTAATAATGTAAAAAAAAAAAGTTTACACAGAATAATTTTATTGATTGTTTAATTTCTTAAACACAGAATCTGCTATGCCATTTAGTACAATCTATTTATTGGTTTCTGATCACGAGCTTCAATATAAAAACTGTTCTTTTAAATAATGAACTGCATTAGAATTCTTAAATAACTAACCATTTCTTTGAAAATTCACTAAATATGAATTTGCTAATTTATTATTTTTTTCTTACAAACCTCATAGAGCAATTTTCATTTGTTTAAATCTGAAAAGAAAGTGTCGATGATAGAGAATTAGGAATAATGCAGATTTAACAATGCTAACAATATAACATATTTTTTTAAGAGACAAATGTACACCCAAAAGATTTGCATATCCTGTTGCAACTTCTAGCTTACCTGACACATGGTGGATATATTTCTCTAACACATAGCTGAATAATGCAAGCTTGTATATCAAGATCAAGGTTTATTCTTTTAAAAGAGAAAACTTACATTACAAATATTAGAGAAATAAATAAATTGTATAAAAATGTACTAGATGGAACCCGTCAAAACTTGACGGCACCGAAGAAAGAAAAAGTTATTTTCCAGCTATTAAAGGATTTTTTAACGACTAATCGTCAGCAAAAATTTCAATACATAAAAGAACAACCTGCATTTTACATCCAGGCAAATGACCCGCAATTGGCCGAATTACATTCAAACATGCTGTCATAGAATTAGAATCTCTCTCATTTGATAATTTTTCATTTACAAATACAACACCAATAAATTGTACATAACATGAATAAATCATAAATTACTGTCATCACTCATTTCATACAAAATATACATACTTCACTTACTTCGCAGCAAAATAAGACTGAATTTATAGTTTGCCATTTAGCAACAACTATAACAATGATCCTCTCCGTGGTTAATTTGTTGTTACATTACCTACCCCATTCAACAAATAAACATTTGCATTTTCAACTACTTTTCTCTTACCTTTTCATAAATCAAAAATACATGTAAATTTCAACTATTAAAAAAATTAATGATAACATTTATTCTGGCTAGGTGAAGCCTGTCAAAACTTGACAGCAACAATATGAAAGAATCAAAGAAAAAAAAGTATTTTGCCACTATAAAAAAATTTTAAAAGAAAATTTTTTTTAAGATTAATATTTATTAAAAATTTCAATATGCTTTTCCATTTACCAACGTAACACCAACATGACATGATCCCGGGCGCAGAATTGGTGCAACGCTGCGTCACACGTCACAGACTTGAAATTGTTTGCAGATTATTTTTCAACTGCTTAAGTTTAAAAAAAAAATGCTAGAAATCATTTGCTATGTACCAAAGTTTGTCTAGGTACCATAAAAAACACAAATTCTGGCAAATAATCACAAAAATTAGAAAATTTCATCAAAATACTCCCCCCCCCCAAAAAAAAAACATTGCCCGGAAATTTTATAAATAGATGTGGGAAAATAAAACAGCAAATTTTGTCAACAGATTGCAAAAAACAACAAATTTCTTCAAAAGATCTCTAAAAAATTTGTCAAAAAACTGCAAAAAAAAAAATTGTCTAGATATCCCAAATAAAACAAATTTCGCAAAAGTATTGCACAAAAATAAAAATTTTGCCAAAACGTCTAAAAAAATGGCAATTTTCATGAAAATTTTTTTAAAAAAAGGCAAATTTTGACAAAAAAAAAACCCTAAAAAATGGCAAATTTATAAACATATTATGAAAAAAAATTCAAAATATTGTGAGAAAACAACAAATTTCGACAAATGATTGTGAGTAAACAACAATTTTCGTCAAAGGATTGAAAAAAAAAGCAAATTTTATCAAATAATCACAAAAAAGATAAACTTTGCAAAAAGATCTTCAATAAACGGCAAATTACATCGAAAAATCATGACAACACGACAACTGTCATCGAAAGAAATCGAGAAAAACGATAAACTTTGCCGAAAGACCTCAAGATGACGAATTTCATCCAGTTATCATAAAAGATGTGAATTTCGCCCAAAGATCTCAAAAAGCACATAAAATTTATACAGGTAATCGCAAAAAATGGTAAATTTAGCTAAAAATAGTGGAAAAAAACGACAAATTTCTAAAAAAAAATAACAAAGAACAATTTCACAAACAAAAATCACGAAAAAGCGAAAATATGATAAATTTCTGAAAATAACGAAAAAAACGACAAATTTAAAAAAAAATCATGAAAAAAGCATAAATTTGATAAAACGGCAAATTACATCGAAAAGCGAGAAAAAAATGACAAATTTCACCGAAAATCCCTAAGAAAACAAATAATTTTTTCGTGGTACCAGAAAAGATGTGAATTTCGTCAAAAGATCTTGAAAAAATACTTTAAATTTGTCTAGGTACTTCAAAAAACGCAAATATTGGTAAACAGATTGTGAGAAAACAACACATTTTGTCAAAAGATGAAAAAAAGAGGCACATTTCATCAAAAGATCGCAAAACAGGTAATTTTTGCAAAGAAAAAAAAGCGAAAATATGACAAATTTCTGAAAATAACGAAAAAAACGACAAATTTAAAAAAAAATCATGAAAAAAGCATAAATTTGATAAAACGGCAAATTACATCGAAAAGCGAGAAAAAAATGACAAATTTCACCGAAAATCCCTAAGAAAACAAATAATTTTTTCGTGGTACCAGAAAAGATGTGAATTTCGTCAAAAGATCTTGAAAAAATACTTGAAATTTGTCTAGGTACTTCAAAAAACGCAAATATTGGTAAACAGATTGTGAGAAAACAACACATTTTGTCAAAAGATGAAAAAAAGAGGCACATTTCATCAAAAGATCGCAAAACAGGTAATTTTTGCAAAGAAAAAAAAGCGAAAATATGACAAATTTCTGAAAATAACGAAAAAAACGACAAATTTAAAAAAAAATCATGAAAAAAGCATAAATTTGATAAAACGGCAAATCACATCGAAAAGCGAGAAAAAAATGACAAATTTCACCGAAAATCCCTAAGAAAACAAATAATTTTTTCGTGGTACCAGAAAAGATGTGAATTTCGTCAAAAGATCTTGAAAAAATACTTGAAATTTGTCTAGGTACTTCAAAAAACGCAAATATTGGTAAACAGATTGTGAGAAAACAACACATTTTGTCAAAACATGAAAAAAAGAGGCACATTTCATCAAAAGATCACAAAACAGGTAATTTTTGCAAAGAAAAAAAAGCGAAAATATGACAAATTTCTGAAAATAACGAAAAAAACGACAAATTTAAAAAAAAATCATGAAAAAAGCATAAATTTGATAAAACGGCAAATTACATCGAAAAGCGAGAAAAAAATGACAAATTTCACCGAAAATCCCTAAGAAAACAAATAATTTTTTCGTGGTACCAGAAAAGATGTGAATTTCGTCAAAAGATCTTGAAAAAATACTTTAAATTTGTCTAGGTACTTCAAAAAACGCAAATATTGGTAAACAGATTGTGAGAAAACAACACAGAGAGACTGCATTTTTGCTATCACTGTTTAATGCAATGCTATGATAATTATATTTTTTTTCTTTACTTATCTTATAATGATTGAAATACATTGGTTTTTTCACTTTACATAAGTTATTTTATTTCCTAGTGTTTATTTACGTTCTTGGCCGATAAAGCATTTTCTATATTGTAATTTTCAAATCATCTAGGTACCACAAAAAATGCAAATTTTGCCAAATAATCATAAAAAAACCCAGCAAGCAATGAATATGGTATATAAGGACTGCTTTATCATGAATCATGATTGAAAGTTATGCAAAAAGAGGGATCTCTTCTGATAATTTTATTTTTCTTTGTTGATTATAATGATCTTCATATTTCTGAAAAAACATTGTTGAGAGATCAAGATCAAGCAATTAAAAAAAAAAAAAATAGCAAATTTCATCAAAATATTCCCTTTTCCTTCTCCCCAAAAAAACTCAGCAAATTTTGTCACGGGAACACTTTTTAAAAAAAGTGTACTCAAAAAAAAGTGAAACATTAAAGAAATATTAATGATTTACAAAGCTGTTTATAACTGGGATTATTTTCATTTCATATGCAATTTTCTATTATTCGGCGAGACTATGAGATGTAATGTAAATACTTCCTAAACGTTATGAATTTGCTCAAAAATGAAATTATAAGTGGGAAAAAAATCACCGTTTTTTGACATGAGTATAATAAGAAACTGAGGCAAAAAATAAATAGTGATTTGCGAGTCTGTTTACATCCATGAAGTCAAACTATCCGTCGAAAATCGCACCATCAAAACACGAAACAAAAAACAATGTGATTTCCAGCCTTTTTTTTTTTTTTACACATACTAATAAATAAATTTGAAAATTACAATATAGAAAATGATTTATCGGCCAAGAACGTAAATAAACACTTTAATCATTAACTTATTGAATGTTTCAATTTCATATGAAACATCTCTACAATTAAGCCTAAGATTGCCGGCAATAACATTGCAAAAAAAGAATACAGATGGAAATAAATTAATTAACTTACGTAAAGTGAAAAAAACAATGTATTCCAATCATTATAAGATTAGTAAAGTTAAAAAATTAATTATTATAGCATTGCATAAAACAGTGCCAGCGTTCTTATCCCATATTTACAAACGCGCTTTGCAAATGCTCTTACAGACAGTAACTACTATCCTCCGATTAACCAATAGGAGGAGACTCTCAGAGACCGGCGCAAGTATCGATGCGTAGAGAAGCAATTAAACCACGATTACTTTTTCTGCCTTTCGTTTTAATATATAGATAGTACACAGCAAACTCGTAGATCAAAGTTCATGCAACAGAGGAAAAAATTATCTCCCCCCCCCCCTTTCCATAAAAACAATAAAAATGTTCACAGTCATTCACTTTTAAAAAGCTTCGGGATTTGAAGAATTCAATGTAAGCAGAACATTGAGTTAATTGGATATAAGTTGACTTTGAGTTCACTCAATTCATAAATTGTAAAATTTGAATAGCTGTTTAATTTGAGGTAAGCAAATGTACACCCAAAATAAAAATAAAAAAATAAATTTACTCTTAATGCTGATTGTAACAAGCAATAAAAATTATTCTTCTGATATAATTTCAATTAATTCACCATGATGCTATGTTTAATTTTTGGTCTATCAGATGGTTTTCTATTTTTTTTGCCTAATACATGTGAATATTTATTCTTAAGTCGAATTATAAGCACTTACTTAATCATACAAGATCTGCTATTTACCAACAAGTACCACAGTTGAAACCTGAAGGAATTTTTTTTACGTTACAGTTATACAAATCTTTTTGTTAGATCCATTAGTTTTTTTTTTTTTTTTTTTGTGATCTTTCAAAACCCCGGATATAATTATAAATCTTCCTAGAGACCATACTTCATGGATTAAAATGTAAAAAATTAAGAAAAAAAATAAAGATATATGACATAAAAAATAAAATAACATACATTTTCACAGAAGTTTAATAAAAATATTGAAGTTTTTTTTTTTTTAATTATCACTTATGTATAACAATAACAACAACGGAAATTTAAACTTTAACCTTTTATTCAAATTAGTTCAAAACTTTTATTATCTTTAAATAAGATACATTCAAACTGCTTCACATTTTATCTTTTGAAAATTACATTTTAGCAGGGCTAAAACAATTATGGCTTTATTCAAAGTTTATAATTATGCTGGTCGAACACAGGAACTCCTAATAGTCCCATTGCTTTCACATATATTGCAGAGGATAATTTAGTTTCAAAATGTAATCGATCGATAACAGTACAGTTCATAACTCCATTACACCTGCTGAGGTTTTACTTAATAACTGCTAACAATACAGGACAGCAACATAGCCGATTAGCATGTCTTTAATGAATACTATTGCACTTGGTGATCGAGAGGCTGGCAAATTCTTCAGCTTTTGTCTGAAATTTGTCATCCTTCTAAAGAAAAAAAATAATAATCAGATACATAATGTATATTAAAAAAAATTAATGAAAATTTTAAATTTTACTTAAATATAATAAGTATAGTGTCGACTTTAAACTGCTTTAGCAGGGTGCAGCACCTGACAGCCTTTTGTATTTCTTTTATGTACCTGGTGGCTCTTTTAAATCCTTCTGATGCACCTGGTGGTCTTTTTTTAAATTTCATTTGCGCTCAGCGTCAATTGAATCGATCATGGAGAAATAATGCAAATTCTAGGATATTCTAAACAAACCAGTTCAAAATATTTTGGGTGAAAAAGGTACAAGTGTACCCTTTTTACAGAATAGTGTCCCCTTTTTAGAAAATTCCCACCCGGCGGCCCTTTTTCTTGAGTTAACACTAAAGCATTAAAGAAAGAGGTATAAGATAGGTACATCATCAGCTGCAGTGATATAACTGAAAAAAGATACGTCCAAATATAATATTTAATTTGGATTGTCAAAAAATGTAAGTGTTTGAAAAATATAAACTGCTATATTATTTCAAAACTTAACCAGGTCTAACAACATCCTGTGTCCAAAAGCATTGAGCTCTGATACTCTCACCGCAGATCACATTATATATAGTGTTAACTCTAAACCATTTTATCAGGGCGCAGTGCCCCCCCCCCCTGGTGGTCCTTTAAATTTCTTTTATGGGTCCGGTGGCTCTTTTAAACATTTCCAATGTGCCCAATGACCCTTTTTAACATTTCCCGTGTGTCTTATAGCAATTTAATTGATTCTGGGAAAATATCGCAAATTTTAGGGGACTCTAAACAAAACAGTTCAAAATATTTTGGTGGAACAAAGTACAAGTGGGCCCTTTTTTTTTGAAGTATTCCCTGTTTGAAAATAAATGTAATGTACCCTTTGTATAGAATAGTGTTGCCTCTTTGAAAAATTCCTAGAATTGTTAAAGCAACATTGTTTCTTGAATTGTATACATTTCAATTTGTGTCCCTTAAAACCTGATGAATTATTTAAATGGGTATTAACTCTTTGAGTTTTGCAGATATGAAGATACAATTTTTTGTGTATAATTCGGGAGTGAATAAGGGAAGTTTCCCTAATTGGAATTTTTATTTTTTTGGGGGGGAGTGGGGATATTAAAATTTAATTTTCGTATTTTTTCAAACAGCCCCCCCCCCGAATGGAATTACCACTTATCTTATCAAAATTTTCACATTATTTTGAATGAAATTTTGCAATTGGAAGTATTTTACTAAGCACAATATTTAAGAAGACAGAATATTGTTTCGATAATTATGACTCACTTTGGTATATATTATAATGCAACATTCATTATTGCTCAAAAATAAGGAAAAGTAGTTAAGGAATAGACATAAATTAGTTTTCACCAATAAGCTTATTAATTATTATAAAGGTATTGGCCAAAAATAGAAATAAAAGTAGCAGAGATTTGCTTAACAACATAAGTATACACAGTTTAAATTTTGACAAAATCTGATATAATCTAAAAAATAACTTTAATAAAGGATTTAAAAATTTATTGTACATTAAAAAACTAAAAATATAACTATGCATACTCATGTTCAAAATTAAGGTCATAAACATAAAACTGCTAAATTACTGACACTGGGTTGCTACAAAATTTGGCACAGAAGTACATTACAAAGGAAGAAAGAATATAACATAATACTATGGAAAAAAAATTGCAATTGTAAATCAACAAACAGGCTAATATAAAAAAGTATTAAATAATGAATCAGAGATAAAGCATTTATCTCAGAAAAAGTTTGTCAATATTGACTGTGAAGACCATGCACTGTTGTACAAGCCTCGCACAACAAGCTCGCATACTGTTTATGAAGGTGTTAATTTATTGGTACTCTCATAAACAGTATGAAAGCTCATTGTGAGGCTAGTATAGCAGCACATTGTAGTCTCACATCACACTTCATATTGGACAGACTTTTCCTGAGATAAATACTTACTTGATTCTTAATTTAACACTTTTTGATATACCTTGCTCAGTTGTACAGTGAAAGCTAAAGGGGGAGGGGGGGGGGGTAAGAACATCTCAGAGCTAAAACATAGCCTCTTAAATGAATCACTAGTTAAGCCAATTAGCCTCTTTTATAAATCAAAATCAAAGTTAATATAAATTTTTTTTGACTTACTTGGAATCTATGATTTTGTTGAATAAAATTCTGCTCAAGAAAGTGATTCAGTTAAAGGGCAAATATTGCATTTAAAATTGTGAGAGCATCTATTGTATGCATTAGTTAAATGAAAACTGGTCATTTGTTTTGAAAAGGGGCAGCAATTAACTTCGAGACATCTTAGGCTAAAAGAGTGGTCATTTCATGCGGCACACATGGTTTACGTTTATGGTTTTTTAATTGCATTTCTGCCTTTGTTCTAAATTCAAAATAATTATGAGACTTTAAATTTCACAGAAAAATGTAAAATACACACTTTCTAGATTTTTCAATCTCAAACGCTCTGTTTTGTATTCTTGCTGTCAATTTAAGAGCATAAATCAATCTAAAATGGCCAAGTTATGTGTCTTAAAATCTTTGAAAATATAATACCGTATATTCGGGTGTATAACCCGCATCCTTAAATCGACCAGTGCAGTAAAAAAAGTTAATGTATAACCCGAGGAGATGCATCGGTGTATAGACCGAGGGCTATACACCGTTTACAAACGTATATTTCGATCAGGGTTCGAAATTAGAAGCCATTAGTCTTAATTTTTAACACAAATTTACCAAACTTTTCATGATGCATAATACCTACAGTAATTCGTCTAAAAAATTAAGATTTTCAGTAATGTAATTTTCAGAAGAAATGTCGCGGCATTTACGTGTTTTAAGATCAAATTTCAAGTGATGTGGCGTTTACGCACATTTTTTTTTTTAAACAAGCGTGATATTTTTTCTGAATTATTCTGAAAATTAAAAAAAAAAAATCTGTGATAAATTCAAAATTTTAGACTCAAAATGTATATGTATCTTAAGTCATTGGTTAACAAAAGGATCGAATCCTCGGAATCGGTCCGAAATTCACCAACTCTGAAAAGGAACGATTCCTCGGACTCTTCTGAAATGAAACGACTCCGGAAAAGTTCGATTCCTTGAACTCGTTCCAAATTAAATGACTCATAAGTGACTCAAAATATACAAAATAAAAAATATAAACGACTCAAAATGTAAAGGAACGATTCCTTGGAATCGTTTCGGAAAAGAACGACAGCTCTGAATCGTTCCGAAATGACATAAATCACGCACTTTCTTTTGTTCTTTCCAACAGGATAGGGTAGATTTTTTTTTTAAGTAAACTAAATCTTAAATGATGTTAAATTCAGAATCGTCGAGGTTGGAAGGGTTCCGGTTTTTGGATTTTGTACTCTACAAACACAATGGGGTGCTGCAGCACCGATTCGCTATCAAATTATTTTCTGATATTTTATTTATAGTTTATTTTTTTTAGGTCTCGCACTTAAGTCGACCCCCCACTTTGATGTTCTTTTTTTGTCTAAAATTTCACGAACTATACGCTAGTACATATGGTAGCTATTATAGATCTATCAGTGCAATATTAGGCGATAGTTGCGACAGTTCTTCCAAACCCAGAAATAAGTATTTAAGCAGTAAAAAAAAAGCCTTTACAGACATGGGAGAAATCTCTAAATTTCGCGGCATAGCGAAAAAAATTAAAAAATTTTGATATTTTTTTCAAATTTTTTGAGGTTTAAAAGTTGTAGAAAAAAAAATCACGATTTCCAATTAAAAAAAAAAAAAAAAAAAAAAAAAAAAAAACCCTTTGTATAACCCGCACCGTGTATAAGCCGCAGCGGCTTTTTGGAAGGTTTTTTTCTTGTATAAGCCGCGGACTATACACCTGAAAATACGGTAATTATAAAAGTACTATAAAGAAATTAACATAAAAAAGCATTTTTTGATTATGATTGAATATGATTTTTCTTTCACAATTGTTTTATAAAATTCAGGGTTTTTTTTTCCCGATCATCAAACGAAATTTGAGTTTTTTCACAATTATCGAACGAAATTTGCGTTTTCCTTGCAAACTTCTTACAATATTTATGATTTTTTGCCAACGATTTGCGGAATTAATTTTTCTGGGCAAACGATTTGTTGAAATTCGTGATATGTTTTTGTCTATAACTTTCCGGATTGATGAGGATTCTTTTTTTTTTTTTTTTCTTTCCGGAACCAAAAATCTATGATTTTCAGAAAATACAGAACAGAATTGCCTTTGGATAGCTTAATGAATGCAAAATTCGACAAAGGATCACTTAATAAATCCGAATTGTGCCAGAATCATGTTAAGTGTGCAAATTTCAACAATGCATCGCAGAAAAAAATGTAAATTTTGTCAATGGGTCATTAATAAACACTAATTTTGTAAAAAGGCTGCTAAAAAAACGCAAATTCTTTGGAAGAATCACAAAAAAAGATGTGAATTTTGTCAGGGGGTTGCTGAATAAATGCAAATCTAGTCAAAAGTCTGCTAAAAAAATACAAATTTCATCACAGAATCACAAAAAAATGTCAATTTCGACAAAAAACGAAACTTGAAAAACAACACATGCACAAACATATCTGTTTATTGTTATAGGTTTAATTTTTAATCAGAAATAATATATATTGAACTAACTTTTGAAAAATTAGATTAACCTGAACCCAACTTTCAGCAACCTACATTCAACATAAAATCAACCCGAACCAAATTCAGAGTTTATCTGATCTGAAATAAAAGTAATTTGCACAGGAAAGGAATTTATCCCTTTGAAAAGTAAATAGACTATATAAATTCCCCCCCCCCCTCATAGTATCATTATCAATGTCAATATTTTCTTTTTTCACTTTTAAAATTTATTTATGGAATTTAGAGTGATATATAAAAGTAATTACATTGCTTTTATTAATGTATTATTGATCCAAAATAAGGGAAGTTAATAAAATGGCACTTTATACATAAGATATAAATCACATTATGTATGAACTATATATGAAGTAACACTTAAAACAAATATTTACTATTTAAAGGAATCTTATAATTTGTAACTAATAGCTTTTTATAACATAATCTATTTAACAATAATAGTGTCTTCTTGCACAACTTACCACTCATGAATGGGGAGAGACGGAAGGGAGGTATACATAGAAATTTTTATCAATGAAACAAGCAAACAACATTCTTTCTCTTTTATTTATTAGTAAACGCAAGTTTCATTTCAAATACGCTTTGCATTGTCGAACAGCAATTATCAATGCATACACTTATAAAGAAAAATAGAAATGTGAAATGTTGAGGATTTCCATGTTTTAGAATTAGTCAACTTTATAATAATTTTATAATTTCAATCACGGTTTTGCATTGTCATAAAAAGAGATTTAAAAAAAGGACATACTATTTTGAATCAAAGACTATGCCACGAGTAAAAAAGGAAAATTTTTGTTGGTTCAAAAATGATATCGATATCAATAGACAAACCCAACCTCCCCTAGAGATATCATCTGCCAGTGCCAGCGAGACACCCCTCCCCGCCCCCCTAAAGTGATAATAGTTAGTTCCTTAAGGCCACTGTCCTTGCTCGAGGAAACGCTCGCGAGCTAATGCTATTCCTATGGGGAAGCATTTTTCTAATAACTCTTTCGCATTTTGACATTTTTTGATAATTTTTTTTGCATTGGATAACTGAGGTGAATGCCGACAGCGCACCTTTTTTACTTTTTCGATTTTGGTTACAGATATTTTTTACAACGTTAGTTTCACTTTCAAAACCGGTTTCAAAACTGAAAGTGCTTTTTAAAAAATATATCTGCAACCAAAATCAAAAAAGTAAAAAAGGTGCGCTGTCGGCATTCACAATCAAAATCGAAAAAGTAAAAAAGGTGCGCTGTCGGCATGCACCTCAGCTATCCAATGAAAAAAAAAATTATTCAAAAATGTCAAAATGCGAAAGAGTTATTAGAAAAATGCTTCCCCATAGGAATAGCATTAGCTCTCTAGCGTTTCCTCGAGCGAAGACAGGGGCCTTAAGATGGATGATTCCAAATACTTCTAATAAAAAATGACAGCAAAAGAAAACATTAAAAAATTATTAATTATAAAATTAATATTTTACTTAATTATTTTAAACATTCATTATATTTTTTAACATTTAAGTACATCCAAATTATATTTTTAAAATAATGTAAACAAAACATTTACACAATGGACAACTACTGGTTTCAAGATGTAAGATTTGAGAGAGTTTACTGTATACTGTTACTAAGATTATAAAATCATTTGATTAATATAAAAATGGAAGATTACAGATTAACATACAATATAGATATACTTGTTATGCAAATATAACTACGTTTTTTACACCGAACGATGTTCAATAAACAATATGGATGCCATCTGAATATCAAATTTTAGTTTTCACTCAGATTTAAGGAATCTTAAAACAGTGTTCCTTATGAGACATCTGAATACCTGCCTAAGGCACCTGCCTTTACTGGCAAATCTCGCATGTCACAATAGAATGGAGATCACGTGCCTATGTAAAAGAAATTAGGCTGAAAACTAATTAATTTGACTAACAAAAACAAAATGCGATAGAATACGTACCACAGAAAATTGTTGCAAATCTTCCGGTGTGTAATCTTCCGGTTATACTACTAATAACTATATAAAAAAGTGCAGAAATGCCGGATCGAACGTAAGCGTCCATATGAAAACATAAACAAACAGCTTCCACTTCCCGCGCGACGCGATGATGTTGCCACACCAACTTGATAAAAACTTTCGACTACAGTACTTCGGAAAAATTATCTGCTCGTCTTGTCAAATTGTTTGCGTCGAAAGCTTATTATTTGCAAGTGAGAAGTTTTATACTGTATTAATTGTTTAATTTAGAATGTACTGTGTCAAGATACCGACTGCATTTTAGATCAAATAAGAATTAGGTCAATACAGTAATGCAATTTAGATTCAATATTTTAAAATAATAATAATAATAATTATATAAGTACTGCGCTCATCATTAATGACTAGGAAGAGGAGAAGGAGGGTTGCACCCATCACCTGCTCAAGGGGTGAGGTGGGGCCATCGTTAAATTCAGACACTTTTCTCTGGGAGGGACTTCTAAGGCTCTGGTGGGGGAATGTCCCCCCCGGGCCACTTCCTGGATTCAACACTGGATGGGGCTGTACTTCTCCTCTCATTTGAAACAAAATGAAGAAGAAAATTCCGTATCCCTCCTCCCCTCTGTCACCCACACACACGAAAGAAACTTTAAGGATTTTCTTTATTGCAAAATATGTAAGGGAAAAAACAGCAAAGGGCTATCAATATTTATTCCATTTATAAGTATACTTGGGATCTTAAGTTAACGGAACATTTGCATTTGAGGTGGGGCTCCGGAGGGGAATGCCCCCCCGGGCCACTTCCTGGATTCAACACTGGATGGGGCTATACTTCTCCTCTAATTTGGAACAAAATGAAGAAGAAAATTTCGCATCCCCCTCCCCTCTCTTACCCACACACGAAAGAAACTTTAAGGATTATTTTTTTTATTGCAAAATATGTAAGTGAAAAAACAGCAAAGGGCTATCAATATTTATTCCATTTATAAGTATACTTGGGCTCTTAAGTTAAGGGAACATTTGCATTTGAGGGAAAGACACGTTTCATTGTAATAAAATATTCCAACTAACTTGAAAAATCTCCTGATGTCAAGAGTCACACAGTTATATGCTCTGTGCCGAGAGCTTTAGCAAGATGGACATGTAGTCTAGAGGGGGGGGGGGGGACGGAGCTCAAAATATGTAACTCTTATCTTTTCATCTCACTTTTATTCATTTTTTAATTATTCACTAAAAATATCCAAACCTGAAGGAGTTGGGGAGCAGTCCGTAGAAAATGGGAGGGGGGGGAGGGTAGATGACAGTGTTGAATTTAGACACTTTTACCAAGAAGGATTTCTGTTGCTCGGGAGGGGGGGGGGACATTGTAGAGTTACGGGGGTGGGCGTGCATTTTTTTGCCATTGAAAACACAAAATCACAAATCTTCCGGGGAGACATCTCATTGCTCTGGAGGGGGGGAGGATTCTCCCCCCTCGGACGTTTTCCTGAAATCAACTCTGACAGATGGTACAAATTACCTGCAGCGCCGGGGGGCGGTTGCCCCTGAATAGCACCGGAAATATACGGGGCGCAAAAATTTATGCTCACGACGTCATTTTTCGCCTGTTACAAGAAAAAGTTCCGGAGGGGGGCGCCAAATTCAGACTTTTTCCTGGGCGTAATTTCCTCTTCGCACGCCCCTGATCATCTGTTACCATCTCTACTAGAGCACCTGGCTTCGATCCTTGTTTAAAAATAAAGTAGCAAAACAGTGTAATCGTACTTTTTTAAGTTAATTATTTTTTAATTTAAATATCTAACAGATAATAAAATTAAAAAGTCAGAAGTTACTGTTTTTTAAATTTACCTGTGTAAAACAGAATTCTTATTCATACGGAAAACCAAAAAGGATATTACTCATTTATACCTCCTAAGACGGAAAGAACCTGTCTAAGACGGTAATTTTACTTATTAAATTTCGACTTAGCAAATTTATGTTTATGATGTGAGAGAAAAGAGGGTTTGCATTTGGATTGCTACCAGGACACGTGGTCTCTCTGCACGCCCCTGTGAAAGGGGGAGGGGGAATTACATGACAACCCTTTCCTCCTTAATTCACCAATTCCTGATAGCACTGTACGTCATTACGATCAGTATTTGAAAGTGGAATTGAATATGAAATTGAATTAATTAAGCACAAAATTCTTTTCCATGTTAATGTTACACCCCCTCCCCCCCACACACACAATGCACCTATTATTCTTGTTCTCTTAGTTTTTATGAATTTATAAAAACCTCAAAAGAAATAATCACTATATACATGCATGCAAAAAATAAGTAAATAAAAAAAAAATTAACTTACCAAATTGATCTTGAAATCCACATTGATTGCGATCAAGACTCCTTATGGTCGTCATCGTTGTAACAAAGAAAGCCATGATTTCACAAATGTGCCCATGTGTGTTCCCAATCTGCTCTTAAATGTGTTCCCAAGTTTAGATTTAACAAATATTCTGGGCAGATCACTTTCGGAACACTTTCAGGACACTGTCGGAACACTTTCTTTATAGTGGAACACATCCGGAACACATTTCAGTACACATTAAGGTAACTGGAACACTTTTTTTCAATCAAAGTGTTTCACATGTGTTCTCAATGTGTGCTGGGAATTTGCAGTGTGAGTATGTTTTATCTTAAGCATTTGAATTATATTGACACCATTTTTTTTCATTACAACGAAATAAAAGTAAGTTTTCATTTTAAAACATGCTGGTTAAGCATAAAAATCATATATATTATAAAGCAGAAGTTCTCAAACTTCCAAACGAGTGTTTTCAAAAACTACCCGATGGATTTTTTTGCCGATTGTATCATTCGATAGAAAATATTTTTCCGAAGGTTTATGATTCAAATATACAGGGATAACTCTGATTTTTCGTACTAAATTTCGTATTTTTCGGTTATTTTTGACGGAAGGGTTGCAACAACTAATTTTTTGGCGATAATTATTCAAAAAAGAAATGAAATGCTTTATCTAATGGAAAATAATATAAACATTTCGAAAAAAAAAAAAAAACCCTGTTAATTCATTGATTTAAAATAAATAATGATAAAAAGAAAAAAATTCGTTTAATGCAAAATAATATGATGAAAGAAAAATATTTATCTTTAACGAAAAAAAAAAAAAAAAAAAAAGACTATTTATAATATTTAAAAAGTAACTCAATGTGAAAGAAAGTTTTGAAGTGACACAATATTTGGCTATTTATTTCTTTCGAGCCAGATTAAAAGAAAACAACATCTCAAAAATTTCATTAGGTAAAACATAAGTATTTTTTTCTTTCTTTTTTAAAAAATATTTTTAAATCTAATTTTCCCGTTATGTGTTTTACATAAGAAACTCGCAGAATTAATTTTTTTAAAAAAGGCTCTAATTGTTATTTGTATGTTGTTTGTTCAATTGGGTGTTTCAATCTACTTTTGTCGCCAATCAATGCGATTCTAAACCAAAAAAAAAAAAAAAAAAAAAAAAAAAAAAGATGGAGCGTTGTTTGCAAGAACTATTTTCTCTCTCTCACTCTTTTAATGAGTGAGAGCAGTTTTAGGAAAAAATTTTACATTTAACTTAAATACATATATAGCAGATAATACCACAGAAATTAATAATATTTAAATTTTAGGGTAAATGTCTTTCCACATACATAGATATTGTAAAATAATTTAACTGCAACTTATAAAAAATTTTTTGGCACAGATATCTTATACGCACTACATTGGCGCGATTTGTCTCTTACGCCAATACCATATATACATCTGGGTAATTAACTGACGCCAAAATGTCATTATTTTGCTTGATATGGCAACCCGGATGTTATTGTCTATTTATTAATAAATTGTCTATTTACAATTTTTTTTCCAGTTATATAAACTATTTTAATCTAGGCACATTTGTCATACATGAGCCACATTTGCGCGACTGCAATAAAATGGCGATTTTATGCCTCACTTGGTAACCTGGCTGTTGTTTATTTATTAATAAATTTTTATTTTATTTTATTTTATTTTTTAAAGGATATAAATAGTTTTGTTTTATAATTATTAACTAAACTTTTTAAAATTTATTGTTATTTTCTATTTAAAATAACAGAAAATAATTGTAAACTATATAAGTAACTGGTATTTGAAAAGAAAATTTTCTCCGAATCGGCATCAGAAGAAAAAAAAAACGCGTCAATGTGGTGCGTATATGTCATGTACACATTTTTTTCACTATACTATAGTATTTAAACATGCTGTATAAATAACGATTATTGTTTTTTCCAAACATGTTTGGCACAGATATTATATACACACTGATGTATCTGACTATCGCCAAAACGGTGTTATTTTGCCTGATATGGTAACCCAGCAATAGTTGTTTCTGTATTAATAAATTGTTTATTTACTTTCAATTTCTTTTTAGAAATTCTATAAATTGTTTTGTGCTATAGTAACTTTTATTTATTTATTAATATTTTCGTTTTAAAATAACGAAAATAATTTTTAAAAATGCACATTTCTTCGCTATTCTAAAACGAGGATTTTGACGCATTGGTATTGGAAGGAAATTGTGCCGGTTTGTGCCGGAGTTTTTTGTGAAATATGATATTTTCAAATGTAAATTGAGTGCTACTTGATTAACACGTCGGCCAGTTTCGCCAAACTATTCAAATTTACATAAATTCATTTTAAATAACGAAAGAACAATAAACATAAATAAAAAATACAAATTAAAAGTCGAATTAAAAAGCACTTATGACGTAAAAAAATGCGTGTATCATGTGTAATATCAATTGCTATCCTACTTACGATCATCGATTATTGACATTTATTCCTTTAATCTGCTATTAATTTTTTCTCGACAGAATAATCAAGTAGTACCGTACATTGTACAAACTACAATTAATATTACAAAAATAGATCTAAATAACTAAATTTAGTTGCAAATGCACACACCCATGTTGTAAGAAAGAGGCTCAAATGCTCTTTCTCAAATGCTCATATATGCACCACGTTGGAGTGATACATTTCTGCCGCCACTTTAACGGAAACTTCGTTTTCAAATGACAGATACATTTCTATTTTCTATTTTACTTTTCTATGTAAGAGCATAACATTTTGTATCATTTTAAAATGCAAATGAAAGTAAATAAATAGTTCATTAATAAATTAAAAACAAAGCTGGATTACCATAAGAGGCATAAAATTTTCATTTTGTTTCAATCACGCCAACGTGATGCGTATATAACATCTGTATCAAAAAATGAATTTCGCTCATTCAAAAAACATTCACCTTATTTTTCTAAGAAAAACTTTTTTTGACTTTATTTATTCTGCTGCATTCCAAAAACGGAACACTGTAATAGATTCGTCAAGAGCAGATGTACGTTGCGAAATATAATATAATATTGATAAAGGATGTATTAAGGTTTCCACAGATGCCCATATCCTCAAGTTGAGAGGTTTAGAGTTCAAAAACTATCAAATGAAAATGAATCACTTGAAAATTGTTTAAATTCAATGGTCAATCTCTGCGATCATAATGCTCGCTATTTTAGAAGTATGGTGAATAGACAATATTTAAATTGTTTTTTTCATAATTGAATCATTTCTCTATCAAACTCTACAATAAATGGTCAACTGAAATATTTTTTCTTAAAAGCCCGAATTTTATCGAATACATAAGCTGATAAAACAACATAATATTTTATTGTTATTTTAATATATTTTGGCGTCAACGGGTCTTGATTCCAATGTTGTTGTTTTTATTTTTGGCTCAGTTTTGTTTTTTCTAGCTCGCTGAGTTTTGCACTGATGAATAATCTCGACAGTAGATTCGAAACAGCTGTTTGCTAACTTTTAATGCATTTTTGGTGCATTTATAATCGTTGGTTTTCTATCTTTAAATACAATGGCGTTTTGTATGATTTTCAGAATTGTAAAAGAGCATTCGAGGTGAAGTTGCTTTAAAAAACACAATCATATTCAATATTTTGTTTGATTCATGTTTTGTTTTAAAAACAGACCAGCGCAGCGGGCTTAGCCTGCTAGTATGTATATAAAGTACGTTTAAGACTTAGAAAATTGGTCAAATAGATTTTTTATTACATTGCTGTTTTCCAAGTGATGGTAAACTTCTTACACCATACGAAACAATTCAAAATATATATTTAGTTTTTGTTAATTTTCAGAAACGGCTGCAAAATCTACAGTTGGTGTGAATTGCCATGCTCAAATTTACATTACACAAAGTAATACACTAATTAATTTAAATCCAGAAATTGCCTTGAAGTATTGTAGGTCCAGTCAACGTATATTTCTGTATCATAGACGGAAAAAGAAAGATGTGTACTCATTAACATCTCACTTTTTTAAAGATTTACGAATATATGATATAACTTCTTCTGAGTTACCCACAAATTTAAAATGCGTTTCCTTATGTTCAGAAATTTCCTAAACCATTTGTTTTTGGTTTATTAAAATTAAAGGTTAAACATAACTATGTTTTTTGCTCAGAATATATTCAAGGGAAGAAATGTGCAAAAAAATTAGTGTTAATGTTTTTAATACTTAGTTTAATTTTAAAATGGAGAACTCTCTTAGGTAGATTTCGTAGGAAATGTTATCTACTATATTCTCTCCTATGATGAATTTTCTAAAATTATTTTGCTCAGTTACATTCATTAAGAACCTTTGAACAAGAACCCTTCCTCCACCCCAGTTAAAACTTTGTATATCTATCTATGCATATACATATATATCAGTTTTTACGGGCATGATAACATTTATTTACTCTGCACAAATTTCTTCCACGCTGAAATTTAATATCAAGCGGCAGAAATTCTCAATCAAATTAGTTAACTGGCAAAATCAGACAAGTAAGGGAAAAATAGGGAGGGGGGGGGGGTTGTAAAAACCGAAAAAAAAAAACACACATCATATTGTTATGATAATACCATATGAATAAAAACATTATTACGTCTAAAGAAAGTGAAAATAATTATCTGTGAGACTTTTTTTATATATATAAAATTAAAAATGGACTCGAGGGTTGAAAAAATTGTTTTAAAGAGGAAAAAGTTCAAAACTTCGTCAAATATGAAGATATCAAATTCGATTAAATTTATTGTGAATCGTTTTAACATTACATATAACTTTTATATTGACAAATGATTGAAAGGACCAACTTTTAACAAAATAAATAAAAAATGAATAAGTAAAACTAAAAAAAAAAAAAAAAAAAAAAAAAAAAAAAGCGGGGATGAAGAACAAAAAAAAAAAAAAAAAAAAAAAAAAAAAAAAACAAATCATTATTTCGTCAATTTACAAGATTTCATATCCACATGAGTTTATTATAAATTTTCATAATATTACCTACAACTTTTACACTCACAAGTTTTTTATAAAACCAACTCTGACAGCTAAAAAATTAAAAATAAACAGCGTTTGAATAAATAATGATCGTATTATAATGATTCTGATTAAACCACATCTTATAGAAAAAAGAAATTTAAAGCTCCTCGAAAGCGGCGAGATAAAATGGTCAAACGGGGTTTATTGCTATTCTTTATTCTGTTTTTGTTGCAGAAAATAGTACATAACTTTAAAATCTATGTGCGCCAAGTATTTTTTAAATATATATAAGATCGGAAAACATACTTTTGTAATCTACTGAATAAATAATTATTTAATGTTTTCTGTATAAAATCAATATTCCACAATTTATTAAAAAAAAAAACGTAAATTATTGTTGATCAAAAATATAAATCCTTTTTTTTTTTTTTTTTTGTAATTACAGTAATAACTCTAAAATTTATTTCAATATTTTTTTTTCAGAATATATCGTAATGTAATCTGCTTTAAGTAAACATAATAAAATGTTTCAACCACTCCACAACGATAAAATGCAACTAAATGAAATATCCAGTATGCATAACTTTGCCTAATAAACCTTTAAAATAAAAGATTAATTATCTATTTACGTACAGAATTTCTAATTTTTAATTATGGTACATAACAAACTTGAGATTACATTTAAGTTAAAGTGATTCGTTTAAATTTTCCATTTTTTATAAAAAGTTACAAAATACATCAAACAAACTAGTATGTAATTTGTGCAATTAATATTAAATATATTATCTTTATGCATTAAAAGCGCTTAAAAATATGATTTTGCATTCAGTCATTTTCCACGCATTATAAAAAACTATTTTAGGCACATTAATAATTATCAAAATTTTCTCGAATGTTATTTGCCATGACGCTGTTATAAAATTTGATATGTGCTTTCATTAACTGCTTTTAATAAAAATTAAATTATGATTTATGCATAGGGGTATACGGAGATATTAATCGTATCTAAAAGCATCCAAGCTTTTATTTTGTTTTCTGCAAAAATCATTAATGTATAGAAGAAAAAGGCAATATCATATTTTAAAAAAATGATGCAAAGGCGCTTCCTCGTAAAATTTAGAGAAAATAATTGTTAGACATTATAACTTCATGTAGTTATTAATCTTATTTCCATGTCCAAGGAGTGTAATGTTGTTTTTCTGTTTGAAATACAATTTTATAATAAATATCATTGCACTTTATTATTTACCGAGATTAGCGATAAGATGAGGATTTTTATTTTGAAATAACGGTATTCATAAATACGGCCTGTCCATATTGAGAGCCCTGTCCATATAAGGTACAAACACCTTTTTTTTTTAAATGAAATCTGCACTTATTGTTGATAGGCGAATAATGGTTAAGTTATATAACATATTTCTTAAATTCAATTTTACATTCAATTTTTTGTAAAATAAATGATCCTGATTGCTTTAATTCAATTATTATTTTAAAGTATCTAAATCGATACCAATAACGTTCAGAAATCAGAGAATATGAAGTATTTTCGTTTAAAAATTGAATTAATGCGTAAATACTATATTAAATGTATATTTCAATACATAATTTTTCCTAAAAATAAAAGACTTTGCTGATTAATTTGAAGAAATCACCATTTAAGTTTTTTTAATTTCACTTCAGCATATTTTATAAATTTAAGCCTAGGGGCATAGGAAAAATGTTTCAAAGGTGATTACATCTTATCGTTGGAAACAGAATTATGCGTATTCTCAATATTGTTAAGCATGATAATTCACAGCTTGTTTTGATTTTAAGAAGTTTGTGTTAATAATACTACAATTTTTATAACAATACAATTAATAAATGTTTCATTTATTAGTACATTTTTAAATCATCCTTTACCCCTTAACTGGCCCTTTCTTTTCCGTTCAATAAATTGAAAATAACGGATTATCACCACAATTTTTTAAATAAAATATTCGTAACACTTAGTCTAAACATTTCCTTCTTTAAATAGTATGAAATTATTTTAAAGAAATTGTGATGAGATAAAGCTTTAAATGATGAATTAAGGAAATTTGTCTTGGCCGAACGGCTTACGGGCAATTTAGTTAAGGGGTTAATAAATCGTAAAAAAAATTTTTATAGAAAGAATATTGAATTAAAGATAATTCACAGCTTGATTTGATTTTAAAAAGTTTGAGTTTAAAATGTTACAATTTTTATAACAGTGCAATTAATAAATGTTTCATATTAGTACATTTTTAAATCATCATTACTAAATCGCACAAGTTTTTTAAATAGAAAGAAAATTGAATTTAAAAATATTATTAATGTCAGATTCACGATACCTAATATCATAAATCCTTAAATTGACCAAAAATATGAAATTTCTTGTTTTGAAATCCATCTTGGGATTCAGGGAGTCTTACTTTTTACCTGGTAGTGCAATTTAGCATCATGTCACATTTTATTTTTTTTCTCAGTTCCTATTAACCGTAGAGCCACAAAATTTTTAATTTAGGCAATATACTAATTCTCCTGTTAAAAATATATTTTTTAATATTCTATATTGAAATTTTATATTATTTTTTTTAATGTTTAAATTTTACAAAATATTTCAAATTGTTTTTTGACTTGCATTCATTGCGCGCAAGATTGTAACAAAACTGTTAGTTTAAGAACCACCAAAAGATTGGTAATCATGTAAAACTAAAGTATTTTTAACTTATACTTCATTTGAAAACAATTTATTTATTTTTTTAAATTTAAATTTAAATTATAAAATCGATTAAATTGATTAAAAAATAATTTTTATTTTTTAATCAAAATTAAACATAAAAAATTAATAAAATTCCAATGTAGTATATTGTAAAAATTATTTTACGTAAAAGATATATTAAATTGTCTATGTTAAAAAAATTATGCATTTATGTCTCGCAGGGGCTGAGAAAAAAATTAGATGTGACATGTTACTAAATTGCACCAAGAAGTAAAATGTAAGACTATTAAGACGCCCTGAAGATAAAAATGTCAAGTCCCGCATCGGAGAGAACTAAGAACCTTCTGTTTTCTTGCAAGATACTTTTATGCCAAGCCAAGATGCCTTCACGGAAAACGTTCAAGAAACAATTTTTAAATCACAAAAATGAGTAGATGACATCGAAAAAATTAATTTAATTAAAATAATTGACTTTTTAAAACTTTTATGGTTTTGTCGTGTGACACGAGGTATTCAGCTGTAATTATATAAAACTTGAAGTCTCTGACTTATACAGTTTCAGTATATGGAGTCTGTGACGGACAGACAGAGGACAGAGACGAATAGAATTTCGTCAGATGACTGTTGTTGCTGTTGACGTGGACCCGAAGGTCAAAAGTGTTGCTGGAGCGTCCTTTGAACTGCACACAGGGGGTAGGAAAACAGACTTCTGCAGCGGAAGATGCAAGAAGTTTGCAGATATTCGGCAAAGCCTCAATAGATGGCAGCACCAAATATCACTACCTTCTCAATATTGATAGGTCTCTGAAACGGAGCGGAATTTCTCCAGAGATCATTACCCTTGATAACTGCTAAGACCGACCACAGGAAATTCAGAGCCCCTTTATTTAACGAGCGCGGACACTACATACACTCGGTTGGTTCTTGGTGATGTCAAGTATCGAACCCGCGACCTTTCAGTCTGGAGTTCGACGCTCTGACCACTAGAAAACCACGGTCCTAAATGATGATTAATAAAATCATGATCCGTCAGATGAATAAAATCATGAAACATGAGATAGTCCATTTAGAAGGTGCATGAAGTGTATGCCGCCGTAAACCACGTCTGTGAATATTTGACATGTGTAAGAAATTATCTAAATCTCGATATTGTGTACAGCACGAGTGGATAAAACATCATATAATTAGAATTAAACAATTAAAATTAGTAGTTTTAATTGAAACTTATTTCTACCTTCTAACATCACAAATTTTCATGTGAAAAATTCAAAATCTAGATTATGACTGCATGGAAAACATTTGTGTGCTAAATATCTCAAAAGTTATGCTAACAAAAAACCGTTTTCTTCTCGAAATGCATTGAATGTTGCCATCGTAGGAGCTCCAAAAAGTACTCCAAAAAGAGAATTTCAGAACTTTGTCTTTTCAATGAAACTTCTCATATCAGAGCTTGAGCTTATGAGATAAAATTGAAGATGGATTTCATTATTATTTTCAAAACACTACTTTTTGTTGAATGTGATCTAGAGAAAGTCTTAATAATGTGTTTTCCTTTTATTTCTGATAAGTAATATATGTTAAGTAACATCCAATCAAATTAATCATTTTGCATATTATTCATATTTCTTGAAACCAAATTGTCCTTTGTCATGTTGTAATTTCATAATTTTGGCAATACAGTCAAAATTTCGATTTCAATTCAATCAAGTTGTTTAAATTTCTCATAATTTATGCTAATAAAAAGAGCTTTTCTTCAAATGAACGAATAGTTATCACTGTACACTGAAAAAAGAAATGTAATGTAAGGTACCCTGGGGTAATAACGCCACGTTAAGGTTCTACCAATTTTCACGGCTTAGTTTTAGATTGTATTTTTCAAACAAATATAGGATCTGATACAGCAACTCATTGACTATCTATATAAAATAAAATAATTTAACAGATATGTATTCATAAAATGTAATGGCGTTTTTTCTTGACCAATGCTATTTGGCGTTAATACCCACCTGTATGGGTAATAACGCCATGCAAACAAAACTATAAAATAAGATGGAATAATGGCATGCAGATTGCCCAATTTTAAAAATACTAACTCTACAGCTCTAGAAATTGACAAATTGCAATCTAAGCTATTGAAAATGTACAATTTTTTTGTGACTCTGAAAGAAAAAGAAAGCTGTGGTGGTGGCGGGGGGAGGAGGCAAAAGAATATCAGATTCTAAGCTACGTTTTGCTTAAAAAAGACCATTTAAATAGAATTATTAGAAACATTGCACGGATTATTTGAATCAGCATTTATATTCCCATGTATGCATTCTATGCGATAGAAAATATTGATTTTTTTGTGAAAGTGAAAGAAAAAGGAGCGAGGGGGGAGCTTCAACAGAATATAACACCCTGTGTCTCTCTTTGCTTAAAAAGTCCCGCTTAAATATGATTATAAGAAACATTGCATGGTTTTAATCATTCATAATGTAATATTTTAATCATTTGAAGTTTTATAATAACTAGAGTTATATGTAATAAATATTTTTGTTAAAACTTAACTGCTGTTAGCGTCTCACATACCACTGAGTTTTTCAAGTTTCAGAGTTTAATTTGCAATTTTTAGTTTAACTATAGATACCGGGAAATTTTTGTTTCATTAGGAGTCCTATTACTATCGCTAGAAACTTTTGAATAGCTGAATTTTATTTATAATAGTCTTGTATATAAGGTTTAATACAAAAATAATATTCTAAAAGTTAATTTAACATTTTATTTATCGTTAGATTAAGCGGTATGACAGGCCGCTCACAGTAAGTTATGCGACAATTTTTGTCACAGCAGTTAAGGGTTAATACAATTATAGTAATCTAGTAAATAGTTTTTAACCCATAACTCCACACTAATGCGGATTCTCCAAACCTACAGTTAAATTGTCGACGTTTTAAAGAGCATGCATTAATAATTTTTTAACAAATTGAATAAAATTTTTGATTAAAAAATATTATCCCAAAGAGATCTCTTATTCAATTTTATACATAATTCATATGGTTATATATCATTATCTCTATATTAGCAACAAAATTAACCTTTAACTGCTGTTAGCAATCTGACTGAACACTGTACCCCCCCCCCCCCCTCCAAAAAAAAATAGCTTTTAACTTGTATTTTCCAGTTTAACTATAGTTACACCTGAAATTCTCTTTCGTTTGGAGTTCTCGTAATATTGCTAGAAATATTTGAATAGATTAAATTTAATTAGAATTAATTCTGTACAAAAAGTTTAGCGCAGGAACAGTATTCTATGATTTTTAATCATTGATCGCATTTTAACCTTTAACTAATGTTACCGGTCTCGTAGACCACTATTTTTCTTTTAATTTTTTAGTTTAACTTGCAATTTTCAGTTTAACTGCAAACACTACCGAAATTTTCTTTCATTGGAATTTTAGTACTATCACCAGAGACTAAATAGGTGAATATTAAGTATAATACTCTTGTATAAAAAGTTTAGTACAAAAACACAATCCTATGAGTTATTCCCGCGTTTTATTCATCTTTCAATTTTGTGGTCTCATAAACCGCATCACATTCATACGTTAGAATTTCTGTCACATCAGTTAAAGGTTAAATTTATAAAGTTTTGAAAAACCGAACGCTGAGAAAGCGGACAGTTAAAATTTCGAACTCAAATGAACAATCCAGTGGAAATTTAATAGAAACCTGATTTTGAAGATGTTCGAATTTGAATCTCGAAAATATTTTGATATAGTTTTATTTACAAGAGTTAAAAATTATTTTTTACATTAGTAAAAAAAAAATAATAATATGATAAAAAAATAAAATAGAGAGATTATTTTTAAGTATTGGGCACCCCCCCCCTTAATCTTACCATTTCAACAATGATGATAATGCTGTCCCATATTAATATATATACCCCCTTCGGATATAGTTCAGCCACTGTTGGGAATCAACCGGGGTAATAACGCCAATCCCTGGCGTTATTACCCCGGGATACTTATTGCGCAGTAAATCCTAAACTACAAATTATCTCGAGAAGATATCCAAAATCTTCTACAACAATTTGAAAGTACATGAAATACACTACAAATTTATGTAATAAACAAAGTATTTCTGGATAAAAAATATAGTCTTCAGATCAAAAACCTTATCTCGCAAATTTTAGATCAAGCATTAATTTTAGTTGCTTGTAAAAACAATAAGACCTAAAAATGAAACAAATTAACTTGAAGCTGTTTTTTGCGATTTATATGACTCAAAACCCTTCTGCGCAGAGCACATGGGTGTCATTTACCTGATTATTTCATAATTATGCAAAATATAAGCACTTGGCGTTATTACCCCGCCTGGCGTTATTACCCCAGGGTACCTTACTAAAAGTTTTCAAGGAAACTGAGATTGCGAGAACTTTTTATGCAAAAGCAAAAGTCCATGCAAAACTATGCAAAAGCAAAAATCCATATAGCAGATACAAGTTTGCACTGAAAATCGAAAAATCTTTAAGTTAACTAAGATTTTTTTTAGGAAACTAGGATTCCTAGAATAATTTATGTAACTTCAACAAATGTTACAGATAAAAGTTTCGTATGATAACTGTAATTTTAGTACATCCGTTTGTAAAGTTACAGATTCCTGCAGCTTTAGAAATATTAGTTTTGTAGATTTTGTTCTTTTCTTGTACAATGTACAAATAAAATGTTGATACGCATACAGATTTCGGCGATTTACGTTTGTTAGATTGCTGTTTTTTTTTCTATGTAACAGATTGGAAAACATTCCTAAAACACAATTGCAAAACACTGTTATTTCAATGAAACTCCTCATACATATATTGTTTGAGATAAAAAGGAGGATGAATATAATTTTTATTTTAAAGAAACTTAATTTTTATGTATGTTTATTTTTTTTTTTGGGGGGGGGGGGGCTGATTTGTTATTTTTTAGGAGTCTCATAGACTTTTAAAATCTCCTTAGTTAGTTCAAAAGTAATGTTGTTTTATCAAGTTTTCACAGCTTTTCAAAGAATTATTCAAAATACCTAAAACCTTCTGATACATTTAAACCATATTTAAGGCTTTATAAGAAATACAAAAATAAAAACACTTGCATCGAAATATAATAAATAATACAGTAATAGAAATAATGATAATAACAATAATAATAATAATTATTATTATTATTATTATTTCATAAGGTACATCACTCTCCGCACGATTATTTAGTTTTGACAAGATATATGAACATAAAACATATCTTAAAATTAAATTTAAACTCTACTTTATAGAATGAATTAACGATGTCTAAATTTTTTTGGCAGAAACAATTTTAAATATGCAATTAAATTTTAAAAATGGTAGAAAATTAATTACTGCTAAAAAATAATAATATTTCTTTATCTCATAAATATTAATTTATTCTACAAAATATAAGTTATAGTTCAATTAAACACAGTTTTTATGTTTATACATCTAATGTAATTTAAATTATTGCGCAATCTAAAAAAATGTGTAGTTATTAAACTTTTTTAGGAAAGTTTGATGTAACTGAAACAGCCAAAATTCATGTAACAGAATCGTTTATAGATATTTTTGCTGTTACCGTTACATAAAAATTTATAGAGATCCCAGTTTCCTACAAAAATTTTAGTACCTTTATAGTTTTCTCTTTTTGGCGTACTGATTGTAAAACATAACGTAAACAATGTTGCAACATTAGCTGAATTGTATTTTTTTATTATCTTATAAGATAAGGATTTATTTTTATATTCTATTAAGGATTAAATATCACGGTAAAATACCAGCATTTCTTTTTAGAAAATTATATATAGTTTAAAATCTCAAAATTTCTTTTTACCTAAAGTTTTTTTCTGTTGAAAAATACTGGTATAGAAGACTTTCCTGTTCCGTACGAATCCCGAATATGTCTGAGATATATTACAAGTTTTATTTGATTTGAATAGAAAATTAAAAGTTATAACTAAAGTTACACCACTTTTATACTGATGACGAAGCTTTTAAGAGCTGTGAGACCGTACATCTTTCATTTGTCTTCGATTTTTAATAAGTATCTAATATCTCTTATCTAACATCAAATTAAATTAATCCTTTATCCCATTTTTAAAGTTTATTTTATCTATATAGCAAATTCTATGTTCTAACATCATGTATTTTATATTTAAATTCCATATACTAATAAGTATCCCAATTTGGACCTGTCTGTAGCTTGAAAGAATAACCCGAATGGAGCCAAAATTTGTACACATACTATTTGAGAAGGGGGAAGACTGGAACAATAAAAAAATAATTGCAATAATCGCCCACAGATGGCGCTTTTGTGTCGCCTGGTAACAATTGTTGATGACAATTAATTTTATATGGATAAAATTGGATTACATTTCGCAGGACTTTTTGAACTGAAGCATATGGAATATGCAAGTTTCGGGCAACTCCATGTGCACTAGGATCGGCTTCCGGAGTCCCTGATGTCTTCACAATCGCAGTAGCAAATTCTTCATGAGTGCGGAGAGGTAATGGTTTCCTCCTTCTTCCACATTTTACAGTAAACGATCCAGTCTCCTCGAATTTTTTTTATCATTCTTTTCACTGCACACGGTGTCAAAGGACTTTTCCCTTTACGCATCCCTTTCACACGCCTAAATTCACGTAAAACATCTGCACTGTATGAACTGTTAACGTAGAATAGTTTTAAAATTAAAGCGCGATCTGGTAAACTGCGAGCCATGTCGTACAACATTAATGGCAGAAATGACTACGTTTTGATTTTACTAATGGGTACAACGGCGTTTGCACGGATAGGACCCGTAGTGCCATCTGTTGCCGATTATTGTAGCTATCTTTTTTTAATGTTCCATTCTTCCTCCCCCTTCTTGAATAGTATGAGTACCGATTTTGGTTTCATTCCGGATATTTCTTCAAGCTACACATAGCTCCAAATAGGGATACTTATTAGTATATGGAATTTAAATATAAAATACATGATGTTAGAACATAGAATTTGCTATATGGATTAAATAAACTTTAAAAATGGGATAAAGAATTAATTTAATTAGATGTTAGATAAGAGATATTAGATACTTATTAAAAATCGAAGACAACTGAACGATGTACGGTCTCATAGCTCTTAAAAGCTTCGTCATCAGTATAAAAGTGGTGTAACTTTAGTTATAACTTTTAAATTTTTATTCAAATCAAATAAAACTTGTAATATATTTTATAACCACCCTGTACATTTCGTACAATTGTTAAGTTATAGCAATTTTAACAAAATCAAAGCGGTCATAAAATCTCTTAATATATTGTATTACCTAATTTACTTTAGATACTTCGATTTTTGTGCTTTAATTTCAGACTTTCTTAAATGCAATCAGTAAAGCATCGTTTATACGACGATCACTTATAAGACGTTTACATTTATACGACGTTTTAATGTGGTCCTGATTCATTCCTATTCATTTTAATGTAAAAATATATCTTTTATACGACGCCCAAAATCGTTTATACGTCGATTTTTCGATTTTGTGTAGATTTATTTTTGCTTATTTTTCTTGTATATTTTACGAACAAGTGGAAGTTAGCAGCTATGAATGACACCAAAGAGCGCGTTTAAATGCACTCCACATTATAAAAATGTGGGCTGGCGTTCGATTAGTCTGAAAAATCAGCTTACTTTTAACAGATTAGACTTTCAGATCATTCCTCACCAACAAATCATTCTTTTTTCGGGGATGGTCAGCTTTCTCGACCTGTTTTAAGTTGCAAATAGACTATCCTTTTAACTGTTGTCAGTATTTTCGACTTTTAGTTGGCAATGCAGGGTTTTTATCTTTGACTTTAAATGGAAAGGAAATGATGTGCTGCAAATGAGGAACCTTTCGGTGAAACATAAATAAAGGTACGCATATTTAAATTGCTTACTAACCCCCCCCCCGTTTTTTTTTGTTTGTTTGTTATTTGTTTATTTTGATTTGTTTAATTTACAAATTCATTCAAATTATCACGCTAAAACATTAAAATTATTTGAAAACAAAAGTAATTCTAGTTTAGGAAGTGAAAATCGATTATACGTCGTTATCGTTTATACGACGTTTTTCGGTAGTCCCTTCGGCGTCGTATAAACGATGCTCCACTGTAGATAGATTTTAGTCAAAAGTAATGAAAAACTCCTGCTACAATTATTTTTAATATATATGAACATAAAAGCTTTTCTTCGGTATTTTCTACATTATCAAAATTTATTTTTACCATTAACTAGAATAGATTCTATTTCGGAAATAAAGTAAAAAAGACACAAAACAAACTAATGCTAAATAAAGAAGTTTATAAAAAAATGAAACTTAAATTAGCTACATTTTCCAAAACACGCGTAAAATTTATTAAAAAAGAGAGAAATAAAATAAACGTATTCAAATGTGATCATCGAATTGTAATAAACATTCTTTTTAATGCCATAATAAAATAATTCCATATAGAAATTTCACACGTTTTTATATTTTAAATACCTTTTTCAATGCAATTTAAATTTTGAAAAAATATAACGTTCATTTAAAAGAATTACTTTGAAAAAAAGCATTAATTCTTATTTAAATTCTGTAATTTCTGTGTTTAAACATTTTTAAAAAATCACATGAAAATGTATTTGTAAAAATCTATTTTTTTTTTTGCTTATTTTTTAAAAACTAATAATAAAAACACATGGAAAATATTGTAAATATTTTTTTCGTTACATAATATATTTACAAATATTTGTAATGCATTTAGAAAATAGCCATCTAATCATTTCATAACTTTTTGTCATTTTCTGTAGTTTTAATAATTTTTTTTTTAACAACATCATAAAAGCAAAATTGCTTGTGTGTTGCTTTAATATAAATTATGTTTTTTGCAAAAAAAAAAAAAAAAAAAAAAAAGTTTTTACAAAAGAGGAAAATATATTAATAAAGTTTTTCTCAACATTTATATTTTATGTTTCAGTTCATTATTCTTTTCATTGTTTAGAAAGAGCATATGAAATAGATTTACAATTAGATAAAAAAGTTCCATTCCCTCACTCACAAAATTGTCAATTATCCAATTTTTAAAATACAATTCTATATATAAATGAAAGCAAATTATATTTCTTTTCAGTAGTGTTCTATGAATTATAATTTCCTCAATATGTTTATGTATATTTTTTTCAATCTTAAAAAAAGATATTCCTTAATTTTTTGTAGAAAAACTATACGGATATATATGTATATACACTCATGTATCACTGTGTATGTAAACTTTGTGTAGTTTTGTAAATAAATGGGGGGAGAAAATGGGGGGAGAAATTACCGAACACAAAATTGAAGAGTTTACTATATAATTTTCCTAAATATCCCTTAAAGAAATACGACATAGGCAAGATACTACAAAATACAATGAAATATACTGTATATATATCATAAGAGAAAAAATATATTTGAATTCACAATAAAGCATATACTGTTGCCGCTGATTTTTTGGGTCGATTTCCTATGAAATACCACCTATTGCATTCGCACCAGTTTATATATATATATATATACATATATATATATATATATATATACATATATATATATGTAATAAAATACAAAAAAATTGCGCCATTTTGTTCTCTCTTAACTTCAATTCTAAAATTTGTGGAACATATTTCAATCTTAGTTTCGTAATGTATTAACTTGTAACAGCTAAAATTCTTTTTCTTATTTTATTTATTAATAAATTATTGCTTGCTTCTCAAAAAGGCGGGAAGTATTTCGCAACCTTTTTACTTTCTGGAATATTCCCGGGATTTTAATTTTACTTTTTATTTAACATCGCGTGACCTGTGTTAATGAGCGTTGTTAAAGGTCTTGTTATTTGCGAGGAAAAATATAGATCCTGCCCGAGGACACGCCTCCTAAGACCAATCAGAGCTGATCATCTTTTGACGTTTAGACTCGAGTTAATCCTAATTGGATTTTTAAATTGATTGACGCGGGGTAGGAGGGAGCTAGTTTGTCGTGAAAATGTTCCTTTTTCATTTGGCTTTTTAGGAGCGTGAGAATGCATCTGTCTTTAAAACTAGTAAGACGTTCGTTTTCTTTGTCCGATAAATTAGAATATTTAATGATGTCGATTATTTCATGAAGTTTGGAGTACTCGATGTGTGCAACGCTTAATGCTGGAATGACTTCGTTTGCCTTATGACTTATAATAAATATGAATTGCAAAGACTTAGTGGCTTGATTTTTTTACGGGGAAATTCCCAATAAAATTCCTTCGTTGCTTGAAAATTTACACTACGGCTACAGAACCTTTCTGCTGATTATTAGATATTAATAAATGTGCTGTATCAACCCTGATGATATATATACACACAAAATATATGCACACACACACATATATATATATATATTAGTTTAATACATAACATAATTGCTCATTCATCTAATATTCATGCAGAAATTTTTTAACCGTAAAAACATTTTACTCCTTGAATAATTTCTACATAAAATCCTACGGCAAAAAATAGAAGCAGATAAATTTCTCAAATCAGTGATAAAGGTAAAAAGAAAAATTCGATTCCACAATATATATATTTATTACTTTACATGTATTCTTTTATGTAGATATTCACAAATCCTATTTTTTTCTGCTGGTAGGTATCATAATTTAAGCAGCTAATAAGTCTCTTTGAATACAGTTTACGATAACTTGACTAAGCATTCATAAATTTGAGCTGTTTCAGCTTCTTATGTTTGACAGCTAATCCTGCTGAGTAATGCTTTTTTTATCTTTTGTCTTATTTGGTATGGAGCCTAACAAATTGTCTGCAGAAGAAAAATTATGCATTAAATTCTGATTTATTTTCTTTTTGATTTTTGGTACAAAATAAAATATGTAAGAGCATAGCGAAGCATTTTTTGTTTTGTTTTATCACCTGGAGATAATATTTTTAAATTTAATTTTATAGTAAAAATATTTATACACTGTAGCTTATACACACCCTTTATGATTACTTATTAGAAATGATAAGAAAAAGCACCGTTAAAAAATACCTCGAGAGTATACCTAAATAAAAAATAATAAAATAAAAAATGAAACGTTTTAAAAATAAATACATTATCGGTTTTACGTTTTTCCTATAACCTGTAGGTATGAGGAGTTTCAATGAAATGGCATGGTTTTAAGGTATTCCTTAACGAAATACTAGACAGACACGATACTATGCAAGATACTGAAATATGCTGTATTTATTTCATAATGAAAAAGTACATTTTACTTCTTAATAAAACACGTTCTGTAGCCAGTGCTCTATATTGTTTTTCAATTGTACTGTATTTTGCTGGGCTAAGGTAAAATTGTTTTGTTATCGTCAATTGTCATTTTCTTAATTCTGTTTGATTTTTTTAATTGTTACCATTTCAAAGTTATTTTTCCCGTTTTGTCGAAGCATGCCTTTATACTTATTTTGAAAAAAAATATATATATATACATAAACATACACACACATATGTATATATATATATATATATATATATAAAACATAACATAACTGCACATTTACCGAATATTCATTCAGTAAAGTTTTAACCGTAAAAATATTTTACGCCTTCAATAATCTCTACACAAACTCCTACAACAGAAAGTAGAAGCATATAAATTTCTCACACCAATTATAAAAGAAAAAAGAATAATTCAACTCCATTATATTTTTTACTTTACATATATTCTTTTATGTAGATATTCATAAATCTTATTTTTTCTTCCGGTATCATAATTTAATCAGCTATTCAATTCTTTTGAATACAGCTTACGGTATTTTTTCGAAGCATTCATAAATCTGAGGTGATTCCGCTTCGTAAGTTTACCAGCTAATTCTTCTGAGTGATGCTTCCTTTATCTTTTGTCTTATTTTGTATGGTGCCTCACAAATTGTCTGGAGAAGAAAAGTTATGTATCAAATTCTGATTTATTTTCCTTTCGATTATTGTTGCAAAAGAAGGATGTGTAATAGCATTGTGAAACATTTACTGTTTTATTTTATCACAAAGAAATACTATTTTAAAATTTAAGGATAATTAGTATTGTAGAAATAATTATACAGTGTAGTTTATACACTAGCTGTATGATTATTTATTAGAAATAAAAGGAAAATTCATTGTTAAGAAAAATTAAAGATTATATAAAAAAAAAACATGCAAATAAATATAATATCGTTTCTACGTTTTTCTCATAATCTCATCTTTATAGGTATCAGGAATTTCATTGAAATGACATGGCTTTATGTTCTATTTTTAGAGTATTTTGATTAGGAATATTTTAATTTTGTTTTAGATTATTACGGTAATATTCTGCGTATTTAAAAAATAAAATTCTTTTATTAGCCTATATTCTGCCATGTTCAGCATCCAAATTTCTCCTGAAGAAGGCAAATCTTTAATGTGAGGTTATAAAACATTTTCGTTTTTTGCACCATTCCTAATTATGTTTAATGCATAGAAAAAAGTAATATTTCCCTAAAAGTAATATATATAAAACAATTAAAATAAAGATATTCTTACATAAATAAAAATTGTAACATTTCTATAAAGTGTAACCATAAAAATGGGAGATAAAATTCTCACAATAACAAGATATGTAAGAGTAAGAATACATTTTTTATTTATTTATTTATTTGTTTTTTTTTTTTTTTTTTTTTTTGCTTTACATATATTCTTTTATGTACATATTCATAAATCCATTTTCTTTCTTCTAGTATTATAATTTAACCAGTTAATCAATTCTTTTGAACACAACTTACCATATTTTATCTAAGAATTCATAAATGTGGGCTATTTCCGCTTCGTAAGTTTACCAGCTGACCTGCTGTGTGATGCTTTCTTTATCTTTGCACTTACTTGATATGGAGCCTCAAAAATTATCTGGAGAAAAAAGTTATGTATCAAATTCTGAGTTATTTCTTTTTCGATTATTGTTACAAAATAAAGATATGTAAGAGCATAGCGAAACATTTATTGTTTTGCTTTATCAGAAAGATATATATATATATATATATATATATATATATATATATATATATATATATACATATATATAAATTGGAAATAGATATAATATTGCTTTGATAATTTCATTTCCGCAGGTATCAGGAATTTCACTCAAATGACATATTTTGTGTTCCGTGTTACGAGTATTTTGAAAATAATATATTATTTCATTTTTAGGTTATTATTGTACAAATGCAAATTTCTATTAATTTAAAAATAAAAGAATCTTTCATTAGCTCAAATTCTGCCAGGTTTAGTATCCAAATGCTTCATTAGGAGGTGAGATCTCTAATTTTTTAAGTGGCATGCTATTTTTTTTTCATTTTTCACCATTCCTCATTATGTTTAAATGCATAGCAAGAAGTAATATTTTACTAAAACTAATATATACATACAGTGGCGGTAAAAAATTTCCGGCCTGTTAGTTTCTTTGATTTATTTACTAGAAGATTTTAGCAAAGAAGAAGCACAAATGCTTCAAAAGTTAGGAAAACTTGAGTGACCGCTGGCCATGTGATAATTTTGATTGCATATTGAAGACGCTTCATGCAAAGGGGCAAAATTCGAAGTTCGCGTATGCAAAAGTTTCCTTCTACTCAACATTCCTTAGTTTTTTTCTGTCAGTAAAGTGTCTTTTGGTCATGTTTGTGATTGAATCAATGTGAATAGCATATTTTAAACTCAAAATTGAAAAGTTCAACAATAATTGTTCGTAAATGAGTGATTAGTTTACCGTTAAAAAGACAAATTTCTCGTAATATTGCGACAAAGTTATCGATCGGTAAATCGACTGTGAACGACATTTTAAAATTATACAAAGCTGATAATGACCTTCAGAACTTTATAAGGTTCGTGAGATCCCGAAAAATTGTAAATCTTGTGGACATAGTTATCAGGAGAAAAACAATTGATGACCCCCTTTAAAATTCCATTGAAATATACCTCGATTTGCGGAATGAAAATACAGCTGAAATAAATCGGTATACCATGTTAAAATGCCAATGTGATGCAGAACATTATGGAAGATTCGATGTTAAAAAATTGTTCATAGGTAAAAAAAATAAAATAAATGAACTTTCTCGACTGGTGTTTTCAAAGAAACAAAGTCTGATGAGGTGAAAACTGGACAAAAATTCTATCTTTCAATCAATCGAATTTCATACTGTTTTGAGAGTGATGGCAGACACTATGTCCGGTGGCCTAACAACAAAAGATATGATTTGACCAATGTTATTACTACAATGAAGCATGGCGGAGGGCACGTTATGCTGTGGGGTGTATTTTTTCAAAAAGTGTTGGTCCGTTATTTGAAATCCACGGAAAAATGAATGATGCAATGTATTAGGATATCTTGCGAGAATATTTGCTGCCTCATTAGAGGAAAAAAATGTAGTCGCAACTACTTGTTTTAATTTAATAACGACTTAAAGTACACTGTAAAAAATTCTGTAAAGGTACTAAACATTTTCTAGGAAACTGGGATTCCAAGAGCTTTTCATGTAACGATAAAAGGAAAAATCCATGTAACTGATTCTAAAACTAGAATTTTTGCTGTTACCGTTACAGGAAAAGTTCTAGGAATCCCAGTTTCATAGAAAAAGTTTAGTACCTCTACAGAATTTTTTTTACAGTGTATGCATAGAAGACTCGACAAGCAATGGCTATCGCACAAAAATGTTTCTCTTTTGAAATAGTAAGTCCATACGCCCGACATGAATTCAATGGAAAATCTTTGGAAAGAAGTTGTCAAACGCGTGTGGAACTATAAATATTCCAACTGAGCCGAAATTTAAAAAATAATTACAAGAAATGTGGAAAAAACGTAACATTGACGATATTTAACCGTCGATTGCATGAATGTCACGTTGCTGTGTCACAGTATTTATTTCTAAAGGTATGGTGATAAAATACTAATTGTAAATGTTATTAATCACTGTAATTTTCTATTACAATGTCATTTTTTCCCAAACTTGAGAAGGTGGCCGGAAACTTTTGAGAACATGCGTTTTCCTTTGAACTTAATTTTGTCAATTAAATTTATTGATATAGATATTTTATTTCATAAGTTCCTAACTATTATGTATACAAAATCTAGAAGTATCAGTTTGAGATTCGTCTTCATATGGATATACTTAAAAATTAACTAAAAAATTTTTATATATATATTTATACATATATATATATCAATTAAAATAAAGTTGTTCTCACATGTAAGAAAATATACCTAATTTAATAAAACAGAATATAATTACACACTTACCTAATATTAATGCATAAAATCTTTAACCATAAAAAAAGTACGCTTTGAATAATTTCTACATGAAGTCGTACAACAAAAAATGGAAGCAGATAAATATCTCAAATAAATAATAGAAGTAAAAAGAAAAATTCGATTTTACCATTTTTTTACTTTACATATATTCTTTTATGTAGATATTCATAAATCTTATTTTTTTTCTTCTGGCATCATAATTTAACCAGTTAATCAATTCCTTTTAATACAGCGTACTGTATTTTATCTAAGCATTCATAAATCTGAGCTGTTTCTATTTCATAAATTTTTAAGGTAATCTTGCTGTGTCATGCTTTCTTCATCTTATGTCTTATTTGGTATGGAACTTCACAAATTTTCTGAAAGAAAAAAGTTATCAAATTCTGATTTATTTTCTTTTCAATTTTTGTAACAAAATAAAGATATTTAAGAGCATAGCGAAACATTTATTGTTTTGATTTCACATGAAGAAATACTACTTTTAAATTTAAGGTAAATCATCTTGTAGAAATAATTACATTCTGTAGTTTATACAGGCTTTGTGTGATTACGTATTAGAAATAATAGGAAAATACACTGTTAATAAAATACGCGATTATATTAAAAAAACCACAAGTTTGAAAACAAATGAACATACTTGAATTATTATACATTTTTCGTAAATATTCCTTAACAAAAACAATGCAGACAAGATACTATGCAAGATACTGAAATATACTGTATAAATATCATAAGAGAAAAAGCTCATTTGACCTCTTACCAAAATATTTTACGTAGCCACTGCATTTTTTTTTCACATGTTTTTTATTTTGATGCGACAAAATAAATTAATTACTTTATTATCGTAAGTTGTATTTTACTTGATTCTCTGTAATTTGAATTGATGTTGAAATGATATGATTTTATGTTCGGTTTGAGCAACATTTTGATTAGGAATATTTTTATTATTTTTTGGGTTATTACCATACAAAAGCAAGTTTCTGTGTATTTTAAAAATAAAAAAAAAACCCTGTCGACTTGTCCTATACGTGGAGGTAGATTTCGAAGAGTGCTCATTTCAACAACAAAAAATAAAATATGATTAGGGGTAAACCCAGATTAACAACTTTATTTGGCCACTTTTGAAAAAAAAATTAATTTCATTTTTCTGTAAGAACTGGTTTTATCAGAATCACCTTAAGCGAAATAAGTCTCAAATACCCATTTTGACAACATATTTTGAAATATGCTCTGACTTTTCAAAAAATCGATCAATAAGCTCATTATATAGTTCCTAAATAACAAAAAACTGTCAATTATATGCGTTTGAGAGAAAAATTGAAATTTAAAAATGAGTCATAAAATAACCAATTTGTTATTTGAATACATCCTCAATTCTTTACTCATGATCACTTAGGGAAGTTTTGTGCGAAGTGCCCATTATGACAGCTTTTTTAAAATATAATTAGCCTTTATATAAAAAAAAAAAAAAAAAAAAAAAAAAAAAAAAAAAAAAACTGACCAATACGGTACACTATACAGTTCCTAAATAACATAACATGTCAATTGGATGCGTTTGAGACATAAACTGAATTTAAAGATGATTCAGAAGAAACGCAAATTGTTATTTGAATACCTTAATTTTCCAATCACGATCTCTTCGGAATATTGTGTTCAAAGTACTCATTTTGGCAGTTTTTTTTATAAATATATTCTGTCTTTATCAAAAAACTGGCCAATACGTCACATTATATAGTCTCTAAATAAAAGGATCTGGCTTTTAGATGCGTTTAAACAAAAATGAATTTAAAAAGTAGTCAGAATATAAGCAGTTTGGATTTGAGGTTTCTTTCTCCAACTCTTAATTTTCTTTAATTTATTTTTGCTATAAGATTTAGTCCTATGAAAAACTTATTGGCATAAAAGTTGTAGATATTATTGATAATATATAAAATAAATTTAATTAGATTTCACACTTAAGAATTTACGGTTATGGATTTTTTCTTTTTTCTTTTCGTTTTTCTTTTTTTTTCATCGGTAAATATTATTTCTATAAAAAATTTGTAAATACAAACGTTTTAGGTAATTTTGAGAACATTTATAAAAAATTTAATTGTATTTGATATTTTGAGAATTGATGAAGTTATGAATTTTTTTCTCCCAAGAACCTTGTTTTTTCACCCTTTAAGCCCATTTTTAGCTTTATCTAAAATCTGTCTAGCATAAACTTTTGGCCCATTTTTAGAAGTAATATAAACTTTAAACTGATTCGATATATACTTTAACTAAGAAGTTATCCCTTTTTTTCACAAAAACCCTCCGTATTTCCATCCCCTTGGTCCGATTTTGCCCATTAACGAACTCGACCGAGATGTTATAACCCTTGATTTTATGTATCAGTTTAGAGAAGATTAGAGCAAAATTACAGAGGTTATCGTGTCCAGTAGAAAATGATATATACAGATATATAGATATATAAACTTTTTTACTAATGTAAGTTTTGGGGTCTAGAGTTCATGATCAGTGTAAATCTGGAATTTATTTTCAAAAATCCCAACGTAGGAGCGACAGCAATAAGTAGTATTTCATACGAAATCTACCTAAAAGTCATTTATTAGCCTAAATTGTGCTTGCTGAACAAACAAATGTTTCCTGGAGAGGTCAAACTTCTAATTTTAATGCGATATGCTAAATTATTTTAATTTTTACACCATATGTATATGTATATATATATATATATATATGTGTGTGTGTGTGTGTGTGTGTGTGTATATGTGTGTGTCTGTGTGTGTATACATACATATAACAATTAAAATATAATTACTCTCACATGAAAGAAACCATATCTGATATTTTAAACAAAATTTAATTTCACATTTACCGAATATTAATGCAGGAAATATTTAACCGTAAAAACATTTTAAGGCCTTGAATAATTTCTGCATAAAGTCATACAATAAAAAATAGAAGCAGATACATTATTCACATAAATAATAAAAGTACGAAGTAAAATTCAATTCTACCTTTTTTTTTCTTTACATATATTTTTTATGTAGGTATTCATAAATCCTTTTTTTCTTCCAGTATCATAATTTAACCAGCTAATCAATTCTTTTGAATACAGCTTATGGTATTTTATCTGAGCATTCATAAATCTGAGCTGTTTCCGCTTCTTAAATTTACCAGCTAATCCTGCTGCGTGATGCTTTCTTTGTCCTATTTTGTGTGGAGCCTCACAAATTGTCTGGAGAAGAAACGTTATGCATCAAATTCTGATTTATTTTCCTTTTGGCTATTGTTACAAAAGAAAGATATGTAATAGCATTCTGAAATATTTATTGTTTTATTTTATCACAAAGATATAGTATTTTTAAATTTAAGGAAAATCAGTGTAGTAGAAATAACTCTACACTGTCGTTTATGCTACCCGTGTGTGATTACTTATTATAAGAAAGAGAAAAATGCACTTTTAAGAAAAACTCGATATTATATCTAAAAATACACAAGTTTGAAAATAAATATAATATCGGTTTTTAATTTTTCTCATAACCTCAAACTCTGTAGGTATGAGGAGCTTTATTGAAACGCTCTCTTTTAGAAATATTTCCCGAATATTGTACAACAAGTTTCGATGTATCTTTAAAAAAAAAGAGTCTTTTATAAGACTAAAATCCGACACATTGGGCATCCACATGCTTTGTAGAGATGTCAAATCTATAATTTTAATGTGACAGGCTAATATCTTTTATTTTTGTCTCTCCAATATTTCACTAAAACATGCACTCAGCGTCAGCACTCTATAGTAAAAATTGAAATGGTATGAGATGATCCCCAGTAGCCAAACAATATTGGGTCAATGTTGACTACATCTTGGAGCAATATTGGCACATTGGCGCAATATTGGCATAAAATATTGCTCCAATATTGGGGTATTTACATTTTGCCTTGATTTAGCCAATTTTTTCAGCCAATATTATGCCAATATTGGGGTTTCATTGGAAATATTGCCAATAAAACGCCAATATTGGTTAAATATTGGGATTTCATTGGAAATATTTCCAATGTAACGCCAACATTTGTACAATATTTGCGTTTTATTGGCAATATTTCCAATGAAATAATTTTTCAAATCACACAAATTTCACCCCAAATTTCGCCAATATTATCCCAATATTGGCATAATATTGGCTGCAAATATTGACTTAATAAGGGCAAAATATAAACATCTCAATATTGGAGCAATATAGACGTTTTATTTGCAATATTTCCAATACATGAAATATTGGCGCAATGTTGAACCAATATTGGTTTGCTACTAGGGATAGTATAGATTTGTATTTTTCTGGTTTTTTACGTTGAAATTTTGATTAAATAACAATAAATTCGTCACTTGCAAATACCCTCTAAACCAATATGCTTTTTTGTGTTATATTTACGTTTATTTGTTGAATAATGACTAATTTTAAATTTTCCTTAAATTTTGCCAATAAAGTTTCGGCCTACGTTTTCAATCATGAATAATTTGCCTTTAAAAATATAATGTTTCTTTTAACTTGTCATGCAAAGAAATTCCAATTTTAGCATATTTCCTTCCGCTTGATGATGTTTTCAAAATTTTATATATTTTTCTAAATTTGGTATTAGGGTTTGATTTGAGATTCTTCCAAACTGCGATACCTTATTCATTTATTTATTTTTTGCTTAAATCTTTTGAAATTTTATAATCTGAAAGACATTTCTTGTTTCGTAGATATTCAAAAATCATGAAGATCACTATACTCTTTTGACATCTTTCTCTTTCTGATTTTACCTTCAGAATATTATAAAAACAAGACATTGAGAATGAGAGTAATGGAGCGTTTCATTAATTCCTTATACCGTTTCATTTTAACCAGCAGTATTATAATTTTTTTAATCTCGTAGTTAGATTAATCTTTCACCTCGGGTATCATCAAGTTGATAGTAGAATTTACAAACAATATCTGAAGCCTTACTTTTATGTCCAGTGAGTTTGAAAAATATTATCACACGCGATATATGATAATACTAATTTTACTCAAAAATATAAAAATTCTCTTATGAGAACTTATAATAACTAAACAGATACCTTATTTATTTTATAGAAACTTGAATGCAATTTAATAAAGTTTAAGATTTTTTTCGAGCTGTGATTAATGCAGAATATGTTTCACTGCCGATTCTTAATATACGAAACAAATTTTACTTATCACTTTTTTCTTGAGCTTTTCATGAATTTTTCAATCATTTTATAATTTTTTAATGCATTGTATATGCTGCGATAATTTATAAACAAATGCTTTATTTTATTTCGTTTTATTTTGTTAAACTAATTATTTTCAAGCAACTAAAAAAGTAACGTATTTTATTTCACACTTAAATTGACTGTTTTGATTGCATAACGCTGTAATTCCAGAATTTTTTTAATTTTGCAAGCAGTTATATTTTTTGGAACATTGATAAAGATAACAAACTAATAAACACATGATAGCTGGTAATTAATATATTCAAACGAATTAGAGGAACTGAATAAGAGGAATTTTGTGAGTGAAAGTATTTCAAATATGTTTTGAACTCGTTATACTAAAAACATTCCAGAGCTGTTAGAACACTCAACTTTTAAAGAAGCTAGAATAATATAATAATGTTAAATTAATGGATGTTTAATACATTGAACAATGATTAATATTTAAGGAGTACATTCATTTTTGTAATTAAGATTTTTAATATAATGTTGAAAAATATAATGTTGCCACTAAGTCACCGGATAATGCCAAACCCATCATTTTTCACTTTCATTTGCTGTCAGAATACAATCACAGAACATGATGGAAAATTGTTCGTGAATCACCAAGCCAAGGGCAAATGCAAAACGAAAGGGAAATTAGGCATCTATGAAATTGACTAAATCAATGTTTATAATTTACGGAAATTTTTCATAGAAAATTTCATGCTCCACAGGAATCATATTAAAGATTTTAAAGTTACAATCATAAAGTCTGTGGGTTTTCCAAAAATTATGTATGCAGATTAAAAAAAAAAAAAAAAAAAAAAAAAAAAAAGTCAGTTCTACATAAAATATAGTTTTAAATAAAGAAATAAGTTTTATTAACAAACTAGCTGAACCGTCCGGTGTCGCTCGGGTCCGTGATAAAAATTTTAAAGAAAGCTGAAATTTTTGATTTTATCTCAAACTGGAAATTCGCGAAATTACATTGCCTGAAATACGCTTACACTAGCCGTGTGAAAAATTGGTTGGAAAAATAAACAAGCAATATTTAGCGGTAAAAATACTCAAAAGGTCTGCAATGGGAAACGGGGAGGATTTACTCAGTTAATAATTAGAATTAAAAAATTCTGAATGTCAAATACATCAGTAGAGACATTGGACTACTCTAAAATTTTTTTAGCTTCGTATGTGCCGTAGATTTTGCTAGCCATCGCAGATAAACACAAGCACACACACAGACTGAGATTTTTGTTATTTTATTAGTGTAGGTTTCTGTGAATATTCTAAATAATTCCTTTATTGCCGATTCATTACTTTTTATGGTTTTTGCTTATTTACATGCAATTAAAAAATACAAGACAATGATGCGTACAAAAATATGTAATAGTGATAAAAATGACAAAACTTGATGCTCAATGCACGAAAAATCGAAAATTATTTAAAAATCCCACCGAAAATTGCATTGAAAATGGGGAAAAAATCTTGTTGTTGAAAAAGCAGACAAAATTTAGTAAGTTAGGCTGACCGTTTGAATTTTTTTTTTTTTTTATCAATGTAAAAAAAAGAAAAAAAAGAAAATAAGAAAACAGCCTCAATATGAGAAAAAATACTAAAAATCGCATTAACAAATCGTTAAAAATTCAAAAATCGATGTACGAATTCCGAAAAACTTAATTGAAAATAGAACAAAATTTACTACATTGGATTAAAAAAGTGAAACCATATTCCTTTCACTAATGTGGAAAAATAACTTGGAAACAGAAAAAACGCTAAAAATCGCCTAAAAATTACATAAAAAATGTAATAAAAAATCGAAAATCGGGCTTCGAGATTTAAACATGCATAGAGGTGTTTTCCAGCCAAATTTTGTAACTCTAAGTGCAGCGGTCAAAACAGCGCTGACATACTCACAAACGTGTCTTTTTATTATTATAGATTACAGTACTCTTCATTTAAAAAAATTCCACTTATAAGTTTTTTTATAAGCAATATTCTCTTTTTTTACATAAATTTTACTGTATAATAAACATATTGTTATAATTTATTATCTCAAATAAAATCATGCTTACACCGCATATAAGGTATTTCCAAATATAAGATCATATTTTACAGGAGTGCATGAATAACCATATAATCAATATAAAACAGATTACAGAAATATTACAATATGAATATTTTTTTTCACAAAAATTTTTATATGAGTATCGTTTCCATTAGATTTTTATATTCGACTGACACGTTAGTTTAAAATAAAAAATATACTTTATTCTATAAAATAATTTTGTTAATGAGAAGCCTTCATTAGACAACATTTATTCTTATTTTTTTAAAAATAGAAGCTATACAGTTTAAAAAACTAATTGATTATCATCCAGAGAAGTATAAAAATAAAGATAGATAATACTTTTTGTTTACAATAAAAATAGCATAAACTTTCTTTTATTTTAGATAACTTGAAGCAAAATTATTTTCTTGGATGTATCCGATTCAACAGTTTATTATTTATGCATGAACTTTGTTTTTATTCCTCAGAGAGTTATCAATAAAAAAAACTGCGTTGGTAAGAAATCAATTTCTATGTTTCTGAAGTCGTTTATCAATGTCATTATTATAATGATTGTTTTTTATCTGTAAAAGGAAAATGATGTTATTAAAGAAAAACATTTTGAAAACGTAAATGCCTGTATTGGTGCTAATAAAAACATGGTTTAATATTTTGTTTTATTTAAAACAAATGCACGTACTGCTGAATATTTTTTCTCCTCTTCTATACATATTTCATAAAGAGGTAAAAATTCTTTGATTGTAGGGGGTAATATTCGGAACTACCGAACCGATTTTCAAAATAATGGTGTTCGCACCGAATCAAACTTAGGCTATATCTTATGTCGATGCCACTAATCGAAAATGGGTGCAGGAGTAAAAGACAACCTAAAAATGCGATTTTTGAGTTACTGAGGGGCCTAGAAACATGAAATTTGGTATGTCAATTATTTATAAAATAAAAATAATGACTAAGAACATTTGTTAAAAAAATTTTCATACAAAATTTAAAATTTGTGAAAATGCGCGAAAAGCGTTCTGAAAAGCGATTTTTAACAATCTCTTAAAATAACAAACCAATAAAAATGTCATGATGTCAGAATGATGATAACAATCCTTGTTCCAACATAGGCTGTATATTTTGCTGGTGTCACTACCCCAAACGGATGCAGAAGCAAAAAATGCTTATTAAAAATCCAATTTTCTTGGTACTGAGAGCCCAAGAAACATGAAATTTGGTATATCAATTACTTATAAAATATGAATGACCACTAAGGCCATTTGGTAAAAAATACAAAATTTAAAACGTGTGAAAATGCACAAAAAGCGTCCTAAAAACCTTCTAAATAGTGATTTTTGAACAATCTCGGAAAGTAACGTATCTATTAAAAAAATGATTTCAAAATTGTGGTGACAATATTTTCTCCATCATATGCTACATCTTATGTCAATCTGACAATCCGAAACGGAATGTAAAAGAAAAAAAAACTCTAAAAATGCAATTTTTGCGTTACGTTGGAAGAGGGGAAGGTAGAAGCAGGAAATTTAGCGTGATAGTTAGCTATAAAATATAACTGATCTTTAACATAATTTCCTCAAAAATTCTAATTTTAAAAGGGGCAAAATTGCTTGAAAACCTTCCTAAAAATATTCTAAATAGCGATTCGTAAGCACTCTTTCCACGATGGCGTATCCTTTGGCGAGTAATTTTAGTCCCCAGATTTAGTGATATAACGTCATGTTTGCGACAAACTTGGCGACAGTTGACGATAAAACCAAGTCCTTCCGATGGTAACCCCTTGCGGTTTCGTGGTATCTCTCCAGATTACTATTATTCATCATTTTTTGTAATAATTTTGGAAATAAGAAACCTTCGTTAAAGTAAACATCTATTATTATTATTTTTAAATAGAAGCAATTTAGTTTTAAAAACTAATTGATTATCATGAAAAGAAGTATAAAAACAAAGATAGATAATACATTTGTTTCAATAAAAATAGGATAAACATTCCTTTTTTCTTAGATAACGTGAAGAAAAAATATTTTCTTGGATGTATCCAATCCAACAGTTTATTTATTTATGCGTTGACTTTATTTTATTCCTTCGAGAGTTAATAATGAACTACTTGCTTGGTAAGAGAAGAATTTCTATGTTACTAAAGTCGCTTATCAATGTCATTACTATAATCATTGTTTTTTATTCTATTAAAAAAATATATATTAAAGTAAAATATTTTGAGACTGTAAATGCTGTTTTTATTAGTACAGCTCATATTCAAAATATTAGAATAATTACCTTTTTTTTAGAAATTGAAAATATCATTTGGTAATTTAATGTCTTTTAATGAAAATATGCAAACGATATTTTTATTAAGAACTTATTGTTGATTAAACTTACTTGTTATCTTAAATTTAATATCATTTTTGAAAAGATTAATTGCAAAAAAAATTATTTTGAAAAGTCAAAATATTAGAATATTTATTCAAGTGGTTCAAAATATTAGAATATTTCACATTAATTCTCCTTTAATTATTACCAATTCTTAACTGGTGGCATCATTGATTAAATTCAGACTATTTTATTTAAAATCAGTATTCTTTTTTGCAGTTTGTTTCTTTTTCGTTTTAAAATGGGCCGTGTGAGTGATATTCCTGAATCTACTAAACTTCGTATGGTTGATTTGTATCGGCACGGTAAAAATCAATGTTTTATAGCAAATTATTTACATTGTTCGCAATCGAGCGTTAGTAAAATACTAACACAATATTCAAAAATTGGAAAATTTCAAAATAATCGCCGAAATGGTGGCCGAAAACCAAAAAAATCTGCTAGAGATGACAGGAAACTGAAGCGTATAGTTAAGAAAAACCGTTTTAAAAGTGTGCGATTCTTGCACCTAAAATGGAAAGAAGAAGGAGTTGAAGTTTCTACATCGACAACATTAAGACGTCTCCATAAATTTAAATTTGAATCTCGTGTACCGAAAACAAAACCACTCATGACTGCAAGACAAAAGCGTATAAGATTGAATTGGTGTAAATCAAGACGTTTATGGAGCAATGAAGATTGGAAAAATATATTATTTAGTGATGAAAATATGTTTTGTGTTTCATATGGTAATCAATGTATTCGAGTTTGGAGAATGAAGCAAGAAGCATTTGATAAAGAATGCCTTAAACGTTCCGTAAAATTTGCTGCTAGTGTCATGGTTTGGGGTTGTATGAGTGCAGAAGGACCTGGAAAGTTATGCATCGTCTACGAAAAGGTTAACTCTCTGATATATCAAGAAATTTTAGAATATTACATGATTCCATCATCAGAAGATTTGTTTGAAGATGATTTCATCTTTCAACAAGATTTAGCGTCCCCGCATACCTCGGTGTCAACTAAGAATTGGTTCCGCCAACGCAACATTAAGGTACTTCCTTGGCCACCAAATTCACCAGATCTTAATCCCATCGAAAACTTATGGTGTATAATGAAGAAAAAACTTCAAGAAAATCCTCCTTATGGTAAAACTGAGTTAGTGGCACGTATAAAGTCTATTTGGGCTAATATTGATAGAAATGTTTGTAAACACCTTGTATATAGTATGCAAGATCGATTGTACGCTGTTATGAAAGCTAAAGGGGATGCTACAAAATATTAACTACCATTTACTTCATATTCATAAGTTAATATTGTTGCGTAAAATAAAATATTCTAATATTTTGAACCAATCTAAATTTTATTCTAATATTCTGGTGTGTTTAAGGAAGCTGTATACCTAATTTATTGTGCTGTATTTTATATTTTATAAGTGTTAAAATCTTATCTAAACATTCCAGATTTAATTTATAAGAAATTTAATTGCATTTACTTAGTATAAAAAATAAATAAATGACAAATAATTTTTTCTTATTACTTTTTCTCAATTATTCTAATATTTTGAATATGAGCTGTAAAAGCATGGTTTATTTATTATTTAACAATTGCAGGCATTGCAGAATAAGAATTTTTCTCTTCATATCGTGTAAAACAGGTGTTGTTTTAAAAAATACACGTGTTTAATAACACTGAATTTAACTAAAGTTTTGGACTGATAATTTGATTTATTGGAAAATTAAAAAGTATAAAATGTTAATTGAATTAGATAATTATAAATTATTAACCTCCTCAGTTCTGTTGTCGCCTGTAGGAGGCACTAAAAGACACTCTTTAAGTACATTTAAATGCTTCTATAATTGTTAAAATTGCTTTTAGACCTTTTTAATAAGTGTGTGTATATCATAAGCATTGATTTACTGGCTGATACATCTTTTGAACTGTTTTACATTTATTTTAATCCTTAATACCGAATTATTTATCAAAAAATTGATCTACTTCAATACTTATCTTCGTTAATATCTGAAGGTATATTGGAATTTTTAATAATACTAATGTGGAATTTAGATATGTTGTTTTTCTGCTGTTATGCTGTTTTGATATATACTTAAAACTGATTAACTATATCGGCAGTTATAACTTTTTTGTGAATTTTTTACGAAATTAATCACATTAATTAACCTAAATTAATCTTTTGAAAATATCACAATTCTTAAAAAAGCAATGCGTTTCAATGCATTTAAACTCATTCAAGGATCCTCCCTATAAATGGAAATGCTTTTGCAGTTGAATATGTTTCATATTATTTTATTTAAAGAAAGAAAATAAATGCCTATAAAAATGAATAATAAAATTACCACTTTTTGAAAATATTTAGCTTCGACTGTTTATCTTTTCCATCTAAATTTGATCGAGACGAGTGTTTTGTATGAAAGGAATAAAAAACTTTTATTAATAGATAGAATAAATAAGATTTATGTAAAGTTTTCATCAATGTTACTTTAAATTACCGTCGGTGCATAAAGGGAGAAAATGCTTTTGTAGTATCACGTAATAAATGTCTGAGAACTGACAAGGTTAATTATTATTGAAATGATAGTTTAATTGCTGATTTTCTTAACTTTGCTAAAAGGAAAAAAAATCAACAGGGTGAAATAATTTTGAGTTCTTGATTCACACCAGTGTTATTGGTATTATGCTCCAGTTTTCCACAGAACTACTTAGGTGGTATACCAATTCACATATCGTTTCGAACTGCTGCATCGCTAGCCCATGATGAGTGAGAGTAACGCAACATGCAGGCAACGCGGCTTATTCCACTTGGTTTTTTTTAAGAGACCGCTGGAATCACGTGATGCCCGAATGCGACAATGTTGACATACGAAAAGAGCATTTTGTCACAGTAGCAGTTTGTAAAAAAACGTGCTATGCACTGTGAATGTGTAATCCTTGTGTATTTGGCACCAACTCCCGAGCACACACTAAACGAAAAAGCATTCAACCTCGAATGAAAATGAATGTACATATTATTTGATAAAGTAGTTTTTAGATAATTTCTTTTTCCTTAGAAATTTCTTTTAAATTTCATTGCCCACACATAGAAAATAATGAGAGAGAATTAATTAACTGGAAACTATCCAGGTTGCTCAATTGCAGAGAATTAGCACTTACTTCCAATCATCGTTTTTAGAATCCAGGCTTCGACGTTTTTTCAATCTGTTGGTGTTTTGTAAAATTGTATAGTTGGACATGTAGCATGCGAACCAAATAAAAAATAAAATTTAGCAAACGTATTTAAAAATCAGCTTGACATCATACTTATTGAGAGTCAAAACATATTTTTAGAAAGTGGTGCCATATTGAGTTAATAGTTTTCTAATATTTCTTTTATATATAAATAGAAATGCCTATATTATAGTAAAAATTTTAGCCTCAAAATTCATTTAAATGAAAGTTCTATTTTTTCAAAGCATTTATAGTTAAAGTTTCATTTAAAATATAAAAAAATACATAATTGAATTTCATATTCATTTTTTTTTCATTTTTTTGAAGTGTCTTTTTTACTATAGAATATTAAACGACAAAAAATATATTCGATAATCAGGCTAGACGTTATTTGTTGTACTTTAAAAAAAAATAAAAACTATAAATTTTTATGGCAGGAACTATATATAAATCTTTGTAGCACTATTCATGCTTTTATCGAACCTTGAAATGGAATTGAGGTAAGGGATATTATCATGCAACAATGATTATTCTGACGTTTGTGAAATACCTCAAAAATTTTATCGTAATTTAAAAAACACACGAGATTGAATTTCAAGAAATACGACGTCATTTTTACATAATTATACTAAAGATTATCTTCTTTTAAAATCACAACCTTTTTTCCCTTGCTTAAGTATCACAGAAGCACACGATTTTCTCTACAATACGCGAAAAATTGCTATAAATGCATCCGAAAGATGTAGCATTCACTGAAAGTTTATTTCAGACATCTTAAAAATAAACATTTCATTACATGGACGATAATAATAAGACCAAGAGTTTCCTATCAGAATAAAACATTATTAGAAAATTATATGAGTTCGATAGAAATTGAAGTCATAGCTAGGAAACGACTTTTTTTGTTATATTTTCGCTAAATTAAATTCTTGAAATTTAAACGTCTGTAGTAAAATATATGTTTTACCTTCAAAAATATTCAAATGAACATACTACATCATTATAATTTACGTTTAGATAAAACTCTATATACAGAGTTAGTCTAAATGATGGACCCATTTTTAAAAAAATGTATTTATTAAAGTACTAATCCAAAATGAAATATCTTTAAACTAATGAAAAAAGGAAGCTCCGAAGTTTTTTTTAAAAATTGTTTGATGTTTATATCGTTTGTTGCACGTTAAACATCTATGTGATAGTCATACCCGTCCCACACGAGGAATCACATCTGTTGCAACTGAATACACGGCTTTTGACGGATTACAGAGGTTACACGAGTTACTGAGTGAACGGTGATGGTTCCAGAAGTGGTCTGTAGAGGTCAAGCGTTAATAGCCGCGATTTCGTTGCGCTGTCAGTAGTGAGTGATATGATTACTGTGGAGAATAAGGTATGCGGGACAAGGTTGGCTAGCACGTAGATGTTTGCTGTGCAGCAAGCATCTTGGACATTTATAGTATTTTTTTAAAAAAACCTTTCAAACTTCTTTTTGGTCCATTATTTAGAATAACCCTGTATTATATCTGCAAATGTTCATTTTCTGATTGGAATACCGTTGATTTCAAAAATGAAAAATATAGCGAGATAATCTGTTTTTTTACTGGCTTATAAAACCAAAATAAACATGTTATCTTTAAATATATATATATATATACTATAATATATATATATATTATACCGGGTGTCCTGAAAAGGACTGAACGATTTTAAAAATCAATAACTTGCAAACTTTTACAGATATTTAAAAAATTCTTGCACGAGAGTCATCTGAAAGGTCAAAAGTTTTTTCCCTGCGAGTCTGGATTTTAGTTCGAATTACAAACAATAGATGGCGCTGAGAGCGCTAGATGCTGTGTTGAGGTGGATATTGACGTCACTTGGCACTGAAACAAAATAAGGAGATTTCGCTGTGGAGTGGATCTTGTTCGAATATGGACTTTTGCTTTTACCGTCCGATTTTGAATGCAATCAATATAATTTTAATTTTGCTGGCTTCAGCGCAATCATAGAGAAAAATATTGTTTACATTGGTGCGAATCCTTTGAAATCGAAATGCGTGAAAAAACAACGTTCGAATTACCGACTTTTTTAGCCTTTGATGCTATTTCTTTCAGACAAGCTAAAAAGTGTCGTGTCAAAAATTGTGGCCCACTTTTACTTACCTATCATACGTAGTATAGGGTAAAACTTGCAATCGTTTTGAAAATCGAAAAAATAATATTTTGACGGATTTACACGTTTCAGATACTGGAGATTCCGAAAAGCATATTTTTAGAAAAAAAAATTGCGGTCCGTCTGTCTGTCTGTAAACGCTCTATCTTACAAACAAATGGAGATAGAGGCTTAAAATTTTGTATGTACTTAGTAAGTAAGAATAGGACGAAGCCTGTTTAATATCAGTAACCTCGATTATACGGAACTATTTTTTTCGGACTCTCGAAAAAAATTGTCGGATTTACACGTTTCAGATACCGGAGATTTAGAAAAACATATTTTTAGAAAAAAAATTGCCGCCCGTCTGTTTGTCTGTCTGTCTGTAAACGCTCTATCTCACGAACAAATGGAGATAGAGACTTAAAATTTTGTGTGTACTTAGTAAGTAAGAATAGGACGAAGCCTGTTTAATATCAGTAACCTCGATTATCCGGAACTATTTTTTTCGGACTCTCGAAAAAAAATTTGTCGGATTTACACGTTTCAGATACTGGAGATTTAGAAAAACATATTTTTAGAAAAAAAAATGCCGACCATCTGTCTGTCTCTCTGTAGACGCTCTATTTCACGTACAAATGGAGATGACTTAAAATTTTGTGTGTACTTAGTAAGTAAGAATAGGACAAAGCCTATTTAATATCAGTAACCTCGATTATCCGGAACTATTTTTTTTTTCGGACTCTCGAAAAAAAATTTGTCGGATTTACACGTTTCAGATACTAGAGATTTAGAAAAACATATTTTTTGAAAAAAAAATTGCCGTCCGTCTGTCTGTCTGTCTGTAGACGCTCTATTTCACGAACAAATGGAGATAGAGACTTAAAATTTTGTGTGTACTTAGTAAGTAAGAATAGGACGAAGCCTGTTTAATATCAGTAACCTCGATTATCCGGAACTATTTTTTTCGGACTCTCGAAAAAAATTTGTCGGATTTACACGTTTCAGATACTGGAGATTTAGAAAAACATATTTTTAGTAAAAAAAATTGCTGTCCGTCTGTCTGTCTGTCTGTAAACTCTCTATCTCACGAACAAATGGAGATAGAGACTTAAAATTTTCCTCGATTAACCGGAACTATTTTTTTCGAACTCTCGAAAAATTCATTCTGATGAAATGACGATAAACGATGTTGGACGCGTGATTTTTTTTCTTGTTTTTGTATTACTTAGAGCATTTACTTCTATATTAGATCATATACATGTCAGAACAAAAGATTTCTAATTCATTTCCTTGTATTAATAGAAATTGTTGAAGAAAAATTTTCAACTAAGTTATGCGTTCTTTAACTGAACTAATCTTTTGTTAATATTATGTAGAATATCTTATAGATGTTTAAAATATATACAGGACTTCGCAAGAGAATTCGTATATTTTTCTAAATATTGAATTCCTGAAATTGGGTTTTCAAATATGATATGCTTCTCCCAAATGCTTTATTGAAACATCACCTTTCACCTTTTTTAAATGTCAAGCGCTTCATAATCAAAAGTGTTCCGGTGCATTGTTGCTTATGAGAATAAATCCTTTACAGTCTATTTTAATATTGTAACACAATTTCGAATTCATCAAAATTGATATAAAACATTGAAGTACACAACAAGATTTTTTTCTATTGACGATTGTATGTGTAGAAATTATAGTTCACTTACAATATTACGCAAAGAAATTTTATTATGCGATTATACATTGAAAAAATTTTGTTTATGGCATATATTATTCATGTCACACTGTGGAAAACATAATAAAATTGGTTTACGTTTAAGAAATAACATTCAAAAATATACATAATACTATCACTAAAATATATTTTCTGTATAATTTGGAATGTAATTTATTTATTATTCGTTTACTAAGCCAGCAAAAAAAAAAAAAAAAAAAAAAAAAAAAAAAAAAAAAAAAAATTGCATAATGGTCTACGGGAAAAAATTGTCTGCAGTATATGTTAAATGTGTTGCACTAATTTAAATATAAATAAATGGTTTAAAATTTACTAAAGCTCACTATGGGATACTTATTTTATAATATTACATGCATAAAATTTGTCGCTCATTGAAAAAGACGGGAAAAAAATGCTTACAATGCAATATTCAGAGCACTGTCTATGAGCGATAATTGCTGTGGAAGTGCACTTTCAATTATCCTATGTTTTTTAAAAAATATTGTTGCACATTACATAATATTATACATAGTGTACATTCTGCTGTAGTTTACATACAGGGATGCACAAAGAATTCCTATTGAAAAGAGTTTTTTAATCGATTTATGCATTTTAATAATATCATGTACAGGGTCATGCTAAAAAACGTCTGTTTTTTTTTTGTTTTTTTTTTCAACATTTTTCAACATGTTTTTGTCTGAATTAAATTGTATGACGTGTTAAAAATTTATAAGTAATGAACAGGTCTGTATAAAATAAATAAATAAATAAATAATAAAATGTAGAGGATACACATTTTTAGTGTTTCTATTGCAGAGCTTCAACTTAAGAAGAGGGAACTTGTTCGGTTATGGATAATAATAATTCGAATCCAGTTTTCAATTGTATCATGCGTTTTCGAAATGTTTAAGTCGACTTATTCTTTCAACTTATTAAATGGCGAACTTATTGTGGCATTTTAAATGTACAGTGAAGTCAAATTAGAATGAATTATTTTGAGTTGCGATAATCTTTGTTTGAATTTTTATGTGTTACATCCTGTTAAGATAATTTTGACTATTTCTTTTTAAAGCACCACTTGTAAAAACTTATTTGTCGCCTCAATTTCAAGAACTTACATACTGTCGTAAGTTAAATTAAAATTTAAAATATAAATAATGCGTTTTCATATATTTCTCTCGTTATTTATTTATCATAAATTTAAAAAATCAAAAATTTGAAGGTTTTTTTTTTTTTTTTTTTTTTTTTTTAATAAGGTACCCTGGGGTAATAACGCCACGTTAAGGTTCTACCAATTTTCACGGCTTAGTTTTAGATTGTATTTTTCAAACAAATATAGGATCTGATACAGCAACTCATTGACTATCTATATAAAATAAAATAATTTAACAGATATGTATTCATAAAATGTAATGGCGTTTTTTCTTGACCAATGCTATTTGGCGTTATTACCCACCTATATGGGTAATAACGCCATGCAAACAAAACTATGAAATAAGATGAAATAATTGCATGTAGATAGCCCAATTCTAAAAATACAAACTCTACAAACTTAGAAATTGACAAATTGCATTCTAAGCTATTGAAAATGTTCAATTTTTTGTGAAAGTGTAAGAAAAATAAAGGTGTAATGTGGGAGGGGGGGGGGATGAGGCAAAAGAATATCAGACCGTGAACTTCTTTTTGCTTAAAAAGGACCGCTTAAATAGAAATATGAGAAACATTGCACAGTTTTAACTGTGTTTATTTGAATCAGTATTTAGGATGTAGCTCGGCCACTGTAGGGAATCAACCGGGGTATTAATGTCAAGGATTGGCGTTATTACCCCGATATAGTTATTGCGCAGTACATTTTAAATTACAAATTATCTCGAGAAGATATCCAAAATCTTCAACAACATTTTGAAAGTCCATGAATTGTACTACAAATTTATGTAATTAACAAAGTATTTCCGGATAAAAAAGATGGTCTTCACATCACAAAACGTATCTCGCAAATTTTAGATCAAGCGTTAATTTTAGTTGTTTGTAAAAACAATAAGACCTAAAAATGAAGCAAATTAACTTGAAGCTGTTTTTTGCGATTCATATGACTCAAAACCCTTTTGCGCAGAGCACATGGGTGTCATTTACCTGATTAATTCATAATTATGCAAAATATAAGCACTTGGCGTTATTACCCCGCCTGGCGTTATTACCCCAGGGTACCTTAGCTAAAGTAATTTCCGGCGTATAATCTGCGGATCAAATAATTATTTTTCGACCTAAATTTTTTTGAAAAATAAAATGTAACGTATTAGATTGCGGTAAACATTTGATTTCAATTACTAAATAAAATTTCTGGATTCAAACAGAATTGTTAAATCCACAGATTAAACTCTGAAAATTACGGTAATCAGAAATATTATATTACTAAATGAATTAACCAAACAGTTAAGAAAAATTAAAAGAAATAAATACAACTTCGTAAAATTCTCTTAGTATATCAACTCTTTAAAATTCAGATTTTAGGGGATCAGGGGCAAAAATCTTTACTTTTTTTTAATTGCTCTATTTTTTTTTTCTGTTTAAAATGACGTTTAAATCATGTCTTAAATAGAACAGGAAAGTCTTAGTAATTTTAATTGCTCCATTTTTTTTTCTGTTTAAGATGACGTTTAAATCATGTCTTAAATTGAAATCTTAATCTTGAATTGAATCTTAATCAGAACAGGAAATATAATTTTTTATATTTGGATTCGATTTCAAAATCTAGCTTTCTAACAATGGTTGTTATGGAAACGACATCTTTAAAAAAGGATAAATTTCTTCATCTGGATTTTTTCCTCATTTCTCCTATGTAAATTGTTATAACTCAAGAACCGCTTAAGATAAATGGTTCAAACTTGGAACATGTTTTTTTTTTTTTAACTGCATTTACTTTCATTTTGATTCAGTAAATTTGAAACGATATTTACTTTTTTTTTTGAGTTACATCATCATTTTCAAAATTTTACTTTAAATAATTTTAATTTTTATTTAAATTAATATCTTTAAAACTGGTGAAATAAAATTAAAGATTATATATTTCTGTTTATTTATAGGAAAAAAATAATATTCTATAAATAATATTTCAAATTATAACGATTTTAATTTACTCAACCTTTTTAAATAAATTTAAATTTCTTTCTTTAAAAAAATATAAGTTTTATTATGTGATTTTGTTTAGTAATGATACGATTAAACATCACAAAAAAATTAAAAATTTTAGCTCAGTAAATAAAAATTATTTAAAAATCTGCCCCGGAACTCCTTAAAAGAGTGTAAATACTTATATTAAAGTAGAAAAGGGCAAAGACCAGAAATTAGATGCTCAGATTCACATTACGATATTCTCAAAATGTCCCCCATTCGACACAATCAAATGTCTTAAACGAAGCACAAAATCACTACATACGTTCTGCAAAGTTAACTCTGAAATACTTTCACATTCACGGCTGATTATTTGTTGTAGTTCAGATATAGTGGTGGGGTTTTGTTGATGAACAGCATCCTTCAAGTGGCCCCATAAAAAATAATCGCACGGATTGAGATTCAATGATGATCGGTGGCCAATCCATACCCTTACTTGTTGCTTTTCGATAATGCAGTGAAATTACGAGGTTTTCAAAATATTCTTCTAGAAGAGTAAAAACATCTGATGTCCGATGAGGTCTCGCACCGTCTTGCATGAACCAATCTGTTTTTAAATCTCCTAAGGTATTCAATACGGCTACAAATTGGTGCAAAATTTCGATATAGCGACTTGAATTTACCGTCTCTTCCAAATAAATGGGCCCAATAATGCCACGGCTGAAAAGCGCTGCCCATACAGTAATTTTCTTTGAATAGACTGATCGTGGCACGCATACATGGGGGTTTTCAGTGCCCCATATCCGCCAATTTTGCTTATTGACGAAGCCATCGAGATGGAAATATGCTTCGTCAGAAAACCAAATTCGATTTACATCGATAATACCGCCATCTATTAAATTAAGCATTTCATTTGCAAATATTAGTCTTTCTTGTTTCATAAGAACAGGAAGTGGCTGCTGAGTTTGTATTTTATACGGATACATTTCCAAGCATTTTCTTAATATCTTCAGCTGCAATTTTACGTACAGATTTTTTCGAATCTTGAGTAATAACATTTTTAATAACATTCACGTTAGCTGCTGTCACGGCCGATTTCTGTCGTCCAACATTTGCCACCAAATCGTCAGTAACACAACCAGTTCTTATAAATTTATCATACAATTGTCTAATTGTATTTGGTTGCGGAACAATACTTGTATTGAATTTTGCTTGGAAGCTCCTTCTTGTTGCTGTTACACTTTTATCCAAGCGATGATACTCCAATACTATAAATATTCTTTCTTCTAAGGAATAAACCATTTCCGCGATTTAATAATAGCATAGATAAAACTCTATTAAAGAACTTCTTTAAAAGAACTAGTATTTCTTAGAATATAACATTTTTTTAGAATGGCAAAATTTATTAATTTTTAACCATAAAAAACCTACTAAATCGTTTCACTTTGTTTTAAAATATGACGCACAAAATATTCTTTAAATTAGATAACAAAAAGTAATTTAATCCGAGAAAATACAGCTTTTTTAAATGTGAAATCGTCTGCAAGCTCGAGTGCTGCTCGTTAAATTCATGCACGATTTCAATCGCTGCTATTATGTTAAAGGATTTATTATTTCCATGGCAACAACACATTTCATTGAAATCATATCGACTGAGTTCAAAATCGGGGCTTCATGTCGAGTATACAAGTCAGATGCATGTTGTTCAATAAAAACAAATAAACAAAAGTTCAAAATCGGGCCCTAAGAGAAAGATTGCATTGTCAAACGAGATCCACTCCACAGCTTAATCTCCTTATTTTGCTTCAGTGCCAAGTGACGTCAATATCCACCTCAACACAGCATCTAGCGCTCTCAGCGCCATCTATTGTTTGTAATTCGAAGTAAAATCCAGACTCGCAGGGAAAAAACTTTTGACCTTTCAGATGACTCTCGTGCAAGAATTTTTTAAATATCTGTAAAAGTTTGCAAGTTATTGATTTTTAAAATCGTTCAGTCCTTTTCAGGACACCCGGTATATATACCGAGTGTTCCAAAAATAACTGGTAGATTTTAAAATTCAATAACTTGAAAACGGTGACAGCTATTAAAAAATTTTTTGCAGGTGGGTTATGTATGATGTCATAAGTTTTTTCTCCGTGATTTTTGATTTTAGTTCGGAAATCAAACAACAGATTGCGCTGACGGCAATTGGCGCTCAGTCGAAACCGAAACTGAGCTCACTCATCATTCATACGAAGGAAGGAGATTAAGGATAAGGAGTGTGTCTCATTCGACTAGATTTCAATGGAGTGCATTTTTGCCATGGAAGAAACAGATTTTTCGATAGTGGAATACAGCTTTCAGAAATGGGTATAAATTTCGCAAACAGTACATGAATTTGGAGGAGATTTTACATTTATGAAGTTTTATTTGCCCAGTTAAAATTACTTTCTTTTGGCATGATTTAAAGAATATTTTATGCATCGTATTTTAAAACTACACTGTTAAAAATTTGAAACCTTTGCTGCATCTATGCTTACGATTAAGTATTACTTCACTGCATTATGAAGCATCCTCATTGGTCAAAATTGAGATACTCTATAATAGCAATGCAGTGACGATGCAGCAAATGTTTCAAATTTTAACAGTGATGGTGAAGATATTTTGCTACAATCTTGCTCTTACACCGTAAAAAAAATTGACCTATTTGCTGCAGCGTCACTCCAAAGTTTTTATAGAATATGTCTTTTATGACAATGATAATGCTCCATAACACAATAAAGTAACCGTTTTCTATAAAGGCGGTGGAGTGAATGACGCTGCAGCAAATGGGTCAAAATTTTTTTAGCTTTAGCTCGCGAGTGTCTTCGCGGGCATCGACAGAGGGTTTACAAAATGACAAATTCACAGATTGTGTTTTTTATTATAGCTTTCAAATTGCCTGCAGCGCCATCTGTTGTTGAAAATTTTTACTAATTTCGAAAGTTGTATACCTGAAAATTTACTATTGTCCCAATCATATTGCAACAAACGGTGTATTTTTAACGTTGCTCATTTAATTTTTATTGATTTTTCAAATATACCGGTCATTTTTGTGACATCCTGTATCTTCACCAACACTGTTAAAATTTGAAACTTTTGCTGCCTCATCACTCTATTGTTATTATAGATTATCTCTATTTTGACCAATGAGAATGCCCCATAATACAGTGAAGTAATCATTTTCTATGAAAGCGGAGGTGTGATGATGCAGCAAAGGTTTCAAAATTTTAACAGTGTAGTTTTAAAATACGATGTATAAAATATTCTTTAAATCATGCCATAAGAAAGTAATTTTATCCGGGCAAATAAATCTTCATAAATGTAAAATATACTGCAAACCCAAATACTGTTTGCAAAATTCTATTAATTTCTCATTATTGGGATATTCTTTTCAGTGAACATATCGGCTCCGTAATTTTGTGCATTTAAAAAAAATGTTTGACTTCAGAGAAAATGGAATATTAATTTTTACTCAGGTATTAAATTTCATGTATCTATGACTAATACATTTTACACACATATTATCTATTTTACATTGATTGTTACTGAATTTCCTTTTCAATTTTAATTATTTTAAAGAATAATTATAAAATAGTTCAAATGCAGTAAATGATAAAACCATACATATTTGCATCTTAATTAAACTATTGTGCTTTTTTAATTGAAATGATTTTGCAAAATTTAAAGTATTTTAAATGAAACAAAATATTAGACATTTAGTTAAATTTTCGCTTACTTTAGCTAAGAGTAATACTTTGAATGATTACTAGACGAAATTGAATAAAGTGAAATTAATATTTACTTCGGAAAAATTAATCTTTGACGGTGCAAACTTATAAATAGTTCAAATTGTTCATGCTCATTTTATGAAAGTTTGTTTCAAAAAACGGTTTGCATCTCTAGAGCAGATAGTGTATATAAATATTACAAAAGGCAATTTCAGTGAGTTAAATAAATAAATAAATTCATTATTTGAACATAATTTTCAAAGCAAATTTGCCGTTACTACCGGGAATAGAGATTACAGTTCAATTATTGTTTGTTTGTTTTTCTACACTTTCATTTGAGACATCGCTTGATGCATGTAATGATTTATTGCGGGTTAATTAAATTGAAGATTATCGTTATTTAATTTTTAAACAACGTTTTGATCTTTAGGGAAAATATTCGTTTTAGAAGTATGCATGCATTAATTTTAGAATTTTTAGAAGAATTGCGCGTAGTAACTGAACTGTATTTATAAATTTGCAGCAGTACAAATGTACGAATATAGATTTTTTTTAATTAATTACAATTTAAATATTTAATTTTGAATACAAAATAATATATTTTTAATGGAAGTTTGATTTAACGGGCTAAAATTTTATTTTTAATTTCTGCAATCAATTCGTATTACAGGTTTATTCTGCAAAAGTTTGAATGTGCAGACGAAAAAAGAGATTATTTGAAAAAACAATTTCAGTTCTGAAATTATCAATAAAATATAGCGCGTATAAAAACTATAAGGACAGCAAAAAATATTAATTTTTGTTATAAATTTCAAAACAAATGAAACTTTTTTTCTTATAATATATATCACCGAGCTAAAAGCTAATAAAAAAGTGAACAAAATTCAACTGTGAGTATTTTATTATGAAAATAAAGTAATTGTACAAAGAAAAAATAACTATTTTTGCCTGTGTAAAAACTTTAAGGGTTAAATCAAAATAAATTTAATATAGCAAACAAAGAAACAAATATTTATTGTATTATGCACTCGCCTAAGAGTTTAATGATTCCAAATATTCTATCATTCCTCAACATCATTATTTTTTGACGGAGTTCTGGATTGTTTTTGTACTATTCATCTTTAATTGTAGATCTGAGTTCTGATTTTGAAGAAAAATGTCTTCCATTTTTATAAAATCACTTTCTAGGTATCCCCATAAGTTATCTATAGGTTTAAAATCAAGATTTATGAGCGGTCATTGCAAAGCTTCAATATTTTTCTTATAGAACTAAAGTTTTTTCGCTCAACCTGTATGGATAGGCGCATTATTTCGGTGTTATATCCTGTTTTGTCTTGTCAAAAATGTTCAACAAATGAAAGATAGTCAGAAAGAGTTTGTGTATGTGCCTTTGAATTAAATTTTCCTGAGAGATATACAAGTGACACCACGTTGTTTAATGAAAAGCAGCCCCATAATCAACAATTCTGCCACCTACTGATGGCTTAAGAGTAACCGTCAGTCTTATTTTCACCTATACTCCCCATACTGTATTCTTACAAACAGTATTTCTCATTTGCTATTCAACTAATTTGTTCAAAAATTTTTTTTGGTGATTGATATAACTTATTTCTTCAACTTGGCAAAATTTCATAAAAGAAAAGTACGGCCTTCTTTTTTAAATTAAAATTTTAAATTTCTGACATTAGTTCCGGCAAAAATACCTAGGTGGACCTAGGAGTACCGTCGCTTACTCGTAAAGAACAAGCAAGCGATTATTTTTTTAGTTTTTACCTATTTTCCTGTCAATTGTTATTATTATCTCTCTTATAAATGTATTATAGGATACCTCTTACAAGATATTATATGAAATATCTCTCAATAAGACATTTTGTTTCCGCAAAATATGATTTTATTAGTAAAATTCCACTACAGATTGAAGGATTCTTTCAAATTCTGGTAACCTTCTTACTTCCGTTTGGGAAAAAAAAAAAAGTTACGCTGAATAAGCAGTCTCTGTGAGGGGAGCCAGCGTGTTGACCTTTGACTTTGGTGTTGTGGTGGGGAAAAGAGGGTCATTCACAGATAAAGGAAGAAACTGTAGGGTCACTATTTGTATTTGTAAGCTGCTTTCTGTAAGAGGCAATTTTTATTGTACAAAGTTTTTCTGAAAAAAAAAAAAACCACCTTTCTCAAAAGACTCATTCGCTAATATAAATCCTATGGAATAAATTAAATAAATATATATATCAGTTGCATTTCAATATTTTTATTTTATTTATTTATTTATTATTTTTTAGTTTAATTATACATATATAATTAGCGAATGGGTCTTTTCGTTTGACTGAAGTAGCATCTAAATGATCATTTTTTTTTTCTAAACAGGGAAACAATTTAGCGATTTTTACTTGTGAAACCTTTCTTTGATAAGCTGGAATAGCATTTACAGAAAGATTACCAAGTTAAAGATTACCAATACACTGTCCGGCGTACACAGTAGATAAAAACCGTTTTTAATTAAAAATTGTAAGATTTTTTTTTTCTGAACTAGTAAAATTTTCATCTTTATTTATTTATATATGTATTTATTTATTTATCTATTTTTTTTTTTTTTCAATTCCATCTAAATTTTTATGCGCTGAAGGACACGAATTAACATCACAATTGTAATTTTTTTTCCTTTTCAAGTCCACAAGTCCGAAATAGTAAATTTTCTGTTTTGTTTTCTTCTTTAGGTTTCGATAGTTGGATTTTTCGGGTTTGTGGGATGCAAAATTAAAAAATTAGGAAAAACGGAAAATATTTTTTGTTTTCCCTTTATTCTTCCAAGGTTCTAAGAAAGCAAAGCTAGTATATTAGCTTAGCCTAGAGTCAGAGTCGAAGTAGTTGAAATTTTCGGAGTCGGCCATTTCTCCCATCGTCTCCGCATCCCTGATTATAGTTGATCATAAATGATTTGTAATCAGGCGGGTTTTTTTTTTTTTTTTTTTTTTTTTTTTTTAATTTTTTAGAAAATTGGATAACATCTTGAGTTATAAGCAATTGTTATCTCAGAGCGGTAGTTTTATTTCCTTGCCTACTTTGTCGCACACCGGAAATGGTATGAGGAGTTTCCGGTTTTCCGATTTGAGATTTTTAAAACGATTTTCTAGGAAAGATGTGAGAAAACGTGCGCTCAAGGCATTTTTTGATTAGATTTTATAAAATTCTCAAAAAAAAAAAAAAAAAAAAAAAAAAAAAAAAAAAATCCCATCTAACGACGCGAAAATTTCTGCCCCATCTTCTGACATATTATCAAATATAAAATCACTGTACTTGATTATAATCAGGGCTGCAGAGTCGGAGTCCAACCCATTTTTGAAAAAAGAGTCGGAGGGCACTATTTAACATCAAAATTGTAAAATTTTCCCGCTTTCCTAGTCAATGGATCCAGAAAAGTAAAATTTCAGTATTGTTTTCTTCTTTAGATTTCGATAGTTGGATTTTTTGGGTTTGTGAGATGCGAAATGCGAAATTAAAAAATTAGTAAAACGGAAAATATTTTTTTTTTTCCTTTCAAAACTCCAACAGAACTTAATTAATGCCGAAATATTGAAATTTCCGCTTTTTTTTTTTGGCTTCATTTCAATTTCAACCAACAGCAACACTAGCCAACAGCAACAATAGTATATTAGCCAGCCCGGACTCGGAATCGAGGTAATTAAAATTTCTCGAGTCGGAGTCGGCCATTTTTCCCACCGTCTCCGCAGACCTGTTTATAATTGATTATAAGTGATTTGTAATCGTTTTTAATTTTCTGATAATTGAATTACACCTTGTGTTATAAGCGATTGTTTTCTCAGAGCGGCAGTTATATTGCCTTACTTACGTTGTCGCAAACCGGAAATTACTTATAGAATTTCCGGTTTTTCGGTTTGTGATTTTTAAAACACCAACTTTGGCTAACTTTTTGTGCAAAATATTTTGTTTTTACTAAAAAATGAAATATTTTTTTTTTTGCCAATTTGAATTTGAGAAACATTTATATTCTTTATGCGTTTTCTCCCTTTCTTTTTTTTTTTTTTTTTATGCGCCACCAGTGGCCGAGAGGTTCTGACCTCTCAACTGGTAGACGGCAGGTGCTGGGTTCGAACCCGATCGCGGCTGTCGGTCTAACCGTTCGGAGTTTTCGTGGTTTTCTTCAAACTTGCGTAAATACGGGTTAGCTTCCCTTAGAAAGACCCCCCACGAAGGGCACCCCCCCCATGGACTATATCCTTAGTGTAGATAATCGGTCGACAAAAATAAAACCAAACCTTTATTTATTTAACCTTAATTTTTATTTAATTTAACCTTAATTAAACCTATATTTTTTATTATTATTCTTTACCCCCCCCCCCCACTCTCTCTCTTCTGTGCGCACGCTATACAGCGGTGTTTCCATATTACTATGGTTTCTGGTACTTTTCGAGTTCATTTCTTTTTTTAGCTCAGTAAAAATTTTATTCTCTTTTGAATAAAATGTATTCGGAAAACCCCAAGCAATTTTTGAATTTTTAATTAAATTTTTTTAAAAATACTTCGAGTTCCAGGGCGACTTTTTGACATTCATAAAAAATAAACGGTTAAATCTAAGTATTACTCACATTTAGAGGGTTCCGTATAATAAATATAATAAGATGGCAATAACGTGTATAATTTTCGACCCCCTTCCTTTCGTTAACCCTCTTTGGGACCAAGGATTTTTAAAAATCCTTTGTTAGCACACGCTTACGTCATAAGTCCCCTCCCTCTCTCTAACTTTCATGCTTCTAGTTTCATTAATTTGAGCTTTTTTTTTTTTCTTCTTCTTCTTTTGTTTTGCCGAAATCGAAAATATAAATGTCAATTTAAAAAATAAATAAATAATACATACATAAAAATATGTATAGTTATTAATTAATTATACGTGTAATTAGATGTGTCGCCCAAGTTGGCTCTCTGTGCCTCTAACCAAAACTTTTTATTTTCATATAAAACAGACTGTAATTAAGTCGTTACACAAAATGTTTTTCTAATTATACGAATTTCATCTAATTAAAAAAAATATATATACATACTTCGGGGGGAGGGCGATGGGGAGATCGCCCCCCCCCCCCCCTTGGGACTATAAAGGTTTTCAAACCAACATGAGAGATCTTCATGGAATAGGACTTAGGCTAAAACTCAAGATCGGCGCGGCGCGGCCCGGCGCCTATTCATGAATTAGCCAAAGCGGATCTAAGGTGGGAAAGGGGGGGAGATGGCGAAGGGGCGATCGCCCACCCTAGGGTCTAGCTGGATCAAGTCTTCTGACTTTTAGAGCCGGGCCGTGTCCTGATCTTTATTTTTCTGCCGATTTGGGTCCAGCCAGTCTTGTTTTTCTTCCATGCCGAGTCCAGCTTGGAGTCATTTTTCCTAAATGTCAGTATTAGAGATGAGGCAGTGCTAGGTCTCGGACTCTTTTTTTCTGAAACCCATAAATTTTATTTATCAATTAATAGAAAATATTAAAAGAACTTCCCCCTCCCCCCTTAGACATTACTTATTCCTTTTCAAATCACTATATTGAACATTTTGATTAGAATTAAAAAAAAAAAACAGAAATTGATTGTTTTTTTTTTTTTTTTTTTTTTTTTTTTTAAGCATTAGAATGTTATTTTAAAAGTAAATTATTAGTCATTTCTACAAATCGACTTTAGCCTCTTCCGCCAACGAAAAGGCGGGAATAATGAATTTCTCTTTAGTTTGTAGCAGAAGTTATTTTGCAATAGGGTTGTTTATTATTATTAATTTAGACGTTTAATGCGAAGAGGATATTTTCTTCCAATTTTAGGTTGCGTTTGGCGCATAATTTAGATTTCTATTGTACACAGCGTACACAGGTCGTAATCGCTTTTCATATGGAAATAATTTTAGTGATTGTTGCTTTTTTTTGTGAATTCTGCTGATGCTGAAGTTGTACTCCGCAATTTACGAAGTCACTTTTGGTCGTAAGCATGCGCGTAGCAAGGGGGGGGGGTGACCGGGCACCCCCCCTGCTCGCCCAGACCCAAGCTTAATTATTTTTAAAAAAATCGAAATTTATAAAAGAAAAATGAAAGCCAAGTTAGTTTAATTAGTTAATCAAGTCTATGTTTTGAAATGTGATAAAAGAAAAGACCCACATTCTTTTTTTTTTTTTAAGAAAGTTATTATGTTCATCTTTTTTAAAATTAGAATATTTACTAGAATCTGTATCAGTCACAGTATGTCAAAAAGTTGGTTTTATAATCCAAATTTGATGTATTTTTTTTATGGAAGTTTTTTTTAACGCCGTTCTTTCTGATGCATGCTTTTGCAATTCTATAAGAAATAGAGATGAGACGGGCTCAGCCCGAGCCCGGGCCCGACAAAGGCTCTATTTAAAAGATCTATTTTTATTCTAGTTTTCGGGCTCGGATGGACCCGGGCTCATTTTTTCTGAAGCCGGAAAATTTTATTTATTCATATGTAGAAAAGATTGAAAGAACTTTTTCCACTGAAAATTGCGTAGTTATTCCTTTTTAAGTCATTTTAATTCTTTTTTATCAAAATGACGGGGGAAATGAATGCTTGTTTACTAATTTCAATATTTCATTTTTGTTTCAAATGAAAATTTGTGATAATTACAGATTTATGTCTACGGAATTTCCGGCTATGATCTATTTATGTGGCGCCAATCAAAACAAACACGACAATGAATTTGCTTTTAGTTTGGCAGAAGATATTTTTTAATGGGATAGTTTATTTATATGTTATTTAAGTACATAACGCTAAGATAATATTTTTTTCTGTTTTTAGTGTTTGCAAATTATTTAATATTCGATTGTGCACGAGTCATAGTCATTTTTGTTATGGAAATAACTTTAGTGATTATTATATGTATTTGTCATCATGAATTCTGCTGAGGCTGAGGACACTGTTCCTTTTCGAAGTCACTTTCCTGCGTAAGTAAATATGATTAGTACCATATTATCGGTCAGTGTTTCATCTTTTCCTGTAAAAGCATCGGACCTTTAAAATAACAATGACATTCTTTAAAATTTACGTTGATTTTCAGGTACCAGTCAGTCACGGAAGATTGTTATGAGAAAAGAATCGATTATACTGAAATATACTTTTTTTTTACAGAAAATTGAAGAACGTTGTTCGATTCGCCTGCTTACAAATAGTAATTTCTACAAATTTCATGCATTTATGCATTAGACACAAACGTGTCTATCAAATTTTCTTATTAAAGGGGGGGGGGGATACGAGAATTCCTTTTAGTATGAAGTATGCTTTTATTTTATATGGATTTTGGTAGAACTGAATTTAAATTTTCATTTAAAAATCTATGTAAGAAGTTTTTAAAAATGAGATATCACTTTTGAAACAATTTTTAAATACTATAAAATTTTATTTTATATATTTTTGTATCGGGCTCGGGCGGGCTTGAGCTCTATTGACAAAAAATCTTTCGGGCTCGGGCGGGCCCGGGTCCCGAAAAATAAGCCCGAACTCATCTCTAATAAGAAATTAGCGTAAATTCTCGAGAAGGATAGAAACTATTTATATCTTTGCTTTTGTAATATAAAATCTAGATAGGAGCAAAAAAAAAAAAAAAAAAAAAAAAAAAAATTGAAAGGATATACAGATGTGAAATGATAATTCCACCATGGGATTAGCCTGGAGAACGGAGGGGGAGAGGGATTGTGCAAATTTGCTTCGTTTGAAAATAAGAAATAATGCTAGGCAAAATTCAAATTAATATGGAGGTTAGTTGGTTGGTTAAATTTCGTTTTTTGCGGCCATAATTTGACATTCGTATAAAGAACATGTTGTAGAGATGAGACAAGCTTTTTTTTTTTTTTTTTTTTTTTTTTTTAACCGGAAAATTTTATTTATTCATGTATAGAACAGATTGAAAGACCGCTTTTCCATTTTAAATTGGGTACTACTTATTCCTTTTACAAGTTATTTTAATGCTACTTTGATCAAAATGACGGGAGAACTAAAGTCGTGTTTATTTATTTTAGTATTTCATTGCTGTTTGAAATGAAAATTTGTGATAATTACTGATTTATGTTTACGGATAGCTTTGTTTTATATCTATCATGTTTTATGTATGTTTATTATCTTTTTCTTATCCATTAGATTTAGTTTTGAGCAACTTCTCATCCTTCTTTACGCAGTGAAAAATTGCGTTTGGGTTTTTTTTTTTTTTTTTTTTTTTTTTTTTTTTTTTTTTTTTTAGTATCATACAATTATATCTTTCACAAATAAAAGCCTGTCTAAAACGGAAATTCGACAAGTTTTATGGGGGTTCCGCTTTATTAGATTTTACTACATAATGTATTGTTTGTATCCAACATGTTCGGGTTAAAAAATTTCGGCACGCCTATGGCTGGTTACGCCTATGGTAAGTAAATTTAATTTCCATATTATTCCGATAGAAAACAATAGAGCAGTGTTTCCTCTATTCCTATACAAGCATCGGAATTTGAAATTTTTAATTTAATGTTATTGTCTGGGTCACGCCAATCACAAAAGATTGTTATGAGGAATGAAATGGTTATAGTTAAAAATTTACACTTTTTATAGAAAATTGATAAATGTTGTTCGATTCGACAAATAATCGACAGTAATTTCTACAAGTTCCATGAATTTATTCATGTAACACACTTCATTAACATGTCCATAATATTTTCTTATTAAAGGAGACAAAATATGAGAATTTTTTTTATGTATAAAGTACATTTTTATTTTATGCCAAACTTTTCTTTTGATAATATTAAATTTAAATTTTCGTTTAAGAGTAACATTTCTATGTAAAATGTAGCTTAAAAATCATATTTTTTTTGGAACATTAAAAATAAATGTTAAGAAAAAAAAGAATATTGCCCGGTGAAACTGATGGCACTGAGCTCACAGGCTACGCATACTAATTGTACATTACAACCTTGTATTTTCGTTAATTCCTTTCGAAAAAAAAATTAAGAAGGGGAAACAGCTCTCTCCTTTCTCCTTTTTTATACTTAATCATTGAGCCTCCGAAACTATCAAGGACATGCTTTATCATATAAAAAATCTATATCCAAAATTCAGAGCAAATCGGATAATTCTTAATAAAAACCCATTTAGCATTTGTATAATTTAAGAGGAGTTATTCCCCTCTTTTATACTTAACCATTAAACTTCCAAAACTATTCAGAGATTTGAACGAAATCTGAAAATTCTGCTTGAAAAACCCATTTATATAAATTAAGGGGGGGGGGGCATTAGAACCCCTGTTCCCCCTATTTATACTTATTCAATGAACACCTAATAACAGTCACGGAATCGCCTCATCAGAATGATCCTAATCTAAATTTTGAACGAAAACTTAATTCTGCATAAAAATCCCATTTATATCAACTAAGGGGAGGGGCATGAGCCCCCCGTTCTCCCTCTTATACATATCGAATGAACTCCGAAAACTAATTAGGGAAGCGCCTTATCAGGATATACCTATTAGAGGTCTGCACGGGCCGAAATTTCCAGGCCCGGGCCCGGCCCGGCCCGAACGAAAGAAATGTTGGCCCGACCCGGCCCGGCCCGAAAGTTAAAATTTCGGCCTGAGCCCGGCCCGGCCCGAACGAAAAAAAAATGGCCCGACCCGGCACGGTCCGAAAGATAAAATTTCGGCCCGAGCTCGGCCCGGTCCAGAAAAAAGCTTAAAATTCGGCCCGAACCCGGCCCGGCTTGAGTGAATTTCTACAGAACATTGAACTTTAATCTTATGGAAGAGTTCTGACCAAAAAAAATTATATTAGTCTTTTTTTCCATGTTTATAATCTTCATTTATGCAGAAGTGCCGTAGGCTGCGATATTTATGCTTTTAAATGAATCTTTGTTTGTTGTATGTAAATGTTTCAGTTATCACTAGTATTATTAATCCATATTCCCTGTAATGGTGACAAAAAATCGAAAAAGCGGTATATGGTAAAATTCCCAAAGACGAAATCGCTTTGGAACGAAAGAAAATGCATTCCCTTCTTAACCCCTTAACGCGCAGTGTTGTCGGGTCGGCAACACCTAAAGTTCCCCGCATTTAGAGGCACAAAAACTCCGTGAATTTTTCAAAAACTACTCTAATGGCTACTTTAAATCTTTCTTATGAGTTCTAGATGGTAGCACCACAGAGATCAAACTCTATTGTTTTTAAATAATAGGTAAACTGTTTTACTGTAATACGCGCTTCACAGCAATGCTCTTCTCACTGCGCTTATCATTGCTTTACTTGTGGGAGGTTACCACTTCGGCAGCAGCTGTATAATTAAAATGGTTAGTGCAATCTTTACAAAACAATACCTGTGTACTCCTCTAGGCCTAAATAGATTGCCTAATTTTTTTCTTCTTTAAATTCCAACTTTGAAGAGTAGTGCGCCGGAAAGGGTTAACAGATGTAAATGTTTAATATATTTTTTTCTCCCGTATTGTTGTATTCATTTTGCATGGATGAACATTTTAAAAGAAACTTTCAGTTTTCAGTTTAAAAAAAAAAAAAAATCCGTCATAATCATGTTTTTTTTTTTGTGTGTGTGTGTGTGTGTGTGTGTGTGTGTGTTTCTGTGTGTGTGTGTTTAATTCTGTTTTAAAACGCCTAGTAATCTACGATTCTTTAAAAGGAATAAATTCTAATGTTTAATTGTAGAATAATGACGGCTTAAAAGTATATGCTTTTTTTGCAGAAATTTTTGGACAAAGCCAAATATTACTGATTTATAAAAAGTTGAGAAAAGGATTTTCATATGGGAAGATTCAATAGGAACTGATTATTTTGGTCCATGAAAACTAGAAAGAATGGAATCAGTCTCGGCTTAGTACGGAAAAAAAAGTTAGGCCCGGCCCGATACTCCAGCAAAAAAATTAAGGTCCGAGCCCAGCCTGGCCCGAAAAGATTAGTGACTAGGCCGTCCGGAAAGGAGTAGTGACTAGGCCCGGCCCGAATGCCATTATTGGAAATCGGCCCGAGCCCGGCCCGTGCAGACCTCTAATACCTATATACAAAATTTCAAGTGGATCCGATATTTTTATCATGAGTTATCGCGTTACGCACGAACGAACATACATACAGAACGGACGGGCACATAAGCTCTCAGGCTATGATAGCCTGTGAGCTAAAAATATTATGCATTTTTTTCTTCTACTGTATACTTTCGTTATTGGCCTCGGGCTCTGATGAAGCAAAATGTTTCGGGTTCGGGCAGGCTCGGATTTAAAATCGTCGATCTCGGGTGGGACCTAATTCTGAAAAAAAGAGCCCGAACTCATATCTTGTCTGTACTGATCAAAATTTCCAGGTCGGGGCTCGGCTCTGAATAAAGCTAAACGTTTGTTTCGTGTCCGACCCAGACTGTGTGATAAGCATTATTTGCCCGACCGCGATTCGTGCAATCAGTGTTGAATTCAGACACTTTTCTCCGGGAGAGACTTTTGTGACTCCGGGGGGAATACAATAGAGTCCCGGGGGAAATTACACTTTTTTACCATTGAAAACACAAAATCTCAAAGTTTCCGGGGGGAGGGGGTATTTGATAGCTCCCGGGGGGGGGGGACTGCGTGTAATTCTTCACTCCGAGCCCAATTTGGCCTGGCATCTTACTTATTTGTTATTCATAAAAAATATATTTGTTTAGCGAAATCATAAGAATTACATTTTAAAAAATTTATTTTCCTTTCGTATTGTAGAGCTTTACTATTATGATTTATGTTATTAGTAGAAGTTAACCCGACCCGCAGCAAAAAAGAAGTCAACCTCAACCGGACCCAAACACAATCCACAGCAAAAAAGTATAAATTAACACAGCAGCGAAAAAAAAAAAAAAAAAAAAAAAAAAAACAGAAGTCAATCCGACCAGCAGCAAATTGTAGTATTCAATCGGTCTCAAACCCAACAAGTAGCAAAAAAGTAGAAGTTAACCTGACCCACTGCAAAAAGTAGACGTCAAATAGACATAAATGCGAACCACAAAAAAAGTATTAGTTACAGCGCGGTGCGAAAGGGTGGGAGCGAAGGGGGCGGAAATTTAAAGGGCATCAAATTTATATTACCAACGTCATTTTTGGCCTGTCACAAGAAAAGTCGTTTTTTTTTTTGGGGGGGGGGTAAACCGAAACTTTGTCCAGGCGCTGGTTGTTCGCACACCCCTGATTAGTTAAAACGACCAGCAGCAAAAAATAGAAATCAACTTGACCCAAACCCGACCCGCTTGAAAAATAGAAGTCAACCGCACCCAAACCCGACCAGCAGTGAAAATATTAGCCCCGACCCACGCAAAAGATTCGAGTCTTCCAATTTTTAAAATCCCCCCCCACCTTGAGGACTCTCCAGATCCGCCCTTGTATCCCTATCTAGTTCTTATACCCAAATTTCATAAGAATCCAATTAAATTTGGAACAATTACAATTGGTTGCAGTAGATATAATAATACAGCTAATAAATTTCTATTAAAAATTCTTAATCATATATATACAATATATATACATATATATTTATATACAGGGAGTGGTTTTGGGTTCCTAGGGTCATATAGTGAAACGTTATGAAAATGTTTTTCAAAAGTCGTAGCATGGTAACGACTGCAATAGGTAGTATTTCTTACGAAATCTACCTAAAAAAATCCTAATATTGAAGTTCTATAATAATAAAAAATGTCCCCACTGAAAATAATTAGTTCTAATACCGGCCCGAATAGCCTAACAACTAACAACCTTTTTTCTCTCTTTTTCTACCCTTACCCTTTCGCCCAACAAAAGAGCCAAGATCCCTGCAAGATTAAATTACATCCATCCTTCTCTCTCCTTCATACATCAGAATTCTCCACTTATTCACCGGAGTTTCGATTTCAACAGGAAGTGACGTGTTTAGACTGCCGAACTGGGTTTGCCAGCAGTAATTCTCTATTGCCCTTTCCGAGTGACATTCAGCGCCATCTATTGTAAAAAGGGGATTTTTCAAGTCTGTGACGCTTCCCTTTAATGAAACGCTTTTTCTTTACTTCAATCCTCCCAATAGTGTTTCCAGTCATCAGGACCATTTAAGTTTCATTTCTTTGCATCGGAAAAATTTAATTAAATTGATTTAAAATAAGAAAAAGAGGTTTTATTAAAACTGCAGTTAAATGGCAGATTCATTGCAACATGGGGCTGCTTTTCGCTCAACGATGTGGTCTCCCTTATATATACTTTCAACATAATTTAATTCAAAAGCACATATAAAAACTCTTTTTGACCATCTTTCATTTGCTGCAATATTTCTCACAGGAAAAAACGGATACAAGAATGAGATAGTGCACCTATCCACATAAGTCATGAGATAAAACTTTAGTTCTATAAGAAAATTATTGAAGGTGTGCATTGGCCAGTCAAAAATCCTGATTTTGATCCTATCGATAACTTATGGGGAAATCTAGAAGACGAGTTTATTTAATTGAAAGGCATTTTCTTCTTCATCAGGATTCAGAATTACAACGGAAGATGAATTTTACAATGACAAACCCAAACTACGCTAAAAATTAATGATATTGAGGAATAATGGGACATTTGCAATCTTTAAACTCATAGGTAGGTGCATAATACAATAAATATTTGTTTCCTTGGTTACTATATTGAATTTACTTTACTGCCCTTAAAATTTTTACACAGGCAAAAATATTGTTTATTTGTACAATTACTTTATTTTTATAATAAATTACTCACGGTCGAATTTCATTAAATTTTTTATTAGCTTTTCAATTTGATGATGCATACTATAAGGAGAAAAGTTTCATTTGTTTTGAAATTTATAAAAACAAATATTTTTTACTGTCCTTATAGTTTTTATACGCGTTGTACAAAATAATAACACATCAAGTATTATAATTTGAGGATGGTTTCCACAACTAATAAAAGTATGATAAAAACATCTCAAAATTAGATTTCTGAAAATGACGTTGATGTATTCCCATTTAACACGCAAACAGCACTAATACCACAAAAATATGCATTTAATTTTCATAAATTTTTCTAATATGGGCTTAAGTACATTTAAAATCCTAGTGATAGGATTAAATTCGAAGTTCTTGACTAATCCATTTCAAAGTTTACTATATTTCAGAATCCATTTCTACATTGTTAATCGTTTTATTTTCGTGACTCCGTAAAACTTTGAATATTCAAAGCGACATAAAATTAAGATTATCTTAATAAAAAAGACTTTGTTTTGAATACTGAAACTTTTATCGAATTGCAAAAGGAAAACATAAGAAATAATGTCATAATGCCTAAATGAGATGTGACTTTGAATAAATTTATGACAATTAGGGTAAATTAATATTTTTTAGTAACAAAGAAAAGTATAAGAAAATAGGAATGATTATAATACTTTTATGTCGCAACTAGATTTTTTTGGCATTTGAAACTAAACTATTTATATTAATGCATACTAGCTATGTCGTTGTAATAGCTAAGATTTTTTAATACACAGTATTTAAACATAAATGTGCTCTTCAGAGTGCCTAATTGCAGTAATTTCTTTCTGCATGTCAGATCATCCTAATAAATAACATACTTGTATACAGTTTTTTTAAATACATAATACTGCATTATAATTAAATGTTACATCTTTTAATATTTATTTTGGAAAAATATAAATTTCGCAAAAATTGAAGAGTTTAAATTTAAATTTGACCTGTGATGTACAAGAAGCAACAAAACAATGTCGGTTACAACATATTCTTAGAAAGGAATGTTTATTAAGGAATATTCTACAGCATGGTTTCATGAATATGCTATCCTATGCATATGGGAAAATAACTTGAAATTTATGCTTTCTGGACACCAAAAAAAATCTTAGAAAAAAGTTGTATCAATGTGCCCCAGTTCCCCCTATGCATAATAACAAAATTTAATTTGGATAAATTATGTATTAATTATAGTTGTAGTCACGAAATTACTAAATTAAACCAAATTGTTTCTTGTATGTCCATTGTGAATTATTAATATCGTTTATTTTATAAAATTTCTAGTTTTTTCATTGATGATTTTTTTATTAATGTTATTTTCGTATGATTCTATGAAAAATAAAAATAACACTTTTACATTTTTCTATTTCTTTGATCATTAATGATATTTATTTATCATTTATTTAAACGTTGAAAGCTATTAATACTGAATTAAATAAATTCTATTAAATCAGGATCTTTATTATTTTGTTAAATTGCAATAGGTAATTAAATACTCTGCTAAAGAAAACAGCAGTATGTCAAAATTCTTAACTATATTTTTTCAACGTTTAATATTTACAGATTTTAGACATTTTTAGGAATCCAACTCCAAAAGAGGAAAACGTAACCATTATAATATCACTCGGTCTGTTTTTCTGTCTATCACAACCAGTTTACTCGTAAACTACGGAACGTTGAAAGTTCAAATTGTAGAAAGTAATAAAGATTATTGGCCAAAATATTTAATCATTATTAAAGATTCACAAACATATCCAGGGAAAATGTAGAAGAGATATTTAAATTGATTTTTAAAAAATCTCTTCTTTGCATACCTTATATCCTGTTAACGATTTTATAACGTTGAATTTCAAAATACATTTCTATTAATTTAATCTCTAAAATATTGTGAAATCTGTTTTTTTTCAAACACGTGCTAACAACCTTAAAAACATTTTATCTTCTGTATATTCTTATTTATTATGTCTTTAAAACACATTTTATTTCTTTTGTATGTAAAAAAGTATTTGTCTATTCTAAGAAACAGTAACTACCGCCGTCACCGCCGCTGAAATTGAATTATTTTGTGACAGGGGGTCTTTCTTCGTTCATATTAAGAAAGCTATTGCATTCTAAAATATGAAAATAAGCAACTTTATAGAGAAATGTTTGATAAATACGCTGATGTAGACAGTTTTAAATCGAAAAATTATTTTAAGAAATATTTAATGTCAAAGTTGATCAAAATCATTCCATCATAAAACTTTACAGTAGCAAAAACTATAAAAGGGAATTTAATAATTTTTAGATCATTTGATAGATTAGTAGCTCTCGGTGTGTACTCTGCAAATAGATTTTTAGTTTCATTAATTCCTTGCGTTTATTTCCATTTTAAATTCAAATTTTCAGCATTTCGAGAGGTTCTTTTGCATATTTCAGAAAATACTAGCAGGAGTAACCTAGCTTAGCTCGGTCAGAATAAACTTTGTGTTTAACTCGATAGTATATTCACTTTATCAATCTCTCTGTATTATTACTACTATAAAATGTGTTATTTATAACAATATTTTTTACAAAAACAGTCAGTAAGAGAACTATATATGTATGCGCATGTTCAAAAATTTTACATTTTTTTTTAAATTTACACGAAAGGACATCGATCCAAATCACTTTTTTAGTTCGACTCTGATTGGCTTAATCATGCATCTCGATTCTCGAATCCTATTAAGAATGTATAAAAAATTTCTTTACATTATGAAAGACAATATTTTCTGCCAGATATAGTCAAATTTGGCGACATTCTTTCATTTGGCGTCAAATACGCATTTCGGCTTTCTTGATTTTAATAGTCAAATTTTCGTCCAAATGTCGGCAATATTTTGTCAAATGTCGCCATATTTTGTCTGTTGCCATATTTTCATGATGCTGACACGTATTACGCAAAATGACCCACTACTGAAATTTGAATTAAACACGTGACTTAGCTCAATGGTCTTCAGGTAATCAAAAACAGTGAAATATAAAATGAGATGAAAATCATTTATTCCATTAGTTAGGTAAAATTAACTCAAAGGAAATGACCCATTAATATTTATTTTTTTTAACACGCGACTCAGCCCAAATAGTCTTATCGTGACAAAAAAGTTTTTTTTTACAAAATTTAGATAAAATTGATTGAGTCATTGTTACATATAATTAGAATGACCCTGACCCAAAATGACCCATTAATCGAATTTTCTCGAGCATATGTCCTAGCCCAATGGTTTTTTCTTGCCCAAAAACGATATAATACAATGTATAGTCTATTTGCTAATTGAAATTAACATGACCCACAAATGACCCTTATAATCGAAATCTCTCGAACATGTGACCTAGTCCATTAGTTTTTGCGTGCCAAAAAACGTTTGGATACAAAATTTAGATGAAATTGGTTGAGCCATTTTTTGGATATAATTAGTTTGTTAGACCTATTAGTTAATTAGACCCATTGTGACACATAAATCGAATTTTCTCAGTCATCTAACCTAACCCAATGATTTTCTCTTGCCCGAAACGATAGAATATAAAATTTAATCAATATTGTGCGACACATTGTCTATATAAAATTAGCTTGACCCACAATGACACAAGAATAGCCCATTAATCGAATTTTTTCTAACACGTGACTTTACCCAATAATCTTCTTGTAATCCTAAACGGTAGTATACGAAACTTGGTCATAGTCGTTAGAACCATTTTTTAGATAAAATTGGTTTGACCCAAAATGACCCAAAAGTGAACCACTAATCAAAATTTCTCGAACACGAGACCTAACTCAATAATTTTCTCCTGCGAAAAAAAAATTGTATACAAAATTTCTTTTAATTCGATCCACTCGTTCTTTAGCTATAGCTTGACCATGTCCTATTATTACCCATCATGACCCACATATGACTCTTATTATCAAAATCTCTCGAACATGGGACTTAGCCCATTAGTTTTCTGGTGGCTAAAACTGTTACATACAAAATTTCGTTAATATCGATCCGTTTTTTAAATATAAATAGCTTGATTCAGTCTTTAAGTCCTAAAATGACCCACTAATTGAAATTTCTCGAATATATGACCTAGCCCAATAGTTTTCTCGTGTCAAAAAAAATGTTGCATACAAAATTTCGTCAAAATCCATCTACCCGTCCTTTAGATACAGCTTGATCATGACATATTATGACCCATCATGACCTACGAATGATCCTTATAATCGAAATTTTTGAACATGTGATTTAGCCTATTAGTTTTCTCGTGTCAAAAAACTGTTACATACAAAATTTCGTTAAATTTGATCCTGCCGTAATTTAAATATGAATAGCTTTACGTAGACCGTTATGATCCTTTATGACCCAAAAGAATTTTCTCGAACATGTGATCTAACCCAATGATTTTATCGTACCCAAAATCGACAGAATGCAAAATTTGGTCAACATTACGCGAGGCATTCTCTAGACAAAATTAGCGTGATTAACAAAGACCCAAAAATGATCCACTAATCGGAATTTGTGACTTAACTCAACGATCTTCTTCTAATCCAAAACGGTAGCATACAAAATTTGATCAAAATCGTTAGAGCCTTTTTTAGATAAGACTGGTTTGACCTACAATAACCCCAAAAAGACCAATTTAATTGGAATTTCTCGAATATGTGACACAGCCCAATAATTTTCTCGAAAAATGGTTCACCAAAAAATGGTTGTATACAAATTTTCGTTAAAATCGATCCAGTCTTTCTTTGATATAAATAGCTTGACTCTAAGCCATTATAACCCAAAGTGACAAACTAATCGAATTTTCTCGAACGTTTGACCTAGCCTAATTGTCTTCTCATGCCCGAAAATGCTAAAATACAAAATTTTGTCAAAATCATTAGAACCATTTTTGAGGTAAAATTTACCCACACACACACACAATTTTTGCACGCATTATAGTGCAAATCATCATTAAAGGGATAACTTAAAAGTTGTTGCCAATTTGTAAAAACAGGGCAAACAAAACTATTTATTTCAAATAAAAAAAAATTACTGACACGTGACTGTTATAACCAACAACAAAAGAAAATTAAATGATTTTGTACTAAGAGAACAAAAAAATATTAATATTATGGCAATAAACAGTATTTACAAGTAAATTATAAAGGAAGAAGAAAATGTTAAAATAATATGTGCATTAATATGCTTTAAAAGCAGTAATTGGAGGATTTTATGTCATATGTCAGTAATAATATTGCCAAACAAATTACATTTTTAAACATGTTTACACGGTAAATTTATTTTACATTATAGGGCACTCTTTTAAACCATTGTTGTCAATTATAGGCCACTTAAAAAAAATCCCGTTTTAGCAACAAAAGTATTTTCACATGAATTTTAAAAGAGAAATAAAATTTTAAAATAATAAAAGCCATATGCTTTAAAAGCGGTAAATGGAAGATATATCGTCATATTTAAAATGATCAAACAAAATATTGCAAAACGAATTAAATTTAAAAGTATATTTACATGAAACATTTAATTCCTATTTTGAGGTGGTCTTTTTAGCACTTTCGATCAAAGTTGAAAAGTGCTTATACATTCAGTCTGTCTGTTCGTCTGTTCATACTCTAACACCAATATATAAACTCGGATTTTCACTCAACTGTTAAACCTTATTTAAGGTCACCAAAGCATGATTTGTACTGACTATTAAGTATGTACTATTTATTGTTCATTTACTGGGACACTCAAAAGAATTCTATTATATTATGGTACGTAAATCGTTTAATTACAATTTTAATAATTTTAGGATATTTCAAATTTATTGAAACTGATATAAATCACTGAATTTTACTACAATGACGTTAAACAGAACATTCATAGATTTTTTCAAAATTAATTTACAGACACACACACACACAAAAAAGAAAAAAAAAACGGTTACAGTGTTGAATTTGCCTAATAATTGCTGGAATGTACATATTAAAATTTAGTATGCGCTTTTAAATTTAATTAGTTTTTGCATATTAATCTTTATAATAAATTATATAGTTCATATATAAGGCTGCATAAAAGTATTCGCATACCATTATTCTTATTAGAGGAATTTGCTCAAGGAAAAATTTCAACTTAAATATATGTACTCTTAAATGAAATAAATTTTGCATTGCATGTTGTTAATATATACAAATATCTTTATCATATACAGGAATGCTAAAAACTCGGATAATTTTCCGATCGTAGATGGCAACAGCTGAAATTCGGTTTTCAAATACGTTATACATTTCAAATATTCACATTAATGGCGAAAAAAGGTGTATTATTTTAATTTTTCAAACGGTGCAGTTTTGTTACATTATTCTGAATGTGTTGGAAGTGCTACATAATGTACGCTTGACGCATGATTTAATTCTTCCTTGTTTTAACATTTTTTGCGAGTTCTAAGACAGCACAAATAATTTTTCCTTTCTTAAGAAAAGTATTTTTACGTGATAATAAAAAAAGAAAACCTTAAGGATAATTACGTCAGATTTAAAACAATACATTTAAAATGTCTTATTTAAAACAGATTTCTTATCCTTGTTCAAAAATACCAAGACATAAAAACTCTTTTTACTTAATTCCTTCTATAATATTTTATTTGTAAATATTCAACAAATCTTATTTAATCGAAGACGGAAACAGCCATTAAATCTTTTGAACAAATACTGATTCAACCTTCAAATTCTCCAATCAAGCGGAAATGAATAGAAATCCAGTTACAAGAAGGTTGCCACTGGTTTATTATTTAATCCAATCTTCCGTAATCTGTTTAAAGCCTAGCAAATTAGCATGTTCTTAGAGTCTGTTGTACCTGAACGGGGGTTGAAGAGCGTAGCTCGTAGTGGGCAGAGACCCCTAGTATATTAAAATAATAATAACAATCACTTTTTAAGCAATTTTTAAATTATTGAAAAACATTTTACTTTTTTTTCAGACGAGTAGCAGTTTAACAAATTTGTTTCAACTTCACTGAAGACGTGTGTCAAATATTATCTTTATAATATACCTCCACTATATCACTATCTATATCTATTATATCTATAATACACCTCTATAATATATCTTTTCCTGATTTCATTTTGTTTCGGACGACTCTTACAAATTATGCACTAGATAGTGCAAGGTGGTGTGCGCACAGCATGCATACATGCAAGTGATAATATCGCCATCATTTTTAATAATTATTGTAAGGTGGTCTGGTGTAATAACGCCAGGCGGGGTAATAACGCCAAGTGCTAATATTTTGCATAATTATGAAATAATCTGGTAAATGACACCCCTGTGCTCTGCGCAGAACGGTTTTGAGTCATATAAATCGCAAAAAACAGCTTCAAGTTGAATTGTTTCATTTTTAGGTCTTATTGTTTTTACAAGCGACTAAAATTAACGCTTGATCTAAAATTTGCGAGATAAGTTTTGTGATGTGAAGACTATTTTTTTATCCGGAAATACCTTGTTAATTACATAAATTTGTAGTACATTTCATGGACTTTCAAAATGTTATTGAAGATTTTGGATATCTTCTCGAGATAATTTGTAATTTAAAATGTACAGCGCAATAACTATAACGGGGTAATAACGCCATTCCTTGGCATTAATACCCCGGTTGATTCCCTTCAGTGGCCGAGCTACATCCTAAATACTGATTCAAATAAACACAGTTAAAACTGTGCAATGTTTCTAATAGTTCTATTTCCTTTTTAAGCAAAAAGAAGCTCACGGTCTGATATTCTTTTGCCTCATCCCTCCCCCACACCACCCCTTTATTTTTCTTACACTTTCACAAAAAAATTGAACATTTTTAATAGCTTATAATGCAATTTGACAATTTCTATGTTTATAGAGTTTGTATTTTTAGAATTGGGTAATCTACATGCAATTATTCCATCTTATTTCATAGTTTTGTTTGCATGGCGTTATTACCAATAAAGGTGAGTAATAACGCCAAATAGCATTGGTAAAGAAATCACGCCATTACATTTTATGAATACATATCTGTTAAATTATTTTTTATATAGATAGTCAATGAGTTGCTGTATCAAATCATATATTTGTTTGAAAAATACAAACTAAAACTGAGCCCTGAAAATTGGTAGAACCTTAACGTGGCGTTATTACCCCAGGGTACTTTATACTAAACATATCTTTACAATAAAACTCTTTCTCAAAAAAAAAAAGAATTTGACCCTTTTTTTAATACCAATAAACCTTCAACCAAGCAACCTCCGCTTTAATTACATAATTGTTATAAGTGATGACTTAAATGTCCTCACAAAAAATTATTTTTAAAGTAAGGTGGTCTGGGGTAATAACGCCAGGCGGGGTAATAACTCCAGGCGGGGTAATAACGCCAAGTGCTAATATTTTGCATAATTATGAAATAATCTGGTAAATGACACCCATGTGCTCTGCGCAGAAGGGTTTTGAGTCATATAAATCGCAAAAAACAGCTTCAAGTTAATTTGTTTCATTTTTAGCTGTTATTGTTTTTACAAGCAACTAAAATTAACGCTTGATCTAAAATTTACGAGACATGTTTTGTGATGTGAAGACTATTTTTTTTATCCAGAAATACTTTGTTAATTACATAAATTTGTAGTACATTTCACGGACTTTCAAAATGTTGTTGAAGATTTTGAATATCTTCTCGAGATAATTTGTAATTTAAAATGTACAGCGCAATAACTATAACGGGGTAATAACGCCAATCCTTGGCATTAATACCCCGGATGATTCCCCACAGTGGCCGAGCTACATCCTAAATACTGATTCAAATAAACACAGTTAAATCTGTGCAATGTTTCTAATAATTATATTTAAGCGGTCCTTTTTAAGCAAAAAGAAGCTCACGGTCTGATATTCTTTTGCCTTATCCTCCCCCCCACACCACACCTTTATTTTTCTTACACTTTCACAAAAAATTGAACATTTTCAATATCTTAGAATGCAATTTGTCAATTTCTAAGTTTGTTGAGTTTGTATTTTTAGAATTGGGCAATCTACATGCAACTATTCCATCTTATTTCATAGTTTTGTTTGTATGGCGTTATTACCCATATAGGTGGATAATAACGCCAAATAGCATTGGTCAAGAAATCACGCCATTTTGTGAATACATATCTGTTAAATTATTTTTTTTATATAGAGAGTCAATGAGTTGCTGTATCAAATCATATATTTGTTTGAAAAATTCAATCTAAAACTGAGCCGTGAAAATTGGTAGAACTTTAACGTAGCGTTATTACCCCAGGGTACCTTATACTAAACATATGTTTACAATAAAACTTTTCCTCAAAAAAAAAAAAAAAAAAAAAAGAATTTGACCTTTTTTTAATACCAATAAACCTTCAACTAAGCAACCTTCGCTTTAAGTACATAATTGTTATAAGTGATGAATTAAATGTCCTCACAAAAACTATTTTTAAAGTAAAACAATTTTTAAGAAACTATATTACTTTTACGTGTTTATTTAATAAATGATTGTAACAAGAAAAAATGTTTACACACTGAATAGTTGATTGAATAAGGAAAAAAATGTACAACAAAAGAATACCAGCTGATCTAAATTTAATACAAAATAACGAATAACCTGAAGCTGTGAAGTTATGATTGGAAATTGTTTCCTTAGGCACATGGTTCTGAAATAAAATTTCGTGTTTTTCTTTCCAGTATTTCACAGTTTTTATTCAATCTTTAGAAAATAAGATAATAGGATTGTGAAAGTAAAATAAATTTTTAAAATTGTATTTTCTCGAATCTTTTATATAAAGCTTAACCCTTTCAGGGGCAAGGTATTTCTGCTCCGGAAATGTTCAAATAATTGATTCACACCACATTTTAAGAACAGATTTATTTGAAAATAATCAAGAGCTGTTTTTCGCGAATATTATGAAATCGAAATTGTACTAAAATTATACTGGTGCCAGTTTGAAATTGGAACAGTAATATTAAGTGTTTGCAGACTGCAAACACCGCCCCGGAAAGGGTTAAGTTAGATTTTAGATTAAAATAATAGTCACTTCATAATCATTTATACAAAGAAATTTCGGACACAGGTACATTGAGCATGTTTACGTACACAAAATATAACTTTTGTACTATTTGAAAGGTATATGGAACAGTTTCGACAAGTAAAATGAAGCAGTTTTTATGAAATATTAAACATATCATGTATTTTAGGAAATAAGTTGAAACTCGTGTTAAACAATTGAACTGATAAAAACTTCTTAAAAGCACCATAAAATCTATATATACTGGGTGATTCAAAATTATGTGGACAAACTGATATGACAAATCAGGCATAAGGCAAGGATAAAAAATCACATAGGAACATAAGGTCGCAAACCACTTAGTGAGTCACAAATACAGGGTTCCTAGAACAGTTTCCTTGTAACTTTACTGTTTTTTTTCAGCTGTAGGGGACTAATGTTTTATATTTTTCAATTTTATACTGTTTGCTTTACTTTCCACCTTAAAACAGTTGCCACAAAATTTATATAATGATTTTCTAGACAAGATTTTTATGTTGATTTCAACAGTTTCTGTATTAGACAGGGAAGAGGCAGCGGCGATATTAAAACGCCAGGTCATATCTTGGTTGAAAACACCTAAAAATCCGATTTTGACAGTTGACATGTAGGTTTACTATTGCGCCTTCTTGTACCTAGAAGTATGAAAACATAGAGAATTTGGAGAAGGAAAACATAACATTAAACCAATGACTTAACATCTGAATTCCTTTTTTTTAGGTATTTAAAAGAATTAAAAAATGACATCGAAATTAAAAAAATGAAATTAAAAAAGGACATCGACATCTTAGTAAATCCTTCTTAGGTGCTCACTCACATCAAAATCGATTGATGTATCCGAGTGTTATTGCAGGAAAATGATTTTTCAAAGTGTCACCCACATTAGAAATTCAAAGCATTATAACTCAGTCATTTTTAAATATACAGACAAAACAAAAGATGCTCTGAAATCTTGGTATCCAAATGAAATACATAGAAGAAAAATATTTTTTTTATTTTTAATGTTTTGTATTTAATTTAAAATTTTAATTTTTTAAGAAAAGTTTAAATGGCCGCCATTTTTAAACAAGATGGCGGATAAATGCGGCCAACGAACTCGTTCGAAAAATTTGTATGTACTATATACACACCAAATTACTTTCAAATCATTTCATTAATACCTGTGTTACACGTGACATAATTCGGATCAGTCCAAAATGTGAACCATGTTAGAAATTCAAATTGTTATAACTCAGCCATTTGTTAAGATACATACGAAAGGAAAAATGCTCTTGAATAATTGTATTAAGTTAAAATACATAAAATAAAAATCGTTTTTAACTTCTAAATTTTATGTAGCTAACTTCAAATTTTTAAATTAAAAAAAATATAAATGGCTGCCATTTTGAAACAAGATGACGGATGAAAGTGGTTCGGTTCAGACATCGGTATTTACTATGTACTCACCAAGTAACATCCAAATCGGTTCTTAAATACGCGTGTTATCGCGTGACAAAAATCAGACGGTTTGAAAATGTCAGCTACACAAAAAATTCAAAGTGCTATAACTCAGCCATTTTTAAAGATATAGACAAAACAAAAAATACTTTGGAAACTTTGCATCAAAATTAAACACTTAGAAGAAAAATATTTTTCATTTTTAAATTTTTTATTACTTAACTTTAAATTTTAATAAAAAAATAAATAACCACCATTTTGAAACAAGATGGTATATGATGCTGGCCAACAAACTCGGTCGAGGCATTAGTATACACTATGTATACATCAAGTTTCATGCAAATCGTTTCCTAATTAGGATAGTAACATAATGACAAATGTCAAATATATATATATATGTATGTGTGTGTGTATGTGCCAACTTTTGAACGGGGGTGGTTTTGGAGGCCTAGGGATCATGATCGGTGAAAATATACCAAAACTTTCCGGAAGTGCTTTCCTCCGGACGGCTGCAGTAGGTAGTTTTTACTTTTTGTTATGAAAGCTAAATAAAAACAAGAAGCATTTATACACGTACGATCACAACATTACATCATGCATCACTAAAATAACATCGAACAGCATAGAATGTTAGCTTTTTTAAATTCAATAGAATTTAGTAAATGATTGTGTGCTGCCATCTATATTTTTAGATGTAAAATAAAATAATAAAATGCGGCACAAATAAAATTAATATAATTTCATATGAGATTTTAGAAGTGTATATCTCATCGTCAAAAATATAATAAGTGTTAATATACTAACAGGAACATAATAAAAAAAATAAAGTTATACAATATACAGTAAAGGTAAAATGTTTCCGACCAGTTAGTTTCTTTGATTTATTTACCAGAAGGATTCAGCGAAGAAGAAGTATAATTGCTTCAAAAGTTATGAATATGTGAATGACCTTTGACCGCGGGATCATTTTGATTGAATACTGAGGACACTTCATGCAAAGGGGCAGAATTCAAAATTCGCGTGTGCAAAAGTTTCCGGCCAATCATCATTTCTTAGTTCTTTTTTATCATTAAAGTATTTTTTGGTCATGTTTGTGAATGAATCAAAGTGAATGGTGTAGTTTGAATTCAAAAATGAAAAGTTAAACAATTATTTTTTGTAAATGAGTGATTTGTTTATCACTAAAGTACAAATACTCTCTTGGAAGTTTGGAAAAGTTCTCGATCGGAAAAATCGAATGTGAAGTATATTTAAAACTTTCATAAAGATGGCAGTGGTCTTCAGGACGTTCTGAGGTACACGTGTTCACGGAAAATGCCTATTCTTGTGGCCGGAATGACCAGGAGAAAAACAGTTGATGTTCCACATAAAAATGCCGGTGCAATAACTCGAGATTTACAGAAGGAAAATATTGCTGAAATAAGTCAGTCAACCGTGTAAAGATGCTGACGTGATGAAGAATTTTATGGAAAAGTTTGTGTAAAAAATGTTTCTTAGGTAAAAAAAAACCCTCAAAGTACTCAATTGTCGTTTTCCAAGGAACGCAATGTCTGGTCAAATGAAAACTGGACAAAAGTTCTATTTTTCCATCAATCGGATTTCAAACATTTTGTGAGTGATGGCAAAGATTACGCCCGGTGGTCTAATAACAAAAGATATGATTCGACTTATGTTTTTCTACAATGAAGCATGGCAGAGGACATGTTATAATGGGGGGGGGGGTCTTCAAAATGTCTTTGTCCGTTATTTGAAATCCGCGGCAAGATAAATGATGCAATGCATAAGGATATGTTGCAAGATTATTTGCTGCCTAATTAGAGAAAAAATTGTGGTCGCAACTACATGTTTTAACATAATAATGACTTAATGAATGTATAGAAGCTCGATAAATAATGACTTTCGCACAAAAAGCCGCTTTTGAAATAGCCAGCCCAAACGCTTGAGATGAATGCAATAGAAAATCTTTCGATATAAGTCTGGAAACATGTGCGGAACTATAAATATTCCAATTCAGCCGAAATATCCAAAATTTGCAAGAAGTGTGGAAAAACGTATCATAGACGATCTTCAACCGTTGATTGCATCAATTTCACTTTGCTGCTCCACAGTACTTATTATTCAACGTATCGCGATAAGATACTAATTGTAAATGTTGTTGATCATTGTTATTTTCTATTACAATACCATTTTTTTCCAAACTTATGAAGGTAGCCGAAAAATTTTGAGAACATGCGTTTTCCTTTGCACTTAATTTTATCAATTAAATTGATTGATAATTACATTTTATTCCGTATATAAGTTCCTAACTATTATATCAAAAAATGTATAAGTATCACTTTGTGATTCTTCTTCAAATTGGTATACTTACAAATTAACTAAAAAAATTTTGCTGGCCGGAAACTTTTGACCGCCACTGTATTCTTACAAGCGGAAAAAAATCACAAAGTATCATGAAAAGCATTTTCTTCCTATACTCCATCGCTTTTATAGAAAATTGTTACTTTACTGTGTTATGGAGCATTCTCATTGGTCATAAAAGAGATATTCTATAAAAGCTGTGGAGTGACGCTACAGCAAATGGGTCAAATTTTTAACAGTGGGCGTGTTCAATGGACACTTTTTTTTTGCGCGCGCGCTCAGAAGATTCTGCTTGGTGTAGGTACTATCGAAGAAGAGAATTTTAAAGTTATAAAAGAGAATTTTGCATTATTTTTATACTTCAGAATTGGTAAATACAAATACTATATCCCTTTATCCTTTCAAAACATGATTCTCGTAACATAAATACATACCTGTGACCACTCAAATAAAATTAAAAGTATTTTGGGAAAGTATCACATGACCTATTTCATGTAATTAAGCCCGATCAGCATTTAAAATAAGACATTCAACCCTGCTTAAAGCTGACGCGCGCTACGTAAAAAAAAAAAAACTGCTGGGCGATTTCATCACGTGATTGTGCATTTTGTGCTTATCTGTTATTGGTTGCACTTTATTTGTAGGCAAAGTTGGTAGGTTGACTGATACAATTTAAATTTTTTAATAATTCTCTTTTTATTTATTTAAAAATCATTTATCAATTCTTCATACTTTTCGTATTAAATAGAATGCTTTTAATAAACCAAGGTTGAGATACCCACACAGGGGGGGGGGGAGCCACCCACCTCCCTCCAAACATTCGCAAACGTTTTTATATTTCTCAAATTCAAAACTTTTATGTAAAATTTAATTAAAATTTTAATTAAAAACTGCAATACATTTCCTATTTTTGATAGAATTTGCAAAAGTTACAACTCTAATTGGGAATATTATTATTATTTTTTTACAAATAAGAATTGTATAACATTTCTAAATGCGTTAACTTAGCAAAATTATAAAAGGAGTTGGCAAATATAAAAATTTGACTTGGCAATTTAAAGTCTTTTCCCCACCAATAAAACGTCTAAGCGATGACCCTGTATACATATATTACAAGATTGATTTGTAATTAGAGTTGCAAAAAGTCGGTTTATTCCTGGATTTATTTCCAATAGACAGGTTTATTCCCCAAAAACCCGGCTTATTCCCCAAAACCTCGGTTTATTCCGAGGTTTAAACCGTTTTTTTCTAACCTTTGGAACGCTATTTGTAATCTATAATACTGGATAAATTCCAATGGAATTTGCAATGTTAGTTAGACAATTTTTCGGAAAAAGTTTTAGTATGTATATATTTCTTATTTAATAATTGTATATTTTAATACCGTGTGGATAACAGGCAAAAATATATCATAAAATTTAAGAAACAAACGACATCCGAAGTTATGTTAGTATAAGCAAAACCCTTATTTATACTTTCAATAGAAAAATTATAAACATTCTAATCATACTTTATTCATTACAAAACTAGAAGGCAAACACCAAATATTTCACCTCTTTAAAAAATATGTATGCAGATATTTTTAGTTAAAAAATGTATATGTTTTACATTTTGCTTTTATAATATTTTCCATTTTGATTTTAACACGGTAAAATATCGACGCATGCATTATATTTGCATCCTAATCTCAAAAAAAAACTTAGTACTTGTAATTTTTTTTTTTTTTTTTTAAGAACATTAAGAAATTACTTTATGCGCATACGGGTATTTTCGCAGAATACTTTTTTTATCCATTTGCTTAATATATGTATATAAATCGCTTTGGAACGATATTTAAAGTATTAGAAGGGTTCACATATAAAACTCTCTCCGCAAAAATCTCATTTTCTAGTATTTAAATAAGTATTTTATTATTATAATAGAAATACATGGGCTTTTGTATTAATAATATAAAATTTATCTTTAATAAAAATGTCTTATTTGTTAATAAAAAGCAACCAATAATTAAAAATAAATAAATAAATAAACCGACTTTTGGCTCGGGAAGGTCTCGAACCCGTATTGTCTGGTTGTAAGGTCAGCGCTCTGAACATTCGGCCAGCGGGCTTTAATTCATTTTTAACAGATTATCTTAACAATTGGCACCGCAAGTAATTACATCCATGATCTGTTCTCCACCTGTTATTGAGCGCACAGTTGCAGAACCGGTAGCACAGTAACGACTAGTGAACGGATATCTCGTCCGCGAAAGGAACCCACTCCATGTCCTTGGCTCCTGAGCGCGCGCGCTCAGCGCGCGTAAAAGCTGAACACCCTCAGTGCAGTATTATCGGAATAATCGCCACGAGTGATTTTCAAGAAAACACTATTCTTGCAAAAGACGAGGAATTTGACATCAAAATTCTGGCCAATCAGGGAAAACCTGTTTGGGAAAACCGAAATGTGTATCGATTTAATATGCTCAATTATACCGTGATAAACGAGGATTCGAAATAAACATAAAATACAAAAGTTACGTATTTTTGTGCGTAGAATCCGAATCTGCAATAAAAAATGGGGGTTATTATTTAGATTTCGAAGTTGGACCCCCTCTGACCCCCCAAGGTTCGTTTGCAAAAGTGAAATTTGGTATCACTGAGTAGCTTATTAAAAAATATTTAACACGTATTTTTTCGTTTTTCAATCTCTTATGTATTTCTCGAGTTATTCGATCGTTTCCAGACTTTTCGGATACCCTGTATAAATTTTTGATGCAGTTCATTGTTTATTAGGTTTTGAAAATAAGAAAGTCTAAATAAACATGAAATTTCAGAACATTTACACTTACTATAATCACAAAAGACATTAAAACTTATTTATATTCATAATTTTTTTTGCCAAGATTGAAATTAAATAAGTCAATTCCAAATGTTAACATCTTGAGCTGCTTTTCAGATCCATTAGACAATACCTAGTGTACCTTGGACCCAGTCCAAGGTACACAATTTTTATTAAATTCACGGTACATCACGTGAGACTTAAAAACAAAATTACCAATCATGATGTTAAGGTTAGGCTTAACTTCATTTAAATCTCTGGTATAGTCGCTAGAGTAATGTCTTATTATGCCTAATACTCATTAAAAAAATTCGATATATTTCAGTGTAAAAATAACATAGAAATGTTTAAGAAAAATGTACTTTTGAAAGGTGAATTTCCTTTTTTAAAAATTTTACAATTAGTTGAGCTTCTAAACAAATGTCAAGAACTTAAATGAGACCTCTGGTGGCAAATATGTAATATACTATTTTTTTTTTTTTTTTTTTTTTTTTTTTTTTAATGATCTAAATAAGTTAAGCTAGAATTAGCATAGGTTCGACGTACACGTAAGTCCGAGGTATGCCACTCTCCCCTACTAAACATCAATATATTTTCCAGCTTATTAATGAAAAATGGTTGTATAAAACTTTTGTACAGTTGTCTTATAGTACAGTATTTCAAATATCATTCTGTAGTAATTTTGATTGAAAATAGTAATTGTAATTAAGACGGAACAGGACCTTTGAGGTTGTCAAAACGATAAAAAAGGTTCGTTTTTCAGAGTACCGAAATACAAATAACATACAATTTATCCTTTTATTACCTAAAGTAATATGTTCTTATCTAGATTGTTAAAATCAATTTTGTATATACAAAATTAATATTTAAATTTGAAGTTTAAATATTTATCTCACTAAAGTGAATTAAAATAATAAAAATCAGCTCTCAGGTTGAAACACCAAAAAATTCATATAGAACACAATTTTGTACGAAATATAACTTTAGTAAACCTACTTCTAATTTAAAATAAAAATGTGACCAAAAAGATTTGTTTTCAATTTTAATATAAAAAATATATAAAAAAAATAAAAAATTCAAACAAAATTATAAGTTTTTCAAGTGAAAAAAAAATACGTGGCGGTGCATTCGTAACTATGCAAATGCGCAGCACCTAGTCGTCATTCAGTCCGTCTGTCCGTCTGTTTGCATATAAGAGAGCAGGAACTACAAAACCGAATCATTTGAAATTGAATAAAATTGAATAAAACTGGAAAAATAGTTTCAAGTCTATTGTGATGTTATACTGCTTCCAACATAATAAAAATGGTAGAAATCTATGAAATATATACACAAATATACATTCTGTACAATATGTGGTGCGAAGGATATTTTTTATTAACTTACAGGGCTACACAAAAATATTCCATTACATAATGGTATACACAGTAAAAAAAATTCTGTAAAGGTCTAATTTTTTTCTAGAATACTTGGGTTCCTAGAACTTTTAATGTAACGATAACAGCAAGAACTCACGTAACCGATTTTGTCACACTAGACTTTGCTATTACCGTTACATAAAAAATTCTAGTAATCACAAAAATAATTAGAAAAAGTTTAATATCTTTTCCAGAATTTTTTTGACAGTGTAGTGGGAAATATTGTTTGGGACGCATTATAATAATATTAAACTATTTCAGATTTTATAAAATTTATGTACGTTACTTAGGTTTATTACAAGTTGCTTCCTGTATAACAAAAATTAAAGGTGAATTTATTTCGAAGTACAGTATAACTTCGATTATATGAAGTAATAAGGACTACATTTTCGGATAATCAAGAATGATTTAAATTAATGTTTAAGGAAAAATAGTATGTAAGCTATTTCTTATTATGCTAACAACGATTTAATAAAAATAAAACAGTAGGAAAATAGAAACAAGAAAATTGTGTGAATTTTAATTTTGAAATTATGTACCTTTTATATATTTCAAAAATATTTGAAATGGTGCTTGTTGCAGTTTTAATAGAATTTGTTTTGAAGTTCTATCATGGTATTTTTAATATTATTAGTTCACCAATATCGCTGTATTTTTGCTGCTCAATTTATGCCAAACATTTACAAAACATTCGAAAGTTTCAGAATTGTTAATTCGCTCATTTTATTCGTTCCAAACAACAGCTTACGGAAGCTTAAGTTAAAATCGAAGGAATTTTAAGAAAAACTATCGAAAATACTTGTATATACTCGTACTTTTGAAAGTACCACTTTCACACGAAGTAATATGATAGCTAAACAAAAATATTTTTCAAAATTTTCATACAAAGAATGAAATAGAAAAAATAAAAATTAAATAAAAATGAATAAATAGTTAAATAAATTCAAAAGCGATTAACTGTGAATATCATTTTAAAGTTTCAAATAAAAGAGGTTCTACTTATTGTGACGTAATGAATCTCATTAAAAATCACTTTATAAAATGGAAAAAAATCTGTACAAAGTATTTAACAAACAGTTTTAACACAAATAAATTTAAAAAAAAACAATAGTTTTCATATGTTTATTACAAATATAGAACTTTTCATCTCAACTAAATTTAGATAAAATCATTAAAAAATTAGAATTTTAGAAAATACAATGCATTATTGAAGAAACATTTCATCAAATTTATGTTCATTTGCGTAAAATGCTATATTTCATAAAAGAAAAGCGTTATTTTGAGGCAAAAAAGTTAAATCCTTTAAAAATACTTTTCGAAGGTATTAAAAATAATGAGACAAAAAAGTCTTATATTGAATTTCAAGAAAAGCATTTAACTGCTTCAAGGGGAATTTATTTTCCCTGCAGATTGAAAAAATGTTTTTTGTGAGTTGTCAGAGATGAAAAAAGAATCAACTTTCGTATTTTTTTTTTCATTCTCCACTTGACTTAGAAATAAATTTGAAATATATTAAATTTTAAGTTTTATTCAATTAATTTTGAAACTCATAGTACTTAAATAAAGTTATTTTATTTGAAATAACCTGTAAAATGATAGACATAGTGTCATGTAATCAATTTTCTCTTAAATCTCTTTGCATTCTGAAGTCATACATTGTATCGTACTATTTCATCGATTCTTTTAGTAAAATGAGAATTGTAGAGTGAAAATGTACATTTAAAAAAGTAATTTACAATTTAATCACGTCTCTGATTGTTAAAGTTGGAACTTATTGCGATAGCTAAACAAAAATAACTTTAATAATGGATTTTTCGCACTAGGAATGAAGAACCAAAACCAACAATAAATAAATAAAAAGGTATTTCGATTAACCGAGAATTTCACTTTCAAAAGTTTCGGATAAAAGACGTTCTACTTATTATGACTTTAGGAATCCTTTAAAAAATCAATTTATAAAATGAAAAAAAAACTGTTCATACTATTTCCCAAACAGTTTTAAACCAAAAAAATCTAACGAAAACCTATTTCTTATATGTTTGTTAGAAATATACAATGCATTTCATCAAATTTATATATCATTTGCGCAAAATGCTATATTTCAAAAAAAGAAGAGTATTAAATAAAATATAAAGTTGAATTATTATATAGTAGAATTACTAGCTATTGAAAATATTTTTCAATGATATGAAAAAGAACGAAACAAAGAAAGTCGTATTGAATATCGAGTTAAACGTTTAACTGCTTTAAGAGGAATTTTTTTCCTTGTAGCTCAAAGAAAAAAAAAATGTTTTTTGTGAGATGTCAATGATGAAAAAGCGATTATCTTTCATATTTATGTCATTCTCCATTTGATTCTGGTATGAAGTTTAAATATATTATATTTTAAGTTTTTTCTTTTAAACTTTGAAACTGAAAGTATTTAAATAGTGTGATTTTTTAAAAATCGCCTTTAAAATGATTGGCATACAGTTATGTACTCAATTTTTTTAAACATCTTTATTTTCCGATGTCATAAGAAAGGCGTAATTTACAAGTGGATCACATTTTTGATTGTTAATGTTGGAATTTTTATACGGTTTTATGATATTAATTAATGTCAGGTAGAAAAAAAAATGAATAATGCATGCACTAACCAATATATGTATATGTATATTTATGTATGTATATGTATATTTATGTTTGTATGCGCGTGTGTGTCGGCTTATAGAATTTTATGCTAATGTTTAGTTAAAAACTATATCATTCTTAGACAGTTATATGTAATGATCGAATTGGGTATCCCAGTTAAATTTTTGTGTCAAAATGTGCAAGGAAACACTTAAAACTTGGATTCATTTTCTCATAACATTAATAATAATGAAAATATATTAGAAAACATTTCTACTTATATATTCTGCTTTCTCTAAAATATTCAAATATCATATCACGTATGGGAAATTGATAGAAGATTTTAAGAATCTTTCAAATAAATCGAATTGTAAGTTTGAGAAGATATATAAAATTTACAAAACGAGAGGACATGTATATTTAATTCTGTACTTAAATTCTTAAAAAAACATGTTTTAAATTGTAAGAATAAACATTCGAAAAGTTCAGAAATGTTAATTTGTTTGTTTTGTTCCTTCCGCACCGCAGCTTCCGGGTGATTCAGTTAAATTAAAATGAATTCTAAGAAAGGCGATCAAAAATACTTATATATACACTTGTAGTTCGGAATGGACGAGTTGCCCATAAGTTTATAATGATAGATAAGCAAAAACATTTTTCAAAATGGATTTTGAAAACTAGGAATAAGATACCAAAAAAAGGGATTACGATTAACCGAGAATTTTGATAAAAAATGTTTCGGATAAAAGAGGTTTTACTTATTATGACGAGATAATATCTTTAAAAAATCACATTATTAAAGGAAAGGAAAACTGTATATTCTACTTCTCAAAATATTTTAACACAAATAATGTGAAATAAATTATACATTTTATATACTTAATAGAAACATAGAATGCACTACAAAGAATTCACTAGAAAAGCAGAATTTTAGCATATACAACATATTATTTAAGAAATATTTCACCAAATTTATGTACCATTTACACACAATGTTGAAACATTTAAAAATACTTTTTCAAAGATAATAATAAGAATGAAACAAAGAAAGACCTATACAGAATTTCGAGTAAAGCATTTAACTGCTACATGGCTAACTTAATTCTTTAGAGTTAAGAAATGAATAATGTTTTGCGCCTTAGGGATGAAATATTAAAAAAAAATTAAAATAAAATTAATTTAAACAATATTTCGGTAAACTGAGAAATTAGTTTAAAAATCTTTCAAGTAAAAGAGGTACACTTGTTATGAATTTATAAATAATTTAAATATTAGCAATATAAAATGAAAAGAAGACTGTGCATTTTATTTACCAAACAGATTTAAGACAAATCAACTTAAATGAAAACATATTATCCATACATTTAATTGAAATACACTGGTGTGCAAAATTTAAGGACGAAGGGATTTTCAAGCGATAATTTTCACGCGAATATTCAACAGGAAGTAATATAATTCGAATAATTACTATCGATGCATAACAGCTAGTCCATATAACATCTCATCCAGGTCACACATGGTCACAAGAGTCACAGTCACTACGGCGAAACAAAAAATAGGAGATTCCATTCGTCTCTTTTATGAGTCTCAAATGACTACTATATGTGACTTCACTGTCAGGTCACTGCAAGTGCTGATTTGTGATGAGTCACCAGGAAACTTTACAGTGTCGTTTTATTGAGACTATCATGTGACTGTCATTTGAAGGCTCAATCTCAAAGTCATTGTGAATGTTGCATTATTATAAATAACCATATAATGACACATTAAGTCACATGGTGACTTTCTGTCACAACGCTTTGTCAAATGGTAACAGAGACCCTACTGTGAAGTAACCACTTTGAAAAGTGGTGAAAACTTACCATGTGACTTTAATGGGACAATGTTTGGTGATTTATCAATATGAAGCATTCACGACTTTGAAGTTTAGCCTCCAAATGACAGTCACACGAGAGTCTCAATAAAATGACACTGTAAAGTTACCTGGTGACTCGTCACAAAGCAGCAGTCGCAGTGACCTGGCAGTGGAGTCACATATAGTAGTCATTTGAGACTCATAAAAGAGACATATGAAATTTCCTATTTTTTTGTTTCACCGTAGTGACTGTGACTCTTGTGACCATGTGTGACCTGAATGAGAGTTTATAGGAACTAGCTGTTATGCAGGGATAGTAGTTATTCAAATTATGTTACTTCCTTTTGAATATTCGCGTGAAAATTATCGCTTGAAAATCGGCAACATAAAAGACCATTATGCAAAGATAAAAAAAATAATGTTGAATCTATTAAAAATACTTTTCGAAGACAATAATAAGAATGAAACAAAGAAAGTCTTATATTGAATTTCAAGTAAAGCATATAACTGCATCAAATGGTAACTGGGAATTTCTTTTTCTTGCAGTTCAAAAAAATTGCTTTTTTGTGAGTTTTCAAAGATGAAAATAGAATTACCTTTCATATTTTTTCCATTCTCCATTTGATTCTGATTTGAAGTTGAAATATATTAAATTTTAAGTTTTATCCTTTAAACTTTGAAACTAAAAATATTTGAATAAAGTGATTTTCTTTTAACTAGCCTTTAAAATAATAGACATACAGTTATGTACTCAAGTTTCACTTAAACCTCTTTGTATTCTGATGTCATAAATTTTATTGTACTAATTCATCAATGCATTCACTAAAATGAAAATTTTAAAATGAATATGTGTACTTTTAAAAAGCGTAATTTGCAATTTAACGACGCCTTTGATTATTAAATTTGGAATTTATTATCATACCTTAACAAAAATAAATTTTAAAATGGCTTTTGCACATTAGGAATATGGTACCAAAACAAAATATATAAATAAATAAATAAATAAATAAAATGGTTCTCCGATTAACCGAGAATTTTGATTAAAAAATTTTCGGATAAAAGAGGTACCACTTATTATGATATTATGAATACTATAAAAAATCACTTTATAAAATGAAAATAAATCTGTAGACACTATTTCCCAAATAGTTTTAAGACAATTAAATTTAAAGAAAACATATTTTTTTAACTTTTTGTTAAAATATAAAAGCGCCATCTCAAATGAACTTTGATAAAATCATTACAAAATTAGAACTTTAGGATATGCAATACATTATTTGAGAAACTTTTCACCAGTTTTATGTAACATTTGAGCAAAATTCTATGTTTAAAAAAAGAAGGACGTTATTTTAAGACAAAAAATGAAGTTGAATCTATTAAAAATACTTTCCAAAGATATTATAAAGAATGAAACAAAAAAAGGCCTTATGTTGAATTTGGAGTAAAGCATTTAACTGCTTCAAGGGGATTTTTTCCTTCAGCTCAAAAAATACTGTTTGAGAGTTGTCAAAGATTACGAATGAAATTTCGTATTTTTTCATTCTCCATTTGATTCAGATATGAAGTTGAAATATATTAAATTTTAAGTTTTATCCTTTAAACTTTGAAACTAAAAGTACTTAAATAAAGTGATTTTTTTAAAATAGCCTTTAAAATGATAAGTATACAGTAGGGTGGAGCGAAAAAAATTTTTTTTTGAAAATCAAAAACGGGTAGGTGCCAAAAGTTGCCTTTATACTAGTACATCAACTGCGTGAAATTTTACCGCTGAAAAAAATGGCTTGGGTCTGCGCTTTTGCTCCAAAAATCGAAATTTTGGGTAAAATTTGTCATTTTTTGACATTTTTATTCAAAAAAATTGAAAAAATCCTACAGAGCTGGTTAGTATTTAAAAGTGTTGCTTAGACCTTTATATTTATATGCTTAACATATTTAAACTATAAAACAATATGTTTATTCCCTATAGCTGGAGCAAAACAGACAACTTTTAGTAAGAAAACAGTATTACCACTCTATTGGGTCATACAACGAATTGTTGTTTTTAATATAGCTCTTGTTTTCAAAACTACCTTGGACATGCGTCGTGGAGGTGGCTATATTTCCTATACCACCCGGCCCAACTATTCGATCATCTTAGTACAGTGTTTTACTTATACATTGATTTGTGATTTTTTTTAAATAAAAATTTGGCATGTTTTCGATGCTTCAACCTTGTTCATCTGTTCTTTGCATCCACATGCTGCTGTAACTATCTTCATGTATATTTTTACAGTTTATACAAAAAAATGACAAGCAGAGTAATGTACGGGAATATTATTAAAGGGATCTATTCGGCCATATATTATATTTATCAAACTTACATTTAGTTGATGAATAGTGATTGGAAGTTCTGTTACCACAACATTTTTTCAGTCAATTGTATTTTTTTTTACGTAATGATTTGCTTCAAAGATGATCTCAGATATTTCAACTATAAGTATGCCATCATTTATTCTACTTTTGCATTTTTTATATGTTGAGAAGCGAGCTCTTTGATGTGATGGTGATCGTCAGAGAGAATTGCAGTGAAAATTTGTTCTCCATGTGTAAAGCAACCGCTGTTGTAAATAACCTTTTTTTTGGCATTAGTTTTATGCCGTTTTCTAAGTGTTTTCGTATCCAGATAATTTCCTATTAACTTTTAGATCCCCTTTTTATGAATGGACAACATTTGATGGTGAAATGTTCTGGGCATAAACTTATAATGCATAGTACTTTATGAGGGAATGTACGGATTCTAATCGACTATAAGTGCTCATTTAAAATTAGGAGAATTTTATTTGTCACTGTGAACCATTTTGCATGGGGTAAGCTTAGAATTGTGTATAATATTGAATCATTCGCTACTTCAACTCCAGTGAATTTCCTCTGCGTCAGTTATTAGAGAAGTCGATATAAAACGTTCTAAGCTACATGGATTCACTGGATCTATAAGGAAAATCTTTGTCTACGTACTATTCACTTCCTATTGCAATTTTTTTTTTATAAAATAGAGAATAATTTTGAAAAATTATTTTCTCAAATTGAGAAAAAGATACTCAGAACAGACTAGAAATTTCTGTCGGAGATTGCAAAGCTAATTCATAAGGAAAGCTATTTCTCGGAAAGAATGGGAAATGGGAATTTAGAAAACATCTCACACAAAAGACAGCTCATAAAGTTAATAAAATTTCCCGCTTTATATAAACACAGATTGGCAATCAGCGTTTATATGTTCATTCACAAAATGTATAATCCAAGTTTATACCGCGGGATGTTTTATACCAAATGTACAACACATCTGAATAATAGATCTAAAATCTTATTAGAAATTACTAGACTACGAAACAACAACACAGGAAACGACATAAAGCATGCTAAAACTTCTTTAGAAATATTGTTGTTTTACACGCAAATTTTGTTTGCAATCCTCTGTGACGATCGTCATAATATTAAACAGCTAGCTTCTCAGCATATATTCAATGTAATAGGTTCAATAAATAATGACATGCTAGAAATTGAATTCATACAATCAATTATTATGCAAATCATTGCATATAAAATGTAATTGATTGAAAGAATGTTGTGATAACAGAACTTCCAATCATAATGTACTAATTGCATGAAATTTTAATGAAGATAATAGACTGCTGAATAGGTTCAATTAAGAACATACCCAATACATTACTCAACTTCTCTTCTGTTATACATGATATAAAAATATATGTGCAGCAGGTCACACCAGCATGATCCAAATCATCCAAAGTCAGTGAATACAAAGAAAAGATAAATTACTTTGATATATAGAAAACTTATACTCGTCTTCGGGAAAAAAATAACAATTCAATACATAAATAAAACACTGGGCCTAGATGATTGGGTGGTTGAGACGGGTGGGATAATGCAACCACCTCTATGAGTTATATACACAGTAGTTTTGAAAGCAGCTAGGTAAGAAATGCATTAAAAAAAACATTTCGTTGTATGTTCCAATAGAGAGGTTAACGCTGATTTTTCACAAAAAGTTGTCAGATTTGCTCCAATTATACAGACTACAGATATTGTTTTATAGTTTAGATATGTTAAGCAGATAAATATAAAGGTCTAAGCAACACTTTTAAATACTAACCAGCTTTGTAGGAAGTTTGTAATTTTTTTTTGAAAAAATGTCAAAAAATGACAAATTTTACCCGAAATTTCAATTTTTGGAGCAAAAGCGCAGACTCAAGCCATTTTTTTCCAGCGGTAAAATTTCACGCAGTTGATGTACTAGTATAAAGGCAACTTTTGGCTCCTACCCGTTTTTGATTTTCAAAAAAAATTTTTTTTCGCTCCACCCTAGTATACAGTTATGTACTCAAATGTATATTAAACCTCTTTGTATTCTGATGTCATATACAGGGTGGTCATAAAAACTTTGCCGATATATGGAGCTCTAGAGGCTGGTCCGTTCAATCGATCGAGGTGAGATTTTAGGTATAGTTATTATGAGGTATGAGCTCTGGGTTTTTTGAACGGCAACAAAATGGTGTTCACGATTACAGGTACAGAAACTCGAAATTTTCCAATGCCAATGCCCATTTTATTCCGTCGAAAAATGATCAGCGCATACGAAAACCCTAAAGAGCGTTGGAACCGTACGTGTATAGCAAAAAACGGACTTGTTATGCACGCACAAAAATCAGCTGTTCAACCGCCCCTACCAAAAAAAAAAAAACACGATTGGAGCACACAGAAGAAATTTGCAAATGACACAGATTCGTTACATCAATCACTGATTACAACACTCCAAGCCAGTTCGCTGCAGTAATTTTTCAACATAGCCGTAAAGCGGGAGCATATTACAGAACAAGTTACAAATTCCTAAAAAGAAATACGGCCCGGGTTTAATTGCGCATGCAATGCCGCACCACGCAGTAAGTTTCATGTCGTGTAAAGGCACGGGCGCTAAAGCGTAGGAATTCATATCTGCCCTCTGCACACAATTTTTCGTGTTGACATTGCCAGTTAATGTGAAATGTTCCCTGTCTGTCCATAATAAGTAAAGAGGCCAGTCCTTATCTCCATCATATTTGATAAAAAATTGATTGGCAAAGTCCATACGTTGTTGATGATCCCCTACTTTCATCATTTGGACGCGCTGATACAGGTAAGGAAACAGGCGGATTAAAGAAAGCTCTAGCTTTAGCACTGTTGATTTCTGTGTATCCAATACAAGAGATGCACCTCTTACAGTTTTGCGTGTAACCTGCAATCACTATGTAATGATAATTCACATAATAATTCACTTCCATAACAGTATCTTCAGGAAGAGTTGGTCGTCTGGATCGCGGTCTACCACAGGTGAAGCCAATTTCTTCGAAATTATTTACGAAACCACAAAGAGCTTCCGGGCTACATGGGCAAAGCATTTGGCAATGGTTTAGACCGTAAAAACGCAAGATTTTCGCAAAATTCATCCCATTCATCCATTTTACCAATCCACAATGAACTTTCGCTGGAAGAGTCATTTCGTCGGCATGTGCAAGCTTCCGACTGAAGAACTAACATTCCCATCCCACTTTTTATCCATTTTCTACGCTGACTATCCGGCAAACGGCGTTTCATAATTGGTGTTTTGCCTCTGTCATATCCAAATTTTCTTCGTGCACCATGATCGTGGTTTTTTTTGGTCATTTGCAGAGCTGTTTTTTTTTCAGCGAGCATAACGCGTCCGTTTATTGTGATACGCGCACCGTTCCAACGCTCTTTAAGATTTTAGCATGCGCTGAGCACTTTGCGAGGGAAAAAATGGGTTTTGTCATTTGAAAATTTTGAGTTTCTGTAGCTATAACTGTAACCACGAGCGTCAATTTGTTGCCGTTGACAGAATATCTAGCTTATACACATTGAATAACTATATCTAAAATCTTATCTCGATCGGTTGAATGGGCCGGCAGCTAAAGTTCGATATACCGGCAAAAATTATTTATGACCACCCTGTATTTTACCGTACTATTTCGTGAATGCGTTCATTAAAATGAGAATAGTACAATGAAAAATGTCCTTCCGGCACTGCTGGGAGGAAGAGGTAGCTTTCATATGCTTATTTATTTATTTATTTTAAATTAAGTTATATTATTCAAACATACGAAGCTCAAATTTGTGGAACCTGATTTTATAATATTGAATACTGGTTTTTGTCAATACTGAATATTAATAGGAATTTTTAGAAATTATTCATCTCTTATTCAACCTGGTTTTATTAAGCGATTTAGAGAGTCGCCAAATTCCACGATATCATGAAATGTATGTCATTTTAAAGCAACATGATGGGAATAACATACCAATAAGCTTGGTCGAAATCTTAATTCATGAGCACATGCACATTCATGTTCAAATCGATTAATATATAAGAGTGCTGTTGCGAGCAAATTGATTTAAAAAAATATCACCTACATTAGAAATTCATACTGCTATATATCTCAGGCGTTTTTTAAGGTAAAGACAAAGTAAAAAATACTCCGGAATTCATTTATTAAGATAAATACTTTGGAAAGAACTTTCTTCCAATTTCTGTTTTTTTTTTTTTTTGCATGTACATCAGTATACATTTTTGAAAAACTTAAATCGCCGCCATTTTGAAGCAAGGGGGTGGATGAAGTTGGTAGGTGAACTCGGTCAAGTCATTGTTGTGTACTATGTATACACGGAGTTACATCCAAATCAGTTTATAAATATGCGTCTTATCGCATGACAAATTTCAGACCGTTTCAAAATGTCAACCACACTGGAAATTGAAAATGCTATAACTCAGCCATTTTTCAAAATATAGATGAAACAAAAAATGCTCTGGAATCTTTGTATCAAGGTCAAACACACAAAAGAAAAATCTTTTTTAATTTCTTATTTTTTGCACCTAACTTTAAAATTTAAATTAAAAAAAAATTTAACATGGCGCCATTTTGAAAGAAGATGGCGGATGGAACTGGCTAACCAACTCAGTCCAGACATCGGTATGTACTATTTACGCACCATGTTTCATCCAAATCGGTTTATAAATACACGTGTTATCACGTGACGAAAATCAGGTCATTTCAAAATGTGAGCGACACTAGAAATTAAAAGTACTATAACTCAGCCATTTTTTAAGATACGACAAAATAAAAAATGCTCTGGAATCTGTGTATCAAGGTCAAATGCATAAAAGAAAGATCTTTTTCAATTTCTTACTTTTTTTGTGCCTAATTAAAAATTAAATTTTTTTTAAAAAACTTTAAATGACCGCCATTTTGAAACGAGATGTCGGATGGAACTTGCTAACGAACTTGGTCCAGGCTTAATTATGTTCTATGTACACACCAAGTTACATCCAAATTGATTCATAAATACACGTGTTATCACGTGACAAAAATCAGATCGTTTTAAATGTGAACCATAAAAAAAATTCAAAATGCTATAACTTAATCATTTTTTTAAGATATAAACAAAATAAAAAGTGTTCTGGAATCGTTGTTTTTAGTTCTAACACATAAAATAAAAATATTTTTTATCGTTTAATTTTTTCGCATTTAATTTTAAATTTAATTTTTTTAAAAATTTTAAATGGCCGCCATTTTAAAACAAAATGGTACATGATGCTGGCCATCAAACTCGGTCCAGACATTTCTATGTACTATGTGCATACCAAGTTTCATTCAAATCGGTTCATAAATACGTTAGCCACAGCATGACAAAAATCATATATATATGTATATATATATATCAACATTTAAATGGAGGGTGGTTTTAGGGTCTGGGGGTCGTGATCGCTGAAAATATACCAAAATTTTCTGGAAGTGCTTTCCTCCGGACGGCTGCAATAGGTAGCTTTTTACTTTTTGTAATGAAAGCTACCTAATATATTTAAAAAAAACGTAATTTACAATGTAATCACATTTTTGATTGTTAATGTTAAAATTTTCATACAGTTTTGGGATATTAATTAATGTCGAGTAGAAAGAATAAAAGAATAATTCATGTACTACCCCCTAATGTATATATACAGGGTGATTCCAAATTTTTTTTACAATAAAAGAGGGGTGATAGTACACATCAAGACAACCAATATTAAATAGGAGACCAAGGGTCCAAAACGTTTTTTTGAGGAGATAGCCGCCATTAAAGTTTAGGAACCAAAATTTCAAATAAACATAAAAAACGGAAAAATCGGTCGATTGATTTGCGGTTTTCACTAAAATTATTCTTTATGTCGGTATTTTCTTGAAATTAAATTATTAAGATAAATTTCAAAAAATGCCGATAGAGGGCGCTTTAGACTTTGGAGTAACGAACAACTATTTTTTGCCGGTATATTTTGCATCTCATTAAGTGTTTTCGTAAGTTTACACTCAAACTTAAATTTTAAGCTCAAAATCTGTAGTTGGGAGTGGTTAAGTAACACAAACTGAGCTGTGTTCAGAGGGTTCAAATTTCAAATGATTAAAAAAAACGGAAAAATTGGTCGATTAATTTGCGGTTCTCACTAAAACTATTCTTTATTTAGGTACTTTCGTGAAAAGAAATTATAAAGATAAATTACAAAAAATGCCGATAGAGGGCGCTTTAGACTTTGGAGTAACGAACAACTATTTTTTGCCGTTATTGTTTGCATCTCTTTAAATGATTTAGGAAGGTTAGATTTAAAGTTAAATTTTGGGCTGAAAATCTGAATAGTAGGGAGTGGTTAAGTAGCACAAACTGAACTGTTTTCAAGGGGGAGGGGAGGTTCAAGTTTAAAGTAATTATAGAAAATGGAAAAATTGGTCGATTCGTTTGCGGTTTAAAATAAAACTATTCTTTAAGTCAGTAACTTCTTGAAAATAATTTTTAAAGATAAACTCAAAAAAATCCGTCAGAGGGCGCCTTAAACTTCAGAGTAACCAATAATTCATTTTAACCATTATTTTTTGGTTCTAATTAAATGCTTGCAAAAGCATTTTAAATGTTCTCGGAAGCTTAGATTTAAACTTAAATTTTGAGCTCAAATCCTGAATCGTTATGAGGAATCAAGAAGCGCAAACTGAAGTGTGTTCAGGAGTTAAAATTTAACCCTCTTTCGTCCTCGAGCACAATTCAATTTTTCGTTATTTAAACAGTCCCAACGGTTCCGAATTTCACTCCAAAATTTAAGTCTATGCATTTGAAAACATTTAATGAGATTTAAAAAATAACCATTAAAAATAGTTGTACGCTACTCCAAAGTCTAAGGCGTCCTCTATCGGCATTTTGTGAATTTATCTTTAAAAATTATTTTCAAGAAAACACTGATTGATCAAGAAAACTGCTGATTTAAAAATTAGTTTTAGCAAAAACCGCAAACGAATTGACCAATTTTTCCGTTTTTTACAATTATTTGAAATTTGAATCCTCTGAACAGAGCTAAGTTTGTCTATTTAACCACTCCCAGCTATTCAGATTTTGAGCTCAAAATTTAAGTTCAAGTCTAAGCTTACGAAAGCATTTAATGAGATGCAAAAAATACCGGCAAAAAATAGTTGTTCGTTACTCCAAAGTCTAAAGCGCCCTCTATCGGCATTTTTTGAAATTTATCTTTATAATTTAATTTCAAGAAAATGCCGACATAAAGAATAATTTTAGTGAAAACCGCAAATCAATCGACCGATTTTTCCGTTTTTTATGTTTATTTGAAATTTTGGTCCCTAAACTTTAATGGCGGCTATTTCCATGGGAAAACGTTTTGGACCCTTGGTCTCCTATTTAATACTGTTTGTCTTGATGTGTACTATCACCCCTCATTTATTGTAAAAAAAATTCGGAATCACCCTGTATATATGTGTGTGTACATGGATTATTTTAATGTTTCAAAATCTGAGCCATAAAAAATATACCATTCTAAGATAATCATATTTAATGAAAAAAATGGGTATTCGAATTTACTTTTTGTGTCATAATATACATGGAATCATTCAAAGCTTTGATTGTCGCCCCAGTGGCGTGGTCAGCAGCGGCATCTGCTCCCACACCGAGGAGTCCTGGTTCGAATCCGGGTACGGACATGGATGGTGTGTTGTCCCTTTGTAATATAATAAAATATATGTACTGGATATGTGTAATAAAAATTGTTCTTTATTGTTTCTGCGTATAATGGATGAATCGAGGCGACAGCCATAGCAGCTATAGGTCTCAAAGCAATGTCAAATCAAAGCTTTGATTTTTTTTTCTCCTAAAATTCATAATAATGAAAGTACATTAGTGAACATTTCTACTTATCTATCCTTTTTTCTCTAAACTATTCCAGTGTCATATCATATATTGGGAGTGCATGAAAGATTTTAAAATTAGATTGAATAAATCATATTTTTAGCTTGAAAACTGATTTCTGGAATTAACGAAACGAAATAGAGCTAATAGATTTAATTAAATACTTAAATTCTGAAGGAATGTGGTTCAAATGATCTGAAGAAAAACATGTTTTAGTATTTTACTTACTTCTTCTTCCAAATAAATCATCCTGAGACTGGAAAATAAAAGACACTTAAAACGACACATAAAATTTTACTGTGACAGGGGAACATCTGCATCTAATAATAACATTGTTGAAGAAATAATTTTCATTATGTATAAGGATGAATGATGAATAAATTAGATGAATCTTTCTCGCAGGACCACAACATTACGATTTCGTTCGATTGAACATCTCGAAAGAGAATTTCATAAATTAAATTCTGTAAACTAGAATAAACTTATTTTCACTTGAATAAATATGCAAAAAATGAACTTCACTTAATTAGCATAAATTCTGAGAATGGGATGTCAGGTAAGTATACTAACCCTGACAGATTAAAAGAATTCGTAACGATAAATACTTCTCATCTAAAAATACACACGGAAAAGAATGAATTTTCAAAAACAGAATAAACAATTTTAAGCACATAGGGGAGAATATCTTGTTCCGAATTTTTTGGTTTCATTATCATGCTGACGAGAAAAAAATATTCACATATCTACCCGCGCACCCGTTTTCATGGGAATTACTTTCCTCCTGCTCAGCTCCTGCATCGGGAGTAATTATTTTCGGTGTTAATAATGCAATGTGGCGGGTGCTCCATAGTACTAAATATAGGTTGTCAAAATGCCATTGGAAATAAATAATGTTTCGTAGATTTCATTATTGATCACTTTGATTATGTATTGCAATGTTTTCATATTGCACTCATAGCAACTTATGTCTGTTAAATTTTCACTAGTTCATTTATTTGTTCCTAAAATTTTGAGCCTAAATCAAGAATCTCCGAGTTGCAGTGAAACGCACTGTATTTTAAACTTCAGAAATATATTGCGTTTTTAACTTTGTACAAGAAAAAAAGTGTGGAAAGTATTGTTTAAAGATCCTGAACCATTATATTGGTTCTGCCAATATTATCTAAATTCTGCTTTCCATATATGATTTACGGTTAGTGGATAGAACATATTAATTTATCCAAAATCTTTTTCACTTGCATTTTGACAAAGCAAAAGCTGATGGTCAATAGCTCATAGATTTTTTTTTATTGGTTTAACTTTTTATATTATTAACTTTATTGTTATCAATATTCTGTGAAATAAAACACCTGACTAAGCATTCGGATATGAAACACTTCTGAAGTTTCCGTGACACTTTCATAATTTTTTTCGCATTCACACTCTTTGCTTGATAAAAATTTATATACAAGTAGTCCCTGATACAGATTAATGCTGATTATATTTGGGTGTAAATCATTTAACAGCTTGCGCAGCTAAGATCCATTTCTTTACGATTCACGCAAAATCTCTATCAAGAATTAATACACGGATTTTAATCAAACATCGGATTCAGTTAGTCCCTGATATAAATTTGTGCTGTTTAGTTTTTCGAGTAATTCACTCATCAAGTGGCCCTTCTGTTCAAATTATTTTTTACGATTTCCGCGATTTGAGATTTTTTTTAAACTAGTGTGGTATGAATTAGTACTGATTATATAATTGTGTTAATCGCCAAACAGGCTGAGCTTCTATGCTGAATTTTCTCGATTCCTACATTTCCTACATTCCTACCTCAAAAAATATAGTATCAAATTTTTCATCAAACTTCTGATTCAGGTATAACTTTATATACATTAATTCTATTATGTTTAGATATAAATCGCCCAACACGTGGCGTGTTTATGTTGCGTTTTTTTTTACTATCTGCAATAGCCCTATTTAAAGAGCTAATGCATGGAATTTCACTCCTTTAGATTCCTCACGATAAGCGTAGATTGTCGTTTAATTTTGATACTGTGGTAGTGACATTTGATGTATTATCATGCATCAGATAGAAGAAAGTTTTAAAACTGCCACCTCCGACAGCTTTTTTTTTTTTTTTTTTTCGGAATTAAAATATTTTTTGTAGCGCATAAGACCACTCGGTTATATGCGACTTTGCCCAAAGTTTCTTACAAGAAAATAGTTAAAAACTGTATTCTTACTCTCTTTAGAGACAAAAAAGACCGTAAAAACCGTATTGTGCTGGCTCAGAGCAGTAGAGATCGGTCTTAGCAAATCCGTCTTCATTTTTAATTATATAACAAATAATAAATAACCATTTTTTTCATTACAAATTGTTTATTATTATTTTTTCTACCTTTTGGAAAATTTTGGATTAGTGATAATTTTCGGATTCCAGTTTTGGATAAATTTAAAATTTCACGGAACAGAGGACCGAAAAAAGGTTTTACAAAATGCCTGTCTATGAGTCTGTCTGTCTATGTGTCTGTATGTAAAACAAATTTTGTGGGTGCTCTATTTCAAGAACTAAATAACGGAATTAAAAAAAGGTTTAATTAGCTGACAACTACAGCTGATTATTTTTGGGGGCAAATCGTCCAACAGGTGACTGTGCTTTGTTCCCTTTTTCATGATACCTGCCTTTTTTTATTGTTAAACTTTAGATTCCGTTAGTCCTTGATTTAATATTGTGCTGATAATTTTTTAGAGTAAATTGCTTAACAGGTGCGCTGCAAAGGGGCATAATTCATGATTATTACAAAAACTCTGTCTCAAAAGTTAATTCACGAAATTTTTATCAAACTTCAGTTTCAGTTAGTGTCTGATATAAATTAAAAACTTTCAAAACAAATTTAAAAGGTGCAACTTTATATTATAAAAATAATAAGAAAAATTTTAAATTTATACTCCAATAAATGTATCTCATTTCTGAATTCTTAAAGAAGAGGGTTTGGAAGAGTGATTTAAGGAAATATGTTCATGTAATAACTTCTAAGTGTCTAATTGAAATATCAAAGACATTTATTATTAAACTAATTGGAAAAAGAAAAAACAAGCACAGTTTTACTGTTGATTTAATAATACTTTAAATTTTTGAAATATGTACGAAAACAACAAAAAAGTACTTATGGCAGTTCATAGTATATATAAAATACATAATACTAATAATAAATAATAAAACTTAAATATTCATCCTGTTAAGCAATAATAATTTTTAAAAAGAAAAGTCAATGTCTCCTGTAAAATTACATCACATTGTTTAATGAAAAAATCTTTCAGATCGCTGTGAATTCATTATCACGAGTTATAAAATTTAAAATTTATCGGACTATTACTTTCAGCTTTTTAGGAAATTTGGCGCAAGAAAAAAAAATAATAATTTTTAAAAAAGAATAATGTTGAATTTACAGCATTTGGCTGGCCCACAACAATTAGAATCCGAACTATAAGGTGGCGAATAAAGAAATAGCAAGGAACCGAAATGGCCTGTGACCGAAACGTCGCGTCGTGTATCTAAATAGTATGTAAAATGTGGGGAAAATATATGCGACGAACTCGGCTCCATATGCAATTTGTATGGATAAAATATCTTTTTAGGGCTCCGTACTTATAAAGTGTAAACGGAACCATTATAAGTTCACTCCCTTGTCGAAATTTAAAAAAAATACGATTTTTTAAAATTTTTTATATGTTTTTATGAAGCAGGTTTTTTATTTTTTTAATATGGCAGCAAAAAATCTATTTTAACCATGAATAATAAATTTATTTTAAAAGATATTTGCGTGTTTTTGAGACCCGCTTCTTCGGGCGTTCTTCCAGGTTAAACCAATTTTTTTAAATATTGTGATTGGGAAAACGTAATTTTCACATATAAGTGGATTTTTTTTTTATGTTATCCAATGCTTAATATGAAATTTTCTTATAGGAAAAAATGTCTTGAGTGAATTGAATTTTTAAAATAATAACAGCTTGTGAAATTTTAGTAAAATTTTCCATGAGAACTCTAGACATTAATTTCAGATTATTCTTTCTTCAATTAAACATAATTGCTAATTAATAATTTACAAACTAAACGAATTTTTAGACAATTGTACTATTTGAATGTATAAAAATGTAAATATATATATATATGTAAGAACTAAATGAAGTTTAAAGAAGACACACAAAGATAATCATCTTTATTTTAAAAAATCATTCCTTAATTCCGTTGGAATCAGATATTATCTCAAGTAATTACATAAACATTCTATAAATATTAAGTTGTCGAATATGTTTACTTTGAGATTTTAAAGTAGCTGCATTTAATTGATAAAGATATATACAGTTAAAAATTCATTTACTTTTAAATATAATGCTTTAAGTACTCGATAAAGCTTTTAACTTAAAATTTCTAGTTGAAGTAAAATTTATTAGAACAATCTCAAGGGATATTACGAATATTTTCAGACATTAAAAAGTTTTAGAGGATGTGATTTTTAAGTAATAATTCCTCAAACGAATAAATAATTTTTTCCGTTATAACAAAGTACTTAAACATGTATTCAGAAGACTATACTTGCTATACAAGCCACAATTTTTATGTTTTATAAGCTGACAAGAAGTAAAAATTACCGCCATAATATGGAGATAAATTTTTAATTTGAAAATGAAAGGATTTTACGCATAAGTGTATATTTAAAAAATATATTAGGTTATGAAAATAACAAAATTGTATTGCCATAGTAAATTATTTCTCATACAAACAACACTATTCCTTTTCTCATGAATAATATAATAATAAAAATCAAAGACTATACAAAGGAAAATTTATTAGAAATTTGGAAATTTAGAAATTTATTAGACCACAACAATTTAGTGTTAAATCTAAAGTCAACAATGAGATTATATATTTTGTATAAGATATTGTATATTAAAAGGATAATTAAAAATAAAATAAATAAGTTATTTCAAAATGTAAGGGGGAAAGAGAGGATGGGATGGAAATGCAAGCCAAAACTCCAATCTGTGAACTTAGTGGATTATTTTCCGAGAGGTTTACTAAAGCCATTTGTTACTTCTTTCGAAATGTAAGCTGAAAATTTCCAAAATAAATATAATTTTGTATTTGTAATTTCAGAAATTTTACTAATTTTTATATTGCATCAGGGCTGGGGATTTTTTTAAATCCTATTTCGTACCAGTTTTTAAAATCAAAATATTTTAAAATGCACTATGTCAACATCTGGAAGTGAAATATATTATAAAAATTATTTATGTAAAATACTGCAAATAGAATATAAAAATTGTCGCCATGGGCAGCCCGATCATAACATAACTCTAAACATAGCAAGCAAGGTAATTTGGCAAAAATATGAGTTGAGAGAATGAATTATTTTTTCTCTAAACGTTATTATTATTTTTTTATACTTATAACATTTTTTAATAAACTTCGGTTGGTCTGTCCGTGCTCTAACTCACATAAACATAAACTGATTATACAATGGAATTGTTAGATTTTATCTGCGTATCATTACAGAATGTTTGGTATTGAAGATTGAGGATACGAAATTGTAGTTCATTTACTGAGACACTCAAAAGAATTCCGTTACATTGCGGTCTTTGGGGGGAAATCGTTGTAGCCTATTTTCATATTATTAGAGTATTTTAAAAATACTGAAATTTACGTATGTTACAAAACGGGTACTGTAAAATCTGGTGTGCATATAATAGTACATTGTTCGTTTACAGGGACACAGAAAAGCATTTATCTACAGAAAAAACTGAATTATAGAAATCTATGAAGAACAATTGTATGAGTTGTGTTTTCAGTTGGAATGTCAACATGCTGAACAATTTTTTAATAGTACTAAGTATACATACATTCTGCGGATCATATTCAGGGCTGTGGAAATTTTTTCAATTCCATTTCCGTTTATTAAAGGAAAGTGCTGTATGGAAATTTTCATCTACACTATTCGTTTCATTTTTAGAATACTTCACTTTTTAGAATAGTACGTAGTATTCTTACAAATCCATAAATCATATACAGATCTGCAAACAAGATTTTTTTTCTCTATTGATTGCAATAGCACAAATTAAGTTTCCAATGCATTAAGAGTTTTTCAAATTGTTCACTTATACATAATAAACTGTAAAATTCTGTTACTCTGTTCAATAGTGTTACATATTCTATGCTGGAGGCATGATTTTTTGCTCTTGTTTTTATATCTTCGAATATGCAATTATTATTCCTTTAGAAATTGTAATTATTTCATTCCTTATGACAAAATTAATTTTCCCTTCTTCGCAGTGCCGAATATGAAATAAAAGACATGATATTGTAAGCAGCAAATATATCTTTTGCTACATTTTTGTCAATAATATATAGACTTTTTTTAATTACGTTTTTCAGTGAAACTGACAAAGAGACAGAAAAAGGAGAAATCCTTTACAGGTATCCAGGGCCAGGGAGGCCAAAGAAGCTGAACTCTTGTACTTCTGTGTTTTTAGTAAATATTTAAATATTGGTCTAAATTCACCAGAACTCATAAGGGACTGAAGCCCAATGCAACAACATTTCCGAAAAACTGAATTTTATTCCAGTTCTATTTTATTTTCCTTATCATCGAATATCCAAGTTTTAGCATACTTTTTCATCAAAATACTTAAACGACATTCCAATGAGTCACATTCGTTGGAGATTTAGATTAAATGGACTCATTTTTTTATCCCTTATGCGGGTTTTATATTTAAAATTTCAATTACTCGTGTTTAGGGAAAAAAAAACATTTCAACCCTAAAAAATTCACATTCTATTCTATTTCAAATCATTTTAATGCTATTTTGATCAGAATGAATTTAAAACCGAAATCATATTTTTGTATTTTAGTAATACTTGCAAATTTCTATCTAGCTCTGATGGTGGTGACGTTTTGATACGGCGCCAATGAAGAAAGAGAACAGCGAATTTGTTTTCAATTCGATTTTGTGTTGTGACAGAACAATAATTTCTAATTGGCTGTTTTAATTCAACGGGCTTCAGATTGAGATTTTGTTTGTTTGAGATTTTTATTCTTCTATTTGGTAAAAGTTTGAAAATCACGTTTGTGATTTTCTTTTCATTTTGTACCGTATTTACTTGCATTAGCCGACATGGCGCAAATTTCGAGAGGGACCAGATTTTTTGTATATTAGTCCTTGTTCTTTCCCGGCATGTCGAAAAAAGTGATGATCTTCGAAAACGGAAAAGAATGAGATTCATTCATAGTATTCATTAGCAACGATTTCTGTTGGGGAAAAGGGGTGCAATATAGAGTTCGTCCTCATCTTTATAATTATTTATTTAATGTACTTTATTTACATTATCAAGTGAATAAAAACGTGTATCAGGTGTTTCTTACCATTCATTTTCATTCACATTACTACTTTCGTACAAAGCTTTCTCCCCAGCATCCGTTCGGCATTTGCATTGCATAAATAGATATTCTCATAAATTATTACATGAACAGACAGATTCTTAATGAAAAAATGTCGTTATAATGTACAAGTCAATGACTATGTCATCGACTTACAGGATGAAATCATGATATAGGACAAGAGTAAATAGGTGTAGGTTATGGAATGACTGACCGTTGTTTGTCATATCGCACCAAGAAATGCCGAGGTAGTCCAGTCATTCCTTTATCTACACTAATAATCTTGTCCTACATCATGATTTCATCCCATAACTCAATGACGTAGTCATTGAATTTTACATTATACGTCATTGTACATTATACGTCCTTTTTTTTGTTTTAAATCTCAGTCTGCCGAGGGTTTGTACCAGAATATGCACAGGCAAACCAAAATATTCTTAAAGTACTTTATTTTACCTTTAATTTGACACCAATTTCACCTCGTAGTTCGATGACGTGATAGTGACGCCAAAATGGCAATTTGGCTGCCGCTGTTACTCATATTGTACCATGAAATGCCGACGCAGAGCAGTGATTTCTTAAACTACACCTAATAATCTTTTCGTATATCATGATGTTATCCCGTAACTCGATGACGTAGCCATTCGTGTTGCCGCCGCCTGGTCTACACTTTAAAACATTGTCTGGATAATTATAATTACCAGAAACATAATATATCCTGTTAAGTCTACAATGTCACATTTAGGAGGCACTTGTTTTCTTGTAATATTTTCATCTGTATATGCACAGACACGTTGATATTATGATATTCATTAGTTCTTTAAAAACAGCGGAATACTTCACCAATGAAAATGCGTTGTATCTAAAAGAAGTGGTAGGAATGTTTTTAATATTTTAATTATTTTGATATTTAAACGTATGTTTTAGCGTCATTTCGTGTACTTCGTATTTAAAATTTTAAAAAGGAACTTATTAATATTTTAATTTTTTCTAACCTTTAACATTATCTTACAGAATTGTGTATTCTATCTGTAAAATACATGAATCAAAATCCAATGATGAAATGTACTATTTTTCTTTTAATCATAAGCGCTGCATGTAAATCGGTTCGAAGAATTATTCAAAGAGTGAACGTAAGTGATATAAAAGCCATTTTCAAATTTCATTTTCATAGGCTGTCCAAGAGAAAAAGAAGAAAATTCATACATAAACTAATATTTAAAGTTTGATTTCAACTGTGCATTAGCTAGAGAAAATTACATTTAACATTTGTAATATGAAAAATAAAAAAATCAATAAAAATATTTGAGATATAAATCATTAAAATTTTGATTCTAAGCAAAAATGCCTGTCCCATTCCAAGTTTTAAGTTTTTAACTGTGTTTTTAGGTGCGTTCTTAATTATGTAAATACGTAGCACCTATTGTTGTCTTTCAGTCCGTCCGTCTGTCTGTCTGTCTGTCCGTCTATCTGTCCGTCTGTCTGTCCGCATATAACAATGCAAAAACTACCCAACCGAATCGTTTGAAATTTAAAATACATAATTATAACATAATTTTGTCGAGTCATTTCAAATTTTATGAAAATCGGATGGATAGATCAATTACAGGGACAATCAAAAGATTCCGTTACATTACGGTCATGGGGAAAAAAGTTTCAAATGCGTTTTAATCGTTTGAAATTTAAAACATGTAATTATTACGTAATTTTGTCGAGTCATTTCAAATGTTATGAAAATCGGATGCATAGATCAATTACAGGGACAATCAAAACCATTCCGTTACATTACGGTCAATGGGGAAAAAAGTTTCAAATGCATTTTAATCGTTTGAAATTTAAAACATATAACTATTACGTTTTGTCGAGTCATTTCAAATGTTGTGAAAGTCGGATGCATAGATCATTTACAGGGACAATCAAAAGTATTCCATTACATTACAGTCAATGAGAAAAAAGTTTCAAATGCATTTTAATGATGTTACACTCATTCGAACATAATAGAATTGGCATGAATCTATGAAATATATACTAAAATATGCATTCTGTACAATCTGTGATGGAAAGAATTTTTATTATTAACTTACAGGGCCACACAAAAAGTAATCCACTACATAATGCTATACGGGGAAACATTGTTTGGGACGTGTTTTAATTATATTCAACTAATTCACATTTCATGAATAAGATATACGTTGCTGAAGTGTAATAAAAATCACTTCCTGCATATTTACAGAAACGCAAAGATTTCGACTACTATACTGTATCCGAAGTATGCTATACTATATCAGCAAGATCTGAATATTTTTAAAACTTCGTTATAGTACGAACGCACCTCATTTGCTACGTTCATGTGCAATTTCCAACTTCTTTTTTTTTTTTTTAAATTTGAGCTAATTTTTTAAAATAAAGAGATTTAATTATTTTAATTATGAACTGTTAGTGTTCTATAATATTGAAAAAAAAATTTTTACAAGAGATATTTTCTTTAAGAAATTCACAAAATTTTTTGTGCATCACTTTGTGTCAAGTCCGTTAACTTGTCATTATTTTAGTCAAAATAGGTTTCTAATTCTGCCTAAAGTTAGCAGCAAATATTCAGCGATATAGTTAAACTATTCACGCAACTACTACTTGCAATTTTTTACTTTTCAATTGTGAAGCAATGTAATAGTGGCAAGAATAAGCTTTCATCAAAGTTGATATATTTTTTCCACTGTCAAGTCTGTTACCATAAATTTTAATATTAAAATAACGATTTTTGAATTTTTGTATTTAAATATTGTTTACTAAATAGTTTCAGAAGTTATGTGTACTATTATCTAAGTTAGAAATTATACAAGCGAGTTCATTTCTAATAGTTTAATTTTAAATGTCAAGTCCGTTACTTGTCAAGTCTGTTACCATATTTGTAAGCGATTAAATATAAGCTTCTAAGTAAGTTTACTAAATAGTTTTAGAAGGTATGTAAATTATTATCAAAGATAGAAAATATACAAGCTAGTTCATTTTAATAATTTTTTTTTAGTTTTATTTGAAATGTTAAGTCCTTAACTTCTCAAGTCCATTACCATGAAATGAAAGTGAATGGTGAAAATGGCCCATAAAAGAAATTTCTGAAATTAGAGAGTTTCGCAATTTCTTTTAACAGTTCTTATAATTCTGAAAATTATAATGAACTTAACAAAATTCTTTCAGATAACTTTATCAAAATTAATGCCCCTGGTTTCTCTCAGTTTATAAAATTAAAGTTAGATTCTATTTGCCATTTTGAAAAATATTATCATAAATATTTCAATAAGGTGCAATATGGTAAGAAATTTAGTTTAGTTGAAAATATCAGATTTCAAGATTTAAACTGCACTGTAAACAAAAAAATGTCAGTTTACGGAAAATATTTGCAGCAGATTTGTCAGAATGTTTCCGTTTTTAAAGTTGCGTCTTTGTAATCTTTTTTTTCTTTTGCAACGGTATTTTCAAGCGCATGCGTTGTGATAAAGAATACAGCAATATCATTGAATAATAGATTTTTACAGTAATAAGTCAGTATTTGAAATTCTGTAATATTAAAATCGCAACAGGTATACGGAGAGATTCCATTTTTCTAATAAAACAGAAAATTTGTGTTTAAATTTCACGAAAGACAACAATAAATGTCAATGTCAATAAACGAAAATTTTTAACTGTGTGGTAGTCTGAAAATAGGGGGATAAATGACTGGTGGTTAAAACGAACATATTTTTAATATCAGTTGAATGCTACTCCAAGATAATATTATTACCTTCGTAATTTTCTGTTCCCCTGTGTATAATTCATCATTTTGAAAAACATCGCAAAACTCTATGTGCAATAATAGTATCGTTGATATTTGTTTATTAACTTTTTAATTTGATAAAGATGTAAATTATACAAAAAAAGTATTCTCTAATTATTTTTATGCAAGGATTTTCATGTAATTTTCACTAAAGAAATACAATTTAATTATGAGAATTTTTTGCAATCATTATATTTCGGTTATTTAAAAAGTTAAATACTTATTTTTTAAATATATTGAATTCTGTAAATAAAAATATTAATTAAATGTTGTTTGAATTAAATTCTTTTATGATTACTAATTGCCATTTATTAATATTTTAAATTTCTTTTAATTAGAATTTTGTAAAAAAAAACTTTAATTTTAACATTCTTAATTAAAAAAAAAAATATGCATGTAAACAATTATGCTGGAAAAAAAATATAGTAAATTATATAAAAAAAGCATTGTTATTTTTTTACAAATAAATTATTTCAATTACTTTTTTTATTTCAATTTTCTGTTTTCGTGCACTTTTGTAGTTATTTATATGAAATAGAATATTTTTTATATTTTTGTCTCTTTGTTTCGCTTTAATATTCATTTTCAATTTTATTAAGATTATTGATGTGTAATTAAAAATTTAAAAATGCATTTGAAGAATTTGTAAAATTAAGAAAACCTTTCTTCTTCTTAAAAAAAGAAAAAAAGTTTATGTAATGACGCAGAGCAATTTCTGCAACGATCAATCATAATTGAAATAAACCCCGAGTAAAATATTACTAAGAACATGAAGATCGAATTTAATTTCAGGTGGTAAATTAATCTAGTTTATAGAGGGTGCAAGCGCTGCGCCATAAATGGATCACTGTTAAAAAGAATATATATATATATATAACTTACAGCAAAAACTGCGATAAAATTAGATGGAAATTTTTTTATTACATCTAATTTTACTTCAATTATTACAATCATTGCAATAAATAATTAGTTCAATTAGTGAAAATATTAACTGCTGGCAAAACTGCTGCTAACAGTTTTTGTCCTAAATTACACTTTTTTTTACGGTGATGATTTTTTTTAAAACTATTATTTGCATTATTAAATTTTAGAAATGTTATCATTAAGCAAGGTGAGTGATGCAATAAAAATTTAATGGTAGTAATCAGCCACTTGTTGCGAAGCACTTGCTACCTTACGTGTACATTTTTCATATAATAAAAGATTATTTAAGGGAACAGTTTCGCTTTTAAATATTTTTGTTTATTTTTACAAAACATGGTTCAAAAATTGAACTCACTGCAATTCAATCTATGATAATTAAGAGAGAATTGTGTCAGCGTTGTTCTGAAGAGACCACTGCAAGTATAGTCACGAAAGTTGGAGTGAAGCCAGTTACCTATATACATGAAATTTTGTATCATAAAGCCCGATTTTCGATTTTTAAAATTAGATTTTTATTATTTAATATCTTTGTCGTTTTTTAGCATTCTGTTTGTGTTTCGAGTCGATTTTTCCACATTAGTGAAAGGATTGTGGTTTCTTTCTTTTAACCCGACATAGTAAATTTATTTTTCTTTTCAATAAAGGTTATATTCGGAATTGGTGCAGCGATTTTTTTTATTTTTAAGTATTTTATAAAGTGATTTTTAGTATTTTTTCGTATTTTGGAGTTATTTTTGGACACCGATAAAAGAATTTTTTTTAACTTTTAGCCTAATTTAATAAATTTTACCTGCTGCGATTTTTAGATTTCATCGATTTTTAATGCGATTTTCAGTACGGTTTTCGAAATAACTTTTGCTTAGTTTTTGAGTTTTTGTGGTTTTAGATTTTTTTTTTCATTTTGGTCAGTTTTAATATTTTTTTAAAATCATCATGTTTATCACGGACCTGGCCAGCGCTGAGAGGGTCAGCTAGTGTTTTAATAAAAATACATTCTGATAAAAAAATAGGCTGATTGTTTAGTTAAATTTTTAAAACATTTAAAATATTTCATTTTTTAAAAATATTTACTACTAATATTGCTCATACTAATATTTTTTATCATTTTTCTAATATTTTCTAATATGTATTACACAAAATTGTTCATGGAATTTTAAATACATCTAATATTACATTTAATATATTTTTTTATAGATATATATAGCATAAAACTATAAAATCTAACTCCTTATACTTTTACCGTATACTTGTTATAAATTTTTCTTTCATTTCTGTATGTGTATTCTGCTGAACATATTAATTTCAAAACAATTACTTTCAATGATATTCTGAAAATAGCTGACAATATTTTTTTAGAAGATTAAATAATTGCTCAATTTTATAATAATTTTTGTTATAAAGTCTTTTGTTAGCTGATATGGCCGACGAACTTTTAAAAAGTGAGTATGTTCTTTGATGGAATTGTTTGAAAGACGGTGAATTGATAGTTTGGTCAGGCATCATGTTTCATGGGCGCACATTCATTCCACTGTTTGTCAAAAGCTCAATGACTGGTAGGAACTGTACGGAAGATATCTTGGTACAGTACGTGCCAATTGTCAGGTATGCAGTTCGCCCTACTTTCATTTTAATAGACCGTGCACTGTTAAAACTAAAGGTTGCATATAGCACTCCTCGGGGTTGAAATGCCTGTCCCGTCAGCGACACCCCTAAGGGAGCCAAAATTCCACCCATAGAGGTACCCTAGAACCCTATGAGGTGCCATGGGGGTGTCTTGGGGTGCCATGTGGTGCCATGGGCTGTCTTAGGGAACCCCTAGTGGTGCAATTCTGTCAAGCGCTCCACCCCTAGGATTGCCACATGCACCGTTTAGTTTTAACAGTGGATCGGGCCCGCAAATATTTCATCTAGTCGAAGAACTTTTCGAAAGAAAGGATATCCGCTTGATGAATTTGATAGAAAGATCTCTCTAACTAAACCAGAAAGAGAATATCTGCGACGCTCCGGGGAAAAAATTGGGAACTCACTTTCTTTTAAACTTCTCCTAAATCCCAGGGTCCAAAAACAGCGTTGCTGGAGGTGCGGGACTATTTTTCATATTCCATAGAGACCTATATACTAGGGTTGATCGATTGTCTATGGCGAAAAAAAAATTACCATTAATCAAAATCTACCTATTCGAAAAAGATGTTCTATTGTATGGAGATTAAGGGAAAAATAATAAAAAAAATTAATTTTAAAATTTAATACTGCCACAAAAGGGTTGAATTTTCGAAAAAATTTGAAAAAACACCGAATTTTGGTTAGGTTATTTTTGTCAAAAACTAATTATTTTAATAATTTTTAAAATCCAACAATGCGGAAAAGATGTTATATCGTATGGAGGTTAAATAAAAAAACAGAATAAGTAATAAATTTGAAATTTAATACTGCCACAAAAAAGTTGAAAATTCGATAAAATATTGAAAAAATGGAAAAAGATGTAATTTTGGTTAGATTTATTTTTGACGCAAAATAATCATTTTAATATCAATCAAAACCTACCTTTGCGTAAGAAATATTATATTGCATGGATATTAAGTAAAAAATAAATAAATAAATAAACCAATTTCGAAATTTAATACTGCTGCAAGTGAATTACAGTTTCGAAAAACTGGCAGTTCCAGTTTTTTTCAGTTAGGATTTGTCTGCTTGTGTATTGTGTAGCTTAGTGTACTTTGGATATTACTGTACCATGGCGTTGTTAAAAAAATAAATAAATAAAAAGAAGAGAGATAGATATGAATTACATCCTATTTGGGTCTGGCTTTGATATGCCAGTAAATATGCTCCCTATTACAAAAAGTTATTTATATATTGGTATTTAAAAAATAACCTAAGAAAGAAATCGATCAACATCTATTTATTTCCTGCCGATTAGGAGGAGTTGCTAATAACCTACAAGTGACCTGTAAATGAGATTCAATCTCAATAATTTACCACAGCAGCATTTTAAGAAAAATTAAACTGTTTAACGAAAAATATTGCGCTGTTCTTAATTCTTGTAAAACTAAATAAGATATTGAAAGCTACTACAGTCTCTTGGACCAATTCCGAAAATACTGCCTATTTTTTTAGTTCAATAGATTTGAATATGAATATGAATATTGAGTGTAAACTAAACCGACGTATTGAGAGCAAACTCTCTTTTCCGAGCTGCCGAGCTAAATGTTACATCACCTGTAGTGACGAAGATTGGCATCAGCCAGAATATTGGACAATTTGGGCATTTCCGACCAAGCAGGTGCTGCCATCGTGTCTGGTGCACTTCAAGATGTGGGCATTATCTCACAAAACTATGAATCGAATGCTATTGACAGAAAAAATTCGGCATGAAAAAACAAACCAATCGTTTTAGTCATTCTCTTTAGTCATTTGTAAAAGATTATGATCATGGTCATTTTCTTTAAACTTTGATGGGTGTAAAGACAGACTACATCACTAGAAACTAACAGAAGAAAAAACATAATAGAAGCAGACTTGAGCTTGAAAAAATAACCTGGTTCCGAATACATCGGCCACATATATGTAAATTCTGGGAGAGTACCAAACAATTTGAAAACACGACGTACATTTTTTTGTCATGTGTTAACAATAATATACATGTAACAAAGTGGTTGCGATCGGTTGTGACGGAATATCTGTTAACATAGATGTTAAAGGATGTGTTATTCGAAAAATGGAACTGATCTTCAAGCGTCCACTACAATGGATTTTGTGCTAGTTACACACCAATGAGGTTCCACTATGTCACCTTTTTGCAGCGTAGATGGAACTGCGGCTGGGCACAAATGTTTCACTGATGAAATAGAAAGATTATTCGCAGCATGTTAAAAGCTTTTTGTATTTTCATTTATGTCAGTATATGAATTCTAAAAGCGTGCGAGTGAAATCAAACGGTCAGCTGTAATCCTAATTATTACTTTAAAAAATATCCATATTTTCCATTTACTAGCTTTTTGACCTTTTGCGACGGATTACATAGATTTAATTAAATAGGAAAATGTGTCGAACCTCCACTAACAGACGGATTTAGAAACGACATGATTTCAGAAGCAAATAGGTAAATCCAGAAATCATTCCAGCGGCAATAACATCTACTATCAATAATATCTATTCACGCAACGCTCATTCTACAAAACTAATAATAAAAAGAGTCACGGAAGTATTTCTGCTGCGTATGGACCATACATAAGATACGGTTTTATAAAAATTGAATTGAATTACAAAATCTCATGTCGATTTTCAATACAGAACGTCATTATCGGCAATTGCAATGTTGACGATTTTTCTTGATTTGATACTAATAAGAAACTAAAGTTTTTATCTTGTAATCAATTAAATATCCCCTCATTCAAATAAATGTTAAAAATTCTAAAATTCATATTTTATTTCACAAAAAAATGATTTTTTACCGTAAAAACGTTGAAATACATAAATTTGAGCCACATTGCGGCAGATTTAAATTTTGAAATTAATTTTTAAAATTATTTTTCTCATACTCAGCATATAATATAACATCTTTTACGCATAGGTAGGTTTTGGATAATTTTTTAAACTATTATTTTGAATCAAAAATCATCTAGCCAAAATTAGGTCTTTTTTCACTTTTTTTCGAAATTCAATCTTATTGTGGCAGTAGTAAAATTTAAAATAATTTTTTTTAATTATTTTTCCCTTAATCTCCCTCCAAGAGAACATCTTTTCCGCATAGGTAGGTTTTGACACTGTGAAAAAAAAAATTTCGATCCACCCTACTATATACTTCTTATTTTCCATTTGAGTTCAGGTTGCGAGAGCTACACTGGTGTCCAAAATTTAAGCATAATTGGTAATTAAGTAATTATTTTTAAGTAATGAAAGAAATATGAATCGGAATGTGCTGAAACTCCAGGTGTGTAAACAAAATAGTACGCGTCACATATTTTCGCGAAGAGTTTTCCCCGAAATCGAACAGGGGACCGTCAACAAATTGAAAAAGAACGAAGATCTTTTGGATAACCCTGTCAAAACTAATGTAGCAAAAGCGTTCAAACTGCACATTATGATTAATTGGCTTATTGTAATGTACTGTGTTAATTTTTACAAGGATAGCATGTATACTCGTAGAGAAATTAAGGTTTTTATAAAAACAGTCCTAAATTTTTCCAAGTTTTTTGCTTATAATTTGCAGAGTTCTTATTATAAACCAATGTTCTTTCCTGAAAATATGACAAACATCATTGTACACAATACCCTGTCATCAGAATTTAAAAATAATAAAAATTGTATGAAAAATAAGTATGTTTAGTAAATAATTTTTCATTGCGCATGCGTCAACGATATCAAAATGTCATTTGCATATTGTGTTAGCTAAATGTATAGAGCAACTTCTGTAAAAGTTTCAAAAACATAGCTTGAAAATTCTGAAAATGGAAGCCTATAGAATCAACTCAAAATCCGTTATTCCTAAAGGAAGCAAAAAAATCAGGGGTTTTACCTAAATATAGTTGTACGTGCAATATTGTGTAGGCACTAAACAATGGAATATGGATACAGCCCCTCATCTTTTTGCTTCATTTAGGGAATAAAGGATTTTGATCTCATTCTATCAACGATAATTTTCAGAATTTTTAAGCTATGTTTTTGAGACTTTCACAAAAGTTGCTCTATAGATTTAACTAACATAATATGCAAATGAAATTTTAATAGCGTTCACGCATGCGCAGTAAAAAATTATTTAGTAAACCTGCTCATTTGTCATACAATTTTTATTATTTTTTAATTCTGATGACAGGGTATTATGTACAATGATGTTTGTCATTTTTTCAAAAAAGAACACTATTTTATATTAAGAACTCTGCAAATTATAAGAAAAAACTTAGGACTGTTTTTATAAAAACCTTAATTTCTCTACGAGTATACATGCTATCCTTGTAAAAATTAAAACAGTACATTACAATAAGCCAATTAATCATAATGTGCAGTTTGAACGCTTTTGCTACATTAGTTTTGACAGAGTTATCCAAAAGATCTTCGTTCTTTTTCAATTTGTTGACGGTCCCCTGTTCGATTTCGGGAAAAACTCTTCGCGAAAATATATGACGCGTACTATTTTGTTTACACACTTGGAGTTTCAGCACATTCCGATTCATATTTCTTTCATTACTTAAAAATAATTACTTAATTACCAATTATGCTTAAATTTTGGACACCAGTGTATATAACTATAAGTGGATCCCCATATTCCTTACTAAGCCTTTTTTAGTTCAATATTTTAAGGTATGTTTAATACCTTCTGACGCTGATAATTCCAACACATTACCATGCGTTCACTTTAGAATTGTTGAATATTTTTTTCTAATACATATATTTGTGTATATACCGAATTTCATTAAATTTATTCCAGTAGTTCTGGAGATAATGGAGCAAATCTCAAAATTACCTTCATTTGGGACATAATCTTTTATTGTTATGCAGTATAGAATTAACACTTTCTATAAAAAAATCTTAAGTAAGATAATTAAATATATTTATAATAGTTTTAGGAGCTTTTTTTACTCACTAATTCATTGTTCTTAAAACTAACAAAAATATTAAAATATTGTAACTACTTATACACCTAACAGTCATTAAAGAGCATATTAACTCTATTTCCATTTAACTGGGATTACTCAAAATCTATTTTCATTTAACTATTACTGTTTTGACATTTTTTATTATACAATGTTTTTTCCTAACTCAAATACACAAAACGAATTAATTATAATTGTCTGGAAATTATCTTTGGAAATTTCAAAATGAAAATTTAATTTAGAAAAGTTTTTCTCCTAAAGTAAATCTTTATTCAGTTTTAGATAAACCAAGAAAGCACAAAATGCAATTTTAATTATAGTTGCTGGTCCAGACACAAAATATTAGCTTTAATTAAGAAATTATAATACGTTTGTAGAAAATTTCCTTGCCCATTTTTAATGTATGGTTATTGAAAAGTGCTTAGATACTTTGTAATAGCTTCTAAAAATTAAAATAATATTTCTTTATAAATAAATGTAATAGATGAAAGTACATATGGTATAATGAAATGTAAACTTATATAAATTAAAAAATTGAACGGATAGATAAGCTTATATTTTTAGCAGATCCATGGGTTCTATTTTTAATTATTTTTTTAAATATAATTTAATATAGTTTACTATCTATAATTGTCTATATCTGTTGCCTGTATCTTTTAATTTGTTATTATTATGTATCTATTTTCTATTAATCGTTATTAATCGTTTCTATTAATCGTCGTAAATATTAATTATTCTATTTTCTATTAATCTTCGAAGACTGTTATTTAAGTTTGTTAGACAAGATTAGATAGGTATAAATATTAAGAAAACTTTATATATTTGATTTATGCATTTTTTTTATTTGCAATAGCAACTGCTTGTAATACTATTCTAACTTTTACATGCAAAGCATATTTTCTTACATTTCCCTCATCGCTTTACAGAAATGAAAATCAAATTATCATTGAAATACACTGAAATTTTCTAAATTCGTATATGTTTCTCATTGTCTGCAAAATACTTTAGCAGTTATGATGAAATAAATAGTAAAGTGAAGTACTAAATAAATAAATCTTAAATTAAACAACGACATTAAAGTACCTTTATATAAATAATACAGACCAAATCAACAAACATAAATTGAATATATTTCTATATATTTTATTTTATTTTATTTCTTTGCATATTGAAATTAATTTAAAAAAAAATATTTACTGTGAGAATTGGCGCATAAAATTTCTAAAATCATCTGTAAATATGAAAACAAAATTAAATATAAAATAGAATTGTGCGTTTCCTCAAAAATATATTTCAGTACAGAAAAAAATCCTTTGATAAAATCTGTGTTTTAGTTAATGCAATTATTTATAAATACGTAATTGTCAATAACCAGCAACTAAGATATATATTTAGTGCTCTAAATCAGCTCATAATTTTTCTCAAATATAGATTTTATGTAATGGTTATAAGAAAGAAATTTGTATTACCACATTTAAAAACTCAACTATTGAAGAATATTACTTGCTCTGATAGAAACAAAACATTATTTACATTTCCAATACCATATACTGAAGGTAAGGGCAAGATTGAAACATTGAATTGCCATTGTCTTAAAGCTTTTATAAATTTCTCTTAAGTTTGAATTTTCATGTGTAAAACATTGCATATAAGCAATGTTACTTGCATTATATGTAAACAGAATTGTAAATGTCTTCGATGTACAATTTATATTGTTTTGTCATTACTTTCCAAAAGCACCATTGATGAACTCAGAAAGCCACTAAATTTTTTGTGGCTTTATAAAGCAGCAATACAATGAATATTATCTAATTACCACGGGAAATATTTGAATTGTGAGAATGATACGTATATATAAATTTTCTAAATGTAGGCATTTTATTTTTAGATGAATTCGTAATTCTGTAAGTATGTAGCACTTATAGTCGTCGTTAAGTCCGTCCATCCGTTCATCTCTGTGCCTATAACAGAGCAAAAACACCCAACCGAATCGTTTGAAATTTAAAATATATAGCTGCTGCATAATTTTGTGGAATGATTTCAAATTTTATTAAAATCGGGTGAATAGTTTAATTTCGGAAACAATTAAAAGTATACATTTAGATTACGACCAATGAGAATAATAGTTTCAAGTGCATTTTAATGATGTTACACCCTTTGAAACATAATAAAATTTATATGCATCTATGAAGTTTATACTAAAATATACATTCTGTCTAATATGTTGTGCAAAGGATATTTGTTATAAATTTACAAGTTCACATTGAAGTATTCCATTGCACAATTGTATAGGAGAAACATTGTTCGGGGCGCGTTTTAATTATATTAAACTATCTAATATTTTACGAAATCGATATACTTATTTAAGTTCATTAAAAGTTACTTTTTTGCATAAAAGAAATCCGATAGTATTCACAGAAACTCAAATAAGATTTCGCGTACTATACTGCATCCGAAAAACTGTATACTTTTCTAAGTATATTTTTTAAAGTTAATAAAAACGTTATTATTCTAAACGCTATCCACTCATATTTATGATTTTTTAGTGGGCTATATTTAAATCCTGAAAACATCAGTAGCTTGTGTGACTAGAGTGAATTTCCATTTAACATTTTCGTGAATTTTAAGAAATTTTATAGTGCACATTCTAGAATGTATTATTTCTTTTCTATTCGAATTGAAAACTTCGAAGTGAGATATTGACTTTCTATCCGAGTAAATGAAAACACTTTGTGATTAATAAAAATAAAAAAGTAGCATTTTGAATATCAAATCGTAAAATAGTACTAATTCAACAATACTAATAGGAGAAAATTATTTTTTTTTAACTCTTAAATGTGGATCTTTGTTGTAATCTAAATTGTTTAATTTATTTTTCAAGAACTTTTGAAAGCGTAATACATAAGACAAAATATTAAACAGTCTTGTTTAAATATTAATACTAATGAAACTATATCCAATGTAGTTTGGATTTTTTCTTGTATTTAGCAATAAATTTAAAAAATGCTTAAAATGACTTCAAAATTTGTAAGTTTTATTTCGTTATAGAGTTGTTAGTAAACACATCTGTCAAGCAAATCTTGCTAACGCTATTTTTTATGCTATACATTGTTATTTGTTGGATTCTTTTTTTATAAATTTCGCACAAAGATAAAAATCTATTTAATGAACGTAACCAATAAAACATATTTCTTATATTCCTTTCATTATAGTAAATTAAATTACCTTCATGTATAATACATTTTTATACTAAAAATACGCATTAAAACGTAAATTGAGAATATAATTAATAATGCGAATGTAAAATGCGAATTTCTTGGAATTCGAAAGTGGTAAATTTTAGGCTTCGAAATCAGACAACATATTGCAGTTTGGAACTGTGATTTTCAGTTAACTTTTTTTTCTTTTAAATTATAATCAAAGTACATTTGCATTCTTTACCATTCGTAAAGCATCCATAAACTACCTTAGTCTAAATTTCTTTATAAAATGGTCGTGAATAATTCAACAGTGCTTCTCAAAGGTATTTGAACAGGTGATTTTTTTCAAATAATAATTCTAAAAATGAAGTAATAATCACGAAAAAAATAATTAGAGTATGCAATCATAATAAAAATTAATTACAATACAGAAATATCATATTTAAATAAAATTTTTATGAAACATTAAAGCGTAAAATGTGAATGTAATTATAATTCTTGGTATTCGAAAGTGGTGAATTTTAGGCTTCTAAATCAGGCAATATATTCAAGTTTAGAATTGTGATTTTCAGTTTTCTTTTTTTTTCTTTTAAATTATAATCAAAGTGCATTTGCATTCTTTTCCATTCATAAAACATCCATTAACTACTTTAGTCTAAATTACCTTATAAAATGGTCGGGAATAAGTCTACCGATCGTCTCAAAGGTATATGGACAGGTGATTTTTTGATACAACAGTTCAAAAATGAAGTAATAATCACGAAAAAATATTTAGCAAAAAACTAATTAGCATAAGCAATCATAACAAAAATTTATTACAATACAGAAATAGCATATTTAAATAACAACTATATACAGGGTGGTTAGTTATTAACGTCAGGTGTTCAGAGCCCTCTAGCGAGTAAAGTTTTGGGCGAAACATAACCAAATTTGATCAGCATACATAGTAGACCATGGGATTTTGAATTCTTAAAAAAATAAAGAAAATAAAAAAGTTTAAAAAATCACCACTAGAGGCAATTCTAGCTAAAATGCGACTAAAATGCATTTAATTTGCATAAAATCAGCAATTTTGGTGCACCAAAAGTGTATTAGTGTAAATGTTGAATGATTAAATGGCAAATAATACAGTACAGTTCAATTTTATACTGCTGGAATACTGTCCGAGCCCTGATGGTACCTGCATATTTTTCATCTCTTGTTCGAAAATAGCAGTTACAACTTGTTATTGACTAGTCACTTTGGGTTCTAGTCCTTGTTGCCACATAGTTTCAAATCGATGAATCATCTTTTCTAAATTTGTTATGCTCATCGGTTCTTTTGGCAAATTCTGTAATCGGTGAAATTTAGGACGAGCATCATTGCAATTCTCGTTCTGCTGATAACACAGCTTGACTAGCAAAGTATGGTGAGATTTGATAATGATGAGAACTCTTCCAGCCTTGTCTTTTATACTCATGATTGCTATACACAACTGATTTTATGCAAATTAATGCATTTTAGTCGGTAAACAACGCTAAAATTGTCTCTTGTGGCGATTTTTAAAACTTTTTATTTAAAAAAAAATTCTTTTAAAGAATTCGAAATCTCATGGTCTACTATGTATGCTGATCAAATTTTGTTATGTTTTGACCAAAACTTTACTCGCTAGAGGGCTCTGAACACCTGACGTTAGTAACTAACCACCCTGTATAGAAAAATATCTCTTTTATTAGCAGCATATCAACAACAAAAAAATTATGTTTTGCGTATTTTACATGTGCCGCAATTACTTCAAAATATAAAATCACTATTCGTTTTCGATACTAAAATAGCTGGATAATAAATGGCAACTTTCACTTTACTGAAACTGATATGGCTGAAATTTGTCGTTTAAAGGATTAAAATGATAAAGTTTCTAATATTGCAAAGCAAATAATAATAAAAAATAAATAAAGGTTATGTAATGTTATCGAAAAGTGACAAAAAAGCTCTAACGTCTACTAATAAAAGCCTCTCTGCGTCACATTCGAGAGATTTTACGAGCAGAAAAATTCCTAAAAGTCTATGGTCATGAAATTAGTGTTGCTTTAGTCTCTATTTCAAGATCTAGTGTTATCCATCTCATAAAAAATGGGAATTTTTATACATATAGCAAAATGCATCGGAAACCTATGCTGCAATTGCACAATGGAAATGCAGCATTCTTTGGACTGGAAAATGCACGCATCTAACGGATTTATGGTTAAATGATTTCTTTAGAACCACTAAAAATGAATTTCTACTGTCCTTATATCTAGGCATAGTATTGGAGCGGTCTACGACTAGAAACTCGGGAGTTATTTAGTCGACAACAAAAAGAGGGTTTTTGCATGGTGTGGAGCGCGTTTTGTTTAAACGGAAAACGAATACAAATTTTCTTAATGGTCGACATTGTTCTTGGGATTACCGAAATATCCTCAAAAGAAATCTACTTTCAATTAGAAATATATAAGAAAAGAAAAACAGGAGATTGCAAAAGAACTTTGCGTCAATCTATACATCCCACACAAAAACAACTAGGTTTACACAAAGTCAAGCGACTGTTGCAGACTGACAAATCATCAACTTACACCGGAGTGGAATTGAAAACGTTTGGTGACGTTTGGTGTGTAGTTGTGCAACAGGTATATATACACATGGTCGTCAATTTATCACTTTTTAGAATTATTTTTTTTTACAGCCGCACATTTTCCAAACACTAGATTAAAGCATGTCTGATATGGTCTTAAAGATAATTCGAAGAAATTAATACTTTATTTCAATTAAAAGTCTCTTTTTTCTTTCTTTTTTTTTAACGAACATTATAAATTTATTTTAAAAAAATGTAATTTTAAGAACTTTTTACGAGACTTATTAAGGTGAATATTTACTGCATTCTTCTCTAATTTTAAAATAATCTTCTTATTTAGTAAGCTTCAATCACAAAAATATTAAAATTTTTCTTCATAAAAATATTTGAAATGTAAGACAGCTTCCTTAGAGCAAAGATTTATAGTGTCATTTAAAAGCAGAAATTATAGTTTTTTAAAACAGTTACACCGGATAATCCTACACGAGTCAAAAACAAAAATGACACATTGTATTATGTATGGCATACATAATGGGTATGTATATATTTTGATATGTTTCAATACTCTTAATTAAATAACAGTAAAATTTTGTTTTAGAAAATATCCCTTATTCTATGAGTAAATTTAAATTTAAATAAATGCCTTTAAACGTAACTTTGATACGTTAATGAACTATAATTGCATAAAAACTACAGAAAAAAATAACTATATATTTTTCAAACGTTTTCTCGTGCGGAAAGAAAGTTTAAATGACACAAATTTTTAATTTATTCAACTATTACAATACTTTAATTAAATTAATGAATAGACACGACTTGAAAACATTAAACAGCATTGCCCTACAAAGAGAATCTAAACTAAAACTCACTAATTAAATAATAACTAAATCACTAATAAAACTAAATTGTTTATTTGAAAAAAGTATTAATTAAAAGTAATTATTAAAAGTAATTATTAAAAATAAGAAAATTGCATCCATATGGTGTAATTTTCATATTTTGCTGTATTAACCAATAAATTGACTTCTTTTCTCTGAGTTTTAAAATTTTTCACTAATCTTGCTTCCGTTTGTATTCGTTTTGGGAAAAGTTCAATAACGTAACAAATATATACAGGGAGTCCCAGAACTTCGTGTACAAATTTTGAGGGGTGGTAGAGAACATCGTTTGTACCCACAATTACATAGGAAAGCATGGGCGGAATCGTCTTGTTAACTCTTTCACAGCAAGTGAAAATGAATATGAAACTACAAAATTTTTAATACAAAATGAACATTGACGCAAGAATTTTATTGTAATTTTTTCATTTATTATGTATGTGAAATGTCTGGCTTTTCTTCTTTGCAAATACATTTTTGATGTCATATTTTTCTGATAATTTCTGATGTCATACATATTTTTCCACATTTTAGCAATGGAAGTGCTTTGTTCTTGAAAAGCTCAAAGGAAAAGAAAGACACAGTTATGTCACTATGCTAAAAGCACTGTAGAACGCTTTAGTACGCAGAAAAGATTACAAGAAATAATTTAATTTTAAATTAAATTAAAAATTGTTTCTTTAAAATCAAGTATATTAGTAGCTATTAGTAGCTATATGGAAAAATATGAATGATATCAGAAATCGCGGAAAAATGTCTTTGCAAAGAAGAAAAAAATACATTTCGTATACATAATAATTGGAAAAATCAGATTAAAATTCTGGTGTCAATGTTCATTTTGTATTAAAGATTTTGTAGTTTCATATACATATTCACTGGCTGTGAAAAGGACCAGACGTTTCCGCCCATGCTTTCCTATGTAATTGTGGATACAAACGACGTTCTCTACCACTCCTCAATGTTTGTACACGAAGTTCTGGGACACTCTGTATATATGTGACAATTTGAAGTTAGGAAGGCAGAAACATCATCGCCAGGTTTCCCTTTCTCCGCACAGAAGTCATAGCCAGCCAGAAAAAAACAAAACAAATAAACGTAGAAGGTCCAAATAATCACTCCTTGGCTGCTGCAAGTTCATTTTATTAAACTGTAACTATAATAGAGAGAAACTCCTGTTGCAGATAATATTTTACCGAAACATAAAAATAATATTCCCTCATTTACTACATCCAGCCGTACTCATGCGAGAGAGCACCCAAGAATCTTTCTTCTTCTTACCACCTCTCGAGGCTTCCTCCCTTTTAAGTCTCAAAAGAAAATTCTAGAACATTCTCTAGTCTCAAACCATCATTCTTATATGTAAACATAACTCATACCCAGAGTCGAGATTAACACTTGACAATTTTATTTAAAAAAATAGTATTTAACCAATTTATAATCGACTCAGAATTTTAAATATCTTAGGCAGACGATTTTTATAGACGATTAATTTTAAGAGAAAAAGAAAAGAAATGAATTTATTCATATGCATATATTAATAAGCAAGAAATATTAACAATATAATAAAAACAATAAGAAATCTCCTTTATGGGAGTTTATAGAATTTCAATAGCTTAATCAATAGTCCACTAAAGAAAGTTCTTTAAATAAAAGTCCTCCGGATCCAGTCTATTAAACAGTATCTCTTCAATAGTCAATTAAATTTTTTCAGTGATATAGTTCATTAAATAAGTCTTTTGTTGGATTCCAACATCTTTTCATAATATATCAAATTTTCAATAATAAATAGTATCACTTCAAAACATTAATAATAAATAATGTAGAAAAATTTAAATAATAATAATAACAATAATAATAAGAAGCATAACAAGACTCCATATCCTAATATTTCTTAATAAGAGTATAATTAATATTAAACTTCATTATAGAAATCATAATAATAATAATAATAGTAAAACAAGAGTATAATCAAAAGAAAATATCAAAATTTGTTTATTATTGATAGGGAAAATGTTGGTTGAGGATAAAAATAATTACATAGCAACTAAATATTTTTTTTTATCTTCTAATAGCATAAGAAAGTATTTTTTGCTAGCCGAAAGTATACATAAAAAATAATAATAATTCCAAAATCCAAATAAGATTAACTATTTAGAAAATGGACTTTCAACCAGTATTTCCTTACAATAGTTCCTCTCTGATATTCTTTTACAAAATCGTCAAATTTGGTTATAAGTTTTCCAGTGCCAAATGTTGAATAATGTTTTATTTACCCATGGTTTATAAACTTTAATAATAAAAAACAAATAGAAATAAAAGTTGTTATTCTTAATTGAGAAATGGAAATAAAAATAGTTTGCTTTTTGAAAAAACTTTTAATATCTGTAGTTTTCACAATCACTGAAAATCACATATTATGTTATAGGTTTGAGTAGAATCATCAGATTTTAAAACTGTTATCACATAAATATCTGCTGAATAAATAGAATAATACTAATGTCAAATAAATGAGTAAATATAGTTAGACTTAAATACACTTAAAATTAATTTATAAACATTAATTTGAAAGCTTTTACAATCAAAATTTACACCTTATGCCTGCATAAGGAGCCCAATTTAACCCCAAAAACTCCCAAAACAAGTAATATTTTTGTAGCGCTCCAAGAACATACCTGCTAATGTTGAAAATTATGGTGGGAACAATTTTAAAGAATAAGAATTAAAATTTAATCTACTGTCTTGACTTTAGTTTGATCTAGTGATTGTGATTGTATCTGAGGTTTTGTTTGTTTTTTGGGTTGCTCATGGAACAATTTAAAATCTTTTGGTGAAAAATAGGGTCTTAATTTAGAAACATGCACAATAACGGAATTCTGTCCTGCCTCATAATTAAATTTATCTATTTCATAAGTTACATCAGAAAGTTTATTTATAATTTTGTATGGTCCAGAGAAAGTAGGTTCTAATTTTCGAGTGTTAGGGTATTTAAAGTCATCATAAATTACAGAGCCTTGTATTTTTAATGGGCATTCGACAAAATTTCGATCATAGAGTCTTTTACATTTAAGGTGAAATTCACGCGTTCGCGCTTTCGCAATTTTGAGGGCTTTGTCTACTGGTGGGTAATAGTTCTGTTTTAAAGTAGATTCATAAGGCAATTGACCATAAAATAAATAGGCAGGTGGGAATTTGGTGATAGAATGGGGCGTATTGTTGTATTCTTCGATGACTTGGTTTAATAATCTAGTCCAAGGTATTTTAGAAGAAGTGGAATTAACTTTACATTTAAGCTTGATAACTATAGACTGATTAACGCGCTCTACCTTTCCATTGGTCTCAGGATGATGTGCGGATGTAAAACGCTGTTGAACATGATGATTTCTATGGAATTTCTTAAATCTTGGAGATCTGAAACACTTATGCTTGTCACTAAGTATTTTTTGAGGCGCTTTGATATTGAAAATCTGTTTTAAACAGTTAGTGTATGTTGCAGTGGTAACATTTTTAGAGGGAAAAGCCCAAACAAACCTAGTTGCATGATTTATTATTATGTGTAAGAATTTTTTTGTTGAGTTTTAATAGTTAAATCCACCAACAGTATCAATAGAAAGACATTCAAAAGGTTGATCTGTGGCTGGCATAGCTTGTATTAAGCCGAATCTTTTCTGTTTTGGTTTTATATTTTTCTGACAGGTGTCGCAATGTTTAACAAATTTTGTAATGTCTATTGTCATATTAGGCCAGTAATAGTTGGGAGAAATTAAATTAAGCATTTTTTGAATCCCCAAATGTCCAAAATTATCATGAGTAATATGGAGTAATTTTTTCCTTAATGACATTGGTACAGCAATTTTTTTGAATCCCTTTTTCTGAACTATAATAATTCCATTCTCTTTTTTATATTTTTTGTCACAAACATTGTGTTTGTCTTGCATCTCTATAATTTCTTTCCCATCTAGCAATAAACTAACATGTTGATTAAAATGAAAAACGGGATTTCGTGACAACATGTCTGCTTCGACATTTGTTGAACCCTTTTCATATTTTATCTCATAATCAAACTCACTAAGTTTGAGTGACCATCTAAAAAGCCTACCTCTTAAGTTTTTAACACTCTTTAACCATACTAGAGATGCGTGGTGCGTATGAATTGTAAACTTGATACCATGAAAGTAATGATAGAATTTGTCAAGAGTATCTATAATAGCTAAACATTCTAATTCAGTTATGAAATAATTTTGTTCATAACACTTCAAAATTCTAGAATGATCAGCAATAGGATGTAAGAAATTATCTTTATCAGTTTGTTTTAGAACGGCACCTACTGCTATCTGAGAGGCATCTACAAACATATGTAAAGGTAATTTAGGATCATAAATTTTGAGGATGGGTAAGATATATTTCTTATTACTCTCATCAATAAAATAATAAATAAATAAATAAATACATAATAAATATTTTCCTCAATCATAAAAAGAATAGAAATAATAATCAAAACATTTAATAAAATAACTTACAGTTTCTCGAAAAATCTTCAATAAAATGCAATCTTCTTTAATTTCCTCATCAATTACTTTTCGCATACTCACCACTTTGAAGTCATTAATTTTAAAAAATTTGTCACTATGACCATGAATACTGAATCACAAATTATGCATCGATGGCAACAGATCAACATCAAGCGTCAGGACATACACAATCAGACTTGAAGCAAGTACTAATTCTTTCAAATCATACAGACACAAAACACTTTACAGGAACAACTTCTCTGTTTGTCACTCCAGAAATCAAGAGAATATGGCAGTTCTTGTTTAAGAACACATCCAATAATGACGGGAAAATTATTCAGCGATCCACAGTTTTTATTATCGCTTCGTTCCATAGCAAATTTCTTTAAAATCCGAAAAAGGCAGCACAGGCATTAGCTATCCTGTCGGACTTTTGAATAGATTGTGACAATTTAAAGTTAGGGAGGCAGAAACATCATCGCCAGATTTCCCTTTCTCCACACAGAAGTCATGGCCAGCGAGAAAAAAAAATAAATGTAGAAGGTCCGAATAATCACTCCTTGGCTGCTGCAAGTTCATTTTATTAAACTGTAGCTATAATAGAAAGAAAAGCTCCTGTTGCAGACGATATTTTACCGAAACATCCAAAAAAATATTCCCTCATTTACTACATCCAGCCGTACTCATGCAAGAGAGCACCCAAGAATCCTTCTTCTTCTTTTTCTTACCACCTCTCTAGGATTCCTCCCTTTTAAATCTAAAAAGAAAATTCTAGAACTTTCTCTAACCTCAAACCATCATTCTTTTATGTAAACAGAATTCTTGCTCAGCTACGAGACTATTTTCCACAGACGATAATTTTATTTATAAAAAAATATTATTTAACCAATTTATAATCGACTCAGAATTTCTTAGGCAGATGATTTTTATAGATGATTAATTTTAAGAGAAAAAGAAAAGAAATGAATTTATTGATATGCACACTATCAAAGGTTGACGGAAAGAAAATAAATAAATAGATAAAATAAAATGATGTTTTTTGAAAGGTATGGTTTTAGAATAAATTTAATAAGACTTTCTTAAAAAGGATTGATAAAAACATAGAAGAAATGAGTTTTATTTGGAATATTAAGAAATAAAGTTTAATTAAGAATATTTTAAATTTAGAGCCATATTTTTAAATTTACGCATACTGGAATAAATATTTTTTAAGGCGAATTAAGAATTTATATCGTCTCCATAAAAATTAACAGATTAGATCTAGAAACAAGATTTTAATTTAATAAGTTGAAGTAAGTACGGAATATTACTATAAGAAAATTAAAATAGTATAAAGGTTAGTTTTGGCGAAAAAAAAATTAAAATTTGTAATATATATAGATACAATAAATTTTATATGTGGTAATTTACCAGAATTTAATGTTATTATTTTTTACATTTTTAAACAATTTTTAAACCATTAAAAACATATAAAAAATAAACGAAATTAGTGGAAAATTATAAATTTCATACATATATAAAATTTTAATTACACTAAACCAAGTTTGTTGTTAAAATACAGGGATTTTAAAGTTCACAAATCAGATGGACTCCTTCTACGTTGAATCTGTAATAAGGATCAGACATTTCGACAACAATTACTTGCGATATTCATTTTGAATTTTTTTAGTACACAAAAACGCCTCATTATGCAGTGGTACATTATGAAATATGACTTGTAGAATCAATCTAAAATTACAAGATTTGCATTTTTATGCAAATCTTGATTTAAGTAAATAATGAGTCCAAAAAACGTGAAGGATGTGCTTTGTGTATCAGTAGTTTGAGTTTCGCTCATATGAAACGGCTGTCTAGAAATTTATAATAAGTGTACAAATGAACTAAATAAAAGTAAATTTTTTCAGAATGGCGAGAATATTGTCGTAACTAATAGTTTTTTTCTTTTTTTTTTTGCAATTCATCTGAATCAGACTGAATTGATTCTACGAGACTTAAAAGGGTAGACAAAAAAAAAGTTTTTTTAGCAGTTGAAGTAGAAATTTCATAATGACTTTTTTTTTTGGGGGGGGGGGGAGAGAATATTTCAAGCGAAAAATAATGAACTTACGACTAAGGTTTTTTTTTTTAAAGTTTTCTCTGTGATTATTTTTATCGTCAACTTTATTTTCTGTGAAATTTTAAAATAGAAGAACATCTCGCCGTTTTGAAAGGTATGACAACATACAACCGTCTAAAATGCACCATAAGAATTTAAGTTGTATTTCTCAGAACTGCATTATGAATGAATAAAAATTACATAAATGCGATTCAACTTACGACATAGATTTGCCAGACAAAAAAATATTTATCTAATTATGTGAAAATTTTTTGTAAAGATTTGTTCTTCGATTCACATTTCCATAGCTCTCTAAATCCTCAATTTTTGCTTAAAAGACAGAATTAAAAGTTTAAAGTGTACGTAGAATACAAAAAATTTGCAACTTCAAAAAAGTTTTCAAAATCTTAATTTTATGAGGATATTCTTTATGAGTCTTTCTTTGTTTCGCTCCAAACTTTCTTCTCAAATGTGATCAGAAAGTGAAAATGAAGATTACATATGAATCTTATTATTATGCCTTGCTGAAATATGTAAATGTGAGTAGTATTTGAAAAGTCTTTTTTCTGTTGCTTGACATGAATATTTTTTTCGCTGTTACTCACAAAGAGTTTTGTACTGTCATTTGTTTTCGTAAAAAAGTAAACAATTGCAAAAATGTTAATACAAAAACTTTAATGAGTTCTAATTAAAAAAGAGAGATAAAACAAATTTTATATCACGCGAATTGTAAATTTTCTAAATGGTGAAATTACAGTCTATTTTTGTATTGTATTGTATATTACGTTATTTTATATCATTATTAGCTGCCTCAAATATATAACATTAATAATATATGAATAAAAAATAACCGAAAAATGTGCTTAGCAAAAAATAATATTTGTCCCATTTAATAATTTCAATAAAATAATAAATTTTAGAAATATAAATTTAGAAAATAAAATTTTACAAAAGAATTATATACCACTAGAATATACGGCGTCAGAATGACGCTCCTGCTTTGCTTTAAAATATATAGATATATACACTACACTATATGGCCAAAGGTGACCGGCCACTCTCGGTTTTAAACATTTTGTTAAATATCTAGAAAAGTAAGTGTGTAAACATAATAGCACAAGTCTTACATTTCCGTGAAGATTTTTTCACGAAACTCCATAGGGGATCGTCAACAATTTGAAATAGAACAAAAATCTTTTGGATAACCGTGTCAAAACTAATTTAGCCAAAGCATTCAAATTGCAGATAATGATTAAGTGGCCTATCGTAATAAACTGTGATTATTTTCAGACGGATAGCATGTATACTCGTTGAGAAATTAAGGTTTTTATAATAAATTTCCTTGTCTTACGATTTTCACAGTTCTTAATATAAAATAATGTTTTAATCCAAAATATTAAAAACAACATTTACACAAAACACTGCAAGCAAAATTAAAAAAATAATAAAAATTGAATAAAAAAGTAGGTTTACTAAATAACTATTCATTGCGCATGCATATACGCTATTAGAATTTAATTTACATATTGTGTTAGCTAAATGTGAAGAGCAACTTTTGTAAAAGTCTGAAAAACGTAGCTGTAGCTCGAAAATTCTGAAATTTCTCATAGGAAGAATAAGCTGAAAATCTGTTATTCCCAAAATGAAGCAAAAATATGAGGGGCTGTGCCCATTTATTTATTGAGTAGTGTCCATATAGAATACACAATATGACAAGTATATTTGGAAACGACTGTTATTACGAGCATTATTTTATATTAAGAACTCTTACGAACATTATTTTGTATTAAGAATTCTGCAAGTTATAAGCAAAAAAGTTTATTATAAGTTGGGGCTGTTTTTAGAAACCTTAATTTCTCTACGAGTATATATGCTATCCCCATAAAATTTAACACAGTTTTACTACAATAAGCTCTTTAATCATAATCTACAATTTGAACGCTTTTGCTACATTAGTTTTGACAGGATTATCCAAAAGATATTCATTCACTTTCATTTTGTTCACGGTACCTTATGAAATTTCGGGCAAAAAACTTCACGGAAATGTATGCCATGTGCTGTTATGTTTACACACTTAGAGTTTAAGGTTATTTTTTCATGTATTATTTCAATATTTCCCTCTATATTTTTGAATATCACATTTTTGAATGCCAGAAAATAATTGTATAGAATAATTTACTTCTTATGTCTTTATTTCATTGAAATTTGGAAAAGATTTTTTTTACAGTTTTGTCAATAACACAATATTTTCCATTTTTCCGTATGCATTTGTTTATGGAGTATAACCAGTAGTTGCACAAGGTGGCCTAACTTTCGGGGCAAAGTCAGCGAATAAGCTGGTTATGTTTGTGACATTTTCAGCCACTGACTTCCTCTGGATTGTCAAGTCTGTTATTATGTTAAAAGAGTGTTGGTTTTGAAACATAAAATGGCTCACGAAAATATATTAAACTTTTTGTATTATTATTATTTGACTATATTAAAACTGACGCATTTTTTTCATTTACGGCGGTTAGCGCATTTTAATGAATTCATTATTTTAATATATTTTTTCTCTTTTAATATTCACATGTAAATGCATTTTTAAGACATAATTCTCTCGATTTTCCGACTGTTAACTCGTAATTATTTAACAGCCATTCTATTCGTGATAGTCGTATGTAAATAATTCCTCAATTTGAAGGAAATAATATTCTTTGTCATTAGGCAACATTTTAAAATAACAACCTTTTCTAAAATATATTAAAAAATTTTGAAAATTTGAATGTAAAATGGAAACAAATCTTGAAAAGATCAGTCAAATTAAAAAAAATAATAAACGCACGCACCGGGAATACATAAAATGATTTAAAAATTTTTAAAGTTCTATGCATGGTTTTTTGTTTAATTTTTTTCTAATAAACCAACATTAACATTTAATACCTCCTAAAATACGTATTCAACTTAAAATATGTCTATATCGACGTATTCATGAATCATTTCTCTAGAATATTACTTTTTTTCATATTTTTTTGTGCTGTAGTTTTCTTAATACTAAGGGAGAAAGACTCCCGTCACAAAAAGTCCAATGTCAGCGGCAGTGAAAGTATATGTTACGTTTTTTAGAATTAGAGATTATATCTGCAATTACACTATTCTTCTAAAAATATTATTGCAATGTACGAGTAATTTTTGCTGTGTTATCATTCAGTTATTTGATATGATTTGTTTTCAGAAATACAAGTAGAAACCTTTTATTTAGATAAAAGCAGATTTCACTCGTATACTCACTTTCGTTTCTATTGCAACAATAGAATATAATTTTAAATTATATTTGCGAGCCAAATACTACCTCTGACAATAAATTTCGGTGAATAGTCCTGTAACAATAATTTAGATGAAATATTAACGAAAGTTACCATACCACCCTTCGAAATAATCATATACCATAACTATGCACCGCTGAGATCTGCTGTACGTGTCCTGGAAAATTCGCAAGAAGTCTTCTTTTGGAATGGAGTTCAAAAGCTTCATCACGTTTCGTTGCATGTCAGCAGTATCGTCAAATCTCTTTCAAGGAGAGTTTGAGTCGTGAAAATAGGAAAAAGTCTGAAGGATTGAATTCTGTCGAGTATGGTGGATGTTCAATTTGCGCCACCCATCATGAATTTCTTTCGGTGTCTTACAAAGCTTAGAACCAAACTTTAAACTGATCTGTTGTTCGTTCATTTTCCTGTTCTCAGTTAACCCTTTCCGGCGCAGACAAATTCTGTTCGTAAAATGAGAAATTGTTGACTGACACCGGAATTTACAAAAGACTTTTTTGGAAATTAAGAATTCCCTGATTTAAGCTGTCATTGTAAAAGTAAAATTTTACTAAAATTTTATTGGTGCCGTTTGTAAATTTGGAATTAAAATTAAGTGTTGCCGGAGTGGCAACACTGCGCCGGAAAGGGTTAAGAAACAATACACTGAACAAGCATTTAGTAAAGCACGTCTTACACAGAACATAAACGACGCTCAACTGAACAACGGTGGGGGAAGAAGGTCAACACTTGCCTCTATGCAGGTGCAGCGCTTAATTTCCCTACTGTTACAAGATTGGTCTTTCTGAATTCATTCACCGAACTTTATTGTCAGACGTTGTATACATTAAAACTTGTTGCTTTCTATAGCATATCTTAAATTAAATCTAACTATTGAAAGGTGCTTAATTTTATTCGTAGCATAAGTTTAATGGAATATATTGGAATTCTGTTTCTACAGCAGTCGTCTTAACCGTTTTATTATTATACAGAGCTACATTATATATATGTATGTATATATTAAACAAGAACGGTTACAATTTTTCTAAATAAAATTCTTCGATATTTACGTTTCTGAATTACTGCATTTAATTAAAATTATTTCGCTCGAGAAAATGCATGCATAAATTTGAAATGTAAAATCCTTCTGAAAATATTTACTTCTTTATTTCATTTTATTTCCCTTTTTAGGTAGATTTCGTATGAAATACTACCTATTGCATTCTCTCCCATGTTGGAATTTCTGAAAAATTTTTGCAGATCTACACCGATCATGAATCCTAATAATAACAAGTTTTTCAAAGGACCGAATCTTATAGCAAAAATAAATTAAACAAAAATAGGAGTTGGAGAAAAAAAAAACTGAAATCCGAATTGCTTATATTCTGACTGATTTTAAAAATCATTTTTGTTTTTAAACGCATACAATTGACAGATCCTCTTACTTAGGAACTATATAATGTGACGTATTGGCCAGTTTTTTGATAAAATCAGAATATAGTTCAAAAAAGGCTGCCAATAAGGGTATTTTGAACAGAATTTCTCGAAGTAATAGTTATTGAAATATTGAGGAAGTATAACAAATTGCGTTTTTCCTGAGTCATTTTTAAATCCACTTTTATCCTCAAACGCATCGAACTTACAGGTCCTCTTATTTAGGAACTATATAGTGGGACGGATCGGCCAGTTTTTTGACAAAGGCAGAATATATTTTAAAAAATGCTGCCAAAATGGGCACTTCGCACAAAATTTCCCAAAGCGATCATGATTAAAGAATTGAGGATGTATTCAAATAACAAATTGGTTATTTTATGACTCATTTTTAAATCCAATTTTGCTCTCAAACGCATTCAATTAACAGATTTTTGTTAAATAGAAACTGTGCAATGTGCGTATTTATAATTTTTTTTGAAAAAGGCTAAATATATTTTTAAAAAAACCCGCCAGAGTGAGCGCTTCGCAAAAAAATTCCCAAATTGATTTGGATTAAAGAATTGTGGATGTATTCAAATAACAGATTGGTTATATTTTTATGACTCATTTTTAAATTCAATTTTACTCCAAAACGAATTCAATTGACAGTTATTTGTTATTTAGGAATTATATAATGTGCGTATTGGTCGATTTTTTTTTTTTAATGAAGTTAGAATATATTTCAAAATATGTTTTCAAAATGGGCAGAATATCGTTTAAGAGAATTTTGTTAACATCAGTTTTTACAGAAAAATGAAATTAAAAATTTTTCAAAAGCGGTCAAATAAAATAGTTATTTATCGTTAATAATATTATATTTTTTGTCGTTGAAGTGAAAACTTTTCGAAATCTAATTCCGCCTACAGGCCAAGCCGACAAGGATTTTTTTCTTTCTTTTTTCATTTGGAAATGTTTCTATAAATGTATCCACATTCTACAATTCTACATATTCTCCCTTTAGACAGATGCATATGCAGTTCTAGATTTTTTTTTGTATATAAAATAAACAAGAATGGTGCAATTTTTATTATGGAAATTATTTGATATCTAATTTTCTGAAGAACACCATTTAATTAGGTATTAAAACTAATTCGCTCGAGAAAACGGATGCATAAATTTGAGATATAAAATCCTTCTGAAAATATTTATTTATTTCTTATATTTTATTTCCATTTTTTTTCTTTCTTTTTTCATTTGGAAATATTTCTATAAATGTATCCACATTTTCCGATTATATATATTCTCCTTTATGGTAGGTGTATATGCAGCTCTAGATTATATATATATATATATATATTAAACACGAACGATTGCAATTTTTCTAATACAAAAAATTCTTTGACATTTAGTTTCCTGAAGAACCGCATTAAATAAGGTATTAAAACTACTTCACTCGAGAAATTGAATGCATAAATTCGAAATGTAAAATCCTTCTGAAAATATTTACTTCTTTATATCATTTTATTTCTTTTTTTTACTTTCTTTTCTCATTTGTAAATATTTTTATAAATGCACCCACATATTACAATTCTATATACAGTGAAACCTCCAAATAAGGGACACCTTTGGGACCGCAACTTTCGTCCCTTAAATAGAGGTGTCCCTTATTCGGAGTTCCTTACACAGTGAAACCTCCAAATAAGGGACACTTTTGGGACCGCAACTTTTGTCCCTTAAATAGAGGTGTCCCTTATTCGGAGTGTCCCTTATTTGGAGGTTTCACTGTATTTTCCTTTAAGACAGGTGTATATGCAGTTCTAGATTTTTTTATGTATATTGAGCATGAACGGTTGCAATTTTTCTAATAGAAATTCTTTGACATTTAGTTTTCTAAATACCCCATGCAATTAGGAGTTAAAACTACTTCGCTCGAGAAAATGGATGCATAAATTTGAGATATAAAATCATATTGAAAATAATTACTTCATTATTTCATTTTTTTTTTCATTTTTTTTTTCATTTTTTTTTTTTTTTTTTTTTTTTTTTTTTTACTTTCTTTTCTATTTTGTAGCTATTTCAATATTCATATCCACATTTTCCGATTCTATATATTCTCCCTTATGACAGGTGTATATGCAGCTCTAGATTTTTTATATATATATATATATTGAACAAGAACGGTTTAAATTTTTCTAATGTAAATTCTTTGATATTTAGTTTTCTGAATATCCCCATGCAATTAATTTTTAAAACTAATTCGCTTCAGAATATGGCTGCGTAATTTTGAGATACAAAATTATATCGAAAATATTTACTTCTTTATTTCTTTTTATTTCATTGTTTTACTTCCTTTTCTCATTTGTAAATGTTTTCTGTCATTGTGTTCACATTTTCCAATTCTGCATGTTCTCTCCTATAATTTAAGTGCTTATTTTACAGTCATAATTTCCTGTCGCACACTTTGTAATACCCCCTCTTTGCCCATTCTGTTCATTTCCGACCTTATTCTCGTACTGATACGTATTTACAGTAGCTGATCACGGGCTGTTAAACTTCCAGTTTGAAATGCCTCCATTGTTTTGTTTTGATTTTTATAGTCATATATATATATATATATATATATATATAATTTGAATTAATGCTGAAAAAACTTTATATGCCATTTTTTGTTAAATAAAAAATTTATCACATTTATATAAAAAGTCAGTCACAGGGGATACAACAAAAAGTACACTTTCTATGATCATTTAAAAAATGTTGTTCTTATCTTAAAAATAACTCTTTTAAATAATGCGGATACAGTAGAAGCCCAGAATAATGCGGTTAGTCCGAAACATGTTTCACGTTTTCGTTATAACTTAACCGCATATATCGGAAATATTTCAAAAAAAAAAAAGAGAATAAAATTTTGAAATCACTTTCCCGCTTTGTGAAATGTAATTAACTTTATCATTCATTTAACAGAGATTTAATTTCATGTTATCTTAAAAAGATCATAAGTGTTGTTGGGCAAACTGAGGCGTTTTTTTTTTCGGTGTATTCTTTCACACTAGAAAAATAGAATAGACGAAAACAATATGAATTGTCTTGCCTCTCAATCCACAAAATTACCTTCTTTAAGTATGAAATGATATCACTAGCATGTAGAATGTCGTCGTTCAATATCACATCAATTTCAATTTCATTCATTTTCATCTTGCTCACTGCAATTTTTATGCAGTACAGCCTCAATGATATCGTGATCTGTTATGACCTATGCTCGCCGTTCTCAATTTCTATTCAGTCATTTAAATCGTCAACACAGATATCGAGATGCATAGCACCGACAATAGTCGGTGCTATGCATAAAGTCCGCTATGCATCAAGTGTGCGGCTGCAAGTCCCTCAATGTGTTTCACTGAAATTTTAAAGACAAATTTTATCCTATAATTGTTAATATTTTAGCGCGGAAAACTCTTTTCCGCATGTTAAATCTGAATACGCGGTATATCGGACCGCGTTACTTCGGGCTCCTACTGTATTTGAAAGACACACACATTTAACGTCTGAATTTAAAAAGCTATTAAAAGATTGAATAAAATAAGTAAGACAGGCTTGAATACAATTAAAAATTAAAAATTTATACACAAAAAAAAAATTCTAACAAACATTTAAAAATATAAAAAGTAAATATTTTCCCAATCTACTCGCAAAGCATCATCAGTTGAAATATTAAAAAATCAGCATATAAGTCTGTCTTAGTTTATTTTCTTCAGTCTTTTAATACGGACAAATTTTATTGATTTTTCAATATTATTTCTGTAATTGTACTAAGCTTCAAAAAATATTCTTGCAAACTATGCTTAATTTTTGTGGTATATTTATTGAATTATTTGATATGACTTTATTTCAAAATACAAACAGAAAACTTTTATTTAGATAAAAGTGAATTTCTCTCGTATATCCGCTTTTCGTTTCTGTTCCGATAATAGAGTACAATTTTAAATTACATTTGCGAACTAAATCAATGGTAAATCTTGTGGCTTTCTATAGCATACCTTAAATTAAATCTATTTGTGAAAAGGTGTTTCATTTTATTCGAAGAATAAGTTTAATGGAATGCATTCTAATTCCGTTTCTACAGCAGTTGTATTAACTTTTAAATTTATATACATTTCTTATATATATTGAACAAGAACGGTTGCAATTTTTCTAATAGAAATTCTTTCATATTTTTTTCTGAAGACCATCATTTAATTGGACATCAAATCTACTTCGCTCGAGAAAATGGCTGCATACATTTGAAATATAAAGTCCTACTGAACATAATTACTTCTTTATTTCAGTTTATTATAATTATTTTTAAACTTTCTTTTCTCATTTGTAAATAATTCGATTAAGATATCCTCATTTTCCGCTTCTACACATTCTTCCTTATGACAAGTGTTTACTTTACAGTCTGCGCTTCCTGTGGTATTATTTTTAACATCGCCTCTTTGGCCATTCATTTCATTTGTAACTTTGTTCCCGTACTCAAACATGTTTAATCTCGCTGATCACGGGCTGTAAATTTTCCGGTTCGAAATTCCTGCAGTGTTTTGTTTTGATTTTATGGTGATTTTTATGCTGTTTTTTATTTTCTATTTTAATTAATCGTGCAATAAATTTATATGCCATTTTATATACATAAGAAAATCTCACTTTATTTCAACAGTTATTTTCAGGGGAAACAGAAAGATGATAGTTTGTATCATCATTTTAAATATGCTGTTCATATCTTATGAACATCATTTATAAATAATAAGGATATTTTTTTATTTATTATTTAATATTATTTCTGCAAGTTTCTTAAAGTTACTTAGTTTCAAAAATAATCTTGCAAAATGCGTTTAATTTTTACTGTATTTTCATTCAGTTATTTGATATGACTTTATTTCAGAAATGCAAGCAGAAACCTTCTATTTAGATAAAAGCGAATTTCTCACATATATCCCCATTTCGTTTCTGATCAAATAATTGAGTACAATTATAAATTAATCAATGTTAAAATTTTCGTCTTTCTATAGCATAAATAAATCTATTTGCGAAAAGGTGTTTAATTTTATTCAAAGAATATGTTTAATGGAATGTATTGGAATTTCGTTCTCACTTCAGTTGTATAACTTTTAAATTGTAGGTTCACAATTGTAGATTCTTTTTTAAGTATATTGACCAAGAACGGCTGTAATTTTTCCAAAACAATGCTCAATTTTCTGAAGATCCCCATTCAACAAGGTATTAAAACTATTTCACTACAGAAAGATGCTGCATAAATTTGAATTATAAAGTTCTACAGAAAGCATTCATTTATTTATGTCATTTTATTTCAGTTCTACTTACTTCATTTTATCTTTTAAAAATGTTTTCTATTATTGTGGTTACACTTTCCAATTCAGAATGTTCTACTCTATAAAGTAGTTTACTTTAAATCCTACACTACCCTGTCGAGATCTTTTCAAATTTTGTTCATTTGCGACTTTGTTCTCTTACGAACACGTATTCAGAGTAACTGATCACGGGCTTTTAATATTTCAGCTCAAAATGTTTCCAGTGTTCTCTTTTAGTTTGATGGTGATTTATATATATATAGTGGCTGCCGAAATTGCAGACACTTCTAGGTACCTTTCATTACAAAAAGTAAAAAATAAACTACCTTTTGTAGCCGTCTTGAGAAAGCCCATCTGTAAATTTTGCTATATTTACGTCGGTCATGATCTCTCCCAAAACCACCCTCCGTTGAAATGTTGACTGACATATAAATACTACATATATAGATATATCCATATACACTGCTCAAAACAATTAAAGGATATTGCAATTTTAGGTGGATTTTGTATCTGGGAAACTTTTTAGCTGATTGATACATGGTCGACAGACATTGTAGGTTATATGAGAATAAATTACACATGTTTGGCAGAAAAAATGCATTTTATTGCGCATTTGTGTACAAAAAGAAAAAAACACAATTTGTGCATATGAGAAAAAAAGAATAAGAAAAGGTGTTTTCTTCAAAGAAAATCATTTTCAGTAGGGGGTATGGTTTCCACGGGCGGCCAGCAACGTTGAACACCTTTGAGGCATGGACTCAATGAGGCTGTTAATGACAAGTTGGGGTATTCTGCCCCACTCTTCCAGAAGAGCTCTTTTCAGTTCTTGAAGAGTTTGTGGGGGTTGTTGGCGGCCAGAAACTAGTCTTCCTAGAGCGTCCCAAACGTGCTCGATTGGATACATGTCTGGAGATCACGCTGGCCATTCCATTCGAACGATTCCTTCCTCGAAAAGGAAATCCTCCACCAGGTTTGAACGATGTGCCCTGCAGTTATCATCCATTAAAATTAAGTTATCTCCAATTGCTGCAGCATAAGGGACTAAAATAGGTCTGAGGATCTCATCCCTATATCGGCGACCAGTCAGAGCTCCATCTCGAATGATGTAGAGGTCAGTGCGCCCGTCAATGGAGATGCCATTATACACCAACATTCCTCCACCGCCAAATCTGACACTTTCGTGCACGAACGCAGGATTATTCCTACTGCCACGGTCCCTCCAGATGAAAATACGCCTATTATCCGGATGCACAGAAAAACGGGAGAAAACAGAATATTGCTTCATTCATTTCTCCTCCAGTTGACATGCTCGGTTGCCCACTCCCTGCGGTCGCGACGATGCCTTGATGTTAATTTAACACATACCGTCGGTCGGCGAGCATACAGACCTACAGCATGGAGCCTGTTTCGGACAGTTTGAGTTGAAATCGTGGTGCTTGTAGCCGAGCGAAGGTGTTGTTGGAGAAGAGTGGCGTTCATGTTTCGGTGTCTCCGAGCTGTTAACGCTAAATACCGATCTTTATTGGGCGTTGTTGCCCGTCTACGACCTTGCCCTGGTTTTCAGCCTGCACATCCAATCTCCAAAAAACGGTTCCAGATCCTGGAAATGAACCTTTGTGACCCTCCAATGGCTTGCGCTACTTCGGCTTGAGTTTGGCCCCCTTCTAACCTACCAAAAATTCTCCAAGGTTCTGAATCTGTCAAATGACTTCGCTGAGACATCGTATTCATCGAAACAAAGCAATCACTGAATGCCGATCATCTTTGTCTTCATTCTCTTTTATCCAGTTGAAAGTCAAATTTCATTCGCTGCCACTGAAGCGACGTTTTTGACGTCGAACTCAAAATTTGCATACTCCACAGTTTGAAAACCAGAAAAATTTGCATTTGTGATACTCTTCTTCTATTTTCGGCAAAGAAAATTTCGTTTATATCTTTATTTTATATAAAACTTCAAATATCCTTTAATTGTTTTGAGCAGTGTATATATAGATATAGATATATCTGAATTTTTCCATGCTGTAACTCTCGAATTTATGAACCAATTTGGATGAATTTTTAAGTGAATAATAGGAGTAGTAATGTCTCGACCGATTTTGTTGGCTAACTTCATCCGCCATCTTCTTTCAAAATGGCGACCATTTGATTATTTTGAAATTTTTATGTTTTTTTTTAACTTTGTATACTTTGGAAAAGTTCCTTTTCACAAAATGAAAACTGTTATATATCATTTTAAACAGAATGTTAGAAACATCAAGAGACATTCTAAAAAGTCACACAACGTAAGTTAACAACATAGATATTTTAAAGAAAAATTTAGAAAACATAAAAATTTCCATAAGTGTCCACAAATTCAAACGACCTCCATTTTGAAACAAGATGGCTGATGAGCTGGCCAACGAACTCGGTCGAGACATTAGTACTTCAGCTACGGACATAAAGAATTTCATCCAAATTGGTTAATGCATTCTAGAGTTACAGCACGAAAAATTTCAGATATCTATATCTATATATATATATTACAGATTTAATTTTATTTTGCCAAAATTAAGCATTATACTATATTAATTTCCTTATAACAATATTCCGTACTTAGTTCAACTTATTAAATTAAAATCTTGTTTCTAAATCTAATCTATTAATCTTTATGGAAACGATGTAAATTTTTAATTCGCCTTAAAAAACATTTATTCTAATATGCGTAAATTTAAAAAGATGGCTCTAAATTAAAAATATTCTTAATCAACACTTTAACGATCAAAGCATTTTCATTGCTAAGATGTTGAAATAAATTAATGACACCGGTAACTGTGAACAAATATATTCGTAAATAAGAAAAAGTGATTTTTCAAATACCTAATAAAATGGATTTTTTTAGATTGAAATTCCGGTGTCGTTGTTACATATCGGAATTAAAATTTTGTGGTTTCGTAGAGAAACCAATGAACGTTAAAGGGTTAAACTTTATTTCTTAATATTACAAATGAAACTCATTTTTCCCTGTTTTTATCAATCCTTTTTAAAAAAAGTCGTATTAAATTTATTCCAAAACCATACCTTTCAAAAATTGTCATTATTTTTATTTATTTATTTATTTATTTTCCCCTACCAACGTTTGATATTTGTGCATATCAATAAATTCATTTCTTTTCATTTTTCTCTTAAAATATCGTCTGCAGGATATTCGAAATTCTGAGTTCGATTATAAATTAGTTAAACAATAATATTTTTAAAATAAAATTTATTGTCTGAATGAAATAAAAATCTCGATGCTGGACATGAATTATGTTTACATGGGAAAATGATGGTTAGAGAGTAGAGAATTTTCTAGAAGTTTGTTTTTAGATTTAAGAAGGAAATCGTTAGATGATGATAGATATCCTTTGCTTTTTCTACGATGAGTCCATTAAAGACGGCTTGCGGAAGTAATGATGGAATATTCTTTTCGATGATTCGGTTCAAGACGGCTTGAAAAGGGAGCTTTTCCCTACCTATATGACTACACTTTAATAAAATAAGTTGCAGCAGCCAATGTGTAATTTAATGAATCTTCTACATTTATTTATTTATTTTCTTTTTTCCTAGTTTGCCACAACTGTGTGTTAAATACGGGAACCAGTGAAGAATTTTTGAGTTTCTCCTTAAAACGTCACATCAAATAGTAAAGTCGCACAGGATATATTAAGAGACGGGAGCTAATAATATGCTAGTGCCGATTTTCGGATTTTGAAAGGAATTCTTTGTGGAACGAAGTGATGATCAACCTGTGGATCTCCGAAAAATTTTCCCGCCATTATTGAGAGTGATATTGAGCAAGAATTGCCATTATCTCTTGATTCCTCGAGTGACTATAACAGAGGAGATTTTAATATTAAATAGCTTTCTGTGCGTGTGGTCTGAAGGATCTCTTCGAAATTTCTTGTGAATTCCTGAAGCCTGATATTCCACCTTTTTGCTGTTTATGTGTTTATGATGACCCCAGATAATCCTGGTCATAATGACATTTTTTTGAGAATGAATGATTTCGAAGTGGTGAGTATGCGAAAGATGTTCGATGAGGAATTTAATGAAGATTGGATTTTGATGAAGATATTTCTTGAACTGTAAGTCATTTTATTAAATGTTTTAATTATTATTTCTATCATTTCTATTCCTTTTATAATTAATGAAGAGTATTTATTATGTATTTATTTATTTATTTATTATTTTATTGGTGAGAGTAATTTGTATGAAGGGAATTTATTAATTTACTAATTTATTTATTTATTTATTATTGCATGTTATGGGTCTGATATAGTAATTTAAAAATTATGTAATTGATAGAATTTATTAACTTTGAAATTTATTGCGAATGATTTTACGATCAGGATTTAATAGAGAAAATAGAAATGCTTCATTTATTCTAATGAAGCATTTCTAATCTAAGAATAGAAAAATTCCATTCTAAGAATAATTTCCATTCTAAGAATAAAAAAATATGGAAGGTTCTAAATTCGTACCCTTTGACCCGAGCTCAGAAATGAACATTTAGTATTGGTTGACTTATTTTGATAAAACATGTGAAAAGGAACAGAAAAATCTAGAATGGAAATCTAGAACGCAAAAAATTTATATCAATGACTGCTTAAATTGTACGGATTATGAACAAATTAAGAAAATTTTGATAAAAAGACTCATTGAATTAGACATCTCAAGTTTTTCTGATTTTTCAAATCTGAAATTAGATAATTTAGACAATTTAGAAACTTATTTTTGTAAAAAAGTTGAAATTGGCAGGAAATTACACCTTAGTGAAAATATACTGTTACAAGGTTTAACTGATGGTTTAAAACCAGAATTCAAAAACAATATTATTCTAAATCCTCCTAGTAGTACCACTGAATGGTACCGGGTTATAAAACAATTTGTAGAAGTGTCCACTCCACTAGTTTCAAACCAAATAATAAATCAACCATCAACTAGATAAAATTTTCAACCTTTTCAACCACCTAGGCCCTGGATTCAGCCCGTTAGGCCCAATAATATACCTAGGAATTGGAATCTACAAAGACAATCTCAGTTTCAATGACCTAGAATTTGTCAAAATAATTATATTCAGAATTCATATTCTTCAAAACCTTGTAGGATATGCACAAATGCTTTGTGAGTAATGCTTTTCATTGGGAAAGGGAATGTATTTTTAGGAATGGGTCGTCATCCTCCGATACTCTTCCAAGTAACTCACAAAATAATTCTCATGATGTTTAACAATTAATTGTGTATAGATATACAAACAATTATAATTTACCATGTGTAGTAGATAAGGGCTCAACTACTGCAATACTGCCACTTAAATTTGTTAAAAAACTTAATGTTAAAATTTAGACTAAACCCTCAGTTACTATTGGTCAGGCAAAAGGATTTTTTATATAAATAGAAAATGTAGTGTTTTTCTATAAGTGGGTAAAATTAAAAAAAATTGTTATCTTTTTAGTATGCAATACAAATTTGGATTATGCTATTTTGGGTTTAAAAGAATGTTTTAAATTTAAATTAACCATAGAATGTAAAGATTGTATTGTAAGACAGGGAAGGGAAATTATAAATAACTGTATATCCATATATAATAAGAAATCCCTTCATTTCAATACAGTGAATATGAACCAAGCACAACAAAATAGGGTTCAATCTAATGAGTTTGTAACATCAGAATATGAGAAAAATATGAAATTAGATATTGGTAATAATGTAGCAATAAAGGATTATGATAATGAAAAACTGAATGCAAGTAATCATGATATAGAGTTACAATGTACTTCTGAAAATATTATGACAAATGAGGACTGTTTAGAGTATAATCACGAAATTAATGTGCAATCTGATTATAGAAGTTTCATAACTCCTCAAAATTTTCACGATAATTCTAATTCAGATTTAACTAGGGAAATAAATTTAATTCAAGATGAACATTTAAGGGAATTAGTTCAAATTTATAGTGATATTTTTGCAAAACATAAATATGAGGTGGGTAAGATAAATATTGAACCACAACGCATTTTGCAAAAATCTGACCAACCTATATCTTTGAGGCCCTTCCGAACATTTCCCCTAGAGGTAAAAGAATTAAAAAAATCAAATTCAATCTTTGTTAGCAGCTGGACTTGTAATAGAAGTTAATAGCCCCTATTCTGCTCCTGTTACATTAGCTATGAAAAGAGAAGAAGGTAAAAAGTCCCGATTATGCATAGATTATAGAAAGTTAAACTCATAATTAAAAATGATGCAGAGTCCTTGCCCGTCATCGATGGAATTTTAGATAAATTGAGTAGTGCTCAGTACTTTTCCACTTTGGATTTAGCCTCTGGCTTCTGACACATACCAATACATCCATCCAATACCAAAAAAATTAGCTTTTGCAACCAATTTTGGACTTTTTGAATGGCTGGTGCTCCCTTTTGGCATAAAAACAGGACCCCGCATATTCAATAGAACCATTAGAAGGGTTCTGAATAAATATAAAATCGACTTTGCGTGCCACTATTTTGATGATATTTTGATGATATTTATTATTATTATCATTACGATTTCTATAATGAAATCCAGTATTAATTATGCTCTTATTGAGAAATATTAGGATATGGAGAATTATTATTATTGTTGCTATAAATTTTGAGTCTTATCATTCTACTTATTATTATTGTTGTTACTATTATTATTGAAATTGTTTTATATTATATTTTATTGATGTTGAGAGTGATACTATTTATTATTAAAAGATGTTGGATCCAACGTAAGATTAAAACCAAGGATTAAACCCAACACCAACTAAAAATAGAAAAAATTATGTAGTTCACTAGCAAACTACTAGAAAGATTCAGTTAAGAAATAAAAAGACTGTATTCAATAAACTTTGAAAATGACTTATTTAGTGAACTATGCCACTGAGCTGATTATTGTAATATTCCGAACGAATCTATTGAAGTGAACTATTGAAAAGACTGGTTGACTTTGTTTAGTGGACAACCTTATAGAGTTATTGAAATTATGTAAACTCCTAATGAAAAACAATTTTTGTTGGTTTTTTATATTTTTTCTCTCTTCCTTATTAATATTTATAACTTTATTTACTGTTATTGTATGTATTATCTCCTATGCACTTACAAATGGTAAGTGATATTGTAACTTTATTGTATTTCTTTCAGGGAAATGCTCTTACTTAATTTTAATCCTATTTACTTTGCTCTTAACTATTTTTTTTAAATAGCTATTATTTTTTATATTGCGTTAATTTTCTTTTTCTTTCATCTCTTGGCTTTCTGGGTTTGACAGTTTTATTCCAAAATTTAACTTTTCTAAGTTATTAGATTTTTGCTGTCTGAACTTGTAGTTTTATTTAACAATCAATTTCATACAAAGTTTTTGAGAAGGGGGGATAATATTACAAATTTATTTTTTCGCCAAAATTAACCTTTATGCTATATTAATTTCCTTATAAGAATATTCCGTACTTTGTTTAACTTATTAATTAAAATCTTGTTTCTAGATCTAATCTGTTAATCTTTATGGAAATGATATAAATTCTTAATTCGACTTAAAAATAATTTATTCCAATATGCGTATATTTAAAAAGATGACTCTAAGTTAAAAGTATTCTTAATTAACCACTTAACCGTCTGCCCCGAGGTAACTCGGGGTTAAAAGCACTGTTTCTCCATACCCATCGCCGGTGAAGTGGTTAAACTTTATTTCTTAATATTCCAAATAAAACTCATTTTTTCCCTGTTTTTATCAACCCTTTTTAAGAAAGTTTTGTTGAATTTATTCCAAAACCATACATTTCAAAAATTATCATTATTTTTATTTATTTCTTTATTTATTTTCCTCCCTTCAACGTTTGATATTTGTGCATATCAATAAATTTATTTATTTTCATTTTTCTCTTAAAATACCATCTACAGGATATTCGAAATTCTAAGTTCCATTATATATTAGTTAACAATAATATTTTTAAAATAAAATTTATCGTCTGAATGAAATAAAAATCTCGACGCTGGACATGAATTATGATTACATGGGAAAATGATTGTTAGAGAGTAGACAATTTTCTAGAAGTTTGTTTTTAGATTTAAAAAGGAAGTCGGGAAATGATGATAGATATTCTTTGCTTTTCCTTCGACGAGTCCGTTAAAGAAGGCTTGCGGAAGTAATGATGGAATATTCTTTTCGATGATTCGGTTCAAGACGGTTTGAAAATGGAGCATTTATCTCTATGTATGATTACAGTTTAATAAACTAAATTGCAGCAGCCAATATGTAATTTAATGAATCTTCTACATTTATTTATTTATTTTGTTTTTTCCCTCGCTTGCCACGACTGTGTGTTTAAAAAAGGGGAACCAGTGAAGAATTTTAGTTTCTCCTTAAAACGTCACATATATATGGATATATATAGATACATATATATACATGTGTGTGTGTATATATACATATGTGTATATATATATACACTATATTGCCATTGATTATGGGACACTTGCGATTTTAGACATTTTACTAAATATCTTGAAAAATACATGAGGAATCATCTCCAAACTCTTAGTGTATAAATATAATAGTATAAGTCATACATCTCCGTGAAGATTTTTTCCCGAAACTCCAAAGGGGACCGTCAACAAATTAAAAAAAATGAATATCTTTTGAATAACCCTGTCAAAACTAATGTAGCAAAAGCGCTCAAACTCTAGATTGTGATTGAATGCCTTATTCTAATAAGCCTTGTTCATTTTTATGCAAATAGCATGCATACTCGCAGAGTAATTAAGGTTTTTATAAAAATGGTCCCAATTTTTTCCAAGTTTTTTCCTTATAATTTTCAGAGTTCTTAATATAAAATATTATTTTTTTCAGAAAATATGACAAACAACATTGCACACAGTACCCCGTAATCAGAATTTAAAAATAATGAAAATTGTATAAAAATGAGTTGGTTTACTAAATAATTTTTTACTGCGCATGCGTCAACGATATCAAAATTTCATTTGCACATTTTGTTAGCTAAATGTATAGAGCAACTTTTGTGAAAGTCACAAAATCATAACTTGAAAATTCTGACAAAAATCGTCAATTGAATAAGTCGAAAATCCGTTATTCTCAAAATGAAGCAAAAACAAGACGGGTTGTATCCATATATTCATTGATTAGTGTGAATATAGAATACACAATATGGGATGTACTACTGCATTTGGATAAAATCCCTCATTTTTTTGCTTCATTTTGGAAACAACGGATTTTGTCTTTTTTCTATATACGATTACTTTCAGAATTTTCAAGCTATGATTTTGAGACTTTTACAAAAGTTGCTCTATACATTTAGCTAACATAATATGCAAATGAAATTTTGATATCTTTGACGCATGCGCAGTAAAAAATTATATAGTAAACCTACTCATTTTTCATACAATTTTTATTATTTTTTTAATTCTGATTACAGGGTACTGTGTGCAATGTTATTTGTCATATTTTCTGAAAAAAATATTATTTTATATTAAGAACTCTGAAAATTATAATGGAAAAACTTGGAAAAATTTGGGACCATTTTTATAAAAACCTTAAGTACTCTGCGAGTGTGCATGCTATTAGCATAAAAATAAACACAGTGTATTACAATAAAGCATTCAGTCATAATCTAAAGTTTGAGCGCTTTTGCTACATTAGTTTTGACAGGGTTATTCAAAAGATATTCATTCTTTTTTAATTTGTTGACAGTCCCCTACGGCGTTTCGGTAAAAAATCTTCACGGAAATGTATGACGTATACTATTATATTTATACACTAAGAGTTTCGAGATGATTCTTCATGTATTTTTCTAGATATTTAGTAAAATGTCTAAAATCGCAAGTGTCCCATAATCAATGGCAATATAGTGTATACAGGGTGAGTCATAAATATCGAAACAATAGACTATCTCCTTAAATATTGCTCCTAGACCCATACTTCTAATTGCAAAAATTCATAAAAAAAGGTAAAATTTTTGATAAGATAAGTTGCAACTCTATGGGGGGTCTATTTGAAAAAACACGAAAATTAACTTTTTATACGGCCCCCGTAAGATAAAAATTCCAACTACGAAAACTTTCCTTATCCAATCCTGAATAATACACAAAAAGTTGCATCTTCATATCTTCAAAATTCGCGGAGTTATAACCGTTTGAATAATTCATCAGGTTTTAAGGGATTAGACACTAATTGAAATGCGCGCAATTGAAAAGACAATGTTACTTTAACAGTTGTAGGAAACGCGTAAAAAATCATTCTTTTGAATTAGAATTTTGATTTTTTTCTTTTTTTGTAATGGTTAGCTGTATAATTTGCTAAGAAAATCACATCCTAAAATTTATCCTAAAATTTATAAAAATTTCATATGGTTACTACTGGTTTAAATGGGATAATTAAAAATCGTTATACCTCCAAACATTATTTATCGGATTTCAATTTCTTTCTATTTAATTAAAAATGAAAATCTGATTTTAGCTTTATTTTCGGGGTTTTTGTTTTTCAATACTTATTTTAGAACTATTAAAAATATTAATTTAAAAAATAATAACTTTTAGAAAATTATATTTTCAAAAGTATATAATTTTTCATTTTTTTAAACAAAACTAATGTAAAATATTAAAAACGACATGCTTCAAGTTTGTACTTTTATTTCTTAAACAATTCTTCACTTTTAATAATTTAAAGACAAGAAACAGTCGGGAAAAAAGTCATTATACACAAAAACGAAATGTACTGTTTTACTGCCCATCAGTTATTTAAAAGAATGATTTTCTAAGATGCAGATTGAGTCCTTTTTAAAAATTTAGCTCTCCCAACTTCAAGCTTTTTATCGTCCTGGAGAGGCTGTTAAAAAATCTGCAATCTTGGCTGAGGTCAGATCAGGACCGAGACAATACTTTTTCTGAAGACTCGCCTATCCGGGTCAAATGGATATTTCATACCGGAGAGAACTGCTTCCTTTTTCCCAGGCCTGCACTGGACGAAATTTTCATTCCCGGTATCGAACAATCCGTATTAAAAGAACAGATCTAATAGATGCACAAAATAAGTAAAATTTTGTTTAATCAATGTTTTTAAGAAAACCACATAACTTTTAAAATGGCTTTTATTTTACAAAAAAAAAAAAAAAAAAAAAAAAAAAAAACTTTAAAATTTATTTATTTTGAAGAATAGTATATTTAAATGCTGAAAAATTAAACAAAATAAAACCAGGAAAAAAAATCTGTCTATGACAGAATTCTGTCTTAAACAGAAAATGTGTTGATCCATTTAAAATAAATACAATAACATCTGAGAAACAAATAAACTCCATTTAACCCTCCTAGGAAGGGCATTTGTCTATTACGTATTTTTTCTTTCCTATGTGATTCCGTCTTAAAAAGTTTTACTGTATAACATTTTTCAAAGTCTCCAACGCACGGGATATGGATAAGCGATAATAAAATATAAGTGAAACATTTACATGTAAACAGAGATTCATTGATAAAATTAATATGTCACAGCGTTTGGCGCCTCTTTAATAATAAAAAGTATAAATATAAAAAAACGAAATTCTATATTAAGTATTTCTGGTCAGAAGTCCTCTACGCGAAAATATTTTTAACTACACTGAAGTAAAAGACTATGTTGAAATTCACGGCGGGGCCGGCTATGATTAAGCTTTTTTCCAGGCTGGTCCGGGTTATGATTTTAACATTATTTCATGCTGGGCTGAACTTTTTTCCCTATGGGTCGGTTTAGGACCGGACCTACATATTTCGATCTATTCAGACCTCCATTGCTAACGATCAACATGTCTTGATAACAAGTTTCGATTTAAATCAATACGCTGTTTTATTATGTCCAAATGAGAGGCCCTGTCTTAAACCGACATATAATAATGAACAATTTGTGGACGATCCCTTATTTGCTGCGAAAATGGATGAAGAACACTTCGTTTACAGGCATGGTAAAGTGGTGTAAGTCACGAATTTTTGAGGATTTTGAATTTTAATATCTCTGTCAGATTTTCAGATACGGAGATGAAATTTTTTTTGTTCAATTTAGGAATGGATAAGGAGTAACTTCCTAATTGGGAATTTTGCTCTGCGGGGGCCGTATACAAATTTAATTTTCGTTTTTTTTCAAATAGACCTCCCCATGGAGTGTCAACCTATATTATCAGAAATTTCACCCTTTTTTATGAGTTTTTGCAATTGGAAGTATGGGTCTAGATGCAATATTTAAGGAGATAGCCTATTGTTTCGATATTTATGACTCACCTTGTATATGTATATATATATAAACATATATACTTACATATATAGAGAGACTAGACATATATATATATGTAAGTCAACAATTCAAAGGCGAGTGGTTTTGGGATCTAGGAGTCACGGTCGACGAAAATATAGCAAAATTTCCCGCAGTGATTTCCTCCGAGCGGTTGCAAAAGGTAGTTTTTTAATTTTTGGAATGAAAGCTACCTAGAAGTGTCCACAATTTTTGCCACCACAGTATATATATATATATATATATATATATATGTGTGTGTGTGTGTGTGTGTGTTATTTGAATTTAAACATCTTTTATTTTTTTTTAGGACGAGCATGATCTCCAAATTAACTGACTTTCTGGTATATTTTTTATTATCTATGATTTGAAACACGCATTATGAAAATTCACGGGCACGAGCGCAAGATCTGATTTTGAAAATTTGAAAAGTGGTTTTTAAAAACGTTGTTCTACAAGAAGCATAACTATGTTATTGAAAAGAAAGTGTATTATATTTTTAAATGTTAAATTTAGCGTACTAAAAGAAGCTACGGTTTGAATTATTTGTCAGAAGTTGTATTAATGTAAGGTGCAATGTTATTTCAAATATTTATTATTCAATTAATCTAATAACTTAGATTTTTACATCATAGTTTTATTATATATATATATATATTAATTGTTGGTTTATTTTCTTACCTGACATTTGTTTTTAAAAAATAAATTTAATTTATACCAATAGTTAATTGCAGGGGGAAAAGAAAGATGAGAGTTTCAACGGTCATTTTTTAAAAAAAGGTGTTCATATTTTATGAACAACTTTTGTAAATAATACGGTTATTGTTTTTATTGATTATCTGATATCAATTCTGCAGTTTCATTTTGCTTCAAAAAATATTCTTGCAAAGTATACTTAATTTCATTCATTTTCATTCAATTAATTGATATGACTTTCTTTCAGAAATTCTAACAGAAAATTTTATTTCGATGAAAACGAATTTTTCTCATATATCGCCTTTTCGATTCTGTTGCCATAATAAAGTACAGTTTTAAATTGCATTTGCGAGCCAAATCAATGGTAAAACTTATGACTTTCTAAGGAATACCTCAAATTAAACCTATCTGTTAATAGGTGCTTAAATTTATTCGAAGAATAAGTTTAATGAAATGTATTGAAATTCCGTTTCTACAGCCGTATTATTAACATTTAAATTAATATACATCTCCAGATTTTTTTTTATGTATCTTGAGCAAGGACGTTGCTAGAATTAAAAAAAAATACTCTTTGGTATTCAGAATTTAGAAAGTTCTCATTTAATTAAGTATAAAATACTTCACACGAGAAGGTGGTTGTATACATTCGAACGATTAAATTATACTGAAAATGTTTTTCAGAGTTTAAAATTTGTCTGCTTGTTATTTCAAAAGTTTGTAAAAATCAATAATATCATCAGAGCTGCAACGGACGAATATTTTTTTTTTATATTTCTTAGATAACATAGAAAATAAATGATATGTTTGTTACTAATTCAATTGTTGCGTTAAACATTATACTAATAAACATTATGTCTATAGAAAATTATTATATAGAAAAAAAGTTTTATACAGTCCAAAATTTTTAAGATTAAATTATAATAGCACAAGTTTATACCTATATTATTAATTGGTAAAGTTTTACTGTGTGTTTATTTATAGAAGGTCATCACCTAATCAATACCAAAAGTAATGGTACCAAAATGATTATGTTTGCACGGAATCTAACATAGGTTAGATGTTATGTCGGTACCACTAACCCAAAGGGGACGCAGGGCAAACAATGCTCTAAAATTGCGATTTTTGTGTTACTGAAAGGCCTAAAAACTTGAAATTTGTCATGTTAATTACTTATAAGATATAACTTATCACAAAGAAAATTTCCTAAAAAATACAAAAGTTTAAAGGGATAAAAATGTACGAAGGTGTTTTAAAATTATTCTAAATTGCTATTCTTAAGAATTCTCGGAAAGTAAACAACCGATTTAAAAATAATGATGTCAAAATTATGGTAAAAGTCCTTGTTCCAACATAGGCCACATCTTATTTCGTTCTCACTATTCCAAAAGGGATGTAAGAGTAAAAAATAAAGCTTTTTAAAAATGTGAGTATTTTGTTACTGAAGGGCATAGAAACATAAAATTTCGCATATAAATTACTTAGAAGATAAAAATTATCGTTAAGAACACTTCTTAAAAAATACTAATTTCAAAAGGAGAAAAAATACGCTCAAAAGCATTCTAAAATGCGTTCTAAATAGTGATTTTTACATAAACTCAGAAGTATCAAACTAATTAAAAAAAATAATGGACAAAATGATGGTGACAAAACTTGTTCTTATATAAGCTCTAATTTATGTCAATGTCACTATCATCAAAGACTTGTAAAAGTAAAAAACTTTCTAAATTGCACTTTTTGTTAAGAAAGAATCTAAAAACATTAAATTATGCACGGTAATTACATACAAGATATAAATTGTTAAAAACATTTCATAAAAAATCAAAATTTAAAATGGATTGGAAAATGCAGGGAAAGCATTCTGAAAAAAACTCCTAAAATTGCAATTTCTACGAAATCTTAGGAAATACAGAGCCGATTAGAAAAATGGCGCGAAAATAATGGCGTTAGCCTTTGATGTAAGACAGGCTGTATTTTATCTGTTGCCACTACTCCAAAACGAGTATTGCAGCAAAAAACTTTCTAAAATGCAATTTTTGTGTTATTGCAGAGAGTTGGTATGGTAGTTATTTCTTATATGTAAATGATATCTAATAACTTTTTTTTATAAGTCGAAATTTAAAAAGGATGAAAATGCTCGAAAAGCGTTCTAAGAATGATTTAAATGTCGATTTGTGAGCAATCTTAGGAACTAACGTAACATTTGACATGGTAATGACTTATAAGAAGTTGTAAATGTTCTCTTAAATTCGAAAAAAAAGGAATTCGTAAATTCGATATTTAGAATTGGTAAAAATGCGTTAAAAAAGATCTAAAAACATTCTAATTTAAGATTTCTACGTTAAGGAAATATCAAACCAATTTCACATGTATGAAAATGTATGCAAATTGATGCTAACATTACCTGTTTTAATATTGACTTATTATATGTTGTTGATACTATCACCTTGGGGGCTGAAAGAGTAAAAAATTTTTTAAATTGCGTTTTTTTGTATAATTGAGGTGGCTAGCATTTTGAAATTTGGGGATATAATTAACCGATTATAAAAGTAATGATCCTATACAGGCTATATATTAAGCCGGTGTCACTACTACCTGGGTTTGGCAGAAACAACAAATTATTTTATAAAGCTTATGAATTTTTTTAATTACTTTCCAATGGAATAATATGAAATACTTAATAGATTTCAAAATTAATGTTGGAAAATTAATGGTGATTGTCGCTGCTTCAACATAAGCATTTTATGCTGGTGCTACTAACCCCAGAAAGACGATAAACCTTAAGAAAAGAAGCTTGGAATTCGTCACGATGCGATGGTTAATTTTAAGAGGTAAATGGTGGGACGTAACTAAGAAGATGGTTTCTAAAAAAATTAAAATTTCAAATGAATACTGAAATAAACGTATCGATTGAGCATAAAAGTTTCAAAATATTTTCTAAATTATCATTTAACTGTAGTTCTTTTCATTTATTACTCCTATTTTGTGTTAAATGCAGTGAAATGATGTTGTAAAATGTTATTTTTGAATTACTTGTAAAAATATCATTTCTTACAATAATATTTAGACATACAAATATCTCTTGGCATATTTCAACTATTATGCGAGTAAAGGCGCGAGGCTTGCTAGTACTTTATAAAATTAAATTTATTATAAAATGTAAGTTCCCAGATACTTTCCAACAACTCTATCTTGAAAACGCCACATTTAAGGAAGACACTTTAAATATATATTTATTAGTGATACATTGCATTAATATGCTTTTACAATCAAATTAATCGTAATTATAGAGATATTTTGTGTCAATGATTTTTTAAAAAGTGGATATGTAATCAAATGGCGTTGTTTTCGTTCTTTTATATAAAACATCTTGTATCTGATTATTATTAATAATTTTCCGACAACTATCCATATTAGAATAAACGAAAAGGGTGGTTATATATTTGATATGTTTTCTACTGCACATGCACTTCCTAATTTTTTTTATTTAATATTTTTTTATTGTTTTCGATAATTTTGCTGTTTAGAAGGAGATAAGCTGTAGAATGTAGCATAGGGAATGTAGAATCTAGCATAGTAGGTACACTAAACATTTTCATTTACATAAAAAATGACTAAATACGGATTCACAAGAAATATTCTGTAAAAATATTATTTAACATTAATTAATGTATTAAAAATTATGTGAAAAACTCGCTTGTTTGTTTTTGTTTCATCCTATTAAATCATATTTATCATCTATTTTGACACGCGAATATGAATATTTTTTTATTTATTAAATCCCTATTTATTTAAATTAGTAACAGCCTCTGGTGACCATTTATACAAGGAATGGTTTATTTTCTATTGATAATTTTCCTTTGTTAATTTCATGATAAAGTGTTTTGAAGGCGATAGTAAAATAAACCCTATGTGCGATCTGTGATCACACGTACCTACATCTTTTCTGTGCATATGCGTTTCCTTTTTTTATAGGACAAATTAGTTACTATATAATGTTATTGTTTAGGAGAACATAATATAAAGAATCTGGCATGTTTGTGGGTACACCAGACATCTACATTTATCAGAAATTTGACTACATACTGTTTCACAAGTAATACTTTGTAAAAAAAATTAAATTGAACATTAAATTTAAATAGAACAAATGAAGCATTTACTTCATTTTTTATCAGCAACATTCGAGAAAATTTTCAATTCTTTAATATTCTTAAACACAGACACACACACACACAAAAAAAAAAAAACACAAATTTTAGCTATGTTTTTAATTCTTACTATCCGATGTCATAAATATAACTTCGAATTAATCTGATAATTGTAACAAAAATATCTAGAGCAAAGTGATTAGATCAAATTTAATTTAATTTAATTTAACGAAATTCTAGATATAGAGTTTAACATAAGGTAAGTGTACTATAAATGACTTAATTATATCTCTAGTTTTGTCATGTTCGTCAAAAAGAATGCCATTTTCAGTATAAATTTATTCATTTCATATAATTTGTGAGTTACGTAGATAAAAAGTTTAACAAGCGAGAATCGTAAATCTTAAACAGAAGAGAGAGTTTAACTCTTTGCCGGTTAATTTATGACTCAGGATGAAACCAAGATTTATTAACCTCTTAAGCATGATTAGATGACAGATAAAAGAGTTTAGACATTAAATTATTTTAGTTTATTTTATATTTATAATCTTACCTAAAATTCATGTTAATTGTTAGACAGTTATCAAATACTAATAAAAGTTATGCGAAGAAACAAATTATTTCTTATTTGTGGTTGTGTAAGTGTACCAGAATAAAATTTTGATTGAGTTAAATATTTAACTAATAGATTTTTATTTATTAACATAATTCTTAAGTTCTCGAATGTATATTTTTTCTTAAGTTAATTAACATTCTTTTAAATGAAATAGACAACAGAGTAATGTTAAAAAAGTATTCTTAAAATTTAGTTTAAAATCTATTTTAAAGATTCCTAGGTTATTATTTGTTGAAATAATTCAAATATCAAAGAACAACTATTGTTCTTTTAAAATATGTAAGTTTCCTTTGAAAATATAGACCTATTTTATACAAGATTTAAATTTCCCCTTCTTTATTTTAAATATCGCTAAATATATTATTGTATAATTAGGGAAAACACTACATTAGTAATAGATATTGCCGATTACTAACACTGTATGTTTAAATATTAGATTCAATTTATAATAAAATCAGCAAGATTTGTGCGATTAATTTAAAGAAGAACAAGTTGGAAGTTGCACGTGAAGAGTAGCAAATGAGGTGCGTTCCTACGATAAAGAAGTTTTAAGAATATTCAGATCTTACTGTTATAGTAGACAGTACATCGGATATTGTATAGTGGTCGAAATTCCTTTTTGTGTTCCTGCAATTATACAGGAAGTAACTTTCATTATACCTCAGAAACATATAATCAATCGCATGAAATATTAAATAGTTAATTATAATTAAAAAGCACACTAAACAATGTTCTCCCTATACCATTATGTAATGGAATACTTTTGTGTAGTCTTGTAAATCAATATGCTTCGAATAGTAATCAATGACTATAAATGCAATCAAAATTTAGAGGTTTAATCTTAACAAGAAGAAAGGAAGTAACTTTTTTATAGTAAGCTATGGCAGAGAATGCAATCAATATTTATAAGTTTAATCTTAACACTCGAAGTAATTCTTTAAATAGAAAATTGACTATGCATGAATTGAAAATTTATAAAAGTTATCTTAACAAGAAGAATGTGAGTAACGCTTTATATAGTAAACTATGGCTACAAAAGGGAAGCAATATTTAAAAGATTTTAAAGCCAAATGCTTAATAAATAAATAAATTTATTTTTTTAAATCAAATCTCGTTTTTGTTATTATAAATTTATTTAATATACATATAACTTTATATAATTCTAAAAACAGATCATAAGAACAAAAAGTGACATGTATTTATTGTTTTTCTTTATGTGTTTACACGTGTTGAAAGTCCAAGTCAGTTACGTAAATAGCGATTTTTAAGGAAATTTAAATTTTGATAATAAGGTGATTAAATGAGCTATGTCGTGTGTATGATGTTGCATAACATATAATTTTAAATTTCATAACTTTCCGTATTTATAATATTTATCATTATTATTTATCAATATTTATTTATCAATATTTATTTATATTTTGTCTTTGAAAACTTGACACTGTAGAAAAAAATGCATCGGAATGCGTAGATATTGAACTCTTGAAAAGAAGAGTTATATTGAAAATTTGGCTATTGTCTTGATTCTATTATTTTCAAAATAAACTAGATAATTTGCAATTATATAAACGTTATCTCTAAAAATGGTCTCTTGAGTGGGTAGATCGCTGTAAACATTTAACAGTGTATTTATGACTGAGGAAATTTTTCCACTTTGAAAATCTGTTGACATAAAATATTAGTTATCCTTTAAATTTTCCTTTAAATCCAGTTAGGATGGCAGCGATCGAATAAGCATTTTCACTTTTTAAGTATCACTTTTCTTTTTGCTACTTTGCTTAGAAACATTGTTTCTGTGGTATCTCAAATAACCATCATTGTTCCTGGAAATTTACAGTTCATGAAATCTACTCAGAAAATAGTTCGTAAAATTTGGTGTTAATAAAGCTGTAATAGATTATTACTTCAGATCCTAATTATTATTTGTATTTAAGTGCAAGAAATAACACCATTTTTCAATGGTATTATTTTTCACAACAATAATTTTATCCTCTAATTTATTTTAAGTTAAAATTATAATAAATAGTTATAAATTAAAATTAATAGTATCTATTAGAAGCAGATCATGACATTTATGAATGAAATTATAGTATACTTGTATAATTAATGTAGCCTAACAATACATATAGTATTGGTATGCATCAAAGCCTTTTCTTCCATAAATTTATGTGTCACACAAAATTTGTGCGTTACGCGTATGAAAATTTGAAAGTACCTAGGAACAAAAATTATAGGAAAAAGAAAAATATATAATGCTTGCCGAAGTAAATAATAGATATAAAAATGATTTATTCAAGTTTTAAACAAGATTTTTTTGTGACAGATAGGAAAATTGTTGCAATCGTTTTTATAATAACCCATCCTTTCCAGCGTTAATATTTTTGGATAACATTTTTAGTTTTGGACTTCATTTACATTAAAATATTTCAGTTGTATAATGTTTAATAATATATTTTAATAACAATTTTTCATTATTAGAAAATGAAATTATATGAAACTATTATAAAGTCCCGGGTTTTACATAATGTTTGTTATTTCAAAACTCTAAAACAAAATAACCATTTGTAACAAGAAAATAAAAATTTACATGGATATTACTAATTGATTATAATTTTATAAATACAATGTCATTTCACATTATAGAGCAAAATCTAAAGAAATCATCGACATTCATATTATAAGTAACTTTTTAAAAAATATATGCATCTATGTTTTAATAATTAACCCATTATATTCGTCATGGACTGTAGTTAACTTCAATTGCAAACTGTGAGAATGTTAAGTACAGTTAAATTAAAATCGAAAAATTTGCGCATAATGCCTTGAGACATTGTAATAATATAAATGTTAGAAGATAAATTTATAAAAATAAGGACGCATTATTTGGAACAACAACAACAAAAAAAAATCATTTGCAAATTAAATCAATTTATTGATGTCATTTTTTTACGTTCAAGCACGTTCATAGTATATCTGTTGAGCAACTATGTATTCATCCCAACAGGTTTCTGCCTAGAAGAACCCTTTTATCCCACATTATGAATTGAAGAAAATTTTTATCTTCCAAAGCATTTTTCGTGAATTATTGAATTTAGATAAGAAGATTTACTTATTCATTTATTAAGTTTTAGGAGAACTTTATTAATTAAAATCAATTAGTTTGAATTTATTGTTATTTTATGCAATATCTATAATTTATTCAATTTTTTTATAAATATTTTTTAGTATTATATAGATTTAGGAAATACAAAAATATAATATTTCTACTATAGAAATAAAGAAAAAAAAACAATATCTAACTGAATCTTTTTGCACTCCCGCCATAAAAAAAGTATGTATTACATCTTATGTAGCATGTATTCTAAATTTCAGTACTAATAGCTGACATACTAAATTAGTGTTTATAAAATATTATTTTAATGGTACTTTAATGTACTACCAGGAATTAGAGTTAAAAATATATCATCATCACATCTCATGTTACAAATTCCACTATTCTACTGTGAAACAGTTCCCATTTTCTCCAATCCTCATTCTTCTCCAGTCAGAGATATCAGCAAAGATTTCAAATTTTACTGTATCAGCAATATTTTCAAGTACTTAAATTCTGATTATCTAAATTACAGTCTATAGGAATAATGAAATTCACTAATACTTGATTCTTTCGCTTTACTTACACGGAAATTATGCTTAAATTAAAAAGAATTCAATTTACATTCATAGCAATTTCTTAAATGTTCAAAGTAATTTAGATGGCATTATCTTTCGCATTATTAGGTTAAATATTATCCATTTAAAGTAAATTAAGGCAAGATTCACTATTTAATGACTTTTTTTACGATGACAATTCTTTATTTTAATGTTTCTATTGATCAACATGTAGATTAATCAAGTTACATTCAATTTTTTTTTTACATAAATGAAAAGAAACCTGATCAGATACATTTATTGTCATGAAATGCGACCGACAGACAGTAAGTCACATTAAAAATTAATTAATTTTTACGGAACATTAAAAACAGATAATCATGTACCTTTTGAATAATTATTGGATGCTAATTAAAAATTCTACCAAACATATTTTAATGAAGACTATTAAAACTGGAAATTTCAATTAATACAATGAATAAATAGATCTGAAATTATTCTTAATTTCATATAAAAAAAGTTAATAAGATATTTTTGTGAAGCAAAATTTTAATATGGCTTGATGTTATTCATTGATATTTAATAGTAATTTTTATAAGTAAAATTTGGGTACGACTAAGGTTATATATCACAGACATTTTATTTTATTGTTGATTTTAAGCGGATGTTTACATATCATTTACATGTTCTATTTAATACACTGCTGACTGTAAATTTTGCATGACATCAAATTTTTAAAACAAGAGAATACCCTTATCTGAAAGTTAAGTCTCATTGATCGCAGTAGTGTTTTTTCAAATAATGTTTGTTTGTTAGATGCGTATTGTGAAATGAGAGCGTATATATTCCATACACCACAATAGATTTTGAGAGTAAAATAATACGATATTAATCAGAAATAATTTTAACACCTTACATTAAAAATAATTCTCTCATGTAATATCATCCAGAAAAATCTTGCAGACTTTAGATATTTCTTTTTTAACACTTTTGACATAGTTGAATTTTTTTAGGAATTCGGTATGTCTTGCTGCCTGTCGGTTTGACTGACCTCTACAAAGCTCTGTCTGGTCATTTGTGTATTTCTCGAAGCTCCAACTTGTGCACATTTACTTGGATGGTTATGCAATTTACATGTAATATTGATGATATATGTCATCACTATAATATGTTCGCTATTGAAAATGAAGTAAATAGCATTCATACTTCTTTGATACGAACGCGAATGATAAGTGTGCTACGTTACGTTTTATGAGGAATGTACGCTCAATAATTATGTTTAAAATATGAGTTGTTTCGAAATGAATATCGAGGATTTAACGCTTCTTAATCTTTATTATATAAAACTTAAAATTATAATAAATGCATAAAACGAAATAACAGCTCAAGTAATTTTACTAACAAGCTTAAAAGTATTTGATGTGAGCCCCTTTGGTCACATGGTATACATCAAATCGATAGCTCAGTTCTTTTAAACATTGATTAGGCAAAGAAGTTTTATTCAGATGATTACCCGTTCTGATGCCATGTAATTTCTACAGCTCATATTCAAAATATTAGAATAATTGAGAAAAAGTAATAAGAAAAAATTATTTGTCATTTATTTATTTTTTATACTAAGTAAATGCAATTAAATTTCTTATAAATTGAATCTGGAATGTTTAGATAAGATTTTAACATTTATAAAATAAAAAATACAGCACAATAAATTAGGTATACAGCTTCCTTAAACACACCAGAATATTAGAATAAAATTTAGATTGGTTCAAAATATTAGAATATTTTATTTTACACAACAATATTACCTTATGAATATGAAGTAAATGATAGTTAATATTTTGTAGCATCCCCTTTAGCTTTCACAACAGCGTACAATCAATCTTGCATACTATATACAAGGTGTTTACAAACATTTCTATCAATATTAGCCCAAATAGACTTTATACGTGCCATTAACTCAGTTTTACTTGAAGGAGGATTTTCTTGAAATTTTTTCTCCATAAGTTTTCGATGGGATTAAGATCTGGTGAATTTGGTGGCCAAGGAAGTACCTTAATGTTGCGTTGGCGGAACCAATTCTTAGTTGACACCGAGGTATGCGGGGACGCTAAATCTTGTTGAAAGATGAAATCATCTTCAAACAAATCTTCTGATGATGGAATCATGTAATATTCTAAAATTTCTTGATATATCAGAGAGTTAACCTTTTCGTAGACGATGCATAACTTTCCAGGTCCTTCTGCACTCATACAACCCCAAACCATGACACTAGCAGCAAATTTTACGGAACGTTTAAGGCATTCTTTATCAAATGCTTCTTGCTTCATTCTCCAAACTCGAATACCTTGATTACTATATGAAACACAAAACATACTTTCATCACTAAATAATATATTTTTCCAATCTTCATTGCTCCATAAACGTCTTGATTTACACCAATTCAATCTTATACGCTTTTGTCTTGCAGTCATGAGAGGTTTTGTTTTCGGTACACGAGATTCAAATTTAAATTTATGGAGACGTCTTAATGTTGTCGATGTAGAAACTTCAACTCCTTCTTCTTTCCATTTTCGGTGCAAGAATCGCACACTTTTAAAACGGTTTTTCTTAAGTATACGCTTCAGTTTCCAGTCATCTCTAGCAGATGTTTTTGGTTTTCGGCCACCATTTCGGCGATTATTTTGAAATTTTCCAATTTTTGAATATTGTGTTAGTATTTTACTAACGCTCGATTGCGAACAATGTAAATAATTCGCTATAAAACATTGATTTTTACCGTGCCGATACAAATAAACCATACGAAGTTTAGTAGATTCAGGAATATCACTCACACGGCCCATTTTAAGACGAAAAAGAAACAAACTTCAAAAAAGAATACTGATTTTAAATAAAATAGTCCGAATTTAATCAATGATGCCACCAGTTAAGAATTGGTAATAATTAAAGGAGAATTAATGTGAAATATTCTAATATTTTGAACCACTTGAATAAATATTCTAATATTTTGACTTTTCAAAATAATTTTTTTTGCAATTAATCTTTTCAAAAATGATATTAAATTTAAGATAACAAGTAAGTTTAATCAACAATAAGTTCTTAATAAATATATCGTTTGCATATTTTCATTTATAGACATTAAATTACCAAACGATATTTTCAATTTCTAAAAAAAAGGTAATTATTCTAATATTTTGAATATGAGCTGTACTTGTAGGGGTTCATAAATGATTGTGTGTATGTGCCTCTACTACAAATTTACTATTAAAGCTGTTGCAACAATAACCCCACAAATACTAATCCTCTTTGGTAAGAACGGAGTTATCGACTTGAAATGTGCAATGTAACGAAAGTGTACATACATAGAACACATGTAAGAAAAACCGTTTAAGCTGATCTTTCATTTTATGCATTAATAATAATTTTAAATTTTATGTAGTAAGTAGTATCAAAAGTGAAAACCCCGATAATCATTTAGAAACAGTCCGTATTTTGATAGATTTACATTATATCAAACATATTGAAATTGATAAACGTCATTGGAATTTATTGATGGCAACTTCCAAAGAAAAATATTCAACTATGTTATGTGGTTTCTAGCACACTTAAAATTTGGCCAACAATAAAGTATACATTCAAATCTATAAATCATATACAGTGTTTGACAAAGAATGCGAAAACTTTTCTAACTATTGATGATAAAGAGCTGTAATTTTCAAACTGGGTATCAAAGTTTTCAGAATTATGTTTCGAAGCAGTAAATTTTTATGCATGTTTGTCCATGTTATGCTACTAGAGAAATATGGTGGATACATTATATTACTCACCCAAAAACTTTATTAATTATGATACATTTCCTGATATCTTAATCAGTTTATCAAAGTAAATTGCAAGCATTGAAACTGCAAAAAAAGTTGAAACTATAATTTTATTTGAGCATTGGTAGACTGAGACTTCCCTGTTCCCTGTTTCAAATACTATCCTGGGCTTTTTACCGAATTGAAAAATTATAACTTATGTAAATTATTTTCTAATTACAATAAATGTTCGGAAATTAAGTAAGTGTAGATTGTAATTACTGAAATTTGATTTTGAAGTGTTTTATGAGTTTTTACATTGCTTACTTTAATATAAAATTTTACTACAGTAAATTCTGAAGTTTTGTAATATTATTTTAAAAATGATAGAAAGCGTTTCAAAATGTATAAAAATACATTGTTTTTTATATTTAGCTTTTGAAACAACATCAAAGAAGTTATTAAACATTTAATTACAATGAGTATGTCTAAATACATCTAATTCATCTGAAATTAAATTTATTTAATTATTATATTGTGCACATATTGCACTAAGTCTGAGTTTTATTTAATTACTACTTCATGACAAATCTAGTTTGAATTCACTATCAAATAACTACAGCAATTAATACTATAAGCAAAAAATCGATAAAAAGTATTTTTCTTTCTGGACACTCAATAATAAATTTCGTGTCCTAAACAACTTTTATCAGCGCATTTCCTCATCTGGTAGCACAGATATTATTATAGTAGTTACAAAGTATAAAATAAGAAAATAAAAACGAAATAAGTAGTAACATATTACCTTTTCGAACAAGGGAGCAGTACATAATGATAAAACTACACAAATAAAAAGATAATTGAGGAACTTCCTGAAAGAACATGTCAAGTAACAAGACATATATTAGAAAGAAATTTGAAGGTACATTTTTTGTTGCAAATTTTAATGATAACTTTTTGTTATCATTAATTATCTTTTTTGTTGCAACTTTTATATTTGATACCTTGAATTTGAATACATTACTAACAGACATGTTATTAAACACTCTTAGAAAGACATTTTTCTTAGTTAACTTTAAAATATTAAAAAGGTTTATTAATATTATTTTCAGTATTATATATTAAACTATTAAATATTAATTAGCATTGCTTTAAAAATCTTTGTATTTTAGCTTTAACATAGGATTAAATACTTTATAACTCCTTCATGCAAAAAAATTAAAAAGTTAAGAAAATGCATAAAATTATTTATTTATTTATTTTACATTGTGAGAAAATCACTGCAGATGCTTTTGCATGGTGAGAATATATGCAATGGGTTCAGCTTCCAAAGAACTTCCTAAAATTTCACTTGCTTTAGAGAATATAGAAGCAATAATACAAAATAATTCAAGTTTCCAAAAATCCATTTTTATAGCTGCAGTTAATTTCATTAAGCTATATTTCGCGAGATTTGGTTTACCGTTTTAATTTTTTTAAATATTCGTATCGTTTTAATGATTACAAATTTTGCTGAAAGAGCAATGATACGTAAGGAATTGTCTTTTTTTTTTTTTTTTTTTTTTAACTTTTCAATGTATTTTTGTCACTTTGAGCAAGCATTAAGTCAACTTGAAATTGTTCAAGATAATGTAGTCTAACATGTTTGTTCATCCAGTTACTCAATTTATATCACACTTTTCGAAATATTTGAATATGTTAACTTTCTTTTTTAAATGGCAGCGCATGTTACGTCTACCTGTATTTCCTTCTACAAATTGTATTCAAGTAGGGGAACAATTAAATTTGAATCTAAAAGAATTTTGTGCAATACCCACTCAAACCCTTTATTTAAAATATTCGACAGTATTTTGTAGAATTAAGGAATACAGAAACATAATTATTTTTTTATAAAAGAAACACAGAAACATTTTCGAACTGAAACTCTCTCCTCTCTCTCAGTTTTCAAACATCAAGTAGGCTGAAAAAAACGCAAATCATCCTTTAAAAAATATATTTCAGTTTTGCGCAATCATTAATATTTTTTAAATAAGATTAAATAATGTATATATACCTCAGTCTAAACTGTGATTCTATTTATGAATTTGATATGAAATGAATTGTATTAAATGAATTATATAACAAGTTATTTTAATGGAATTTTAAAGCACCATCGAGGCCTTATGTTAATTTGAAAATTTTTATTTAACTATCTAAAATTCAGTAATAAAAAATGTATACACACAGCTTTTCGTACTTAAAAATTGAAAACTAGGTTCAATGAGAAGTGCAAATATTAAAAGTTTATTTGTTTTTTTCATTTAAGAAATACATCATCTTCTTACACACGGATCTAATATTATATTTCTTACGCGGTTTCTAGGAAAAGAAACCAATAACATTAATAATAAAAAAGAATACTGCCCAGTTAAACTGATGGCATTGAGCTCACAGGCTACAAATACTAATTGTACATTAAAGCCTTATATTTTCAAGGGTTAATTCCGTTCGAAAAAAAATTAAGAAGGGGAAACAGCTCTCCCCTTTCCTCTTTTTTTATACTTAATCATTGAACCTCCTATACTATCAAAGACATGCTTTATCATATAAAAAATCTATATTCAAAATTCAGAGCAAATGAGATAATTCTTAATAAAAACCCATTTAGCATTTATATAATTTAAGAGGAGTTATCCTCCTCTTTTATACTTAACCATTAAACTTACAAAACTATTCAGAGATTTGAACGAAATCTGAAAATTCTGCTTGAAAAACCCATTTATATAAATTAAGGGGGGGGGGGATTAGAACCCCTGTTCCCCCTATTTATACTTATTCAATGAACACCTAATAACAGTCACGGAATCGCCTCATCAGAATGATCCTAATCTAAATTTTGAACTAAAACTTAATTCTGCATGAAAATCCCATTTATATCAACTAACGGGGGGGGGGTCATTAGAACCCCTGTTCCCCCTATTTATACTTATTCAATGAACACCTAATAACAGTCAAGGAATCGCCTCATCAGATTGATCCTAATCTAAATTTTGAACGAAAACTTAATTCTGCATGAAAATCCCATTTATATAAATTGAGAGGGGGGGGGGCATTAGAACCCCTGTTCCCCCTATTTATACATATTCAATGAACACCTAATAACAGTCACGGAATCGCCTCATCAGAATGATCCTAATCTAAATTTTGAACGAAAACTTAACTGCATGAAAATCCCATTTATATAAATTAAGGGGGGGAGATTAGAACTCCTGTTCCCCCTTTTTATACATATTCAATGAACACCTAATAACAGTCACGGAATCGCCTCATCAGAATGATCCTAATCTAAATTTTGAACGAAAATTTAATTCTGCATGAAAATCCGATTTATACCAACTAACGGGGGGGGGGCATTAGAACCCCTGTTCCCCCTATTTATACTTATTCAATGAACACCTAATAACAGTCATGGAATCGCGTCATCAGAATGATCCTAATCTAAATTTTGAACGAAAATTTAATTCTGCATGAAAATCCCATTTATATCAACTAACGGGGGGGGGGGCATTAGAACCCCTGTTCCCCTATTTATACTTATTCAATGAACACATAATAACAGTCACGGAATCGCCTCATCAGAATGATCCTAATCTAAATTTTGAACGAAAATTTAATTCTGCATGAAAATCCCATTTATATCAACTAACGGGGGGCATGAGCCCCCCGTTCCCCCTCTTATACATATCGAATGAACTCCAAAAAGTAATCAGGGAAGCGCCTTGTCTGGATATACCTACATACAAAATTTCAAGTGGATCGAACATTTTTATCATGAGTTATCGCGTTACGCACGAACGCACATACATACAGAACGGACGGGCACATAAGCTCTCAGGTTAATAGCCGGTGAGCTAAAAAGCAAATTAAATACTGTAGTTTCTTAAAAAAAATTTAGTAAATAGATTTAAATGCATCTAAAATCTTTCAAATATTATTTTAGAGATATTTAATCCTCTTTGACCACAGTCTAAAAAAGAACCCTTTATCGCTTTTGCACAGAATATAATTTTAATCGATAGAAATTTCATGTTAGTAATTCCATCTCACGAAATCATTCAGCATTATCCGACAATTCATCTTGCATTCATTCATTTTCACTCACAATACCGATCTATAAATAATACTTCAGTCATTAATATTAAATAAGATTAAATTAAAAAATATATTTATGAGTCTTCACCATGTACATAATTTGCCAAAATACTTCCTACGACAGTTTTTCCTTATAAAATATTTTTTAAACATCTGCGTTATAACATAAAAACTTTGCATAGTCATTAAATATGCAAATGTTTTCAAAAATACATTCTTATAAAGATATCAGAATAAAGTAATCATTTATTTAGTGAGAAAAAGCTTGCTTGCGAAGATGTTACGCAAACATTTTTGTTTTCTTTATCCTTCAAGCTAATAATAAGCGTAGAATTAACATTAAATAACATAGAAGATTTTTTACTCGCTGCAAAGGGAGAAAGTTAGTACTTGTTTATTTCCTCCATTATTTTCTTTACTTCATACTCTTTTTATTCTTTAGAGACTTTATTGAAGTCTCGTAATGACAAAATATTAAAACACATGCTAAATATTAAGATAACTTTCAGTATGGAAACTTTCTTAAAAAAAAGGACACATAATAAATTTACTTTTGTTTCCTAAGGAAGAAATATCTACAGATGTGTCACAAAAAGAACAGAGAATAATTATTTTAGGGATTTTTCTCGCATAACTAATAAGTATTAATGAGTTGAGATTGCTTAAGCTTCCCCTCTACTTTCTTTTGATCTACCTATTTAAAAAATCTTGTAATGTCAGTGAAATACAAATAAGTTTTTATCGTACACTGTTAAAAATTTGCAACATTTTGTCGAGTCATTTGAACGTTTTTTTCAAAAAGCGGTTACACAACCGTAATTTAACTGCAGTCTGACTATAAAGTAGTCAAAAATATGGGCAGAATAGCGGTAAATTGTGGTTGTGTAACCGTTTAAAAAAAAACGGCCAAATGACTGGACAGAATGCTGAAATTCTTTTACATTGTAGATAATATGTTTTAGTTTTCTTGCATTTCGGTTATTAATTGAGTTGTAATTTAACGTAACTACAATTCTGAAAAATGTAAAATTAGACATTTACATTCTTTAAAACCAACTTAAATGATATTATTTGAGGAATAAATAAAATGACGTTTCCGAACAGAATAGATTCAAAAATTTCTGAAATTTAATTACACTTTTTTAGCAATTTGGCTTTTCCCCCCACACAAACATTTTCAAAAATCTGTCCCTGTATGCTACGTACATTTTCTCTTTCTACGTATGTTTTATAAATAAAAATCATTATTATGACGCACATAAGTATGTATGTAAGCGTTTTAATCAATTTTTTCATTCATCCGATAAAACTTCGGATTTGGCACACGGAAGGTATTTTTCTGCGCTCATGGTAACAACAAGGGTGTGTAAGACCAATTAAAAATCAATTACTTTATAGTACAAAAAGATAGACGATACTGAATGCACGCTACAGCGAAAAGAGGCAGGGGATGATAATAATAATCTTTGGAAATACAGAGACGTGCTACGAAGGTTTTTGGGACCCGACGAATATTTATCTTCAAAGAAGTCTCAGAATTACCATCGAAAATGCTAACATTAACCGACAATTCATCTAGCATTCATTCATTTTCACTCACAATACCGATATATAAATCATATTTTAGTCAATTTTAAATAAGATTAAATTAAAAAACATATTTATGAGTCTTCACCATGTACATAATTTGCCAAAATACTTCCTACGACAGTTTTTCTTTATGAAATAGTTTTTAAAGATCTGTGTTATAATATATAAACTTTGCATAGTCGTTAAATATGCAAATGTTTACAAAAATACATTCTTATAAAGATATCAGAATGAAGTAATCATTTATTTAGTGAGAGAAAAAGCTTGCTTGCGAAGATGTTACACAAACATTTTTGTTTTCTTTATCCTTCAAGCTAATAATAAGCGTAGAATTAACATTAAATAACATAGAAGATTTTTTATTCGCTGCAAAAAGAGAGAAAGTTAGTACTTGTTTATTTCCTCCATTATATTCTTTACTTCATACTCTTTTTATACTTTAGAGACTTTATTGAAGTCTCGTTATGGTAAAATATTAAGACACATGTTAAATATTAAGATAACTTTCATTATGGAAACTTTATAAAAAAAAATGACACATAATAAATTTACTTTAGTTTCCTAAGGAAGAAATATCTACAGATGTGTCACAAAAATAACAGAGAATAATTATTTTAGGGATTTTTCTCGCATAACTAATAAGTATTAATGAGTTGAGATTGCTTAAGCTTCCCCTCTACTTTCTTTTGGTCTACATATTTAAAAAATCTTGTAATGTCAGTGAAATCGAAATAAATTTTACCGTACACTGTTAAAAATCTGCAACATTCTGTCGAGTCATTTGAACGTTTTTTTTTTTCAAAAAACGGTTAAATAACCGTAATTCAACTGCAGTCTGACCACAAATTAGCCAATAATATGGGTAGAATAGCGTTAAATTGTGGTTTTGTAACCGTTTAAAAGAAACGGTCAAATGACTGGACAGAATGCTAAAATTTTTTTAACAATGTAGATAATATGTTTTAGTTTTCTTGTAATTTGGTTATGAATTGAGCTGTAATTTAACGTAACTACAATTCAGAAAAATATAAAATTAGACATTTATATTCTTTAAAACTAACTTAAATGATATTAATTGAAGAATAAATAAAATGACGTTTCCGAACAGAATAGATTCAACAATTTCTGAAATTTAGTTACACTTTTTTAGCATTTTAGCTCCCTCCCCACACACACATTTTCAAAAATCTGTCCCTGTATGCTACGTACATTTCCTCTTCCTACATATGTTTTACAAATGAAAATCATTATTATGAAGCACATAAGTATGTATGTAAGCGTTTTAATCAAATTTTTCATTCATCCGATGAAACTTCGGATTTGGCACACGGAAGGTATTTTTCTGCTCACGTGGTGACAACAAGGGTGTGTAAGACCAATTAAAAATTAATTACTTTATAGTATAAAAAGATAGACGATACTGAATGAACGCTACAACGAAAAGAGAATAATAATAAGCTTTCAAAATACAGAGACGTGCTAATAAGGTTTTTGGAACCTGATGCACAGTAAAGAATAATTTTTATCTTCAAACAAGTCTCAGAACTGCCATCCAAAATGCTAGCATTTAAATAAACTGCAATACCTACAGACACACACAAAGTATAATGTAGATTAAAGCAAAGTATATATGTTAAAGTGCAACTCTCCCTTTAGAAAGTCACGGAGGGCTATTTAAAGACCACTTCATACAATGTGATGGCATGTGATCGACTTTTTAGTGTAGACGTAATATCATGTGCTTTCGAGAGTACGGCATTGAAATTGTTAAACCACCTCCTGAAAAAAGAAATAGCTTTGAAATGATTAGTTAAAAAAATAAAATGAAGTCTAATAGGGAATATTTGTGATTGGATATTGGCTGAAACTTATTTCGAAGACCGCATTTTTTTCTATATTTCAAATAGTATAGCTTAATACCGAACCAGCATTGTGCTAATAATTGTCTTTAGCACGTTTATGTTTGTACATAATAACTTTTTGTTTGCTTTTAAGTATCACAAATTTAATGTGTTTCCAGTTACGGTTTGTATATTATTATTTGCATGGATTGGATTGCAGCATGGATATTGTTTGATTGAATCGTTGGTTTATTTTTCTCTTTTCTCTTTATTATTTTCTTTTCTATTCTTTCTATTTTTAGATGCGTTCAGAGTCGCGTATTTGGATGATGGACGTCAGAATGTCTTGACAGCAATTATGGAAGGATAGGAGTATGTGGATCAGAAACAAATGAAAACGCAATAAGTCATTATGAGGATGAGGCAGGGGAAAAAGGACACAATCTACGAGATGTTAGAAAATTCAAATAGTAGGAAGTTTAAAATACAAAGTTCGTCTGAATCAGAATTTAAATCAAAGCTTTCAAAAGTAGGCACTTCCAGACGCATATCCCTTGCTCACACATTTATTTGATACATTTAGAACTGGTATATCATGTAGATAAATTGCGTTAAAAACTATGTACGTGCTTTAGGAGGCAAGAATTGTGACAACAGGAAACAAGAATCTTGTCATCTATAAAGACAAGGTCGGGACACAGAAAAAGAAACTTTTAAGAAAGATACAGGAGGGGAGGGGAGATCTTTGAAGAAGAAAAATTACAGCCATATTTTTTGATAATGGAAAAACTAAAACTATCTTCAAAGAAAAAAAAAGTGATAAACGGCACTGTTAATAGAAATAACACACAATTATATCCATAAATTTTCTATTAGGATAATTAAATTAAAGCACAAAGAATATATTTTAAATTACAAATATTGGTGAGTCTTATATTTAAAATAAAACTGGGCAATTTATTCATCAGATAATGAGATATGTGAACAAATGACATGAACAGCTATGAAAACAAATGTAATTTTGATGTTTTTTACTTTTGTATTCATAGAAACTTTTAAAGTATATATATTGATATCTGTTACTAATATAACTTTACTTTTGTTTTCACAGAAAAAAAAATGTCTTCTTACGGTAAATAAATTACATAATTATTGAACAGAAAATATTCATGAGAGCTTTCCTTCTTTCGCAAAACGCATTTTCTCCATCTCGCCCAGAATCTTATACTGGAAAATTATTTAATTTTCCACCATTGCTATGTAGCTAAGTAGTATGAAGCAATATATTAAATACTAAAACTATACTTGAAGTATTTCCAAACTAACAATGACAATCCAAAAAAACCGTTTATTAAAACTTTTTTAAAGGCTAATTTTTTAAATTGAGTTCAGCAGACTACGCAATTTTTCACTAACCTCTGAAGCTAAACAACCTAGAAAGATATATTGTATGCTGTAATCTTCTCTGGAAAATTACTGATAAACTGTGGAAGTTCCATCGAAAAAGATTCTGCAGAATTTTTTGTTATCAGGTTCATTTTATTAAATAACTTTCAACCGTAATTTAATACCAGGCAATGTAAATCAACGTATTACGTACTAAATTTTTTCCCAAAAATATTTCTTTCTAACAATGCATGTTTAGCAGAATTATAAGCAGCTGGACCGAAATTTTTACTTGTATTATATATATATATATACATATACATAAAAGTAAAAGAGATTACTAAAAAAAATGAGTCGCAAAAACCGATGCCACGCGTGTGCCTTTTTGTCTTAAAATCAAATTATTTGGCGATAAAATTAAAGTAGTAAATAAATATAGAACATGTAACTAACAATTATCGTCATTTTTATATCAAATCTACTAGTTTCTTCTGCTAGGCTATGGTTAGCATGATAGTTAGGTAAAAATTAAAATTAAACTAAAATTAAATACATAAATTAAAAACGTCACTCAAATGTTGTTTTATCAAATATTCAAGTGAATTTTTGAATAAACTGACGGATCAAATAGATATCCAAATATTCTTTAAAACTGCAATCATTAATAATGAATGGATTTTTTTAGCATTACGAGTATTCTTTTTCACATTTAAATTAAATATGTTTGTTTTATAGTATTTTCATTTGTTAAGACAGTTTTTCATTTTCCATTGTTTTAATAACACGACATTTGTTTGAAATAAATGTCTCTCGCAAATATATTTTTGTAATTTAATCTGGTTTGCTTTATAATAATTTTGACATTTTAAATATTATTGTAACACGCGCTTTCCAAAGGAATAAAAGAAAAAAAAAATAGACTCACGCGTCACGTGACCTGAGTTTTGCTAAATTAAAAAAATGTAGTTGTAATATTTCTCGTTTTAAAAGAAATCTGGCAACACTAGTTCTATTAAAAAATGTTCTTTTCTTAGTGATATTCGAATGTTGGTTGTAAACTGTAGTTCATATCTTGTGATGGGGGCGTGCGCCAGAATTATGTAAAAATTTTTATTTGTATGTTATTTGTGTTAGTCTACTATATGTGAGTGACGTCTTTTCAAGTAATAAAAAGTTTATAAAGAATAATGCAAGCCCCGAGATATTTATTAAGATAAGTTTTCACTTCTTTCTTTCTTCTCTTCTACATTTGTAAGGCGAATTCTTACAAAATGGCTACCCAACGTCTGGCTACGAATCAATTCCAAAGTATTCAGCAATCTTAGTTCCAGAAAAGTTCGATATTTTGATAATGAAATATGATTAATAAGAATGAAAAAAATGGCTCGAGCGGTCGTGCTCGTCTTTTTGTGAAGTATATTTTAAATGATTAACATAGTAAGTTTGTTTCGTTGATGTGAAATCATTCGATTGTGAAATATGTACGAAATAAAAATGCATGCATGTTTAATGCAAGAAAATGGCACGAGCAGTCGTGTCTCGTTTGTTTGTGAAATGTGTTCTTCAAAGCTTGCATGTTCTGTGTCTTTAAAGTTCTCGTTCTTCGTTTGTGAAAAAATTCTACGGAATAATTTTATGCCAAGCGCCATTTTCATTTGTTTGTGATATATGTTCTACGGACTGAATTTGTTTAATTTTCTGCTTCAGTCATCGTCGTTTCATCTTATATGTGTTTATTTTGGAACATTTTAAAGTTCGATACTTTTGTCATATATTTTCAATAAGTAAGCCAAGTTTTAAAGTATCTATAATTCTTTTCGCAAGTTACCACATTTTACCTGTCTGTAACATTTTGCATACCATATATTAGTTTTAATTTATTGATTACTTTACAATTTATTTATGTATTGTGTAATTCCCCTTCCCTTCCCATGCTTATATTTTTTATTCTTTTGTTTATTTTCATTCTCTGCATGCATGTTTAATTTTTATCTTGATTAAATAACAACTTTTCTTACTTCGAATAAACAAGAAAAACAATAAAAAAAAAGGGTTGATAAATAATAAAATAAGCATTTATTTACGTTGATGTTATTTTTCTTTTTTTTTACAAATAGGGAAATAAAATGAGTGAAAAAAAGGGAAAAATATATTAAAAGGTATTTATACTTTGTATTTCAAGTGTCATATGGTATGCGTTTATTATTTTTTGTTTGTTTTGTTGTTGGTTTCGCAAGATAACAGAATTTAATTAGAAATTCTATTTGAGTGTTCTGTTGTTAGTTATTTTTAAGCATTTATTTAGAATTCTTGATATATTTTGAAATAGCATTGAATGCGATTTTTAAAACAGATTGAGTAAGTTTTTGCATTTATTTATTTTATTTTTTTTTGAAATAAGACTTTCTTTTCTTTTAAAGTTATATTGAAAAATCTACATTACATAGTCCTGATAATATGATAATAATATTGATTGACGTTTTAATTATTCAGATATGTTTTGACTTATTTAGAACATTGTTTATGAATGTTGCCAACAATTCAGTACTAGTTGTATATCAGTTAAAATAATGTTTTGATTAAATGACACGTAATGACAAACTAGTTTATTTATATCAGCAATAATTTAAAGTATATTTTCTTTTAAAAAATAATAAAGTTTAAATTTTAAAGATACTTTAATGAAGTTTTATGAAGTTTAATTATTTTAAAAGTATATTTTGCTAAAGTTAAAGGTAACTGTTCTGTTTTATTAATGTCTTGTTTACATGAGTTGTAAAGCAAAGCTCACGTCTGGGGAACAATTTATTTAAACGAATTTTAGCATTTGTGGGTATATATCTTGTTGTTTGCTAAATTTACAAATGTCCGAGCTCAATAAAGCACGAAAAGAAGACCTGTTTCAGGTCGCTTTAGAAATGAATTTAGATGTACAACCCTCTATGACTGTTGTCACATTGCGTGATAAGATTAAATCCTCTCCCTCGTATGAAGTTGATTTCGTAAATTCGTTAGTCAGAAACCAAATTGCGACTCGCGAGGAAGAACAGTGTAAACGAGACTTAGAGGAAAAGCAAAAAGCAGCTGAATTAGAACAGCGTAAATTAGAAGTAGAAGAAAAACGTCGTTCGGAAGAACTGGAATTAAAAAAGTTTGAGATGAATTTTGAGCTTGAGAAGCTTAAGTTACAGGCTCAGAGCCAAAGTGTTTCCAGTGGAGCGGTAGGTGGTAATGCGGCAGGGATAATGTCTCATCCAGAGAGTAAAATAGATATCCAGAAGCTGTTGCCTACATTTAAACCAGAGACAGATGATGTAACATTGTTTCTGGTGCTCCTGGAACGACAGTTAAAGCTTTCGAAGGTACCAGAACACCTCTGGGTTTCTTATTTACTCAGTGTTGTACCCTCTTCTATATCTACGCTTATTGCTCGTGAAAAAGAAGAAAACGCTTCAGATTTTTCACATGTTAAAGGTCTACTTCTAAAAAGGTTTAAAATTAGCGCTGAAAGGTTTAGGCAGCTGTTTTTCACGCATTGCAAAGATAAAGAAATTACTTGGAGAGATTATTACTTCGAGTTACGTGCTTACTTTGAAAACTGGCTTAAAGAGTTAAATGTAACGTCTTTTGAAGCTCTTCAGGATCTGATCATAGCGGATCAGATGAAAAGGCGCGTGCCTGTCGAATGCAAACAACATATGTTAGATGAATGGGAACATTTAAATTCACCAGTCGACCTTGCCGGAAAATTAGATGCGTATGATACCATAAGATCTACGTTCCCTAACGAAGAACCGGTTGTACCCCAGAAGAAAAACGATTATTCTCGTCGAGAAAATATATGGAAGCATAGTAAGCCTCCAAAAGACAGATCTTCCCCCACGTTTGATAATCGTCGCTCAGAATCCGAAAAATTCTGCTATGGTTGTGGCAAAGTGGGATTTATAAAGAAGAAATGCCCAGATTGTTCCCCTACGTTTAAGAAGCAAACAGTGCAATCTCAACGTCTTAAGCTGTATAGCTTAAATACATCAACAGTTTCAGCTCTAAATGTACCTATTACGATCTGCAATAAGAAGGTATTAGTCTGTGCAGATACAGGAGCGAATCGTTCTATTGCAGGAGAACGTATGTATAAATTATTTTTGAAAGCTGGTGTTGCAATGAATCCTCATACTCATGAAGTAACCTTAGCTGATGGAACAACGATGACCAGAAAAACTCTTTCTGCCCCTGTGCGTGTAAAGATTGAAGGCCGAGTTTTCAAAACAGAGTTTATTGTATTACCAAATGCCAAAGGTAATAGAACTCTTTTAGGAATGGACTTCCTGCGCAAAGCTAACATAGTGTTAGACATAGCTAACAAAAGTTGGCATTTTAGTGATAAACCCCAGAAAAAGTTCTATTTTGTAGATGTACACGAAGAAGAAATAAGAATGTCTGCTGATGCGGTCGACATCAGTCCTTGTGCTTTACGTAAAGATGAAGACAAAAATTTAAATTCCAATGAAAGGAAGAAACTTAAAGACATCCCGAAAAAGTATGAAAAATGTTTTTAACCAGGGGGAGCGAAGACCCCATATCTTAAACATCTTGCAAATATTTCGAAAGATGTGAAAGAGCCTGTTGAAATGAAACAAGGCCAGCGGAAGAGATATTACAATAAAAATCATAGACGATTATATTTCAAGCCTGGTGAAAAGGTATGGATTAACATACACCCAATTAGCAATGCAAGTAGAAATAAAACATCAAAATTAATGCCTAAGAGAGATGGCCCATACATAATTTTGACTCAAAAGTCACTAGTGACATATGACATTGCTAGTCTAGAAAATCCTACTGAACGAATTGGATCTTACCACGTTTCTGCCTTGTTGCCTTTCCAAGAATCTGAAACTATTCCAGTTGCACCCTTGAGAAAAAGAGGAAGACCAAAAAAGCATCCTGTTTCCTCTCCGAGACGTAGATCGGAAACAGAGGGGGAGGATGTAACACGCGCTTTCCAAAGGAATAAAAGAAAAAAAATAGACTCACGCGTCACGTGACCTGAGTTTTGCTAAATTAAAAAAAATGTAGTTGTAATATTTCTCGTTTTAAAAGAAATCTGGCAATACTAGTTCTATTAAAAATGTTCTTTTCTTAGTGATATTCGAATGTTGGTTGTAAACTGTAGTTCATATCTTGTGATGGTGGCGTGCGCAAGAATTATGTAAAATTTTTTATTTGTATGTTATTTGTGTTAGTCTACTATATGTGAGTGACGTCTTTTCAAGTAATAAAAAGTTTATAAAGAATAATGCAAGCCCCGAGATATTTATTAAGATAAGTTTTCACTTCTTTCTTTCTTCTCTTCTACATTTGTAAGGCGAATTCTTACATTATGTAATTACCTCCATTTACGAGTTTTAATGCACAATACTGGATTTTTCATTAAAAAATTTTGTTTCTCTTGTTAAATTGATGTGTAAATATAGTTTTTATGACATATTTTTAAATATTTTCCTAATCACATATAATCATTTTTATCTGATTTCAAATGGTTTTTTTTCTATTTATAATAGACACTTACCCATTTATTTTAATAAGGGTAACTTATTCGTTGCTCTGTTTTTAAATTTGGCAAAAACTTAAAATAATAAAAAACTTAAAATCCTTTTCTAAAATATGGAAAAAATATCTCTCGAAATATTAAAAATTTGAATTTAAAGTGGAAGTAAAGAATCCAAAATGAGTCGAATATAAAAAAATGTAATTTAAAAATATTTAATGTTAAAAAACATCTAAAAATCATTAAATTTATGTGTATTGTTTTTGCTTCTACAAAATTTTTAATAGAATGAATCTGACCACATTTGCCATTAAATATCTTTTAAAATAATTATTCGTTTTAAACTGTCTGCAATAGCATGTTTATCAAATTTTTTTCATAAAACGACAAATTTTAATGTTTTGTATGCAGTAGTTATTTCAATGTTAACGAAGAAAGACCTCCAGTCACAAAAATTCATTGTCAGCAAAAGTGACAGCTGTAGTTACTTTCTTTGGAATAGAGAGATACACATATAAATACTATCGAAATCAAAGTAAATTTAAGTGAGCAAGAATAGGTCCAGACATATGGCTAGACAAAACCATGTTCGAAAACACAATTTAACTATGATGAAAAATGCTTTAGGACACCAATAAATTATGTGCATATTTTTTTTTTTTTCAAACTAAGTAAACGTGCTATGCATTTTGAATAAATTAGAATAAATTTCTTCAGCGACGTTTAATTACTTCCTTCCTTATCCTTATATCCTTATATATATTATAAATGTGAAAGTGTGTCCGAAAATTGGAATGAACTTCGCTTCAAAACGGATGGATTAATGTCTTTGAATCTTTGCATATGGATATATTATAGGAGTGGAATGAACATAGGCTATTTTTTATTTATTTTATTCAAATATTTTCCTTAATAATTCAAAATTTAATTATTTTTCATACAAAATCAATAGACATTTTTCAGATAAAATTTAACCATTTTCCTTTCCTGTTGCCAAGAAAATAAAAAATTGGAATAATAATTTTTCAGCGGCAATGAATTTTTAATAAAAAGCTTCCACGCGAAAAATTATAATAAAATAATAAAAAAAATATAAATATGACGTCATCTTTGAAATAAAAATAAAAGGTGTATTTTTTATAATATATTTAACAAGGATATTTGTTTAGTTAATGGGAATTTTTGTGTAAAATATGGCGACATAAATTAAAAGTAAAAAGAATGAAAAAGAATTATATTTTTAATAAAATGGTTCACTTATGAAAATGTGACGTCATAGTTGAAATAAAACAGGTACTTCATAGCAGTCTTTAAAAATATAAGGGGTATGAATATCAGTAGCTAATAGAGCGAGATAAATAATGACGTCATATTTAAAATGAATCAGAAATATTTTTTACTTATATTAATTAATAAGTTATATGTTACATACAAATGAATATTTTTGTTCAAAATTCATAATTATCAATGGAAGACATTTTTGTGGGGAAAAGACGGAAAATAAAACTACTGGTTAATGTATTTTTGGCTCGATTTTTAACATTTTCGAACAAAGTTGAAAAGTTATTATGCTTTCGGTTTGTCTGTCTGTCTGGTGGCTTTCTAACTTTCGTAAATATACTCCGATTTCCATGAAATTTTTCGACTTTCTTAACGTTTACCTTGCACGAATACCTATTGAAAATAAAGTTTCTACCATGATTAGTTTATTTACAGGGATAGTCAAAAAATTTCCTTTCATTACGGTATTATGGGGAAAATCGTTTTAATAAAATTTAACGATGTTACACCCTGTGAAACATATTCAAATTTACATGATTTTACAAAGTGCACTAAAATATGCATTTTGTAAAGTATGTAGTGAAAAGGACACTTATTATTCATTTACAGGGTTACACAGAAGAATTCCATTGCATAAGAATAAAGGGGGGAACAGTTTCCGACATATTTTAATTATGGTAAACGATTTCATGTACAATCAAATTGATATACGTTGTTGAGGCTTAATGTGAGTTATTTCATCCATAATACGAAGTGCATAGCATTTACAGGGATACACAAAAGATTTCAAATATTATATATTCTCTTCGAAGTACTGTATATGATGGATGATGACTGTTGCATGGATGAAATGCATTTTGATTTATGATATGTGCTTTTAAGTTTCGCTAAATGTATGCATATTAAATGGAGAGTATAAATGGTAATAGTATAAATAGTTAAATTTAGATATACAGGGTTACACAAAAGATCTCGAAAAAGATACTGAATATGAGCGTAATTTACTTAAAGGTGTTTTTTAAATAAAATATGTATTTTTATTTTGAACTGCATTTAGTAAACTAAGAAATGTTTGTAGTATATATATATAATGATATACTGGTTCCCGCAAAGAACTGGATACAAGGTTGTCGTCGGATGATAATTTCTGAAAATGTAATTTAGGTAGTAATAAGAAATATTTTTGTTTGAACTAAATTTTAGAAAGATACTTTCGTGTATTAAAGGCACTTGGAAAACTACAGGGCTGAACAAAAGAATTCAAGAATGTTTCTATCTATTAGTATTAATCGCTGAAAGGAAAAATTTAACTAGCAAACAAATTAGCAAATAGGGATTATCAGAAGTTTTTTACCATAAATTCGCGATAAAAAGTTAATTACACATACTTTTCATCATCGAAATTTTTTTCTTGATTGATCAATTATTTCTTCTTTAAATGTTATGTGAACGAAGTCACGGGTAACTGCTAGTTTGTAATAAGTTGCATTTCTTGAGTCACGTTCAATTAAAGCTTAAACTCAGTTTCCATTTATTTATTTCAGAAAAAAAAAATTGTTTACTTAATAAATGAAGAAGATCTCTAATAAGTGCTTTACCTGTTTCATTCGTTTTATTTTAAAACATAAACTGTCTAACCTTCAGTAAGAAATGCCAGGTTATAATTAAATTGGTAGTAGAGCTTTTAATGGAAACAGATATTTCTTAAACATGTTACCTACCATTTAACCCGAAAAATTTAATTAGTGTGCATTAATAACTTAGCGAAACTTGTGTTTATTATGATCGTGTTTAAAAAATAATGTAAGTGTATAATATTGAAATAATTTACTTATTTCGTGTATTTTATATAAATAAAAATGATGTTTAAAACAATTCAAGTAAGTGTTTTATTTCTTTGTGTCATTCATTGGATAAAATGTAATAAATGTAAGGTATTATAGCAAATGTACAATACAAAAATTCAAATTATTAATCAACTTAAAAAAATACTTTTCAAAGCAAAATATTATTTTTCTCTTCATAAATTCAGTTAAAGTTAAGTAAATATTTGCATTAGAAATGAAACAATTTTGTATTCTACGGATTAACGTAAATTTAAAAAAAATAATAATAATAAAATGAAATAATCCCAGTATTGCAGTTAACTTAATTTGACCTTCTGATTTTTTAAAATATATTTTGGAATGTTTGATAATTTTTAAATATGGGAGTATTTGGTCTTTATTAGTTCCTCCCAAATATGAACTTTCCAAATACCATAGTTAACGAGTAAAATGGATGTAACTGACAGACACAAGAGGGTGATCTATGATATGCTTCATTGAGGTTCGTTTCAAGATGGTTTCTATAGAGTAGGATTTTCATAATATTTATTGTTGTTTACAAAGACATTCAAAAAAATTTCGTAACAGTGTTGTTCTTAATCAGTAATTACAGGAATTTTTCTTTAAATTTTGGCATGCTCTTTTAAAATAAACGAACTTTTTGTATATAACTCGATTCTTATGAATTGTGTATTCCTAAAAGTTTTAAAAAATTGTATGTTCTGCTTCTTGTAGGAAAATTGCTGAAGTGGTATTTTTTGCTGGGTTATAAATTTATTAATTCAAATGAGTATTTTCCTAATACTATGATTTCCAAATATTTTATTTAAATATTGCCTTTCTCTGTATTAAATGCTTATTTGTTATAATATTATAAATGTGTAGGAAACTGTTTCATAATCCATTAGCGATGTTAAAAGGATAGTTTTAACACTATTTTATAATACAAATTATACATTATACGCTAATTAACAATTATTCTTACATTAAAGAATAGTCTTTGTAGACGAATTATCTTACCAATTTTTATTTAAACTAAGCATTTTATTTTTCGCTACATGATAAACATCTATAAAATACTGCGAAAGGGGAAGGGTATTGCAAAGTTTCAATTACTGCTAATATTTTTATAATTTGTTCGCACCATTATGTATAAAAAATACATTTTTTAGTACATTTCTCTTGCAAATGTTCTCAAAACATATACAAAAGTCTTTCTTTTGAAATGTGTTTCGAGGCAGCATTACAAATTTTTCGTTTGTAATTAAAATTTTGCTGAACTACCACATATTTAAAGTTAGCAGCATTCACAAAATTTCTCCTCATTTAATAATGTATGCTGTCGCACTTTTTAAAAGAATAATATGCTATTTTAATTGCCATTACTCCTTCATTAGAAATTCAAATGTTTGTAACAATGCACTAAAATATGCTAGAAAAAAAGATCTCGCATTTAGAAGGAGAAAAAAAATCATAGCAAGGTGATACCTGTGCTTTTTTATCATTTTTAACGTCAAAGAAAAAAAGTATAGAATATAAGAATAAAGACAAAAAAGGCAAAACTTTTTTCTAGAGGAAATAGTTCACCCACGATTTTTTTGAAAAGATTTTTTATCTGTAAGTTTTTGCTTTTGGAATTTTTTATAGGTATCCCATTTGTTAAATGTAATATCAAATTCAATTTATAATTGTTAAAATGAGCTTTAGTAACGAGGCTTTAAAACAAAAACAATAACAAGTAGTTTAACTATTGTTTCAAAATAAAGATTTTAACTTCTTTAATTGTTTATTTTTTAATATAAAAGAAAGTTAATTTCCGAAAATACATCTCGAAATGATTTCTAATATTTGATGACTTTTTTTTTATTTAAAATAAACTTTTTTAATTGTTTATTTTTAAATAATACGAGAAAGAAAAGTCGGTATCTAAAAATAATTTCTAATATTTGATGACTTTTTTATTTAAAATAATCTTGATCATTTATTATACTTCAAAAATATATTTGATATTTAAAATAGCAATCCAAGTTTCAATATTCATTATTTTGAGAACATTTGACGATTATGACACACATCTCAGTATTTGCATTCCATGATGCAAAGAATGATACAATACAGTAAGCAAATAATGACAAATCCCCTTTAAATTACGAATTTCTGCCTTAACTTAACCCTTTAAGACCCAGCTCGCACGATCGTGCGGGTTAGACATTCATTTAAATTTTTGCTTCTGAAACAGTCGTATGTAATATAAACCCAAATCGAATGATTGTTCTGGTTAGGTGAAAGAGTAAAGTATCTTTTTTTTATCAACAGATTGCGGTAGTAGTCCATGCTTTACATTCAGGCGGCATGTCTAGCTTTGTTTACAAGTACAACGGATATAGCTCATAATTTTATCTGTCGTAAAAAGGTAATTATCAATATATTTTTAATTGCTTAGATAAAAACTTTTGCTTTAATGTCTAAATAAGTGTAATATAATAAAAAAATTAATTATACACTATTTTTTTTGCTCTTAGGACTCAAGATTTCGTCACCTCGCACGATCGTGCAACTTGGGCGTTGCGTCAGTCAGTGCTACTGTAAAGGTAAGTGTTTTTCAATGTTCATTTTGTTTTCTGTTTCAACAATTTTGATGAAAGCCAAAATAAAACGAAGTATGCTCTTAAATAAATAATACTATATTATTTTCTTGGGTGTTGTCATAGATACCCCCCCCTTTTTTAAAAATTAATTTTTACTTTTTTTCTCTTTAATTAATAAAATTTTCAAATACGTTTTCTAATTTTTATGCAGTACTTTGTTAACTTTTAATAAAGCAAAATAAAATACTTTTTCAGATGTCTAAACGGAAAAGAATTCTCACTCAAGAAGAAATATTTCAATTGATGAATAAATCAGATTCTGAATTTAGTGATCTCTCGGATGATGACGACATTGCGGACAAAACATTTCAAGCAGATTTATTAGAAGGACAGTCAAGTTCAGATGAGCTCCATGAAGAAAAAAAGACAATTTTGGATCATTCTTCCTCCTCAAAGTTTCCTGAATTCATCTCCCAAAGTTCTACCTCCAAGGCAATTTCGGAAAATACTAAAAGAATGAAAAAAGAAAAAAAGGAATACAAGCGGACTGTTAAAAAGTTCATTTCTGTACCTCATCCTGGAACTTCAGATTTCACACAACTGCAGGTATGTTTTTCATTTCTTAAATTGTAATAAAAAAAATTATAGACTTATAGAAGAAATTAAATCGATATAATAAATAAAAGCTTTAAAAATATGACAAACATTTTTAAATTAATTAAAATATTATTTTTTTTTAAGTCGATAAATACATCTCCAATATTATTTTTGTTCCTTCTTTTTTAGGCTTTAGAGGCAACCATTTCCCATGTGTTGATGACATTTCAGGGCCTCGCAAGTGCAAGTTTGAAAACTGCGAAAAAAGTTCAAAAACACGTTGTGAAAAATGCAACGTTTATTTGTGTATGTCAAAAACAAAAACATGTTTTAAAGATTTCCATTGTAAAAAAGTAACCAGTCCATAAAATAAAATATAATACACCAATAATTACCATATTTGTAAAAATATTTTTGTTTCAGTTTCTCTCTTCTATCCATTTAGAGCCAGAAAATGTATATATTTTAACATGTAATAAGTAATGATTTCCCAGAAAAAGCCCAACCCGCACGTTCGTGCGGGTACTTTTCACGCTCTAGGGGGTGAAGAATTTTTTTTAAATTATTTTTTTAAGTGTCATTAGGGTTAGTATAGAATTAATAAATAGAGGAATTTAATATTTAATGATGAAAATGTTTCGGGTCTTAAAGGGTTAAATAGCAATTATTTTTAATTTTTTCTAACCTTTAAGTATACACTTACTTTCCAGATATTATATTTTATTATACTCGCTGTTTCCGATTTCAGTCTAACTTTAGAACAGTGCAAAAGGTGGATTGACAAATATAGTATGCTTCTAAAAAAAAACCCCTTATTATGCCGTACTTCAATAACCCGCAAAATTAGTTGTGTGCTCTCTTTCAAAATCCTTAGGCGCGAAGATCTAAGCTGAGATATTCCACCCCTTCATGTCTAAAAGAAAATTGACTGAGGAAATTGAAACCAAACCAGCCTTAATTTTAAGTAGCATTTCATAAAATGAAGCCATCCTGCCCAGTCTTATGTTATACATCGATATGTAATATTATTAAAAAGGTGGAGTGATATACAACAGTATTAGTAAACATGAAATGTCTAGGGTTTTTTTCTTTTAAACAATTTGGAAAATGGTTTTTTCTATCGGTCGGGAATAGGGATACTTTAAGCATATCTGAAGTGATATCCGGATTTTAGTCATTTCCTGATTTATTGGTGTTTAATGTCCGGAAATGAAATACTCTGGTTGGACCAATGACAATAAATTAAAAAAAAATACAAAAAAACTAATAACATATAAACTGACCGAGATGCTGTTTTCATACAAATAAGTGTATTTTTATCCAAATACGACGGTGTAAAAGTAGAAAATATGTGATGTTGAGAAGTTTAAAAATATGCAGTGAAAAAAAATTGTGAAATTGAAATTCCATTTACATTTGTTTAATTGGGGCAGTAATATAATATCGTTGAGTCAGGAGCTTGTGTGGTTTCATATCTGGGGACTTCATAAACTATATAATTTTGGATTCACCACAACTAAAGCACCTCATTTATCCGTGATACTTCCAAAAGGAGGGTAGCTTTTGGGCCCCATACTGGAAAATGGCAGCCGTCGTTGAGTTAAGAAGTCGTGTGGCTTCATGTCAGCTAACATGGTAAATTATACATTATTGGATTCATCAAAACATCAGCATCTTATTTGCCCATAATACATTCAATATTAGGGTAGTTTATGGACCCATATTGGAAACTGGCCGCCATCCTTTAGGCAGGGCATTTGTGATTTCATGCAATGGACTTGTTAAAACCATACTATTTTGGATTTACGACAACATCACAAAAACATTTATCCATGATATTTTCCAAATAAGAGTATCTAATGGACGTCACACTGAAAAATGGCTGTCGCCGTTGAGCCAGAGGCTCGTGTGGTGTCTTGCCTTTGGACTTGTTAAATCATACACATACATGTTTTGGATTCACCACAACATCTGAATGATATTTATCCATATTTACAAAACCAAGGTAGCTTAAGAGCACATATTGAAAAAAGTCAACCATCGTTGAGTCAGGGGATTGTGTTTTCATGTCAGTGGACTTTGTAAACCATACATTTTTGGATTCACCACAACATGAGCAACTAAATGACATTTATCCATATTTTCAAAAACAGAGTAACCAATGAACGCCATATTCGAAAATTCTCCCGATAAGCACAGTGATAGAGAAAAATTTCTTGATTTTACATAGTGTAAAATTAACAGGGCGATTAACCTTTGACGGTTAAAGCACTTCTATTCATAAAATACTAAAATGATTGGATGGCACCGGAATTTAAAAACAAATTTATTTCATAATATATAAATGTTTTTGTTTACAATCTTTGTAAAATTAAAATTTTAATTTAAAAATTCCGGTGTCAGTATGGCATTTCACAATTCAAATTTAGTGGTATTCTGGGCGCGTATACGCGCTTATAACCACGAAAGGGTTAAAGAGACAATAAGTAAAGACATGCAGGGGTCAAAAGCTACAGCAATCTTTAATCAAAGACCTGCCACAGTTAAAAGATATTTCTGATACCAGGGCAGAATTTCTCCACATGATTTGTAAAAAAACCAAAATCAGTTCTTCAGTAAAATTTATTCTACATCCAGATCAGTCTTTGAGCAAGATCCAGAAAGACGAACATGATATCTCATATTTACAGAACATGGTTATCAATGAATAGATAAGTATAGACAGGCTAATAGAATCAACTAAAACAATTACAAATCCAGAAATTGTCGAAGACACGATCAAAGCTGAAAGATTTTTCAAACCTTCAATAAGCTAAACGCATTTTGTGACTTGAAAAAAAAAAGAGAGAATTTGAAGTTGAATAAATCAGAGCTTTCTTCTCAGATGACGATCTTACAGAGCGAAGACATTTGGATATAAGAACTGTCTTTTCTTACCATCTAGAGCTTGTTCAATAATCCTTAGCAACACCTGGGGGTTCAATGCGAAAAACTGAAAAATCAAAATGATGTATGTTATGATAAAATTGCGACTGCTGAAAGAATGCAAATGATGGTATTGTTAATATAAAAGACAGAATGCGCTTTGTTCAAAGCTACCATGGGAGCTACAATCACTTGGGTAACTAACAAACAATCTGTTTTTTTAAATAATACAAGATTATAAGTCGTCTCAAAGAACAGATGTTCCATCTGATACATATAGGTCAATAAAAATAAATGAACGAAAAATATGAACTGTTGGTGATGTTATAAACGTTATACACTCCTGGACAAACAGTACAAAAATGGAAGAAGATTTTATCTGATCGGAAGAAGAAGAAAAAAGTTGTGCATTTCTTTTCTCAAAAATTGCAAAATGAACATTGTTTGAAATAGTTGAATGCACAATTACTGTATGTCACCTACGGAGAAAAATAATATAAATTCAAGAAATAACTACTTGAAGAATCCATTAAATTGATCTGCTTCGAAGAAATGGTGGCTCACAACTCATATTTTACATACACCATGCTTTAGCGTCTGGATTTATAAATATTATCATTATGTCAACACTGTTTTCTTCAGAAAACGATTTGAAAAACTAGGAAGGATTAATATTTGTGAAATTTGGATCCAACGACAGGGTAAAAAAATACTGCAATTTGAGTAAGATGCATGGACTTATGTGTAAAGAGATGCATAATGCAACCCTTGAAATGATTTGCTGTTAGTGCAATAAGTGCTTTTGCAGACAAGGGAAAATGATGAATCAGAACACAAATTTCGAGATGCGCTTAAGGCGTTCAATACTGAAGCTGATTTATCAGAAGAAAGAAAGAAACAGTTTGAGTCGTAATTTTACCATCGTTATTATGGAAAGCAAAAATACTCAAACATCAAGGAATTGCGCTATATTCTATATATTTTTTCTGTAAAACAAAAGGTCTGTGGAGTTACATTGCTTTTTGTCATGTAGTAATACACTCTATTTATAGGTAATGCAAGCCAATTACCACGGACTTGTTCGGAAGAAGTGCCTACAGGTTGATCCTGATCTTCCATACCCAGATAAATATGGTTGGATTTTTGGAACAGATAGTGAGAGAAAAGGCTCTCTAGAGATCCATTGGAATGGCGGTCCTCTTGCTTCTAAAGCTGCTTTGGAACTGGTGTCATATTTTTGTTCAAGAACATGTGCCACACTATCACGTGCGTGTCTATTTATAAACTTAATATACAAGCGTATTCAGAACATAGAACTGTTCTATGACTATTATATGATGAGTTACTATGAGTTAGTTGGATACAGGAATGTGAACCAATCATGATAGAAGTGCAGAAGAGTAATATTTCTGTTATTTATTAACCAGTTTGAGACCAGCATCTTTTACAGAATTTAATTCAATTAATACCACTTTTTGTCAAACAATTAAGTTTAGTTTAGCAAACGAAAGAATGTCTTAATTGGATAAGGAAAATTTTAATTTACTTTAAATAATTTTAATTTTAATTTTAATTTAGGAAAATTTTAATTGCTTTTTTAATGGCATCAAAAACAAGCAATGAAAGCACGTTTTGAAGTTGCATATTTGCACCCGTGATCCCGAAAGGGTTAATTCTTAGCAGACTAAGTACAATAGTTTCACCAGTACTAATTTTTTTCTTGAATTGCTGTGTCTAATCCACATGAAAATAATATGTATTAAAATGCAAAACAAGATTTCGATTTTCTTTCATCACAAATGTCTTTTCATCAGTTTATCTAATTGAAAATGTTAATAATCATATTGAAGTAAAATCTTAACAAATATATAATTTGTATAACGTTATATGTTCAATATTATTTATTCTCTTCATTTTTTCATTGAAATTTATTTATTTGGTAATGGTTAAAAAAATCATTTGTATATATGTGCTATACATGGAGCTAATTTTTTAATATGGTGTCTATAAGCTATCACAAATTTAATAGTATCATCATAAAATGAGCTCCTTGGACCATTGTGAATCCAAAAAGGTATGTAACATCAAGTCCCCAGGAACTAAAAACACTAATTTTGGCTTCTGGCTCAACGACTATTAATGTTTAATCCATGGCGTACTATGGTATAAATCTGGCCGTATCAATGGTATAACTCTTTTATTACGTAACCCACGTTTTGATCATCATAAAAAACTATGTTTATTCTGTGTCTTATCATTATTATTATTTTACAAAACTCCTTACAATTAGAAGCATTTTTATGTGAATATCGAAAAAAAAATTTGTTAAAAAACAAGAACGTAAAAAAGTTACAAAATGGGCAGACGTAAATTAACAGACATGGAAAAAATAACGAATCCAAAGAAAGAAGTTATATGAAAGATCGTCTTTTACAGTAGGAAAACAAAATCTGACTATCGATCGCACTGATTATGAAATGTGCGACGATCATGAAAAAGTAAATAAGATATTTTTGAATTGATTAATTATAAAGGACCATCTAATTTTTAATACTGAATTTTTTATAATAAGTCTTGGATTTTAGTTTAAAAAAATCCTTTTCTAAATGATTGTTTTCATTAGTTAAATTATATCTTTTTTTAACGAATTTTAAACATAGTCTAATGCTCAGCAACCTTTGACTTCAAATTAAACTGATACTCATTAAATAAGGTATATATGAATTTTTCTTGACTGTTCAGCCTAAAAGTATGGTAGCTTGTGTTTAATCTGATCTCTTGAAATAAACTGTATACTGTATATATATATTTTTTTTCAATTTGCTGTGAGCATAAAAAATATGGAAATTTTGGCACAAATATCCACTTCTGTTAAAGATTTTTTAACAAAAACATGTTTTCACTCTGTTCACCTATTAAGCACCAATTGTATGCTTAAAATATTATGTAATGCATTATGGAACATTACATTACTGGAAAATTGTACACTTGAATTTCCGTAAATGTTCACACTTACTACATATATTGTCACTTCAAAATGGTTTACAGTTCTTAAGTTTTTAACTAAAAATATACTCATATCAGTTGCGAGAAAAATTGGAAAATATGTAAAAATTTCTATCAAAAAATTAATGTTTTCCATAGAAAACATTCATAAAAATATAAATTGTATAGTAATAAAAGAGTAAAAAAATATATATGTATATATATATATATATTTCCCCCATGTTCAGTGTGGTAATTTTCTAATAAATTCAATGATTCATATATTGTAAAACAATTAATGGTTATATATATATATATATATATATATATTATATATATATATACATATATATATATATCTGGGCTTTTCCTCGTAAGGATCTTTTAGCAAATATAAATTTATGAAATTCTGATAAATTGAACATGCCAGCGACATCGTCAAAATTACTTAACCAATCATTAATGTCTTGAAAAGAACTGCCTTCAAAAGGATGAATAAAACTTTCAACATCATTAAAATTAATAGTAGATGGCAAAAAACTTTGAACTGGAAATTGCTTGCTTTTTTCAAAATTTGATGATTCGGTATTACTTGCAGTGTTGTTATTCAATGTAGTATTATCCCGGGAGTTGTCGCGGCTTTTTTTCGAACGTGATTACTCGCGCTCGGTCTATTCGCCGCCGTTCCCTTTTGGCCGAAGAAACAGAGGAAAAGTGCCGTTGTTCCTCGAAGATCGAAAACAGGGAATTCAAGAGGAAAGTATTGCTTGAAAACGAAAAGATACGTGTAATATCGATTAGTACGCATTTACGTTAAGTGTATATTTGGTTAGCATTTAAATAAATATTTTAATAATTATTTAAAATAAATATATATATATATAAATGATAAAAGTTTTTATACAATCTGAATAATTTTCTAAAGATACAATAGATAATGAATAAAAAAATATTTTCAGTTTTTTAAGAAATTTGAAATCGTGATACATATTTTTTGAAAGGACAGTTTAGTTTTGACGTATGTCTGGTACTAGGAACCAATTGAAGTTGAAAAAATACATCTCAAATATAATTTTTCTTACTATTTCGACGTAAATATAAGAATAGAAGAGCAAATAACCCTTTTTTAAATTATTAACATAAAAACAGGAGCTACTTTTCATATTTTTTTCCTTTTATAATAATTTATTTTTCCCTTAAAATAATTTTTTACTGCGCATGCGTGAACGCTATTAAAATTTCATTTGCATATTATGTTAGTTAAATGTATAGAGCAACTTTTGTGAAAGTCTCAAAAACATAGCTGAAAAATTCTGAAAATTATCGTTGATAGAATGAGATCAAAATCCTTTATTCCCTAAATGGAGCAAAAAGATGAGGGGCTGTATCCATATTCCATTGTTTAGTGCTTACACAATATTGCACGTACAACTATATTTAGGTAAAACCCCTGATTTTTTTGCTTCCTTTAGGAATAACGGATTTTGAGTTGATTCTATAGGCTCCCATTTTCAGAATTTTCAAGCTATGCTTTTGAAACTTTTACAGAAGTTGCTCTATACATTTAGCTAACACAATATGTAAATGACATTTTGATATCGTTGACGCATGCGCAGTGAAAAATTATTTACTAAATATACTCATTTTTCATACAATTTTTATTATTTTTAAATTCTGATGACAGGGTATTATGTACAATGATGTTTGTCATATTTTCAGAAAAGAACATTATTTTATAATAAGAACTCTGCAAATTATAAGCAAAAAACTTGGAAAAATTTAGGACTGTTTTTATAAAAACCTTAATTTCTCTACGAGTATACATGCTATCCTTGTAAAAATTAACACAGTACATTACAATAAGCCAATTAATCATAATGTGCAGTTTGAACGCTTTTGCTACATTAGTTTTGACAGGGTTATCTAAAAGATCTTCATTCTTTTTCAATTTGTTGACGGTCCCCTGTTCGATTTCGGGAAAAACTCTTCGCGAAAATATGTGACGCGTACTATTTTGTTTACACACCTGGAGTTTCAGCACATTCCGATTCATATTTCTTTCATTACTTAAAAATAATTACTTAATTACCAATTATGCTTAAATTTTGGACACCAGTGTATATGTGTATGTATACTCGCCATATGTATGTATACGGTTGCGGTCAAAAGTTTCCGTCCAGCAGAATGTTTTCAGTTAATTTGTAAATATACCCATATGAAGAGGAATCTCAAAGCGATACTTATACAATATATTGACATATTAGTTAGAAACTTAATTATAGAAGAACGTGCAAATATCAATAAATTTTTTTGACAAAATTAAATATAAAAGAAAACGTATGTTATCAAATGTTTCCGGCCCCTTATCATTCTTTAGTTTTTTTCTATCCATAAAGTGTTTTTTGGTTGTGTTTATGAATGAATCAACGTGTATAGCATAGTTTGAATTCAAATTTGAAAAATTCAACAATTATTGTTCATAAATGAGTTATTATTTTATCGATAAAAGGCCAATCTTCACGAGATATTTCAGTTAAGTTATCGATCGGTAAAATCGAATGTAAACAACATTTACAAAATTATATAAAGATGGTTATGGCTTTCAGGACATTCAGAGGTCCGAGAGACCCCGGACAATTACTATTTCTGAAGACAGAATTATCAGGAGAAAAACCATTGATAATCCGCATGAAAATTCCGTTGCAATATACTGCGATTTACGGAATGAAAATATTGCTGAAATAAGTTAGTCTACCATGTTATGATGCTGACGTAATACAGAGCTTTATGGAAGAATTGGTGTTAAAAAATTTTCAGAGGTAAAAAAAATACCGACGTACCCTACTAGCATTTTCCAAGGAACGCAAAGTCTGGTCAAATGAAAACTGGACAAAAGTATTATTTTTAAATTAATGGAATTTGAAATTCTTTCGGCAGACACTAATGGCAGACACTAAATACGATAACCTAACAACAAAGGTATAATTCGACCTATGTTATTCCTACAATGAAGCCCGGCGGAGGTCATGTTATGCCGTGGGGAGTATTTTCTTAAAAAATTGTCGGTCCGTTATTTGAAATCCACAGCCAGATGAATGGTACAATGTATATCTTGCAAGACCATTTTTTGCCTTATTAGAGAAAAAAATTTGGTCACATCTATTTTTTCTTAACATGATAACGACATAAATAATGTTTGCAAACTTCGATAAGCAATGGTTTTCGCACAAAAAATTTCGTTTTTCAAATGATCAGCACAAGCGCTCAGCATGAATGCAATAGAAAATTTTTGAAAAGAAGTTGACAAAAGTCTGCAGAAGTATAAATATCCCAACTCAGCCGAAATTTGGCCAAAATTTCAAGAAATGGGGGGAAAACGTACCATAGACGATCTTTAACCGTTGATTGTATGAATGTCACGTTGCTGCGCCGCAGTACTTATTGCTAAAGCTAATAAAATAGTAATACGATAAAATACTAATCGTAAATGCTGTTGATCACTGTAAATTTCTAACAATACCACTTTTTTACAAACTTGTGAAGGTGGCCGGAAACTTTTGAGAACATGCGTTTTCCTCTATGCTTAATTTTGTCAGTTAAATTTATTAATATGTACATGTTCTTCTATAAGTAAGTTCCTAACTATTATGTCAATAAAATGTATAAATATCACTTTGAGATTCGTCTTCATATGGGTATATTTACAAATTAACTGAAAAATTTTTGCTGGCCGGAAATATTTGACCGCCACTGTATATATGTAATAAATAAAAAAAAAATTCGCTATTTTGCCCGCCCTGAGTTTTTAATTCTAACGTTTCATGGAACATACTTTTATTCTCAGTTTCCATAATGTATTAATATTTTAACATTTAAGATTCTTTTATTTTATTTTAATCCCTATGAATGTTTCTTGATTGCCAATATCTTTTTGCGAAATCTTTCTTTCAGTACACAAATCCATTTTCCTTTTTAGAATAAAAAAACATTTATGAAAACTTTAATTTTGTCTTATTATTTAATTAATCGTCTGCTAGGATTCATACGCCTTATGCGTGAGCAGGTTACGCTATTACGCGATCAGGTAAAGATTCCCTGCATTTAGACACGCCTACCGACCAATAAAAGATAGTGAGTTGAATTTTCTTTGCGTTGAAAATGATTCTAATGGATCTTTAAAAGACTTACGTAAAAAAAGGGGAGGGGCTTGTTTGGCTTGGAATTTGAGAGACTCATTTTGCTTTGGAAGAGCGTTCAGAATGCTTCTAAGCGTTCAAATGCTAGGAGGCCCGTCTCATCTTTGGCATAATTTCGAACGTTTACATGGTGCAGTCTTAAGAGCGACTTGTCTAGTGTTAGTTTGTGTAGACTAGTGACACGTGGAGAATCTTATGGTCGACCAAATAATTAATGAAGGACTAAAAACTGATTTTATTGCATTTTTTTGGAGAAACTCCCAAGGAGCACAATTCCATGGCTTCCATCTACGGCTGCTAACCCTGTTTTTTATTTTCAAGTGAATCGACTTACTTTTACAGCAAAGATTTTATCCCACGAGAAGCGATGTATTGTTACAGCAAATCGCCATATTATTTCAGAAAGTCCGATAGGATATAAATGAACCGGCGTTCGATTTTTGAATAAGAATTATCGTAGCTTAACAACTACCGACTGACCCTATATTTGAGAGTTGCTTCACAACGCTGTTTGTGTACGCGCCATTTTTGCCGAGTTCAAAACTAATTACTAGAATTTATGCCTTGTTTATTTTCACCCTAAATGAACATTCTTAATATAAAAAAGAAAAAGTTGATTTATTTATTTATTTTATTGAATTATAGAACTTAAATATTTTAACATATGAATTATCCGTCTTTCATGCTGTTAAGGTCTGGATTAATAAAGAAAGATAAAATGTCTGAAAATAAACTCGATATTTTCCCTTTTGATTTTGAGCCAGGGATGTATATCCTCTCGTGGTTCAAGCATTTCAAAAAAGCATGCTCTTTAGAGAAAAAGGATGATGAGTGGAAAATTCAACACTTCCCAATATAATTGAATGGTGTAGCCTTAAAGGTTTTTATTAATGATTGTTTGGATTGTGCCACTTATGATGAAATTGTTGAGATTTTAACAGAAATGTTTATCCAGATTACAGTCCCAAAATTTTCTGATTTTGCCTCCTTAAATTTAAACGACATAAGTGACTTAGATTTTGATTTCAGAAAGAAAGTTGAGGTTGGAAGAGAACTTCAGCTTGGCGAAAATATAATTATTCAGCGATTAACTGATGGTCTTAAACCTGAATATCAAAATTGTTTAATTGTAAACCCTCCTTCTAATACGCGTGATTAGTTTCGCATTGCTAAACAATTAGCAGCGACTCCCACACATGCCTCTCATAATAATAAAAGAAATTTTCAACAATCTAGACCAATGCACAATCCCTATCTTCATCCTAGACATTGGGCTCGTCCCATTCCAAACAACCAAACACCAAATTTTAATCCTAGATTTTTCACTCCTAGAATGCCTACGGCACATTACCAAAACACTCATCCAAGTCGTATTTGCAGAATATGCCTAAACAGAGGAATACAAAATGCTTAACATTGGGAGAGTAGTTGTATATTTAACATAAATCCATTGCAAACTCAAATTCCTTCTCCTATACAACCACCCCCCTACTAATAATGTGTGACAACTAATTGTTCATGGATATGTAGAGAGTAAAAAAGTGTGTTGTGTTGTAGACAGTGGATCAACTATCTTAATTTTACCTCTAAAATTTGTTCGATTTTTAAATGCTAACTTAAAGAGTGTTGCCCCTATTCTTATTAACCAAGCCCAAGGAACTTTTAAAATTAATAAATCTTGTCGATTATGAATTAAATTTGGTAATATAAAGCAGTATGTTGATTTTTTAGTAAGTAATGTAGATTTAGATTATACTATTTTAGGTTTACCTGACTATGCTAAATTTAATATGAAAATTGATTGTGCAAAAATTCAGGTGCTACAAGGCAACATTACTTTAAACCAACATGTCAACATATCCAATTATAACTTAGAATTACTTCACTTTGATATTATAAAAAATATTTCGGATGTGCCATAACTCCTCAATCCTTCCCGCGAATTAATAATGATGATTATAATGTATTGGGGGATCTAAACGCTATTCAAAATGAAAATTTAAGGGAACTTTTAAAGGATTATTTGAATATTTTTGACAAAAATAAGTATGATGTAGGGAGAATTAATATTGAACCTCAGCGGTTTTTTTTTTAAATCTGACTTACCAATACCTTTGAGACCTTATCGTACATCCACTGCTCATGAAAAAGAAATTTCTCAACAAATTCAATCATTGCTAACTGCTGGATTAATTAAGGAAAGTTATAAGCCCATATTTCTCACCTGTTATTTTAGTAAATAAACTCGATGAAGGTAAAAAAACTGGAATGTGTGTTAATTACCTAAAAATAAATAATATTATGAAAAATGATGCCGAACCTTTCCCCGAAGTGATGAAATTTTAGACAAATTAAGTGGTGTCCAATATTTCTTCACGTTAGATTTAGCCTCAGGCTACTGGCACATACCTATTCACCACGCAGATTAAGAAAATTTAGCCTTTACTACCAATTGTGGGATCTGGGAATGGATTGTTCTCCCCTTCGGTGTAAAGGTAGCCCTCCCCCCAATTTTCAATAGGACAATTAGAAGAATTCTTACAAAGCATAAAATAGACTTTGCTTGTTATGATTTTGATGACATAACTATTTTTTCTAAGACACTAGATGAACATATTCAGCACCTTATCCAAATTTTTGAATTATGCCGAATAGAAAATAATAAATTAACATTATCTAAATGTACTTTTGCTCAAAAACAGATCAATTTTCTCGGATATGAAATCCAAAATATAACTTTAACTCCAGATAATACTAATATAGAAACTATTAAAAAATTGAAACCCCCTAATAATATTAAAGAATTACAAAGATTTCTTGGCTCTATAAAAGTGTATCATATAAAACATGCCCTCATTGCTAAACCCATTTTAAAGATTTATGACCCAAAATTACCCCTACACATGTTTGTTGATGCTTCTCAGGTGGCGGTAGGTGCAGTTCTCAAACAACCCGACAATAACAACTTTTTACATCCTATTGCTTATTTCTCTAGAGGATTGAGAAGTTATGAGAGAAATTGCTTCATTATTGAATTAGAGTATCTTGCCATCATTGATACTGTAGATAAGTTTTATCATTATTTTCATGGTGTCGAATTTACATTTCATACTGACCATGCATCTCTTGTTTGGTTAACCCTTTCCGGCGCAGTGTTACCACTCCGGCAACACCTAATTTTAATTCCAAACATACAAACGGCACCAATAATATTTTAGTAAAATTTTACTTTTACAATGACAGCTTAAATCAGGGAGTTCAAGATTTCTAAAAAAGTCTTTTGTAAATTCCGGTGTCAGTCAACAATTTCCCGTTTTCCCACGAACAGAACTTGTCTGCGCCGGAAAGGGTTAAAAAATGTCAAAAATTTGAGACGTAGATTATTTGGGTGGTCATTGAAGTCGAGTATTTTTGATTATAAAATTGAATACTTAATGGGGGGGTCTACAAATGTCGAAGCCTAGATGCTGTCCAGAAATCCTATTTCTCATTTTTGTAAGCCCCTTACTTTTCTTCTGGATGTTAAAGAGATTATTGAGATGCACGAGAGAGAAAATGTGTGTGGTTCAAATTATCTTAATGACAATGGACTGATTATAGTTAAAAAGAAAAGTTTTCGTAAAGTGGTAGTTCCCATGTCCTTAAGAAAAAAAAATACTTAGTGTTGCTCATGAACAGTTTGGTCCCCTTGGTGTTCAAAAAATGCAAAATTTAATTTCTCCTAAATATTATTGGACAGAAATGACACAATATATTACCAATTTTGCTAAATATTGTGATATTTGTCAGAAAAATAAAAAACCTAGACCGAAAAAAATTGGCTTATTACAAGCTATGCCCACTACACATCAACCTTTTGAATGTCTGTCTGTTGATACTGTACGAGGGTTCAATTATTATAATTCTACCAAAAAATACCTCCATATTATAATACACCATGCTAAAAGATATGTTTGGGCATTCCCTTCCAAAAGTGTCACTACAGAAACTTATACCAATTGTCTAAAATAAATCTTCAATATCAAAATTCCTCAACAATTATTCTGTTTTAATAAAATTTCAAGTGTACAGTCCCCTCAAAAAATACTGTGTGACAGGAATGCTGCCTTTACTTCTTCAAGATTCAAAAAATTCCTACGAAATCATAATATTAACCTTCCCACTGCCGCGACCGGATATATCCGTTCAGTAGGCTGCAGGTTTCACTGCAGTTGAAGCTTTATTTAAATTAATATAATTCTACAAATATAATCCAGTTTCAAGAAATTAAATTATGATTGATACTTTCAAGGCTTATAGGCATATACGTAAATAAAATTATACCATGATAGGAAATCCCTCTTTTATTAACATTTAAAATAAATTGAAGAGAAAAAACATTGGAATTTTGCCCTTTTGCTGGGCAGTCAGGGGGTTAAGCAACGTTTGACCACTGCCCATCATCCGCAAACGAATGGAATGTGCGAAAGAGTAAATCAGACAATAATAACTAGATTAAAGTGTAAAGTAAACTCCACCACCTCCAAAATTCCATGGACTAAGCTTTTAACTGAAGTAATTAATGAATACAATAATACACCCTATTCTATTTCTAAATTTCCACCTGCTTATTAACTTTTTGGTCAATTACCCTATGACTCCCCCTTACAACAAGATTATTACCCCCCTGTTAGTGAAGCCCTTAAAATTGCTAAAGCGAGAACTGATGAATTTCATTTAAAAAATAAAAAATAAAATAATAAAAATTATGTCGAACCAAAATTTAAAATTGGGGATCTAGTTATCTATGAAAAATTTCAGTACCCTAATACTAGAAAATTATCACAAGTATTTAGTGGACCTTATAAAATTCTTATCAAATTATTCGAAGTAAATTTCGAAATTGATAAGCAAAACCAATTCAAAAGCTCAGAAATAGTACATGTATATAAATTAAGGCCTCGTTACTCCCCTGACAATTTTAAATTAAGTCATGAGCAACAACCCCCTCAGCAACAACAAGAAACTCAAGTTAAAATTGTAGCTTAAACTTAAATCCTTAGCTTTTACCATTTTATATTTTTTTCTAAAAAGTAAAATTCTTTTCATATTTTAATTCAGATAAAATCCTGTAATTCCTACGAAATGACAATGATTTTTCTTGACTGCAGCGAGAGTATCACTTGTGTGTAAATTTTTATATTTGTTTGTTTATGTCGGCGTAAATGGGCAAAGTGAAAATTTCTTTTTTGCATTGAATTACTCTAATTATAACTTAGAATAATATAATAAATATTAAATTTTAAGTAATCTAAATCAACCCTTTTCATTTTAATTTTCAACTGAACCTAATTGTAATATTAAAAATAATCTATCAATCATTAACTTAGTTTTTCAGCAGGTAACCAAATTTTTATCACTTTATGTTAATTTTTATTCTCTCTCTCTTCAGCATTCCAGACCAAGTGCATGTCGATTAGAATTTAGTTTTATCTCTTTTCTCTTTTCTTCTTGCATCTTTCAATATTTTTATCAAACCAAGAAAATATTTATTGCGTAATTATTTGACATGATTAAATTTTATCTTTAATTTTCTTTAGTATTTATTTGGATTTCTTTTTAAGAATCGTAGCAGTTGAAAGGTCACTTGCATTCTGAAACAGGAACGTTTTTTTTCTTTTTATTTTATTTTATTTTATTTTATCTTATTTTATTTTTTGTATTCCTGCTTAATCCGAATACAGGAGTAAGTAAATGATTACATAAATGATTATATTCTTTATTCTACTCTACTTCTCTCCATATTTCATCCCAAATACATGAGATGAGATAATCGGTGTTAAATACAAAAAGTAGAATTTAAAGAATACCTTTTGTGATATTTATTATACTTATTAGAAGATTTACTTATACTTAATATGAGATTTACTTATACTTATTATGATGTTACTGGTATTTTTTATTATGTTTTTTATTATATTGTTTGTTTATTAAATTGTTAAAATTTATTATTACTGTATTACTATATTATAAAAAATATTTTTACAAAAGTTCGAAACATTCCATTTCCTTCTTTTTCCCTTCGTCACACAGCTTCGCTACTTTCCGTTTCTTTTTTAATCTCGAAGTAGAGTTCCAGTAAATGAGTAGCACATGGAAAATACAGTCCAATTCAGGAGCAACAGAGAGTATATCCCCCCCCCCACACATATATATGTGCGTGTATACTCGCCATATGTATATATATATATATATGTATGTATAGTAAATAAAAAAAATTCGCCATTTTGCCCGCCCTGAGTTTTTAATTCTAACGTTTCATGGAACATACTTTTATTCTCAGTTTCCGTAATGTATTAATATTTTAACAGCTAAAGTTCTTTTATTTTATTTTTATCTCTGTGAATGTTTCTTGAATGCCAATATCTTATTGCGAAATCTTTGTTTCAGTACACAAATCGATTTTCCTTTTTAGAATTCAAAACATTTATCGAAACTTTAATTTTGTTTTATTATTTAATTAATCGTGTGCTGGGATTCATACACCTTGCGCGTGGGCAGGTTACGCTATTACGCGATCAGGTAAAGATTCCCTGCATCTAGCCACGACTACCAACCAATAGAAGTTAGTGAGTTGAATAATCTTCGCGTTGAAAATCATCTTAATGGATCTTTAAAAGCCTTACGTAAAAAAAGGGGAGGGGCTAGCTTGGCTTGGAATTTGAGAGTCTCATTTTGCTTTGGAAGAGCGTTCAGAATGCTTCTAAGCTTTCAAATGCTAGGAGGCCCGTCTCATCTTTGGCATAATTTCGAACGTTTACATGGTGCAGTCTTAAGAGCGAGTTGTCTAGTGTTAATTTATGTAGCCTGGTGACACGTGGAGAAACTTATGGTCGTACAAAGAATTAATAAAGGATTAAAATTGATTTTATTGCATTTTTAATAGAGAATCTCCCAAGGATCACAATTTCATGGCTTCCATCTACGGCTGCTAACCCTGTTTATTATTTTCAAATGAATCGACTTATTCTTACAGCAAATATTATCCCACGAGAACCGATGTATTGTTACAGCTAATCGCTATATTATTTCATACACACACACATATATATAGGTATATAAAATTTTAGTAATTTAAAGTGGGAAAAATACAAATTTAATACTTTAATTTTAACCTATTATACAGAACAACAATTTTTTAAGTATTTGAAATAAAATAAGCTTTTTATATTGAAAAATGTGTTTTTTTTAAGTTATGCTTTTGTCATTTTTTTTAGAAAAGAAAGTTTGCAATGAGTTTATAACATAAAGATCAAAATAATGCAACATTTTGCAAAGAGCCTTCTTAAAATTTGAAAAGTATGTTGATACAGAGAACGTACTTCAAATAAAAGAGCAGGTAAAAAACTTGAGATAACTTAAAAAACTTGAGGTATTTTTTATATATATTTAAAAGTTGTGTAAGATTATCTATTTTGAAAGACATGTAAGTTCTTTTTATCATGTGAATTTTATTTTGTAAAATTGTGCAGTAATAGACTGAAAAAAAAATCAGCAATACATTTTCCCTGAATATTTAATTTATCTATTAACCATTTAAAAAGTGAAGAATTAAGGAACGTTTAAAAAACTTAGTATAAATAGTGACAATAAAATACCTAAATATACTAATACCTAAATCCTAAATAACCTAAATATATCTAAAAAATCGCACTTGTAAATATTTTGGTAGAAAATATTAATAATAATAATAATAATAAATAATGATAAAATGTGAAAAAAATAAATAAAATGTAAAAGTGAATAATAAAATAAAAACTGAGAAAATTTTACATTTAAGAAAATTTATTGTTGATTGAAAATTTTGATTAACAACAAAAATAAAAGAAATGTGATTTAACAAATTACAACGATTATTTGGAAAATGACATTTTTGTAATACATATAAATAAATTTTATATTTAAAAAAAAAAAATAAACATAATTTTTTGATGATCATAACGTGGTCTACGTAATAAGAGAGTCATATGTTACGTACGTCATGCATTAAACGTTAATATTCCTAGACCAATGATAAAAAACTCGCTTCTTCTGGCGCATTCCTGAATTTTTTTAATTTATAATATTATATAGGCAGGTACTCTTTTTGAGATACAATAAAATATAAAAGTGTGTTTATTTTTTTTTTGAAAAAGCAACACTTTTTGGAAAAATAAATAAATAAAATAAAATAAATAAAAATTTTGTGAAACTTTAACTGTTTAAAAAAATTACATTTTTATTTGATGCCATTAATCAGACTGATTTCTAAAAGCCTCATATTACGTATGTCTTAGATTAAGCATTTATATTGCTGGATCCATCATAAACCAATTTTAAATTAAATTCCAGTTTTACAGTTTTCGGAACTGATATACTTTTTAAACTTCTAAACATCGCACATTCTAAATTTTTGCAACGTTGTGAAGAGAAAAATATGCACTTTTAAAACCTGTTTATGTACAAACCAATGCACCTGTTTGAGATCTTTATCACAATTTGTTTTCAAATTATTATTATTTTTAAGTTTTTATTATTTTTTTCATTGTGGCAACAGAAGTATTAAATTTTTGGACATTAAACATGGACCATTGAGAAAACGAATATAATAAAAAAACAGAAGCATTCCATTTTTAGACATTAAACATGGACCAATCAGAAAAAAAGAAATAAAATATCAGAATAAAATAAAAAAAAAGTTGCGAAATTCAGCCAATAAAAAGATTCAGATATACTTTATTATTCCCAGTTCTAAACCGAGAACAAGAACTATTTTCCAAATAGTTAAAAATAATAAAATATAAAATATATATGCAGTATGTCCACTAAAGTTTCTTGCATTTTCGTAACTTCGGAACGGCTGCATCTATAGTTATAACAGTAATGTCTAAATAAAATAAAATTGACATTTTTTACTAAATTACATTGACTACGTCGCTACCTGCTAAGGAAATGTTGAGTTAGCATTTCTATTTTGAAAATAGAAAGGTAGGGGGGAAAAGTAATTTACAAAGTTGTGGAGTATCATCAATTTAGACTTAAATGACACCACATTAAAAATGCATAATCAGTATTAGACGTATATATTTTTTAATGCTAATTTTATTAATTTATCATAGTATCTTTAATAAATATATTTTAAAAATCAAATTGTTTACTTTCTAATTTATAGCATCAAAATCACCTATGATTCGGGATAAGAAAACTCATTAGCCTTCTACAAACTACTCTAAAACGGCTCCGAAAATCAGTGGTAACAAAAGAAAGTTGATTTCTTTAAGTTTTTGTTTTTAGAAAACATCTCCGAATGGGTTTTATTGGTATTATTCAGTTTTTAAAACTAAATTATTGATTTTTCAGATGCTATCAATTCTAAAGTAAACCATCCCAAGTAACCCAAACACGTTTTAAGTTTTACAGTCAATTACTATCATTAATAGCATTAAGATTAATTTTAAAAGGAATTTTCCTTTGTTGTTTTCGCAGACGTAAACCTAATTAGACAGTTGGAAATATTTGATTACTCTTTAGATAGCATATTACAAAATCAATATTCCGATTTGGGAAAACTAATTAATATGTTTTAGACCATGCAGTACAGATCGTCACCTCATCGAATTGACGACTGTTATTTTAGGATTAGACAGAAATTGATTAGGATATTAAAATGCACTCGTCTTCCAGGTCTTATTATAGTGGAAACCACATACACACCAAAACATGTTTATCATCTTGTTTTTCTTGTACAATTGGTGAAGTTTGATTTTTTAAAATAAAAATCTTGATAATAATGCCTACTAGCCTCATGAAAATGAACACAATTTATTGAAACTATTGTCTTAGTCGTGTGCTACAGTTGAATGTTTTTGCAACATTACTTTTTAGAGGATAATCCAAAAGATATTCACTTTCTTTAATTCGTTTACGGCCCTAGAATGAAATATCAAGAAAAAAACCTTTGCCGACATATGTGACATTTACTTTGCTGCTTACACACCTGAAATTATAAGTTTATAGCTTTCATATTTTTCTAGATATTTCACAAAGCATTTAAAATAATAAGTGACCGGTCATAATTGCCCATATAGTGTGTGTCAAATTTGAAATGTCTTAACGTCTTTAGCACTGTTTGCATTCTGTAAGCCCAATATAATAGAAAAATAATCTAAAATTACTTTTTTAAATCAAACCTTTCCTACTTCAAGATCAAAGAAAAATAAACTAAAATGATGCACATTTTTAAACATAAAGTTTCATCCTTCCATTTTAATTTCCTTTAAGTATGTTTCGGAAAATAATGTTAATTCAAATAACCATCTTATCTTAAATTGACAATTATATTAATTCTTTTATCAGAAAATGCACTTTAGTTAAGTAACCATGTACAATACCCTCATGAAACATCTTTAAGATGAGTAAATGAAAATAATTAAGTACTGAATTACTGTCCATCTTAATTTATAAAAGTATATGCGAACATCATTTCACGAGTCAAAATACAATAACTCACATTCCTATGCAATAGAAATTAACTAAATAAATCTTTATGCATTCTTAAATTAGCTTTGTGACAGTTATTTGAAGAATTGAAGATTTAACGTCACAAAAACATTTATTTCACAAAACATAACAAACACATACAAAATATACCACGATTACAGATGAGATTTTAGACATACATGGGAACTATTCACCTTAGATAAGGTGTAGAACATTTTCGTGTCAACGGTGTGACATCTTTCCTTGCCGAGCTAACTCACATCTCACTGGGGGCGTCAGAAAAAAATGTTCCGTGCAAGGAACCAATGAAAACAGCGCTCTCTGGGCATGGAAAGAATAGTGGAGTTGAGAGGTGCGTTACAGCTTGTTTTACTAAAAATTAACAATAACATTTACTAAATTGAAATAACTGTTTTTATGTTTTTAACTTAAACAAAATACTTTTGAATTTTCTTTATATTTAAAAAAATTCGTTACATTTCTAAAGCTTATAGATAATTTTCCATAGAATAAATTTTCAATAAAGTAACAAAATTCCAGGTATAGTTTGAATAGTTAACAAATCATAAAATAATGTTATTGCATCGTTCATTTAATAGATGCTCTAAGATATTAAAGTTTCCATTAACTGGAATCCATTGAATACTAAAAATCATAATAAAGGACACAGAAAATATTAATGAGATTACTAGATTTGAGAACTGTTTTTCATTTCTATTCAATTTCATCAAAAGGATGGAGGTCCTTCGATAACAATAGATTAAATGAAGAAACTGAATCAGATTTGTGGGTTTGAGTTTGAAAAATTAAGGTCATATGTTTAGCAGTACATCCAATTTAATTATATTGTGAAAAGTCATTGCAACTGTAAGATACTCTGTAAAAGGGCTTAATCTTTTTAGAAGTAAAACCGACATAAAATATACCCGTGAACAAGAATATTTATTATTAAAGTAAAATATAATAAATAAAAATATGAAAGTATATTTACAAATATCGTAAACGTTGTTTAAAAAATAAACTATTTGATTAATTAAGCTAATTTTTTCGCTCTTCCAAAGGACGTGGGCTGATAAGGGCTATTTCCCCCCCATCATATACCCTCAAAAAAGTTTCGAATTCCGATAACTGTTCAGTGGCTTTGTCCAGTTAACGATATGTATTTTTGTTTAGTATAAGTTTTACATGATAAATAAAACAGTAAGTCATGGAAATTACAGCCCGAACATAGAGTGTTTTGGCTTTTTTCTACATTTTTGTCATTTTTTGTGTCTTTGAGTTAATTTTCTTTAAGAAGAGCTCGATGAACCCAATTAATTTTGACATGCAATGATACTACTTTTTATAAGCTTTCATAGGAGCATTATTTTATTTGGGTTCCCGTGTGCGCTTCTAATTTTTAAAGAAAAAAATGTATCTTGCAGGAGAATCAAATGCAGTGTTATCGGAGCGTTCAGATTTGTTTTGCCGTGCTAAAAAAAACTTACGTTTTTGAGAGGTCAATGTTGTTTTTTGACAGTATTTTTATAAATGTTTATTAAAGAAATTACTAATAAATAATGCTTGGATGTCAATGTATTGCAATATATAGCAATGTGCAGTGCATAGAAATATTGCTGTAAAAGCTGGAGGAAAATTTTTCGTATCTGTTCTAACAAGAAAGTTATATGGATACTTTGATGCTCGAAAACTGCGATCTACAGAGTGGTTTTAAGTAGTACTCTAAATGCATATTGTATGTATTTCGTGATCTTCACTCTCGAAATACTTCTATTTCTTCTTCTGATGTAACAATAGGAGATTATGCTGCAATGATTATTGCGGATGAGACTACTAATGAGGAACCTAATATACAATTATCAATATCTCATTGTAAGCACTCTAACACGTCTTGTATAATATATAAAGGTTAGAACTACCTCGTTATTGTAGCAAAAGCTATTGAAACTCAAGCCTTTATAAAAACTAGAAACTATATTTCGTCGGGAAAACTATGCTGTAAAACTCATACATCTTGAGCAGTCTTCAGTAAATTGGCTCCGCAAGATTTATCCTCTGTAAGTGAGAATACATCGATGTATGAAATATATTCTGAAAATCTTTAAAATAATATCAGAAATGTACAAATCAGAAGGCCTCGATTTTGATACACCTGGACACTTTTACAAAATCGATTATTATTCTCCAATGGGTATATCTATGCATCCTTTTAGCTATATATTTAAATTAGTAAAGTTCAAAATACGTTCCTCAAAAAAGAGGTCATCTCGTATTTGCTTTGCAGTGTTACTTGTAAAACTTAAAACTGGTCTCTCTAGTGATGTTCTATCCACATTATTCAATATAAAAAAATAATATTTACTATAATATGCAAACCAGACATTGATTAAGAACTTTGTCCCACAACACCTTGAAACACATTACAAGAATACAGGTTTTTGAAAAATATGCAAGGTCTTTATAAGGAAGTTTATTTATTCCGGATGACGACAATGATACTGTGATGATTATTTTCTATAGCATATATATTTATATTCAGAAGAGTGCGAAATAATCCTTTCAGAAAAATTCATTCTGGTTATACAAAGAAAGACCTTTTGTTAAGCGTATGGTATTCGTCACATCTTCAAATTATATTTTGGATGTCTTCGGCCCTTATTTCGCAGTTTCAATGAACAATCATGCTAGAGTACTTACATATATTTAAAAAAAAATCCACATAATATCATAGAGTTGCTGAAGCTAAATGATGTTGATATATTTTTGATAAGATTTGATATATTTTTTCGGGATTGTTTGGAACGTCTGCAAGAAATTGATTTCTAACATGACACGCCAAGATTTCTAAATAAGTAGCAACAGTTTTCAACAGAGTATGCTAAGAAAAACCTCTTGTGACCAAAGTTTGAGTGTTCGACACAAAAGTGTTAAAACCATATTTATAATACCTTAAAAAATAGCGAAGCAACATCACGCAATGGCACTGTCAATGAAAAGTAGGCGAAAGTGTCAGAGTACTAGACGCATGTTGCTTTCGTATTACGGTTTCTGGCTTACTTGTGCCATAACTCAACCAAAATTAAAGAAACAACTATTGAATATTCTCATATACTATAAAACACGGACGTTGGAAGGTCCAGTAGTGATTCTGGTCAAGCTACCAAAGAGGAAAATGATCTGAAACGGTATGATTATATTTTCGGTTATTGATTATTTTCGATATTCCTTATATTGAAATAAAAATGTTAATAAGCTTCGTTATCGTAATTTTGCATTTAGTGTTGTATTTACTAACGATTTTTTGGATTAAAACTAATGACAATAGTGTTTATGTTCATTAGTGTACATCATATTTATTTAAATGTATATTTTATTTTCCCATCAATTATTAAACTTTCATCCAAGATATTATTATTTTCTTATTTGTTATGAAGTACACTAATGAAAAAAATGTATGTCACATCTAGGTGCTGATGGGCGAAAATTGGCCCTTATCAGCCCACGTCATTCAAGAAATATATTCTCATAACTTTATTACAATTAATTTATAATGTATATCAATTTACAGTTATTTTAATTAATTTAAAATATCATTAGAAGACAAAATTAAAGTCAGGATACCTAGTGGTGTAATAAAGTGCCGATATAGTAAATAAAACTAATTTAACCTATTAAGGATGAGCTTCTTTTACAGTTTTTTAAATTCTTTGACACCAGTTTTTTCTACATTCTAATTTTGAATTATGTAATCGCTCAAAACTTATTAGGTATGATAGAATGATAGATTAGATATGATAGAAAAATTCCAAACTAAAATACCGGTATTTAAATTTAAAAGTATTTTTCTTACCAACCGGGTTTAATGAGTTCATAAAATTTATGTTTCCATTTATTGTTTATAATTACACGTGTTAATTATTTTAAACAAATGAAAAAATCTGCAATAAAAAGAAATTATAGTTTACTTGTGATTTCTTTTACTTGTACCACTTTGTTGACGAGCGACATGTAACGCATGTCGTCAAAAGCAAAATTCACAGGAGGCGTAAAAGATCATTCGTGTACTTTTAATGAAACATCAAATTAAAGAACTTGGCTCAGCATGCAATAATAAAAACGTGCATAAAAGTGTAAAAAAGTTAAGAATGATGGCATACATGTGGTTTGATTTTTTTAAAAGTACATTTCTTATATTTTTAAATCACAAATGGGTTTTTTTGCTTAATAAAACAAATTTCCAAATAAATATACTGATAAAACTTCTATAGTAGCAAGACGCATCTGTAAGAAATCTATTCGTCATATAAAAAGCAAACTGAATTTTTGCAAGTGGTACTCTTTTTTTAACCGACTTCAAGGAGGAGGTTATGATTTCGGCCTGTATGTATTTGTTGTTCACTCATAACATCCCTAAATATGAACCGATTTTGATAATTATTTTTTTGTTTGAAAGTGTATGATGCCCATGGGGTCCCATTTCAGTTTCATTAAATTCTGGTGATTAGAACTTTTTAAAAAACAAAAACATTAAAAATTCAAATTCTTTTTGAAGCAGTCGTCTAATTAGAAGCGTTCATTTTTCAGGCTAATAGTCTTATACCGATACGCTATCTTTTTATTTTCAGTGCGAAATTTTGACTAGACAACGACCATGATCCAGATAGATTTTTTGCTTTTAGAGAAAGGAAATTGATCAATGTGAAAATTTACACTTTTAGAAATCTGCAGCTGTAGCTACACTGTTAAAAATTTGAAACTTTGCATCATCGTCACTCCACCGTTTTTATAGAAAAAGATTACTTCACTGTATTATAAAGCATTCGCATTGGTCAAAATAGAGATATTCTATAAAAGCGATGGAGTGACGATGCAGAAAAAGTGTCAAATTTTTAACAATGTACGTAATCACTCCACCATTTGTATAGATCTCTATTTTGACCAATGACAATGCTCCATTCATTTATTGATTAGAACTTTTTAAAAATAAAAACTTTTAAGATTCAGATTATTTTTTTCCAAGCACTCGTCAAATTAGAAGAATTCATTTTTCATGTTGTTACTACTACACTGTTAACAATCTGCTGCATTTTGCTGCAACGCACTCCCCTGCTTGTATAGAAAACGGTTACTTGGCCGTGAAATGGAGCTTTCTCATTGGTTGGAATAGAGATATTATATACAAGCGGTGGAGTGCGTTGCAGCAAAATGCAGAAGATTTTTAACAGTGTACGCAGATACATGATCTTGCGAAATTTTGACTGGACTGGATTCACATAGATTTTGCTCTATTGCGAAATGAGATTGACCAATAATGAAATTTAATAACTTTAAGCAACGACAATTTTTCAAAAAATGCAGGCTTCTAATTGGTCAATCGCTTTTTGCTAACTATACTGTAAAAAAATTACCCTTTTTCTGCATCTTCACTCCATCGCTTTTATAGAATATCTCAGATTTGACCAATGAGAATGCTCCATAATACAGCAAAGTAATCATTTCCTATAAAAGCAATGGAGTGGCTATGCAGCCAAAGGGTCATATTTTTTACAGTGTAGCGAAAAAAAACTATGGATAATAGCCACTGTTGCAGAGACGCCAGTTCTTTCCAAAGTGCAAAATCTTAACTGGATCAATTCGCGTATACACCAAAATGGAAAATCTACACTGTTAAAATTTTGAAACTTTTGCTGCATCGTTACTCCACCGCTTTTATAGAAAATGATTATTTCACTGTATTATGGAACATTCTAATTGGTTAAAATAGAGATATTCTATAAAAGCGGTAGAGTGACAATGCAGCAGAAGTTTCGAATTTTTAACAGTGTACATCGATGCTTATTGACATTCGAAATTGGTGCCAAAAAGCTGAAAATCCACATTTAAAGTACCTATATATACACCAGAGCTAAAGTGCCTGTGTATCGGGGTCCTTTCTATACCGGATTCACAAAGAAATTAAAGTGTGTTGCTATGTGTATCGACACTGAGTTGACATTCAGACTCAGTTATCGAGTTAAATATCGAAATTCTTCCAGATTTTCTTCTGACGGAATTCCTCGATATCAATGTCTCGATGTATATACGGGGATATTTGATAGGTTAAGTCGAGAAAAGAAAATAGCGAAATATTTTGCTGAGCTTGCCATTAAAATGAAGTTAGTTAACTTCTTGCACTCTTATAATAGTACTCGTTGAGCAACTATCGTCCAGTTTTAAAATTGAAAATGTCCACATTTTGTGTAGTTTGGAAAACCGTGTCTATCAAATCACAGTCTGAACATACACTGTTAAAAATTTGAAACTTTTACTGCATCGTCACTCCACCACTTTTATAAAAAAACGATTACTTCCCTGTATTATGGAGCATTCACATTGGTCAAAATAGATATATATTATAAAAACTGCGGAGTAACGATGAAGCAAAAGTTTAAAATTTTTAACAGTGTAGAATGTTGCCATTCTCATATGGAGGTTGTCAAGTTCCTGCTATGGGATTCGAACTCAAAATACTAGCACCAGTGCTCATTTCCGATGTCGTTATTGATGAATTAGATGGTTGCAGATTATTTATTAAATCATAGTGCGTTTTTGGTAACATCTTAATTTTTAGTTTTTATGACTGAAAGAAGCGTATTTAAATATGTACTAACGTATGGAAATGCTTTGCTCTGCATTAACTGAGGAAGCACTTTGACGCTCTCTGATTGTGTAAGGACTCTTTACTGATGGATTTTAAGCATTTTGACGCTCTCCTTCGATGTTCGTAGATTTCAATGTGGACCTTAAAATTTGTTGGATGTAGTAAATTTCCGAAGTGCGAGATCATTCCAAAGTTCTAAATCTTAACTGGACAAGTTCTCACTTCTAATAAACCAGAAACCCATATCGATATCAACCAACATTGAAAGTACGCGCCTAAAATATAAAAATCCACTACTATACGTGTTGTTCCGGATGAAAAAGCATTTCCATAAGTCAACAAACAACAATACGCAATGCTATGTGATGCGACATTGTTTTCAGATTCAGATATGTTTGCCGGATTAGATATTAGAATTTAGAATTTTGTTCAGGCAGGATTCCTCGATATGCAAATGACGATACACGAGATATATTGTTTAAGCGAAATGATTCTGGACAAACACGAGTCACCAAGCATCTTGTTGAGTCGACCATAATCGTCAATCTTGATAACTTTTAAAACACGTAAAACCCAATTTTTTCAGGCAATTATCATTAAGATCTGTAATAGAAAATGCCTAGCATTGCTATAATTTGGACAAAAACGTATGTTGGGGCGTCGAATGTTTTCACTCTCAGATAGAGGCAGCTAAGTTTGGGTTATCAGTTTCAGATTCCGCATGCATCATCACTGTTTCTTTCCCATGCCTTTATGGGAATTAGATTGGACTGTTTGTCTGATGAAGAATGGCGCGATTTTTCATAGAAAATTTCTTTTTACTTTTTCTGACTGAATAGTGAGTAATTTTGGCTATACTAGGAAATCACTTTGGTATATATTGATATATGGAGTCATTTTGCTGTGCTTATATATGTAAGAAAGCACTTTGCCTCTTTCTGATAAGTAAGATCACTTTACCTGATGGATTGTCAGCTTTTTCATACCCATTTCCGAAGTCCGTAAGAATTGATGTGGACTATAAAGTTAGATGAATGCAGTAACATTTCGAAGAGCGATATCATATCAAAACAAGTTACCACATCCTAAAAACATAAAGATCCGCAAAGATACCAGCCGACATTGTATGTTGCTCTGGGATAGCTGAAAATTAGATAGGAAATTGACCAGAAAATTGAATGTATGAAAGCCCAGGAAAGTTCGTCATTTAGTCATCGCATTTCAATGTCGCATCATATGTCAGCACACATAATTGAGTATTGCAGTATGAATAACTAAAAAGCAGGAAATAAAATTAGCTTTTTTCAAAAAAATATCAACCGACTTCAAAAAAGCGCTAAAAATAATTAAATAATTCTTTAAAATTCCCTAATGACAAAACGATATCCAATAAGCACACATCGGATATCAGGTACCGGCATAAAAACGGTTAAATTTAATATATATAATTTAATATCCACCAAACACACATTTTAGAGATAATATTTTTTTACAAGAGATGAATTTACATATTTGATTTAATTTATGAATATATACACATAAAAAGTAATGAATTACTTTTTGAAGTTGGTGCCAAATTGTCTTAAATATAATAAGAATTGTGAATAGATTGTGCCTAGTACCATAACGAAAATGGTTATCAATTCTGGCTGTTTGGCACCGACTTCAAAAAGTAATTCATTACTTTTTATATGTATATATTCATAGATCAAATCATAAATATGTAAATTCATCTCTTGTAAAAAATATTATCTCTAAAATGTGTGTTTGGTGGATATTAAATTATATATATTAAATTTAACCGTTTTTATGCCGGTACCTGATATCCGATGTGTGCTTATTGGATAACGTTTTGTCATTAGAGAATTTTAAAGAATTATTTAATTCTTTTTAGCGCTTTTTTGAAGTCGGTTGATATTTTTTTGAAAAAAGCTAATTTTATGCTTATATAACTTTGTTTTACAAGTTGCACAATAAATCTGTTTCAATCAAAGCCTTTTCTTTGCAGCTTTCTTTAATCCTATTTTGTGAAATTCCCGTGGTAATGTTTCTGTCAATTTAAATGGTATTTAATTTTTTTTAAATTTGGCACTAACACCAACGTCCAACATTATATTAATATTCCACTGTACATTTTACTTTTAATTATTTTATGTAAATTTTGGGATTTTCTGCATGCTAAATTACATAAAATTGTAAATTTAAACATAATATTTTAAATCATAATAATATTCTATGAAACAGTTTACAATAGGAAGGCGATTAGTCACATTACATTCTGTTGTTTTAAGAGTTGCACTTTGAACAAGTAGATACGTTAACAGTTGCTGATCTACTTAGATCGAGTTTTAAATCACTCAAACTGTTACGAGCGAAATGAAAGATATTAAATAATTATTAAGAAAATACGCAAATTAAAACGTAGAATATAAATTTCAATAGCGCATTTCATATGAAAGGAGATTTCAATATGCACTGTACATTCAGTTGTGCTACACCTTTGACAAAACACACGTACAGCAACAAACATGAGCAAATACCCGTTATATTTTATAAATGGAATGAATACATTTCTTTTACCAGTCTTCTGTCAAATAATTGAAAAAGTAAAATTAATTCCAATCATAAATGTCATTTTCTCCCACCAATCACACATTAGAAATTTTTATTTGTTCATAAAGATAAATACTTTCAAACTTAAATATTTCATACCTTAAGGATAAATACATTTAAAGATTTGTAAAGTGAAACGACTGTTAATTGTTTTGATTTCATAAAATCATGAGGATTTTATGCTTTTCTCTATACTGTTTCATAAAGAGATCTTTACAGATATATTTATTTAAAGGATATTAAAAAGTTAATAACTAACATTTTTTTAGTAAAAAGAATCTGTTAATGTTTTTATACAGAATTAATTGGAACATGAATGAATTAAATTGAATTTAATGCAATGCTGTCTTCCAATAGTTAACAAAAATCTAATCTCAATTCTTTTAAATTAAATTTGAATTGTATCTTTTCTAGGAGTCCCATAATTTTAATAAGAAGATAAAGAATATATCTTTTAACCCTTAAATGCCGTGTGTTGCTTTTCGGCAACAAACCCAATTTAGTCTTCAAAAATACTATTAGAATAATATTATTGCTCTAATGCCTAGTGTTGCTTTTAAAATACATACTCACAATATTATTATATCAATTTTCAACGTATAGATGGCAGCACTACAGCCATTAAGAATAAATACAGAATAATTTTTTCAATTGTTGCTACATGTCTATGTTCTTTTGTTTGGAAAGTTGTGAAATACTTTATATTATTCTGCAATGATCAAATAAAAATTATCACATGAAAAAGTAAGGTATGTAGTCCGTGTTTGGTAATTTGTTTGGATATTTAACTGTAAAATATTTGTTGTAAGTAGTTTTTTGTGTGTGTTGCTGATTGTCAACAACAGGCATTAAGTTAAGCCTAGAGAACAATGAGCAGTTTTAGTTTTAGTTTTGCTTTATTTTATATTCAATAGAAGTACTTTATTTTTGTAGTAGTATATAGCTGTAGTTTATTATTTTTAACCCTTTCGGGTCCGATTTTTTTTTTTTGGGGGGGGGGGGGTTACTTTTACTTTAATAATTTTAAAAGTAGCTGTCCAAATCGTAAAAGTTAACGTTTTCTGAAATATAAAGAACATATTATATTTTGAAATTTACCAAAAATAATTATTTTGTATACTATTCGTGTGACAATAGACTAAGGTAGGCATTTTTAAGACATTTGGAAATGTAATATTATAAGAATGTTAAAAATACATAACATTTTTTATTATTTGTTACAACATATTTGTTCGCAAATGGAGCCCTAATTTTACATTTAAAGAGTGAAAAATATGCGTAAAATAAAAGAATCGTTAACCGGCAAAGAGAATTAATCAAACTATTATTGCTTTTTATTATTACTGAATGCAGAAATTTAAAAGGAGTCATAATTAAAAGTATATAGACATATACTATTGTTATTAAAGACAGATAAATAACGAAAATAATTTTTAAGGCGAAATCATACTCAATGAAAATATATTTACTATTAAGAGTAGTCAGACGCGAAAGCGTTAAAGATATATATGACAGATTTTTCTGCAATTTTTTTCTGAAAACTTTACTCTATCATTTTTAGAATGCCTCCAAAAAAGTATTTGACTCAAAAAGAAATAGAAGAACTGGTTAATAACTGGTCGAATAGTGAAGATGACTACGATATTTCAAATGATGATGATTCGGACTGGGAGGCAAAAGTGAGTTTAGATAGAATTTCAGATGAATCAGAAGACAGTGAATTAGATGCGTCAAATATTCAAACAACTTCAAAAAGTGAAACCACTGAAAATGTAACTTCTCTTCAAAATGTAGACTCTGATAATGATATTGAAATAGCTATTCCTACATGCAGTAAAGGCATGTCAAAGAAATCTAAACTGCCAAAGCGGGATGTTGTTTGGAAAAAAGGAAATATAAAGATAAACGAAAACCAGTTAAAGTTTAGTGGAAATGACATTATTACATCCAAAGTGAAAGAACTAGATACACCTCTAGCTTTTTTCAAATATTTCTTTTCAGATGAGCTTATTGAAAAAATTGTCTATGAAAGCAACTTATATGCCTGCCAAATAGATCCTTCTAAACCTACGAATTTTACATCACAAGACATAAGGCAGTTTTTGGGTATAATATTATACATGTCTTTGGTGCATTTACCCAGTGTTCGATTGTATTGGAGTCATGAACTTGGTTTTCCTTTGATTCAGGATGCAATGAGTAGAGATCAATTTGAAAAAAAATCAGAAATTTTATTCATTTCAATGACAACCAAAAACATCTACCTCGAGATGATCCGAATCATGATAGGTTACACAAACTTCGACCTATTATTGATATATTAAACAACAATTTTGCTTCTATCCCATTTGAGGAAAAGCTCTCCATTGATGAGCAAATGTGTGCTACTAAGGTTCGACATTACATGAAGTAGTATATGCCGAATAAACCCCATAAATGGGGTTTTAAACTTTTTGTACTTGCGGGTATTTCTGGGTATGCTTATAATTTTGAAGTATATTCAGGTCAAGAAAATATGCTAACGAGACCAATTACCGAACCCGACTTTGGCCCTTCAAGCAATGTAGTCATTAGACTGTCGAGAAGAATACCAAGATCAGTAAATCATAAGTTGTATTTTGACAACTATTATACAGCATTGCCGCTGATGGTACATTTGGCAAACACTGGTATCCATACATTGGGTACAGTTAGAAGAAATAGAATTCCTGGATGCAAACTTCCCGATGAAAATTCCTTAAAAGCTCAAGATCGAGGTTTTTCATCTGAATATATCGCAACTGTAGATGGCATCGACCTTTCGTCACTAGTTTGGAAAGACAATAAATTTGTCACGATGTTATCTACTTTCGCTGGAACAAATCCAGTAAAAAAAGTCAATCGTTTTGATAGGATTCAAAAAAAGACCATTGAAATTGATTGTCCATACGTCATTCAAGAATACAATCGACATATGGGAGGAGTTGACCTTTTGGATAGTTTAATGGCCCGTTATAAAATTAATATTCGTAGTCGAAAATGGTATCTACGAATCTTTTATCATTTGCTTGACTTGACTGTAGTAAACGCATGGCTTCTCTACAAAAGAGTTTTGAATGCCAATGGTCAACAATCGGAGATATTGCCTCAATCAAAGTTCAGAGCAGAACTTGCACAATCATTATGCATGGTGGGAAGCAAATACATCCCTAAGCGTGGAAGGCCTTCATCAATGATTGAAGCAGAAATTCAGGCAAAAAAGCATTGAGGTCCTTCACAGTATGTACCACCTAAAGATGTTCGACTAGACCAAATAGGACATATGCCTGTATTAGAAGACAAAAAGATGAGGTGTAAATTGCCAAACTGTAAAGGATACACTTTCACAAAATGTGAAAAATGTGGTGTTGGACTGTGCTTTAATAGAAATAACAATTGTTTCAAAAATTTCCATACAATTCATTAACAATTTAAATTGTGCTCATACTCTCAAGTATCATAAATTAAACAAATTAATTTGTATTCTACATTGATTTTTATAATATTTTGCAATAAATTTTTGTATTTGTAATAATAATTAATTATTTTTTTAATACTTTCTGAAAATTCCTTATCTTAGTTCTTAAAATTCACGTGTACTTAATATTATAGAATTTTATCAAGATAAATTATTTTTTCAGTTAAAGCCTAGTGTTGCTGATAGGCAACAAACTGTTTTTTAGCCATAAATCATACTTAATACAAAATATGATTTTTTTAAGTATTTTTCCCATAATTTATTTAAGAAAATAAAGCTGAAAACATTTTTTAAATTGATTTTTAAAAATTCAGGCATTTAAGGGTTAAAGCAAAATAAATGTAAATTGTTTAAAATATAAATTAACTTTATTGTATTTCGGAAAAAGTAAATTTTGTAATGTTTCATAATGCGAGACAAAAAAAAGAAATAAATATATCGGAATGTAATCTGAACGTACTGTGTATATAATAAATAAAAATATCATTTAATAACTTAAAAGCTATAAGAATACTGATTTAATAAAAGAAATATTTTCAATAAACCATACATACTGGAGTTTATAATAAGTTTGTTTGTAGCAAAAAATGGTGAACTTATATTTTTCTTCTACAGTGAGATAAAGTTATGGTAATAGGGATAGACACTGTACGTATATTAAATAGCTGTACATTTGAAATAACAAAATAAACTTTAAATATCACACAGAGATTGAAATGCATCATTTGGTTGCTGTTATAGGTGTCTAGTTTTAGCCCCTCGGAATACAAAAATTTCAAACAAACAGTTACAGAGAGATTGATTTAAATTTAAACATTACGATAAATCTCTCGTTCTTTCGTGAATTTTTCTTGTTTTTTAACCGACTTCAAAAAGGAGAGGAGGTTATCAATTCGACGCGTATGTATTTTTTTTTATGTATGTACACCGATTACTCCGAAACTATGCAGCCGATTAATTTGGTTTTGGTGTTAAATTAAAGAGCTTATTCTCGGATTGGTACCACTTCCATTTCATAGAAATTGGTTCAGTAGTTTTTTAGTAATTAAGCAAAAACTATTAAAATTAGTGTTTTTTCGCTAATTAAAACTGTTGAATTAGTTCCTGCAATTGAGTGAAGTCAGGATGGCCGAGCGGTTTAAAGCGCCTGATTTAAGCTCTGGTTCTCGGAAGTGACAATGGGTTCGAACCCCACTCCTGACATACGCGTGTACAATAACTTTCCGTGTTATAATTTTTACATATATATTTTACAAATTAAATGCTAATTATGCTATTAAGAATATTTTTAACCGACTTCAAAAAGGAGAGGAGGATATCAATTCGACCCGTATTTTTTTTTAATGTATGTTCACCGATTACTCCGAAACTATGCAGCCGATTAATTTGATTTTGGTGTTAAATTAAAGAGCTTATTCTCGGATTGGTACCACTTCCATTTCATAGAAATTGGTTCAGTAGTTTTTTAGTAATTAAGCAAAGACTATTAAAATTAGTGTTTTTTCGCTAATTAAAACTGTTGAATTAGTTCCTACAAGTGAGTGAAGTCAGGATGGACGTGCGGTTTAAAGCGCCTGATTTAAGCTCTGGTTCTCGAAAGTGACATGGGTTCGAACCCCACTCCTGACATACGTGTGTACAATAACTTTCCGTATTATAATTTTTGCATATATATTTTACAAATTAAATACTAATTATGCTATTAAGAATATTTTGTATTTAACCGTTAGCACAGTGTATCAGAGATCTTTTATCAACTCCTCCCCACTCCTGACATACGTGTGTACAATAACTTTCCGTATTATAATTTTTGCATATATATTTTACAAATTAAATACTAATTATGCTATTAAGAATATTTTGTATTTAACCGTTAGCACAGTGTATCAGAGATCTTTTATCAACTCAATACTTTATCAATGAAAGGGTGCTAAATTAATTGACTTGCAAAAAGTAACATGACATTGAATAAGTTTCCGAACCTATTGCGTATAATAATTTTTACATATATATTTTACAAATTAAATACTAACTATGCTATTAAGAATATTTTTAACCGACTTCAAGAAGGAGAGGAGGTTACCAATTCATCGCGTATGTATTTTTTAAATGTATCTTCACCGATTACGCCGGAACTATCCAACTGATTAATTTAGTTTTGGTGTTAAATTAAAGAGCTTACTCTCGGTTTGGTACCACTTCCATTTCATAGAAATTGGTTCAGTAATTTTTTAGTAAACAGGCAAAAACTATTAAAATTAGTGATTTTTCGCTAATTAAAACTGTTGAATGGGTTCCTGCCATGGAGTGTAGTCAGGATGGCCGAGCGGTCGAAGGCGCCTGATTTAAGTTCTGGTTCTCGAAAGAGGGCATGGGTTCGAACCCCACTTCCGACATGCATGTATACAACAACCTTCTACGTATTATAATTTTACACATATATTTTTCAAATTAAATACTAATTATGCTATTAAGAATATTTTGTATTTAACCATTAGCACAGAGTATTAGAGAAATTTTACCAACTCAATACTTTATCAGTGAAAGAGTGCTAAAATAATAGAATTGCGAAAAATAATATGACGTTGAATAAGTTCACCGAGTAGATTGTAGTCAAGATAGCCGAGCGGTCTAAGGCACCTGATTTAAGCTTTGGATCTCGAAAGAGAGCGGGGGTTCGAACCCCACTCCTGACATGCATGTATACAATAACCTTTTTCAGCATTATAATTTTTACACATATATTTTACAAATTAAATACTAATTATGTTATTAAGAATATTTTGTATTTAACCGTTAGCACACAGAATCAGAGATCTTTTATCTCCTCAATACTTTATCGGTGAAAGAGTGCTAAAATTATAGACTTGCGAAAAATAACATGACCTTGAATAAGTTCCCTGAGCTGATTGCAATCAGGATAGCCGAGCGGTCTAATGCGCTTGATTTAAGCTCTGGTTCTCGAAAGAGAACGTGGGATCGAACCCACTCCTGGCATACATATATACAAAAACCTTTTCCGTATTCTTCTTTTTTCACATATATTTTACAAATTAAATACTAATTATGCTATTAAGAATATTTTGTTTTTAACCGTTAGCACAGAGTATCAGATCTTTTACCAACTCAGTACTTTATCAGTGAAAGTGTGCTAAAATAATAGACTTGCGAAAAGTAACATGGCGTTGTTCACGGCTTAGATTGCTGTTAGGATAGCCGAGCGGTCTAAGGCGCCCAATTTAAGCTCTGGTTCTCGAAAGAGATCGTGGGTTCGAATCCCATTCCTGACATCCATGTATAACACACAGTATTTTTTCCGTATTATAATTTTTTTAACTGACTTAAAAAAATGAACTTTAAAAAAATATATATATAACCGACTTCAATCAACGCTCTAAAAAGAGTTAAATAATTCTTTAAAATATCCTAATGATGAATTGTTACCTAATAACCACACATCAGATATCATGTACCGACAAAAAAAAAAAAAAAAATGGTTACAAGTTTAATACATAGAATTTAATATCCAACAAACATGGTTTTTCGACAGAATATTTTTACAAGAGATTAATTTACATATTTTTGATTTAATTTATGAATATATACATATAAAAAGTAATGAATTACTTTTTGAAGTTGGTGCCAAACAATAAGAATCAATAATGATTTTTACCATTTTATTTATGGTATTAGGCATAATATAACCACAATTCTTATTATACTTACAATAGTTTGGCACCAACTTCAAAAAATAATTCATTACTTTTATATGTCTATATTCATAAATTAAATCAAAAATATGTAAATTAATCTCTTGTAAAAATATTCTGTCGAAAAACCATGTTTGCTGGATATTAAATTCTATGTATTAAACTCGTAACCATTTTTGTTTGGCCCCACCAGTGGCCGAGAGGTAAGGACCTCTCAACTGGTAGACGGCAGGTGCTGGGTTCGAACCCAATCGCGGCTGTCGGCCTAACCGTTCGGAGTTTTCGTGGTTTTCTTCGAACCTTGCGTAAATACGGGTTAGGTTCCCTTAGAAAGACCCCCACGAAGAGCATTCCCCCCTGGTCCTATATCCCTAGCGCAGATAACCGGACGTCAAAAATCAATCAATCAACCATTTTTGTTTGTCGGTACATGATATCTGATGTGTGGTTATTAACCGACTTCAAAAAGGAGAGGAGGTTATCAATTCGAAGCGTATGTATTTTTTTTTTTTTGTATGTTCACCGATTACTCCGAAACTATGCAGCCGATTAATTTGGTTTTGGTGTTAAATTAAAGAGCTTACTCTCGGATTGGTACCACATCCATTTCATAGAAACTGGTTCAGTAGTTTTTTAGTAATTAAGCAAAAACTATTAAAATTAGTGTTTTTTCGGTAATTAAAACTGTTGAATTAGTTCCTGCAATTGAGTGAAGTCAGGATGGACAAGCGGTTTAAAGCGCCTGATTTAAGCTCTGGTTCTCGAAAGTGACAGTGGGTTCGAACCCCACTCCTTACATACGTGTGTACAATATTTTTCCGTATTATAATTTTTACACATATATTTTACAAATTAAATACTAATTATGCTATTAAGAATATTTTGTATTTAACCGTTAGCACAGTGTATCAGAGATCTTTTATCAACTCAATACTTTATCAGTGAAAGAGTGCGAAAATAATTGACTTGCAAAAAGTAACATGACATTGAATAAGTTTCCGAACCTATTCCGTATTATAATTTTTACATATATATTTTACAAATTAAATACTAATTATGCTATTAAGAATATTTTAACCGACTTCAAAAAGGAGAGGAGGTTATCAATTCATCGCGTATGTATTTTTTTAATGTATGCTCACCGATTATGCCGAAACTATCGAACTGATTAATTTGGTTTTGGTGTTAAATTAAAGAACTTACTCTCAGATTGATACCACTTCCATTTCATAGAAATTGGTTCAGTAATTTTTTAGTAAACGGGCAAAAACTATTAAAATTAGTGATTTTTCGCTAGTTAACACTGTTGAATGAGTTCCTACCATGGAGTGCAGTAAGGATGGCCGAGCGGTCTAAGGCGCGTTGATTTAAGTTCTGGTTCTCGAAAGAGAGCGTGGGTTCGAACCCCACTTCCGACATGCATGTATACAACAACCTATTCCGTATTATAATTTTTACACATATTTTGCAAATTAAATACTAATTATGCTATTAAGAATATTTTGTATTTAACCGTTAGCACAGAGTATCAGAGATCTTTTACCAACTCAATACTTTATCAGTGAGAGAGTGCTAAAATAATAGACTTGCGAAAAGTAATATGACGTTGAATAAGTTCACCGAATAGATTGTAGTCAAGATAGGTAGATTGTATGTCTAAGGCACCTGATTTAAGCTTTGGTTCTCGAAAGAGAGCGGGGGTTCGAACCCCACTCCTGACATGCATGTATACAATAACCTTTTTCAGCATTATAATTTTTACACATATATTTTACAAATTAAATACTAATTATGTTATTAAGAATATTTTGTATTTAACCGTTAGCACAGAGAATCAGATATCCTTTATCTCCTCAATACTTTATCAGTGAAAGAGTGCTAAATTAATAGACTTGCGAAAAATAACATGACCTTGAATAAGTTCCCTGAGTTGATTGCAATCAGGATAGCCGAGCGATCTAATGCGCTTAATTTAAGCTCTGGTTCTCGAAAGAGAACGTGGGTTCGAACCCCACTCCTGACGTACATATATACAAAAGCCTTTTCCGTATTATTCTTTTTACACATATATTTTACAAATTAAATACTAATTATGCTATTAAGAATATTTTGTTTTTAACCTTTAGCACAGAGTATCAGAGATCTTTTAGCAACTCAGTACTTTATCAGTGAAAGTGTGCTAAAATAATTGACTTGCGAAAAGTAATATGGCGTTGTTCACCGTTTTAATTGCAGTCAGGATAGCCGAGCGACCTAAGGCACGCGATTTAATCTCTGGTTCTCGAAATAGATCGTGGGTTCGAACCCCATTCCTGAGATCCATGTATAACATACAGTATTTTTCCGTATTATTATTTCTTTAACTGACTTAAAAAAGGAGAGAAGGTTATCATCAATTCGACCGCATATGTACTTTTTTTTATATATGTTCACCGATTACACCGCAACTATCCAACCGATTAAACTAAGTATTACGGTATAAATAACTAAAAAGTAAGAAATAAAATAAACCTTTTCAAAAAAAAAATATAACCGACTTCAATCAACGCTCTAAAAAGAGTTAAATAATTTATTAAATACCCTAATGATGAATTGTTATCTAATAACCACACATCAGATATCATGTACCGACAAAAAAAATGGTTATAAGTTTAATACATAGAACTTAATATCCAGCAAATATGGTTTTTCTAACAGAATATTTTTTACAAGAGATTAATTTACATATTTTTTAATTAATTTATTAATATATACATATAAAAAGTTATGAATTACTTTTTGAAGTTGGTGCCAAACTATTGTAAGTATAGTAAGAATTGTGGTTATATTATGTCTAATAAAAATAAATAAAATGGTAAAAATCATTATTGATTGTGATCGTTTGGCACCAACTTCAAAAAGTAATTCATTACTTTTTATATTTATATATTCATAAATTAAATCAAAAATATGTAAATTAATCTCTTGTAAAAAATATTCTGTTAGAAAAACCATATTTGCTGGATATTAAGTTCTCTGTATTAAACTTATAACCATTTTTTTTGTCGGTACATGATATCTGATGTGTGGTTATTAGATAACAATTCATCATTAGGGTATTTTAAAGAATTATTTAACTCTTTTTAGAGCGTTGATTGAAGTCGGTTATATTTTTTTTTTGAAAAAGTTTATTTTATGATACGTTAAGTTCATTTTTAAGGTTCCGTAAAGACAAATGTTAAAACGGAACTATTATAAGTCAGCTCCTGTGTCTGTCTGTCCGTCTGTCACAGCCATTTTAGTCCTGAAACGATAAAACATGGAAAGTTCAAATTGGGCAAGTAATAAAGACTATTGAACCATACAGTTAAAATTTATTAAACATTTATAAATACTAGGTAGAACCCGTCAAATTTTCACGAAAGAAAATGTTTAAAAAGCAATCGCTTCACTGATTTGTAATAAACCTACAAAATTAGTTATATTAAAAAATTCACCTTATATTGGTATGTCTAACTCTGAAACAAATCATTTTTAACCTAAAGTTAACAAAATATTATTTCTATAAAACTCAGTTGTAGAAATTGTTAAAATTAAACTTTATTCGTGCATGTAAGCAGTAAGAAATATTAAAGATCTGTTATTATGATAAAGTTATCAATTAAGGCTCTTATGCTAGTATTCCAAAATGAAAAAAAGCAAAATTTATTTTACTTTGACTCCATGATGGAATTTTTCCCCTGTGAAATCAAAACCCGACATCTTTCTCCCCTATCAAAATTTAAAAATGCACATTTCACATTTGTATTCATCTTTTCTAAAAATTGGTATCTTAATTTGATCATTTTGATTCAAAACTCCAAGTCTCGATGCTAATTGCTGAAACAGACATTAAACTATTCATATTATTTTAAATATAAATCAAATTTTGTAAATGAAATCAAAATTCACCGGGTTTTATAACGGACAATATTCTTGAAATTCGCAGCATGTATTTAAATTTCAATCCCCCCCCTTTTAATAATAAAATGGCAATATAAAGATATAAAAATCAATTTTTTCCCTTTTTCCTTTCCTTTTTATTCTATGACTTTTAATAGAAATGGTATACTTTTGTTGCCACAATTAGAAAAGCGGTATTAAAAACTACAAAAAAAAATAATATTTCAAAAACCAATTAAGATACAGTTTTCAAATAAATTGCATTTAAATGTATATTTTTTCCCTATACGATGGTGTAAAAAATGAAAATCTGTGATGTTTATAAGTGTAAAAAATTGCAGTCGTAAAAACTACAATACCGAAATTTCATTTAAAATTTGAAAGTGGTGCCATTCGCAAAACGACGTATGCGTTACGCACAGAGACGTTTGGCCTTTATAATATAGATGTTTAGGAGGGGAGTAGGTTAGGCGTATATTAAACATCTTTACATTTGAAATGAAGAAATAAACTTTAAATATCCCGCAATGACTGAAATGCATCATTTGGTTGTTGTTATAAGTATCTAGATTTAACACCTAAGAATACAAAAATTTCAAACAAACAGTTGCAGAGGGATTGATTTTAATTTAAACATTACGATAATGCTCTTGTTAGGTGCGTTCGTAATTATGTAAATACGTACCACCTATTGTTGTCGCTCAGTCCGTCCGTCCGTCTGTCTGTCTGTCCGTCTGTCCGCACATAACAACACAAAAACTACCCAACCGAATCGTTTGAAATTTAAAGTTCATAATTATAACATAATGTTGTCGAGTCATTTCAAATTTTATGAAAATCTGATGGATAGATCAATTACAGCGACAATCAAAAGGATTCCGTTACATTACGGTCAATAGGGAAAAAGTTTCAAATGCATTTTAATCGTTTGAAATTTAAAACATATAATTATTGCGTAATTTTATCGAGTCATTTCAAATGTTATGACAATCGGATGCATAGGTCAATTACAGGGACAATCAAAAGGATTCCAATACATTACGGTCAATGGGGGAAAAAGTTTCAAATGCATTTTAGTCGTTTGAAATTTAAAACATATTTATTACATAATTTTATCGAGTCATTTCAAATGTTATGAAAGTAGGATGCATAGATCATTTACAGGGACAATCAAAAGTATTCCATTACATTACGGTCAATGGGAAAAAAGTTTCAAATGCATTTTAATGATGTCACACTCATTCGAACATAATAGAAGTGGCATGAATCTATGGAATATATACTAAAATATGCATTCTGTACAATCTGTGATGCAAAGAATTTCTATTATTAAATTACAGGACCACACAAAAGTATTCCACTACATAATGCTATGCGGGGAAACATTTTTTGGGGCGTGTATTAATTATATTCAACTATTTCACATTTCATGAATAAGATATACGTTGCTGACGTGTAATAAAAATTACTTCCTGCATATTTACAGAAACACAAAAATTTCGACTATTATACTGTATCCGAAGTGCATTCTACTATATCACCAAGATCTGAATATTTTTAAAACTTCGTTATCGTACGAACGCACCTCATTTGCTACGCTTCACGTGCAATTCATTCTTGTTCATTCTTGAATTTTTCCTGTTTTTGATACGTTAAGTTAATTTTTAAGGTTCCTTCAGAAAAATGTTAAACCGGAACTATTATAAGGTAGCTCCTGTGTCTGTGTGTCCGTCTGTCACAGCCATTTTAATCCTGAAACTATAAAACATGAAAAGTTCATATTTGGTAAGTAATAAAGACTATTGAACCACACAGTTAAAAATTATGAAACATTAACAAATATGTTTAGGAGGAGGGTAGGATAGGCGTAAATTAAACATCTTTACAGTTGGATAAAGTTATGGTAAAAGGGATAGACACTGTACGTACATTAAATATCTTTACATTTGAAATAAAGAAATAAACTTTAAATATCCCACAGGAATTGAAATGCATAATTCGGTTGCTGTTATAGGTATCTAGTTTTAGCCCCTCGGAATACAAATTCAAATAAACAGTTATAGAGAGATTTATTTAAATTTAAACATTACGATAAGTATCTCATTCTTTCTTGAATTTTTCTTGTTTTTGATACGTTAAGTTCATTTTTAAGGTTCTGTAAAAACAAATGTTAAAACGGAACAATTATAAGGTAGCTCCTGTGTCTGTGTGTTCGTTTGTCACAGCCATTTTAGTCCTGAAACTATAAAACATGAAAAGTTCAAATTTGGTAAGTAATAAAGGCTATTGAACCACACAGTTAAAAATTATTAAACATTAACAAATATGTTTAGGAGGAGGGTAGGATAGGCGTATATTAAACATCTTTAGATTTGAAATAAAGAAATACAATTTAAATATCCCGCAAAGACTGAAATGCATCATTTGGTTGTTGTTATAAGTATCTAGTTTTAATACCTAGGAATACAAAAATTTCAAACAAACAGTTGCAGAGGGATTGATTTTAATTTAAACATTACGATAATTCTCTCGTTCTTTCTTGAATTTTTCTTGTTTTTGATACATAAAGTCAATTTTTAAGGTTTCGTAAAAAAAAAAAAAAAAAAAAATGTTAAAACGGAAGTATTATGCGATAACTCCTGTGTCTGTCTGTCCGTCTGTCGAAGCCATTTTAGTCCTGAAACGATAATTTCAAATTGGGGAAGTAATAAAGACGATTGAACCGCATAGTTAAAAATTATAAAACATTTACAAATATGTTTACAAAAAATGTCGAATGTATGTCTCATAATCTCACGACCACGTATATCATTCAAAATCACAAATTAGTATGTTTCAATTAAACTAAATTCTAATTCTGTATAGTTAAATTTATTTAAAGGAACATGTGAAGAAAGATTTGTATAATTTATTCTAAAAAAATTTTTTATTTTAAAGAAATGTTTACAGTTCAAAAACTCCTATCAATATTGTGTTAAAATATATTGATATATCGAGTTGATGTAAGTAATTTTAAATATTTTTGGAATGATAAATATTGACGAACTTATATTAAATAATTTGAGTAGTGTTTTAACATTTTATTTTCTTGCAATAGTAGAAAAAAGAAAATAATAATAACATTTCCAATGATATTAATTGTTGGTGTGACAATGTATTATTTGTGATTACATGTTACTTAAATATTTATCTAAAAGTATTTATTTTGCATAAAATATTCACACACTTTTTAACAATAGACTTCTTTTAAAGGCATTTCACAAAATGAAATAATCATTTTTTTACAGGCAGGAAAAAGTTTGCTAAAGAAAACGTTAGATATACTGTTTTATTTATCAGCTAGGATAGCACTAATAGCAAAATTTACATAAAAGAAATTTTCATGACTTTTTCAGAGAGATAAACATATCGATTCTTGTTTACTTACTCCTTTGTTTCCTTTTTTCATAGTATTTTCTTATTTGATGTGTTTTAGCTTTATTTATTTGATGACTTTCTACTCTTCAGAGACTTGATTGAGATTATGTAGATACGAAGTTGGCAACAAAAGCTGTATGTTTAATCTAGTTTTTTTTCCTTATTAAACAGTGCAAAATAATAAATTATTTCAAAAAAATTTACTGACGTTTTATAAAAGCTATTATTTAACAACTTAAAAATATAATATAAATAAGGATAAAAACCTTTTAAGTGTATTTAACAGTAATAATTGTACAAGTTAAGCTATACAAAATGTTTCAGCGTAATTTTAAAATTATTAAGAGGTTGTAAAACACACGACAATAAATATTTTTATGTAAGAAACCAGAGTCATATTTTACTCATTTATTAAAAATTACAATTTAATTCACTTCTAATCACCAGGTACTTGCAGAAATATTTTTTAGGACTTCGAAAGTAATAAAATATATTTATTGTTTTTATAACTTGTTTTGTGGAAAATACAATAAAATTACAAAAAATGCAAGTACTGCGCAGAAATTCGGTTGATTAATTAGATATATTGTCAACTAAATTCCGCAAAGTTTGTTGCATACTTTTACATTCTCTGAATGCTAACATTGTGTTAAAAATTTAGGAATATCGATCTGTTGTGGATGATCTCACAATCCCCACTTAAGGAAAGAATGTAAATATTTAAGAATGATAAATATTGACGAAATTATATTAAATAATTCTCATGGGGTTTTAATATTTTTTACATGCTGTTATAATAAAAGAAAAAATAACAGCAATTTCAATTATTTTAAGTGTTGGTATAACGATGCATTATTTCTGACAACATGTTACTTAAAAATTTATCTAAACGTTTTTATTATGCTTAAAATATTCTGATACTTTTTAACAACATCTTATTTTTAAGATATTTCACAAAATGAAATAATCATTTGTTTACAAGCAGGAAAAAATTTGCTTAAGAAAATGTTACATATACTGTCTTATTTATCAGCCAGGAAAGCACTAAAAGCAAAATTTACGTAAAAGAAATCCTCATAATTTTTTCAGAGAGAACGTATCGATCGCTCTTTACTTTCTCCTTTGTTTCTTTTTTTAATATTATTTTATTATTTATTTATTTATATATTTATTTCTGATCTACTCTTTAGAGACTTGATTTAGAATTCGCAGATACGAAGTTGGTAACAAAAGTTGTTTGTTTAAACCCATTTTCTTTAAAAAAATCTTTTTAAACAGTGTTAAATAATAAATTATTTCAAAACTTTTTATAGATGTTTTAAAAAGCTATTATTTAGAAACTTAAAAAAATGATTAAATAAAAAAAGAATAACTTTTTACTGTATTTAATAGTGGTAATTGTACAATTTGAGCTATGCACAGTGTTTTAACAAAATATTTGATATACTAAGATGTAACGTACACTACAATAGCCATTTTTATATAGAAAAACCAGGGTGTTATTTTGCTCACTTATTCAAAATTATAAGCTAATTTATTTTTAAGAAGCAATATTTTGGAGCATTAATTTTTAGGACTTTAAAAATAATAAAAATAATTCAATCTTATTTATAACTTCTCTGGAGAATACATTGAAATTACGAAAACTGTAAGCGTGCGAATTAATTTGGTTGATTACTTGGATATACAATCGGCAATATACATTCCGCAAATAAAATAAGTTCCGGAAAGTATTTAAAACAATAAGTGCGAGTTGATGATATAGTACTCTAATTTTTTGTACCCCTCATTTCTAACTAATCGATTTTATAAACTTCATTATGCATAAATTTCAAATCTCTTTGTTAAGTAGTATATAATGTCTTTGTATGACATTTTAATGCAAGGAACATTGAAAAATTTATAATGGTTATCCTATCATTTTAAACGCTTTTTCAAACGGAATCTTATTGTTTAAGTAAAGTTCTATTTTTTTTCACTTCAATTTTAAAGAATAAAATTGAAAATCCAATATATTTTGAAGTTCATATATGAATGAAATGGAGGGTGGAATAAAAAAAAATATATATACATAAATGTTAATTCTTTTTACTTCGCTGACAATTCGAGAAAAACCTCTTTAGAGCTGCCGTGAAAAGGATTTTTATCTCCTGAAGCAGTTAAATGCTTTATTCGAAATTTAATATAAGCCATTTTTGTTTCTTTTATTTTAAAGCTTCCAAAAGTATTTTTAACGCATTCCTTTTCCCCCTTTTCTCTGAAGATTGCTCTTTCTATTTGAAATAATTTATTTTAAAAACAAAGTAATTTAAAAAAAAAAATGTAATTTGTACATTTTTAATAAAAAGTAACAAAAATTTTTCCTATAACTATTCCTAATTCTTTCGGTTCTGGTGTACTGTTAATAGTAAATGTCTTTTAATTCAGATTAATTTTTTTTTTAATACGTTAGTTATTGTTTACATGCCTTAACATTAGTATGTGTCTATGCATTTTCTATATGACTTCATTAACCGTTTAAACGCCAATGTTCCCAAATGGGAACATTGCATTATTTGTAATACAAAACATATATTTTCGAACATAATAACAATGTCCTAATTTTTCCTATAAAATATATGTCTGATTTGATTTTTTGAAATGAAAATATTTATGTTTAAGCTTTTACCACAGGTGTTAAGGGGTATGTAAATTCAATAATTTGCATAAAAAGTATATTATTTGCTTTTATCGTTTTTTCTATATTACTTACATTAGACCGCTAGGAATCTAAATGTTTTCGGGATTCGAAAAAATATTTTGTTATATTTGCATAGGTTGTCAACCAATAATCACGTTCCAAAATGCGAACACTGAAATGTGAACAGCCAAAAAAACTCCGGAAATATTTGTTTTTGTTATTTTCTAAATTTGTGAGCATAAATTAAAACATTTGAAGCTGTAATATAAGTAAAACGAAATTATAATCACAATGCAATATTAATTCGGCGTCTAAACGGTTAAGGTTTAGGTATTTAGTAATGATAGTAACAGTAAATATTTGCTTAATTCTCTTTGTACCGTTTGCAATTCTTTTATTTTAAACATATATTTCACTCTTTAAATTCAAAATTAAGGCTATTTTCCTGAAAGAATTATATGCAATAAAGCGTAAAAATTAGTAGTAAGTTATAATAACAGTTAAATCTTGTTGTAATATAATATTTTCTAAACACCTCCAAAAATTCTTCCTTAGCGTATTGTCATATTAATATAAATTGAATGATATGCAAAACAACAACATTCGTTAATTTTCAGACTATGAAATATTAGTTATACTTTAATTAATTTATTTGAATAACTGAATGATGTTATTACCGCAAAAATAATTAAAAAAAGAGGACTTGAAAGGGTTAAATTTACAATAATTCATGCAAAACCAATAAATATTACTTTTAAATAAGTGCAGTTATATACAAGTATTTATTTCTTTATAGCTTTTTATTGAAATTTCATTATAGATTATACATTTTTTGATTTAATTGCATCATATAATTATTTTATTTGTAATCTTGATTATTATTTTAGGTTAAAATGTAACGTTGTAAGAATATACTAGATAATGTACGATATGATAAGAATATAATATACAAGATATTCTTGATGATGGTAGAAAAAATTTACGAAAATTATAGATCAATTCAATTTATGTAATTGATAATTGCATGTAAAATATTTTAGGTTATGTATTTTAAATATAAAATAACTATTTTTTTCAAGGTATTGTTCAGTGTTAAATTTTGTTCAATTATAAAGCCTTCAAATAATTATAATAATAAAAATCCTAAAACTTTTCTTACTAATAAAATATGTTATTATTGAAATGAATTATCGACAAAAATTCTACACAAATCATTTTGCCTGGTTTGGATTCGAACTTGCATTTTCTACAAAAACTCAAAGCTTAAAACAGCTGCGTTACCCCATACGCTCCCAGAAACACACTAAGTAAACTTCTATAAAGAAGAAGTTCTAGAACCCGTTGACGCATGCGCAATTGTCTAGAATTTGGATTTTAATTTTACAGAAACTGTTTTGTGTTTTAATTTTTTTTTAATATTAGTTGCAATTTAAAATGCTAATATTTTCAATCTTCGTGTGTAACGGTAACTTATAAGAAGGATTAAAAGTCGTAACTTTTAGCCTCAGATCATTCAATTTATCTTCTATGTGTAGTACGACACCTTCCGAAATTAGCCATATTTTTGAATTGTTAATAACACTGAAAGAGACAAATAATAACTTTGTGATAAAAAGAAGAGCTTGTTTACAATAAGATCGAATAAATTATGTTTGAGATGCTTACGCATTTAAAACGAAGCTTCCAGCTGTGAAATGATAGTTCAACTGAACGAGGGTCTCTACGCATGTGCAGTGCTTCACTCCAAAGGCAGAGTTGTACTCATGTATTACGCATGCGCATACGTGAAATTTTAGTTGAAAATTATGACTAATTAATAAAATTTTTGAACAAACAAATATGCGATGGCAAATCTGTGGCCAAATACCTTTCGTATAAAAAAAAGAATGGTGTGATTTGATGCAGTAGTTTGCTCTCACGGACTGTCGAAAGGAAATGCTTAGCATTTTAATAATATAGACATATGCAATATTAAGAGGATACATCAAATGCTTTTTTTTTATTTCGCGATCAGCACATTGATGTCATTGTAAATTCTTAATTAGTATGTCTTATTTAAACTAAATTTTAATTATGTATCATTAAAATTATATAAAAGAATATGTAACTAAAGTTTTTTATAATTTATTTTAAAAAAATTGTTTAGTTTGATGAAATAGTTACAGCTCCAAAATTCTTTTTAACATTGCGTTAAAACATAGGAATATCGATCTGTTATAAATCATGTCACCCTACCCCCTGAAGTAAGCAATATAAATATTTTTGGAGTGGTAAGTATTGACGAAATTATATTAAATGATTCGCATAGTCTTTAAATATTTTTACATGCTATCGTAAAATAAAGAAATAATAATAACAGCTCCAACAATTTTAATTGTTGGTGTAACAATGAATTATTTCTGACAACACGTTACTTAAATATATATCTAAAAGCATTTATTCTGTGTTAAATATTCAGATACTTTTTAACAACAGTCTTCTCTAAAAGTTATTTCATAAAATGAAAGAATCATTTGTTTACAAGAAAGAAAAAATTTACTTGTAAGAAAATGTTATATATACTGTCTTATTTATCAGCCAGGATAGCACTAAAAGCAAAATTTATATAAAAGAAATCCTCATGACTTTTTCAGAGAGATAAACATATCGATCCTTGTTTACTTGCTCCTTTGTTTCTTTTTTTTCAGTTTCTTATTTGATTTTTTTAGATAATTTTTTTGTGTTGTTCTTTGATGACTTTCTACTCTTTAGAGACATGATTGAGAATTTTCAGATACAAAGTTGGCAACAAAAGCTGTATATTTAAACTAATTGTGTTTTGAAAAAATTCGCTTTTAAACAGTGTTAAATAATAAAATATTTCAAAATTTTTTACAGACGTTTTAAGAAAGCTACTGTTTAACAACTTAAAAATGAATAAGGAAAAGAATAACTTTTTGCAGTATCTAACAGTAATAATTGCACAAGTTGAACTATACAGAGTGTTTCAATTTTTAAAATGCGAAAATTTTAAATTTGTAAGAGGTTGTAAGACACACTACAATAAATATTTTTATTTAGGACACAAGAGTCTTATTTTACTCATTTATTAAGAATTATAAGAAAATTTACTTCTAAGCACCAATTATTTGGAGCAATAATTTTTAGCCCTTATATTGATACTGAGTTTATATATATATAGGTTATAATATGATAATTTTTCCCATCAATTGATGGGAGTGACAAATATTTGTATCTAATCAATGATAAATTTGAATTTGAATTTTTTAGAATATAGTTGACATTACACACAATACACTGGCAAAATTACTTATGTTCTTCTCTATACTATTATAAATTTCATGATTTTATCGTTTTTTAACCTCATAAAATTTATTTAGATTGTTAAAATTTCTTCATTATTGTTAAAGTATGCGGAAGGTTTGTTGTTTATCTGATTTAATTAGAAGCAATAGGATGAAAAGGAAGTTTAATATTCCAGTTTTAAATAATGAAAAAAAAAGAAAAAATACTTTTACATAGCACGCTACGACTTCTTAAAGGTTATACTGAAACACTTTATATGGCTAGCTGCTAAACTACATACTTTAAAAAGCGTTACTTTCGTGCATGTACAATTTATTCTTTGTATATAATTTCATGGATTTTTGAAATTTGAGGTTTCTCTTATTCGCTGCTATACTTTCTTTCATTGTTGAGTATCTTTTGTAGAAACGAAGAATTATATTCAAGAAAATGATCACATTTAAAAGAAAAATTAATATCCTCATAATTAATATATACATTATGTTCAATTTAATAAATTCGCTAATTAATAATAACAATATGTTTTTATTAATAATTATCTGTTATTATTAATAATAACCACGACTTTTGTGTCAACATTTATAAATGTTTCATATTAATCAAATTTACAGGTTATTATTAATGATTACCGGCATATTAATAATAATCGGTTATTTTTAATAATAACCACGTCTGTTGGTAAATTTTATAAATATTGCATAATAATTATATTTAGAGGTTTTTACTAATAATTACCGAGTATTATTAATAATTACCAAAGCTTAATAACGAATATAAACTTTACCAAAATATATACTACCATAACTGTTTGAATCTAATAACAAAAATAAATGTTAAGAGACAAAATGCTCAATCAAAAGAAGTGCTCTGTGATGACAAGCAGAAGACTAAACAGTTTAAAGTAATTATTTTTATAATTAAACAAAAATATAGATAATGAATTAGATAAAAATTTTAAACACTAATATATTCGAAGAATAAATTATACAGTTTTGAAATACATGCTTTTAACAATGAATATTTAGGGGGGAAAACGTCTGCGAAATAAAAATCTCCAAGCTGAACGATTTGAAATTTATTACATTTATCAAACTTCATTCTAAATTATTAATTATAACCGTTTTTTAAATATACTCTCATAAATGTGTCATATTAATCGGTTTATTTTGATATCATTTGGTTATTATTAATAACAAGGTCAAACCCGTCGAATTTCGACGAAAGTATATGTTTAAGAAGGAATTGTTTCATTGATTTATAATAAAAACGACAAAATAAGCCACAGAAAAAATACATTTTACAGTGGTCAGTCTAACTCTCAAACAAATGTTAGTTAAAGCTAAAACTAAAGAAAAGGTACTATTTCTATAAAACTCAGTTGTCCAAATTATTAAAATTAAATTTTAATCGCATATGTAAAAACATAATAACAAAGCAAAACATAATAAAGATCAGTTATTAAGATGAAATTATTGAGCCTCTTATGTTTGGTAAAAATGAGCATGGAAAAAAAATCAAGCTGACACGATTTTAGAATTTCACATGAAATCTAAACCCGTTCTAATTTTCATCTTCTCAAAATTTACTTGTGCATATTTCAATTTTTGTCAATTTTAAGAGAAAAAATGTATTTCTGTTGCCACAATTATAAAATTCGTACTAAAAGCTATAAAAAAATAGTATGTCAAGAATAAAATGAGATACAGTTTTCAAACAAATTGCATATAAAAGTACATTTTTTTTCTATACGATGATGTAAAAATAAAAAATTTGCAATGTTTGGAAGTATAAAATTTGCAGTACCGAAAATTGCAAAAACGAACTGCATGTGAAAATGTTGCAGTTCGTAAAGTGACGTATGTATTACGCACAGATACGTTTGGCCTTTATAATATAGATAACTGGTTACTATTAATAATAACCGATTAATTAAATTGACTGTAACATACACACATCGAATGCAAGGCGTGTAAATATATCCATAGCAGGAAAATTTTCCATGTGAAAGTTACAAACCACGACCCTCATAGTGTGATATAAAATGATCATAATTAGTTTGATTATTTTTGTATTAGTCCACTAGTAATTGGAAAGTAATTCATGGAGAGATAGACTGAAGGTAAATTTATTTTAAAGTGAAAATACAATCTTATTTCTAACATGACCGTCATCCAAGAAGAAATCAGCTAATGTTAAAAAAAATAATTAAAAAATCAAAATTCTAATTTTTATTATATTGTCTAAACTTGAATACACAAAATCAGTGTTTTTTCCCTTAAACTAGAATAATGATTCCTGAACAAACTTCAGATCACCGGATAATGTGCGTTTTGCAAGATTTGAAATTCTCATCTCAATTTATATAACATGTAACAATTTGCAGTTCCCAATTTAGTTATGTTACAGTATATGTAAAATTTGAAGCAAATAAGATTGCATCAAAGATTCGGAAACTTTAACTGTTAAAAACAACTCTATTAACGTGATTGCATGCTGTTATATTCTCTGCTTTCTGTTACAATTTTTAAGAATACAAATGTTTATTTTCTCTCTGCTTTTTATTTAAATTTTAACGAAAATTTTCTAAAGCTGTCGCATTCCCTATTTTAATGATGTTCGATTATACGTATATTTTCAAGTATATAAGATTGTCTCAAAGATTCAGAAAAGTTAACTTTTTAGAACTATTACATTAAACATAATTGCATATAGTTATAATCTCCAACTGCTTTTTAATGCAATTTTTAAAGATAAAAATGTTTTTTCTATGTTTATTTTTAACTTTAAAATGCATTTTTCTGTATGGCTGTCAACACAATTCTACCATTTTCGTGAATAAAAGAGGAGCGGTTAAAAAAAAAAAAAATCTTCGGAGTCAGCACTTATTACCGCCAGCTATTAAGTGAAATTCGATGAGCGTTGCAATCCGAAATATCGCGCATGTCGGTACAGAATAGTACGGAAAATTGGTTGTTACACCAATGTAGTAAGGTAATACACATTACACGTCAATACAGAAAAATAACATGATCTGCTAAATGATCTTTTCTTTTCAATTTTAATTTAATGTAGAGGAAAATGGGGAGGCTTGACGCAATTTTTACTGTGTTTTATTAAATGTTGAACCTAGAAAACACTTTAATATCTTATTTTATTTGTTATACAATCAATTATCAAAATAAAATTGCGATATAAGTACAATATATAAAAAACTCGAAAAATGATAGATTTTAATCATTTAAAAATAATTGGTCAAAGTTCGAAACATACGGGAGACTTAACTGACTTAATATTATATTGAAATGTTTAATAAGAAAAAGGAAATCAATTTTTAAAAAGTCAACATAAATGTATGTTACATGGTTTTTCCATTATAAAAAATAATTTGGGAAAATGCGATGTGCAAACAAGCATTCATAGATGGAATCCAAAGAGCAGAAGAAAAATTTCGATTTAAGAATATACTTTTTGTGACATTCTACCCGGCAACGTTAGTTGTCATATAGTTTTGCTTCATCGCATTGAGTTCAACTTTCTGAAGCTTATTTACATGCCTTCCTAAAGTGTTTTGGACAAAGTTATATTCTTTTACAGATACATGACACTCATTTTCTAAGTCTGTTCTCTCACTCATTCTAATATTTTCTATTCTTTCCATTTACTAACTATGGATGCTATTGAAGTGAATGAAAAGCTTCGTTAAACTTTCCAATTTATGTTCCAATTTATGTAGTGCTTTCTAAAGTAATTTTCACATTTTCATTTAATAAATTTTTCAACTTCTTACTTTCTTCTATTACCTTACCCTACACTATTTTGCTAGAGCTTTTATGAATATTTTTTCATTATTTTACATATCTATTCCGTCATTATTTACAATGTACAATAAAAATATAACCAAAAACACTAAATTAATTTTAATATTTTTACTGAGATTTGATCATGTGATCAATCCTTACTCGAATTGATTGGGACAAGCCTCCTGCTTTTCAAACTATATCACGCAGTTATGTTTAACTTAATTAAATGGACAATATTTATGCATGAAGTGAAAGAGCAATAGTCTGAATTATTTAAAACTTATTTACCTAAATTTTTATGATACATTTTATGTGATTAAATCTTACAAAATGCTTAAAAAATACACATTTTAAGAGGAAAATATTTCGTAGTGGACTTTTCCTTAACTATTTTAATTATTTGCATGAAAGAAAGACCGCTATTTGTGCATTTTATTAGCTTTGATAGAGTTTTATTGGATAAACTCCGAAATTCTTTTAAATATGAAAACTGAGGAATGGCTCAAATCTCTCCCACTGCAAATATTTGAAATTCGCCCCTATAGTATAAATGTGTTTTGAGTGACGAATTTTTATTATATTTAATAAATTTATTTATTGCAATAAATTAAATAAAACATACAATGTAGATGGAAGATCTCGATCTGCCTTGTATCTAATTTGATTATAAAAATATCCAACGCCAAATTTTATTTAAGTTATGCAGATGCACCTTTAAGAAATTGTGTAACTGTTGATATTTTTCGAGCGACAGAGTAAATATGTAGAATATATTATACAATATTTTAAGAATTTGCTTTAAATAAAGCTAAATAAATTAATACATAAAATAAATAAGATATAAGTTTAACAAACGTGTTTTACAGACTATTGAAGTAAATTAACCGCAGAAAATTGGCAATACAATTTTTATTATTGTCTTATTCTTGCATCTAGAAGTTCAATTAGTCAACTGAAAATGTTAAACTGAGAATTGGTAGCATCCTAAAAACCTTCCGTTTGATAAATATAATCAGTACGCTAAAAAACGATTGAGAATTATTGACTAACTTTTTGAAAATTCTGTGGCAGAAAAAAAGGAATTTTATAATTACTTCTTTAAATGTCTAAAAGATATTAGTTGCCATTACTTTTAAAAATAAAGAAAACTTTTTGGTATCATGGATGACTTTGAAGAAGTTTCTCTATATTTATATTTGCAGATACATTATATTTTCGTAGATTTGCTTTTTTCTTTTAGTGAATTTTTTTTTCGTTTTAGAAGTACAAATTTGTAGTATTTCGTCCCTCAAAAAGGTGAAATATGGACGAACTTAAAGTCCTTATTTATTGAAATTGTCCCGTCAAAACACAGATATATATATTTTTAAATAACAGAATAACAATGTTAGTTTTGGTAACTTAAGGTTTATAATTTTTACAAGTTTCACAAAGTTCTTTTAGGAAACGGATAAAGCTAGATTGACGTATATTTTATTTTAAAGGAAGAACCTCTTTATAGACATTTTTTCCAGAGTCGCTATGCTATACTTTAACAGAAAACAAACTAAATTAAAAGTACTTTTTGTACTAGTACTAATGCCATTGTCGGAAACCATTTATATCATTTTTAAATAAAAAATTTAATTTTACAAGGTATAAAAATGCAAGGCATTACCAGAAATTATTTAAAAATATAATTGCCATTTGATGATATAATATTCTAATTCTTTTGTACCGTTCATTTCTAGCTAATCGATTTTATACACTTCATTATGCATAAAATTTAAATCTCTTTGTTAAATAGCATAAAATATCTTTGTATGACATTTTAATGCTAGGTATATTGAAAAATATATAATGGTTTTCAAATCATTTTAAACGCTTTTTCAAAGAAAATCGTATTGTTTAAGTAAATTTCAATTTTTCACTTCAATTTTAAAGAATAAAATTGAAAATCCAATATATTTTGAAATTCATATCTGAATGAAATGGAGGATGAAAAAATAAAAATATATAAACGTTAATTCCTTTTACTTCGCTGAAAATTCGCGAAAAAACTCTTTAGAGCTACCGTGAAAAAGAATTTTTTTTCTCCTGAAGAAGTTAAATGCCTTATTCGAAATTTAATATACGACATTCTTTGTTTCTTTTATTTTAAAGCTTCCAAAAGTATTTTTAACACATTCCTTTTTCCCCCGTTTTCTCTCAAGATTGCTCTTTCTATTTGAAATATTGTATTTTGAGAATTTTAGAAACAAAGCAAATTTACTGAAAAATGCAATTTATTCATATTTAATAAAAAGTATAAAAAATTTCTTCTATAACTAATCTTAACCCTTTCGGGTCTTGTGTATTGTTAATTGTACATGTCTTATTATTCAGTATTAACTTCTTTTCAATGAATACTTTGGTTATTGTTTACATGCCGTATTATTAATATGTGTCTATACATTCTCTATATATCTTCATCAATGTGTAGGCATTTAGTAATAATAACAATAATAAATGCTTGCTTGGTTCTCTTTTTACCGTTTGCATTTTTTAAAAATTTTAAACATATATTTCTCACTTGAAATTCAAATTAAAGATTACTTTCCTGAAGCAATTACGTGTAATAAGAAGAAAAATATATTAGTAAATTGTAATAACAGTTAAAGCTTGTTGTAACATAATATTTTCTAAACATTTCCAAAAACCCTTCCTTAGCCTATTTTCATATGAATATGAATGGAATAATATGCTATATAATATATATAACTTTTTTACTAATGGTAGTTTTGACGTCTAGTTTTCATGATCGGCAGAGATCTGCAAAAAAATTTCTTCAATATTCCAACATTGGAGCGACCGCAATAGGTAGTATTTCATACGAAATCTACCAAAAAATCCATTAAATCAATAGCATTATATTATTTTAAATATTGCTTATATTTCAGTGGAACTTGGAGATTAGTGAACGTACTCGGGCTTTCTCTGCGAAAGGGTTGGGAGGGGGAATGTTGCATGCGCGAAAACGTGTTTACAATGCGCAGCGTGTCAGAAGCATTACAATCTGTCTCCATGTTTAATTGGGTTTGTTTATTTCGTACTTTAATTTCTTACTTTATTTGATTTTCTTCAAGACTCGGTTGGTTATGTGTTGTTCCTTTGAGTTAGTTTACCTTTTTAAATGTTTTTTCAATGCTTTAGTTACTAGATTTATTTCATTAAAAGTGGCTTAGGAAAGTATTGTTTGAGGTTATTTTAAGAATTTTTAAATTAGGTATATATGCGTTCGCAATTATAAATTAGTACATAAGAATTACATATACATATAAATTTCTGCGCGATAATCATATAAATATTCTATTTTTCAGGCATATTCTGAGAAATTTTTAATCTAATATTTACCAGAATTTTCATCGTATGTAGGAGTATTTCTGTTATATCTATAAGAGTTTCTCTAGTTTGGTACAGAAGTGGATCCATCTGGGTATGGTCTCTTTCGATCAATGCAACACTTTTTTATGGGCCGTCAATTTGAATCCTTTAGTGGATTTGAAGAACCATTTTAGGAGTTTTTCGATTCCAAAGAGCCGTCATGGTATTTCCAAAAAATCCAGAATCTGCTAGAATGATAAGAGAAAGTTGTGGACTATGATAGTCTCTACTTTGAAGAATAAAAGAAAAATAAAAAGTCTTTTTTTGTTTTTGTTGCTAATTTGTTCATAGCAATGCAACAGTCATACACGTTTGGTTCAAACTAATGCTAAGTATTATTTATTTACATTTATTTTTTGTTTAATTTTCAATCCGTATATTAATATTTATTGTATTCAAAAACTTAGCCTAAATTTCAGTCACTTCATAAATTTTATTAACTATCCAATCAGTAATATTGTGAAAGAAACCATTTTTTATTTTCAAATGGTCTAAAAGCCATTTTAAATTTTTATTTCATACACTAATTCCACGAGGCTACGGCATTTATTAGTACTCTGGTATTTATTAGTAAATTAAAAGCGACAAGATATTTTTACACTAAAATGTTGTTTAATGTAAAAGAAGAGGTAAAAACGTTTTTAATTATTAGAGTTAAATCTCGTTAACACAAACACTCACGGACATTTTTTTTTTTCTTCGCGTTATTTAACTTAAAATTACTGTATATTCCATGCAACAAGAATAAATATACATGTGTATCATTAAATTCTACTTTGTTGCTGCTTTCTGCTGTTCAATTTGTTTCCTAAGATCTATCTGTCAAGAGTATAGGTCTATACGTAGGTTATCTCTCGAAGGTATCTCTCGTAGGTTATCTCTCCCTTTCAAACAATGTCTGCCAGTATTTACGTTGCATCAACTCTGGGTTGTCAAATCGATTTATTTTTACGGATTAAAATCGAAGTCATCAGTGCCAAATCAATCTCTCTGTTTAATTACTTTATCTATGGACAATATACTAATCGTAACACGATAGTAATTGTTACCTCTACGACTCTAATTTTTACTATTTAATATCTTTCGATAAACTTTAAATTTTTAATGGAAAATGTTACTCACATTTAGTACCTTTAGTAACTCGTATTGCTGCGATGAATCACAGCACCTACGGTGAGTAAAAACACTAAGTCTAAAGCAATAAAACTTATATGGAAAAAGACCAACAACATTTTTAATTTATCTATCTTTCTAAATTAGAAAACAGGCTGTTGCCACAAAATACATCAAAATTTTGTTTTTCACAATTTCTTTTTACATGAGACAATCGCCTACGAGCGTGCAAATAAAACAAAGTATTAAAATGTCAATTCAACTCAATGTTTCTTTTCTCTTTTTCTCTTTTTTCTACACTGTTCATAGCTGATCGCGTGATTTCCTAACATCCTCCCACCTTCTGATTATCTTGTATAATCAGAACTAATTCTAAACTTAGAGGAATTGATCAGAGTCACTTGTTATAAAATCAGTCTTTCGGGAATTTTCAGGAGCCTTCCAGCTCTGCTGTGTCTAGGTGATTCCTTGCTTGAGGATGCATCCAAAATTGTAGCTTTGTTCAGTATTTTCACTTGGTTGTGGACAGTCTTTGGTTTCGGACAGTCAGTGGGCGTAGCTATCTCTAGTGGATATATTCTTTGTATAGGTCGTAAAAGCTCATGTTGTGATGTTTGAACTCTTACGAGTCGAACTTTCTTGTCTCTACCAGGTATAAGTTCAGTGATTCGACCTAAAGGCCAATCAATTCGCTTTTTGTTATCTGATCCGATCAATACAACATCATTGACAGCTATAATTTGCTCTTGGTGTTTCTTTGCTCGTTCAATTAATGCACCTAAATATTCGGACCTGAAGCGATCTTTTAACTCCTTTTGCAATGACTGCCGATATTTCAATCTCTTACTTAATGATTTTTGTTCCACAATATCCAGGTCTGGGAGACTGCATTCTTCTATACTTTGTAGAAACATAGATGGGGAGATAGGTTTCATTGTTGCGTCTTCCGACAGGTATGCTAACGGTCTTGCATTTATTACACTTTCCACATCTGTCAAAATTGTGTTCATTTCTTCATAGGTGAGGTAAGCATGACCTAATACTCTTTTGAGGAGATCTTTCATTATTCTGATAAGTCTTTCCCAAAAGCCGCCCCACCACGCCGCGGTTGGTGGATTAAATTTCCGATCAATGGCATTGACAGAGCTGTATTTCTGTATCCGTGACCAGTCTAGGCTTCTCAATAAATTAGCTGATCCAGTGAAGTTCGTGCCGTTATCGGAATAAATGACAGCACATCTTCCTCTCCGTGCTATGAATCGCCTGAGTCCCATTAAAAATGCCTCTGTCGAAGCAGCGGTCACTAACTCTAAATGCACCGCTCTGTATATTGCACAGGAAAATATCAGTATCCAACCTTTTTGCATTTTCTTCAAGTATAACGGACCTGCCATGTCTACTCCTGTAATTTGAAACACCAATTCGCTTTTTGTTATCTGATCCGATCAATACAACATCATTGACAGCTATAATTTGCTCTTGGTGTTTCTTTGCTCGTTCAATTAATGCACCTAAATATTCGGACCTGAAGCGATCTTTTAACTCCTTTTGCAATGACTGCCGATATTTCAATCTCTTACTTAATGATTTTTGTTCCACAATATCCAGGTCTGGGAGACTGCATTCTTCTATACTTTGTAGAAACATAGATGGGGAGATAGGTTTCATTGTTGCGTCTTCCGACAGGTATGCTAACGGTCTTGCATTTATTACACTTTCCACACCTGTCAAAATTGTGTTCATTTCTTCATAGGTGAGGTAAGCATGACCTAATACTCTTTTGAGGAGATCTTTCATTATTCTGATAAGTCTTTCCCAAAAGCCGCCCCACCACGCCGCGGTTGGTGGATTAAATTTCCGATCAATGGCATTGACAGAGCTGTATTTCTGTATCCGTGACCAGTCTAGGCTTCTCAATAAATTAGCTGATCCAGTGAAGTTCGTGCCGTTATCGGAATAAATGACAGCACATCTTCCTCTCCGTGCTATGAATCGCCTGAGTCCCATTAAAAATGCCTCTGTCGAAGCAGCGGTCACTAACTCTAAATGCACCGCTCTGTATATTGCACAGGAAAATATCAGTATCCAAACTTTTTGCATTTTCTTCAAGTATAACGGACCTGCCATGTCTACTCCTGTAATTTGAAACACGTTAGCATCCTTTATTCTATTTTCCGGTAGTGGCGCACTATCTCTCCATAAACTTTTCCCACTGAATCGTTTGCACACAACACACTGTGCTAACACTTGTTTTACATTTCTACGACCATTAAGTATCCAGTATTTCTCTCTCAATAAATTAAGTAGGATCTGTAGTCCAGCGTGACAATGTTTTACATGAACATGATAAATGAGCCGTTTTACAACTTCATGTTTTGCTGGCAGGACTATAGGTTTCAGGAAATCTTCACTGTCTTTTCTGTTCGTTATTTTGGTGCGTAGTCTAATTATATCTTGTTCATCCTTCCATGTCTGTAAAGTACGCAATCTGTTATCATTCTCGGGAAAAAATGCTTCTTTCTGAACCATGCGTAGAGTCTTCAATTCAGCTTCCTTAAACTCAGATGACGTCAGTTCTCCTTCTCTTTTCACTTCTGCACTTTTGCAGTTATGCCTGAAACGTAATATCCATGCAACCATCCGTACGATTTTTACATAACTGGAGAAATATCTGTAATACCAACTATCTTGTTTAACGCCAGAATTCGTTATCATGGAAACTGACTTTATTCGTTCCTTCCGAATTTCGTCTTCATCATAGTCTTGGTCTGTAGAGATCGGATGTTTTCCAAACTCTGTTGAATGTCTCAGCCAAGCTGTACCCTCCCACCATCTTCTGGCAGCTAGCTGTCCGGCCTTACATCCGCGAGTTGGCAGGTCTGCAGGATTTTTATCACTTGGCACATACAGCCATGATGAAGGACTGCTTAGTCTTCTGATCTCTAGAACTCGATTTCGTACAAATACTGACCAATTGTCATCTCTGGATATCCAAGCGAGTACTGTGGATGAATCGCTCCAATAATACTTCTTCATCTTTTCCCAACCGAGAGCATCTACAATAGTTTGCGCCAAACGAGCTCCCATAGTTGCCGCCAATAATTCCATTCTTGGTATCGTGACATTCTTCAAAGGCGCGACTCTTGATTTGGCTGCAATGAAAATTAACTCGACTTGGCTTTCAATTTCTATTCTCAGGAATATAACTGTTGCGTAAGCATCTTTACTTCCATCTACAAATGTGTGAAGTGAACACGCTTCTATGTTTCCTGGAGTCATTTTCATGTATCTTGGAATCTCCATATCTTTCAAAACTGATAATTCTTTGAACCACAGTAAAAATTCTTTACGTAACTCACCAGTTATCTCTTCATCCCATTTGAAACCTAATTTCCAGGCTCTTTGCAACATTATTTTCGGACAAATCGTGACTGGCGACGTAAAACCAAATGGATCAAATATTTTATGCACAGCTGATAACATACTGCGTTTAGTGATCTTTTCTGTGTCGAAATCTTGTAACCAACTTAAGTTGATCTTTAACATGTCGGTATCCTTCTTCCAAATGAGACCTAAAACGTTGGTTTCATTCGTGTTTGGCGCTTCTTGGCGATCACCTGTGTACTCCCACTGTCTGAGATCAAAACTACCTCTCGCCATAAGCGTCTTAGAATCTTCGATAAATTTTTTCAATTCTTCTTCGCTGTTTACACTGGTTACGACATTATCAACATAAAAGCTATGCAACAGTCTATCTTCTAAATTTTCAGCAAAATCTGGAGTCCTTCGGATGTGATATTCGATGACTGATGAAAGAAGAAATAGACTGCATTTCACACCAAATACAACTCGGGTATGCCTGAAGATCATTAATTTCTTTTCTTTTAAGTCCTTCCACCATAAAAAACGTAGAAAATTTCGATCTTTTTCACAAATGCTGATTTGTAAAAAAGCTTTCTTAATATCTGCAATTAAACCAAGCTTTCTTTCTCGAAAGCGTAGAAGAACATCTGGAATTAGCTCAATCAAGTTGGGTCCGCATTGTAGACATTGATTCAGAGATGGATGGTTCGCGAATCTTGCTGACGCATCAAATACAGGACGAATCGGAGTTGTGGTACTACTCTCTTTTATGACTGGATGGTGCGGCAAATAATTACCGTACAATTTCGTTTCGCAAGAAGGAACTTCTTCTATAATCCCTTTGTTCATCCAATCCTTAAAGACATTTTCGTATTGTTGAAACATGTTCTTAGCGATTAACTTGGAGGTGGTATTTTCTAAACGTTTCATCGCCAAATTAAAGTTATCTGGAAGTGTTGCTGCGTCATCAGCCCAAGGAAGGCAAACTTCGTAACGATTTTCATCGTTTACCTGTACTGTTTCTAAGAAATAGTCCTTAGTTTGGCGATCTATCTCTTCTTTTGACTTCTTCTCTATAGGATCTGTAATTCCAATTAAATCAAGCCTCCATAGATTTGAAATATCTGCTTCTTTCACAAACATCGATGTTACTGTCATCGCCAAGTTTTCAGATGAACATTCCTCTTCACATGGTACTTTTCCCATTAATGTCCATCCAAGATACGTTTCCACTGCAACTAAACCAGATGACAATATTTTTCTTTGTCCAGTTAGCATTTTCCCCATAACATCAGCTCCGATTAAAACTTCTATGGCACCACAACATTGACTCACATCGCTTAACATGATGCCACTTTCCTTTAATTCTTCTAACCATGGCCCCTGTGTAACAGGTTGAATGTCTCCGCATATGCTAACTTGATCTCGTACTTCAAAATTGCACCGGAAGTTTTCGCTTAAATCTCTCATTCTTATTTTGTAACAGTTGTGTTGGCATTCTTGAGTAGTAATACCGCCAAACAAAGAATGGATTATCTTTTCTTGCCGAATAGGCTTGTAATTCATTTCTTCTGCTACACTTTTTAGTATGTACGATTTTTGTGATGCTGAATCTAGTAATATACGAACAATTTTTTGTTTACTTTCTGAAACTAGCTTCACCTTCAAAGTCTGCAAGAACACCTTGGCGCTTTTCTTACTAACATCCGTCAAATTCAATTCATCATTTTTAAATTTCTCTTCAGCTCCTTCTTGAGTTTCTTTACCGGACGATTTACGTTGATCGCACAGTAATGGCACATGGCGCTTATTGCAAATAATGCATTTTATCATCGCGCGGCATCTTTTAGCGGTATGTTCTGGTACTAAGCATACGAAACAGCATCTCTTCTCTTTGGCGATTTTTTGTATTTCTGTCAGGCTTAATTTTCTAGCAGAAAAGCATTCCGAACTTGCATGTTTTCCCTGACAAAAAATGCAGGCTAATTTTTTCTCTGTTACGGAAGAGGTAGTCAATAGACCTGCCGCTGTCGAAGTTTTATTAGTTTTATGTTCAAAATTAATGTGATTCTTTTTGGCGACATATTTACGATCTTCATTCTTACCTAAACCAAAACCAGCTACTGCAAGTGACACTCTCTCTTCACCTTCTACTTCAGTTTTCAAAAACTGCATAAGACTATTTAATCTGTCCTGCGCCTCCGTTTTCTCCGTTGATATGTTCGAACGATTCCATGCCTTTAGAAATTCTGCTGGAAAACAGGATTCTACTAGTGTATATAAGATCGATGCGCACTTGTCGGTTGTAACACCTAAGGTATCTAAAGCCCGTAAATATGATTCCAACTTATCATATAAGGATGTCAACGAGAACTTTCCCTTCGTTTGTACTGATATTATCAATTTGAGTAATTCTCTCACATATACTTCTACTAATATATCTTCTCTACCAAAGCGGGTTTTCAAACTCTCAATTGCTTTGGCGTAGTTTACACCTCTTGGCGGAAAGCTCTCTACCACTTCTCTTGCACGGGAGCCGGCAATTGTTGCTTGCACGAGATACTGAAATTTGTCTTCTGGCGCAATTTCTGTATCTTCATCAATTTGTCTAAATTGACACCAAAACGGTAACCAGTCTATGATTTCACCGCCAAACTTTCTGAACTCTAATTTTGGTAATGTAAACTTTCTTCTCATTCCATAAGTATCGATAACTGGATTAAGAACTTCACCTTGGCTGTTTACTGGCAATTGAAGTTTCGCCAACTCTAATTCATGTGCCAATTTTAACTTTTCGCATTCAATCTTTGCTTGTAATTCTGCAGCTTCTTTCCTTGCTTGTAATTCTGCCGCTTCAGCTTCTTTCTTTGCTTGTACTTCGAGTTTTTCTTTTTCCTTTCTTTCGGAAATGGCATTTTCTAAAACGTTTTGTACAAATTCTGGATCGGTTTTGTATTCTTTAGAATTCAAAATTAGATCCTTAAGCGTTGAAAGAGTAGCCGTTGACGATACTTTCTCACCTAATTGCTCAGCCAAAAAGATTAAATCTTCTCTTTTAAAACCTTTAACCGATTTAAACATTTTGGAAGTCTTTATTTCATTTAAATTTTATTGATACTTTTAAAATGAATCTGATAAATATATTTGTTTAAACTCGATCCTGTCGCGGACGCCAATAATTTTATGTATGGACAATATACTAATCGTAACACGATAGTAATTGTTACCTCTACGACTCTAATTTTTACTATTTAATATCTTTCGATAAACTTTAAAATTTTAATGGAAAATGTTACTCACATTTAGTACCTTTAGTAACTCGTATTGCTGCGATGAATCACAGCACTTACGGTGAGTAAAAACACTAAGTCTAAAGCAATAAAACTTATATGGAAAAAGACCAACAACATTTTTAATTTATCTATCTTTCTAAATTAGAAAACAGGCTGTTGCCACAAAATACATCAAAATTTTGTTTTTCACAATTTCTTTTTACATGAGACAATCGCCTACGAGCGTGCAAATAAAACAAAGTATTAAAATGTCAATTCAACTCAATGTTTCTTTTCTCTTTTTCTCTTTTTTCTACACTGTTCATAGCTGATCGCGTGATTTCCTAACACTGTACGTATTTTATGAAAAAATTTTTAACCCCTTAATGGTCGCAATAAATTACGTTTTAAAAATTCAAATTCATTATTCCCACCACTTTTTTGAAAAATAAAAATATTCTCATTTAATGACAAGTAAAATGATACACGATTAAGTGTTTAAAATTAAAATTATCTACAGTTTTTAACCCCACAATCTGATTCTTACAGTAGATTTTTATCTATTGAGTAGTTGAAGAGAACATACATAGCAATTTTGCATTAATTAGTCTACTGGTTGTTGTCAAAATAAGAGACATTTCCATTCAAAAATTAACATTCTTGTTAAAAATTTGGAATTCAAAACATATAGAACTCAATACAAATGTATTGAAATATTGGAACAACTTAATTCGTTCATTCTATGATAAAGAAAAATTATTTTTGCAGATTAGAATCCAAATTATCAGCGCTACAGCGATCTACCAGTTTACTAAGTGTACGTACTTTGTGTAAATAAATTTAATTGACATGACCTACATTTTTTCATTCCTTAATGCAATTCAAGCAATAGAATTTAATATTTTAAGTAGGTAGAAGGAGGACAGGTCTGGCAATTTTACAATCGCTAGTCCGCGGTTATCAAAACTAAAGACATTTCCATTCAAAAACTAACATTTTATAAAAAAAATTTGGAGTTCGAAAAATATAGAACTCGTTGAATTATTTCGAAATATTAGAATAACTTACTTCGTTCGTGCGATCATAAAATAATTTTGCAGATTAGAATCCAAATTATCAGCATCACAATGAATCCCAGTTTACTAAGTATATGTACTTTATGAAAATAAATTTAATTGATATGACCTACATTTTTTCACTTTTCAGTGCAGTTCTTGCATCAGAATTTTATATTTTGAGTTGGTAGAAGAAGGACAGGTCTGGCAATTTTACAATCGCTAGTCCGCGGTTATCAAAATTAAAGACATTTCCATTCAAAAATTGGTATTTTTTTCAAAAATTTGCAATTCGTAAAGAAAAGAACTCAGTACAATTATATAGAAATGTTAAAAAACTTACTAAATTCGTGCTATAAGCAATACAAATTATTTATGCGGATTATAAGATAATCATCAGGACCCCAACGATCTCCCAGTTTAATTAAAGTATATATTTTATGAATACAACTTTAATTGACATTACCTATATTTTTTCACTCCTCAATGCAATTCTTACAATAGTATTTTATTTTTTGAGTAGGTAGTAAAAGGATATGTATGGCAATTTTACAATCTCTTGTCCACGGTTATCAAAATTACAGACATTTTCTTTCAAATACTAACATTTTTTTTTTCAAATATTTGGAATTCGTGAAAAATAGAACTCAGTACAATTATATCGAAATGTTGAAAAACTTATTTCGTTCATGCTATAATCAAGAAAAATTATTTTTGCGGCTTAGAATCTAAATTATCAGCGCCACATTACCATTTTCATTGTGTACGTACTTTATGAAAACATTTTTAATTAACATTACCTATATTTTTTCTCTCCTCAATAAAATTCTTATAATAGTATTTTATCTTTTTAAGAAGGCAGAAGAAGGACAGGTTTGGCAATTTTGTAATCGTTAGTCCGCGTTTATCATAATTAAAGATATTTCCATTAAAAAACTAGTATTTTATCAAGAAGTTTGAGTTCGAAAAATATAGAATTCAGTAAAATTATATCGAAATGTTAGAATAACTTACTTCGTACGTGCTATCAGATAACAATTTTTGCGGATTAGAATCCAAATTATCAGCATCACATTGATCCCCCCGTTTACTTAGTATACGTACTTTATGAATACAACTTTAATTAACATTACCTACATTTGTTCACTCCTCAATGTAATTCTTGCAATATAATTTTGTCTTTTGAGTAGGTAGAAGAAGGACAGATCTGGCAATTTTACAATCGCTAGTCCGTGGCTATCAAAATTAAAGACATTTCCATTCAAAAATTAAAATTTTGTTTCAAAGATTTGGAATTCGTAAAGAAAGGAACTCAGTTCAATTATATCGAAATGTTGGAAAAACTTACTTCGTTTGTTCTATAAGTAAGAAAACATATTTTTTGCGGATTAGAATAAAATCAAAAGCTCCACAAAGATCTCCCAGTTTAATTAGTGTACGTACTTTATGAAAACAGCTTTAATGAACATTACCTACATTTTTTCCTTCCTCAATGTAATTCCTATAATAGAATTCTATCTTTTGATAGGTAGAAGGAAAACACGTCTAGCAATTTTACAAACGTTACTCTTCAGTTATTAAAGCTAAAGACATTTCATATGAAATAATAACATTTTATCAAAAATTTGGAGTTAAAAAAATATAGAACTCAGTGCAATTAAATTGAAATATTGGAAAAACGTACTTCGTTCATTCTATGAATAAGAAATATTTCACGGCGGATCAGTCTCAATTCATGATAAACAGTATTTCGAGCTTAGTGTGTTAAAAGACTAAAATATTAGCAAATACCTATACTACTTTACGCAAAAACGGAAAATAATTTATGTTAAAAGTAATTTGCATAAAGCATGTTCATACAAACGAGGTTCGAATTGTATTATTATTTTGAAAACTTCTTCATATATGTTTTAATGAAATACATTTGCTTTGACAAACTTTGAAAAAAAAATTGAAGGAACTTTTCATTTTTTAAGATTTTTTTTATCGATTTTTTTCTTTTACCTATAAATATAGATAAATTAAAATTATATGTCAAAATGCATTGTTCTTTCTTTAAATCAATTTCCCCGATATGGAAACTGGTTACATTATTATACAATAGTTGCTAAATAAAAATTTACCTATAAGTTTGCAAGTATGACAAAGATATTCTAAAAAGAAGAAAATTTCACATGTTATATAGCCCATTGTCTTAATTTTGTAACTTATAACGAACTCAATGATATTCTTATTAATAATTTTATCCAAATTAAAGTGCCTAATCTTGAATTTTTAGAAATGTAAAGCTCGATTCAATTTTTCAATTTGAAAAACGTTTGCATAAAAATAGAATTACAAAAGGGAATTTAGTTTATATGAAAATATCATATTTCCAGAATTAAATAGGTTGACAGAAGGTAGAATATAGAAATTTTGGGTGGTAATTCTTCCGAATACTTCCACTGAGTTGTATAAAGTAGAAAAGTTTTCAAGATTTGTATATATTTTTCTTATACATAAAATTATATATATATATATACATATACAGGGTGTCCCTAAACAAATGGTATATACGCTAGGGGGTGATAGAACACATCAAGACGAGTAATAGTAAATAGGAAACCAAGGGTCCCAAACGTTTTCCAAAGGAGATAGCCGCCATTAAAGTTTGGGGTCCAAAATTTCAAATACACATAAAAAACGGAAAAATTGGTCGATTGATTTGCGGTTTTCACTAAAAATATTCTTTTTGTTAGTATTTTCTTGAAAATAAATTATAAAGATAAATTTCGAAAAATGCCGATAGAGGGCGCTTTAGACTTTGAAGTAATGAAAAACTATTTTTTGCCGTGATTTTTTGCATCTCATTAAATGGTTTCGTAAGCTTAGACTTAAACTTAAATTTTGAGCTCAAAATCTGAATAGTTGGACGCAGTTAAGTAGCACAAACTTAACTATGTTCATAGGGTTTAAATTTCAAATGATTATAAAAAACGGAAAAATTGGTCGATTGATTTTCGGTTTTCACTAAAACTATTCTTTATGTCGGTATTTTATTGAAAATGAATTAAAAAGGTAAATTTCAAAAAATGCAGATAGAGAGCGCCTTAAACTTCAGAGTAACCAACAACAAATTCTAACCGTTATTTTTTGTAATTAAATGCTTTCCAAAACTTGTTAAATGTTTTCGAAGTCTTAGATTTAAACTTAAATTATGAACTCAAATTCTGAATTGTTGGGAGGGGTTAAGAAGCGCAAACTGAAGTGTGTTCAGGACTTGAAATTTAACCCCCCCCCCCCACGAACACAGTTCAGGTTTGCGCTACTTAAACACTCGCAACGACTCAGAATTTGATCTCAAAATTTAAATCTAACCATTTGAAAGCATTTAATGAGCTTTAAAAAAATTAACGGTTAAAAACAGTTGTACGCTACTCCAATGTCTAAGGCGCCCTCTATCGGCATTTTGGGAAATTTATCTTTAAAATTTATTTTCAAGAAAACACTGATTTAAAGAGTAGTTTTAGCAAAAACCGCAAACGAATCGACTAATTTTTCCGTTTTTTTATAGTTTTCCGTTTCGTTTGAAATTTAAACCCTCTGAACAAAGTTCAGTTTGTGCTACTTAACCACTCCCAACTATTCAGATTTTGAGCTCAAAATTTAAGTTTAAATTTAAGCCTACGAAACTATTTAATGAGATGCAAAAAATAACGACAAAAAATAGTATTAGGATGGATTATTTCGTTAATCCAAAGTCTAAAGCGCCCTCTATCGGCATTTTTTGAAATTTATCTTTATAATTCATTTTTAATAAAATATTGACATATAGAATAGTTTTAGTGAAAACCGGAAATCAATTGACCAATTTTTCCGTTTTTTATAATCATTTGAAATTTAAACCCTCTGAACACAGTTAAGTTTGTGCTACTTAACCGTGTCCAACTATTCAGACTTTGAGCTCAAAATTTAAGTTTAAATCTAAGCCTACAAAACCATTTAATGAGATGCAAAAAATAACGGCAAAAAATAGTATTAGGATGGATTATTTCGTTAATTCAAAGTCTAAAGCACCCTCTATCGGCATTTTTTGAAATTTATCTTTATAATTCATTTTCAATAAAATACCGACATAAAGAATAGTTTTAGTGAAAACCGGAAATCAATCGACCAATTTTTCCGTTTTTTATAATCATTTGAAATTTAAACCCTCTGAACACAGTTAAGTTTGTGCTACTTAACCGCGTCCAACTATTCAGATTTTGAGCTCAAAATTTAAATTTAAGTCTAAGCTTACGAAACTATTTAATAAGATGCCAAAAATTACGGCAAAAAATAGTTTTTCATTGCTTCAAAGTCTAAAGCGCCCTCTATCGGCATTTTTCGAAATTTATCTTTATAATTTATTTTCAAGAAAATACCAATAAAAAGAATATTTTTAGTGAAAACCGCAAATCAATCGACCAATTTTTCCGTTTTTTCTGTGTATTTGAAATTTTGGACCCCAAACTTTAATGGCGGCTATCTCCTTTGGAAAACGTTTGGGACCCTTGGTTTCCTATTTACTATTACTCGTCTTGATGTGTTTTATCACCCCCTGAAGAATTCAATTTGTTCGAAAGTTTATTAATATTTTACTCATCTCAAAATTAATTACTCATATCTGGTTTTAAACAGTTTATTCTCATGAGTAAACTCAACTCAGGTTCTTTCGAACATTAATAATTTCACAAAACACAACTCCAATAAAAACAGTAACATTTTTTCACATATCTCATTAAAAAACATTCTAATCAAAAACTCAAAAAACAAAAAAAATATTGTTTCACACAGCTTAGGTAAAAGCTGAAGAAATAAAACAGATAATGTATTTATCACAAAAAATCGTTTGCACAGAAAACTTTTTACATTTTGAAATAATTAGGTATATCTTGGTTGCTAGGTGACAAAGTCAGTAGAAAATTAAATAGCCTTTTATCAAACATACCGCCCCTCTTGAAACCTCTGAGGGGGGTTTCAAACTAAAACACTGCAATTACAACCATTGTAAAAAATATAAAGAACAATACAATTAAAAACAATATAAATGAGTCACAGTTAAGTTAAATTTAAGCAAATATTTAGCAATTTTACATAATACATAATAAATAAAGAAATTTTACAATAATGTACACTTTCTTATAAAAACTGAATTACTTTTCAAGAGGTAATACAGCAATTTTGGATACTGCTCTTTTATATATTCCATTTGGGGTTTTTATATTTACAACTCTTATTATATTATCATTACCAAAAAATACTTCTACAATTCTCCCTAATAACCATTTAGACACTGGAAGATCATCTTCCTTTATTACAACCATATCTCCTATTTTGAGGTTGTTTTTTGATATCATCCACTTATGCCTTTGCTGCAATGTACTTAAATAACTATTTTTCCACTTTTTCCAGATGGTCTGAACCATTTTAGTGGTATTTTGCCATAAGTTTAGTCTATTATCTTCAATATTACTCAGGTCAGATTCAGAAATGGCATTAAGTGGGCGACCAATAAGAAAATGTCCCGGGGTCAAGACCTCCAAGTCATCAATATCTGTACTCAAGGGAGTAAGCGGGCGCGAATTTAAGATACCTTCAATTTGGACAATTATAGTTAACATTTCTTCATAAGTTAATTTAGAGTTGCCCACAACACGTTTAAAGTGATACTTGAAGGACTTGACTCCCGATTCCCATAAACCTCCAAAATTTGGAGCTTTAGGGGGAATAAATTCCCAAGCAATACCTTCATATATCAAGTAATTAGTAAGGTTCTGGTCTGGTTTGTTTACCAATTCATTCAACCTTTTAAGCTCTACATTAGTCTTCACAAAATTGCCTGCATTATCACTGAAATTTTTCGAGGTTTGCCTCGTCTGGCAAAAAACCTCTTTAATGTTGCAATAAAAGCCTCAGATGTTAAATCATTGACTAATTCCAAATGCACTGCCTTTGTTACCATACAAATATAAATACAAACATAAACTTTATGATAAATGCCTTTACGTTGACCTCTATATCTAATCAAAAATGGACCACAGAAATCAGTTCCTGTGCAATTAAAAACAAAGTCTACATTTATTCTTTCTTTTGGGAGCTCGCCCATAATTTGCTCTAACAATTTTAGGTTTGGCCCTAAAGCATGTAATACATTTATGTACAATTTTTCTACAAATAGTCCTACCGTTTAAAGGCCAAAATTCTCTTCGAACACAATAAAGTAAATTTTGTGGTCCTATATGTAGATATTTTTTGTGATAAAACTCGATAATTAATTCTGTTAATTTGTGTTTAGAGGGCAGTACAATTGGGTGTTTTTGGGCATAATTTACCGTGCTATTTTGGAGACGACCTCCAACTCTGATTAAATTATTTTTATCCAAGAAAGGATTTAATGAAAGTAATCTACTATTTTTTGGTAACTCCTTACCCTTAGATAACAACGTGAATTCAGAACTAAACTCTTTTTCTTGAACAGATTTTATGATAAACTGCTCAGCCTTCTTCAATTCAGCAGATGTTAGCTTACCTGAATACCTTTCTTTTGGCTTTTTGACATTCTGAATGAACCTGAAAACATAGCTAAGAATTCTTATTAATTTAGCATAATTATTACTCAATTGCAAAAAATAGTCAATAAAAAATGAACAGTCTGATATTAAAAGTGAAGTCTCTGAAAAAGTCTTTTTAAGTTCACTTCTGTATAGATCCTTATCATTTTGCTCAAGTTCGATAGTATTTAAAGAAGGTTCAGTTTGTTGTGTTAGGAATAGTGGACACTTCCACCATAAGTTACTCTGGAGAAGTTTGTCTGGATCTACACCTCGTGACACAAGATCAGCAGGATTATCAGAAGAAGCCACATGTCCCCAATCACTGATATCAGAAAGATTCTGAATCGTAGCCACACGTGATGGCACAAAGGTTTTTAAGTCACACGGCTGTTTTCGAATCCAACATAATACAATAGTACTATCTGAATAATAGTAAACAGATTCTTTAGGAACTTTTAAGGTTTTGGCAACCTTATTCATCAATTTAGCTAATAAAACTGCACCACAGAGCTCCAAGCGAGGAATAGTGATTGTTTTGATTGGTGCAACTCGACTTTTACTGCAAAGCAACTGAGAAATTTGCTCTCCTGAAGAATTTGAAGACACAGCATACAATGCCACACCGTAGGCTTTCTCCGAACCATCTGAAAAGCCACAAATTTTAATTTGCACTGGATTATTTGTAAAAATGTATCTAACAGCACTTATATTATTGATGGCTCTTAATGATTCTAAAAATTGCAACCAATCATCAAGCTCAGCTGTAGGGAGATTTTCATCCCAATCAATTTGCAGTCTCCACAGTCTTTGTAGGAAAATTTTTGCTTTCGTCACAACTGGTCCAAGTAGACCCAAGGGGTCGAAAATGCGAGCAATATTTGACAGCACACTTCTTTTAGTTACCTTGGTTTGCTCACTGAATGATACACTAAAAGTAAAAGTATCATCATTGGCATTCCAGCAAAGTCCTAGTGCCTTAGTTTCACTCATATTTTCAAAAGTGTAATTCTCATTTTTAAAGGCTGGCTAAATTAATTCTGGATGGTTACTAAACCATTTATGTAAGTTCATGCCACACGTATTTAATAGTTGAATAAGCTCAATTTGCAGTCTCTTAGCCGATTTTAGGTCAGCTGCTCCAGTCAGGACATCGTCCATGTAAAAGTCTGATTGTACCACACCAGAAGCATACGGAAATTGAGATTCACCATCTATACCAAGCTGTTTAAGGCAGCGCATGGCTAAATAAGGGGCACTAGTTGTGCCATATGTGACTGTACATAGTCTGTAATATTTCATCTCACCATTTACAGAATCTTTCCAAACTATGCGCTGTAAATCACGTTGACTTTTATCGATAAGTATCATGCGATACATCATTTTTACATCTGCTGTAAATGCATAGCAGTGTGTACGAAATCTAAGTATTATGCTAAACAAATCATCTTGAATGACACCTCCATTCAGCTGTATGGAATTTAGGGATTCTCCTGATGAAGTTGCATGTGAACCATTAAAGACAACTCTCAATTTTGTAGAACTTTTATCTGGGCGATAAACAGCATGATGAGGTAGATAATTCGCATGTATTGGCTCATCTGTTTTCTCTACTTCCTCCATGTGGCCTAACTCTCTATACTCTGCCATAAATGCGCAATATAACTCTAAAAGATTTGGATTTTTGACTAGCCTATTCCAAAGTGAATTTAATCTATTTTCCGCAAATTGCTTTGATTCTCCCAAAGAACTAGGATCTTTTTTCAACGGCATTTGTACTATGAATTTGCCCGTTATATCTCTCTGATGTGTGTTTATAAAGTGGGTGTCGCATGCTAATTCTTCTGTATTTCTCAATGGTGTACTTTCTTCTACTCTTTCAATTTCCCAAAATTTTTTCATTTCGAAATTTAAATCTGTTTCAGTAATTAACCCACAATGTATTTGTTCTTGATCGTTACAATCGTAAACACTCCCACTTACTATGCAACCGAACACCGTATTTTGCAGTATTAATTTAGAATTTGGTAGCTTCATACGACCCACCTTTATCAATTCTAGAAATACTTCAGCTCCTAGCAAAAGATCTATTTTCCCTGGTCTATTAAATTCAGGATCAGCAAGAACAATAGACTCTGGAATTCCTAGCTCTGAAATATTAATATATTTCGAGGGCATAATTTGCGAAATCTTTGGTATGATAAGGAAATCTAACTCCCGACTATAATCTCCCGAATTATTACTGATCAAGGCAGTAGTTTTATTTTTTACCGCTACAGAGGATCCACTTAAACACGATACCGAAATATTACTTTTTTCTTTTCGAATTCCTAAACTTTCAACTAACTGCAATGTTAAAAAATTGCTCATTGAACCATTGTCCAATAAAGCACGCACCGGAACTTTATTTCCGAATTTATCTCTCATATAAACAATAGCAGTGGAAAGAAGAACTGTTTTAACATTATTACATCTCACATTTGAAGTACCAGTGAAATTTTGAATTTGGTTATTTAACTCAAATGGTATGGCGTCAACATTTAATGTTGGTTTACTTTCATTCGTCGACAATGCATTTGGCACTTCCTTATCACTATAATTTTTTGTGTTTCTCACCGCATTGGAATTTCTCTCACGCCTATCAAGACAAAGAAGTATATTGTGGCATTTATGGCATTTTGAACACGAGAATGTTGAGTTACATTTTTTGACGCAGTGGAATTCTGAAAGACAGTTAAAGCACATATTGTTTTTTTTCACAAAATCTACTCTTTCCTGTACATTAAATTTTTGAAATTTGGGACATTTAAAAACACTGTGATTTTCCTGGTTACATACAACACATTTGCGCATATTTTTCTCATTTAAACTCGCAACCATGGATGTTACCTTTGAAAAGCTATGCTTTGTTTGGCTTTCGTTTTGAAAATTTCGCTTTGTATTTACTTGTTTGGACGCACTTAGTGTACGCGCGTGGTCTCTCAAGAATTCTAGCAATTCAGTTAAACTCGGTAAATTATCCCGCTTAAGATGTCTTTCCCACCACATTTTTGTATTTACATCTAATTTTTGAGCCAAAATATAAGCAAACATAGTAGTAGAAAACCCCTCAACTTTTTGTTCTAAAATCTCTAACGACCTAATACATTCATTTGTTATATCTATTAGATTAATAATGCTGCTGGGGACTCATTCTGAATAACAGGTATATTTAAAAAACGTTTTAAATGCGCGTAAACTTGTTCTCTCGAATTTGAAAACCGTTCTTCCAAAAGCGACCATGCAACTTCATAATTAGAATCCACGATTGAAATAGATTGAATTATACGAAAGGCATCTCTTCTCAATGAAGACTTCAAATATTGTAATTTCATTGCCCCTGACAAATTAGAATTTTCATGTACAGTAGCCTTAAATATATCTTTGAAAGAAAGCCACTCATGCAAATTACCCGTAAATACAGGAAGAGTTAACTTTGGCAATTTAATGTTATTATCAGCCTTTGTGGCGTTTTCTAAATTAACAGTTTGCACTTTCATTTTTGATAACTTTTTTGTAAGTTCAAATTCCATTATTTCTAAAATTTCATTAATTTCTTCGTTTTCCTTAATAAAATCCTCAATTTCATCTTCTTTACTTATCTTATAAATAGACTCAAATAATTCAGAAAAGTTTTTCTCTAATTTATTCCGTTTCTCCTTTATGAGAATTAATTCATTTAATTCTAGCTCAGTATTCGATAATTTTTCTTTTAATTTTGTCAAGTTTGTATTGAAAATTTTCTTTTTTGCTTTTAATTCTTTCATACTCATTTTTAATGAATAAAAATTAAATGGGTGCACTTACCCCTCTTGGCTCTTTAAAAGATGAGTTCTAACATCGAAGAAATAGCAAAACAGCACAAAATATTCACCAGTTATCCTTCAATCATTGACGTAGAACAACTCGCTGATTTTTCTCCGTAGAGACGGACCATATGAAGATTTCAATTTATTCGAAATGAAAAAATTTTGGGAAATTGAAAGAGTAGAAGAAAGTACACCATTGAGAAATACAGAAGAATTAGCATACGACACCCACTTTATAAACACACATCAGAGAGATATAACGGGCAAATTCATAGTACAAATGCCGTTGAAAAAAGATCCTAGTTCTTTGGGAGAATCAAAGCAATTTGCGGAAAATAGATTAAATTCACTTTGGAATAGGCTAGTCAAAAGTCCAAATCTTTTAGAGTTATATTGCGCATTTATGGCAGAGTATAGAGAGTTAGGCCAGATGGAGGAAGTAGAGAAAACAGATGAGCCAATACATGCGAATTATCTACCTCATCATGCTGTTTATCGCCCAGATAAAAGTTCTACAAAATTGAGAGTTGTCTTTAATGGTTCACATGCAACTTCATCAGGAGAATCCCTAAATTCCATACAGCTGAATGGAGGTGTCATTCAAGATGATTTGTTTAGCATAATACTTAGATTTCGTACACACCGCTATGCATTTACAGCAGATGTAAAAATGATGTATCGCATGATACTTATCGATAAAAGTCAACGTGATTTACAGCGCATAGTTTGGAAAGATTCTGTAAATGGTGAGATGAAATATTACAGACTATGTACAGTCACATATGGCACAACTAGTGCCCCTTATTTAGCCATGCGCTGCCTTAAACAGCTTGGTATAGATGGTGAATCTCAATTTCCGTATGCTTCTGGTGTGGTACAATCAGACTTTTACATGGACGATGTCCTGACTGGAGCAGCTGACCTAAAATGCGCAATATAACTCTAAAAGATTTGGATTTTTGACAATGAGATATGTGAAAAAATGTTACGGTTTTTATTGGAGTTGTGTTTTGTGAAATTATTAATGTTCGAAAGAACTTGAGTTGAGTTTACTCATGAGAATAAACTGTTTAAAACCAGATATGAGTAATTAATTTTGAGATGAGTAAAATATTAAAAAAACATTCTAATCAAAAACTCAAAAAACAAAAAAAATATTGTTTCACACAGCTTAGGTAAAAGCTGAAGAAATAAAACAGATAATGTATTTATCACAAAAAATCGTTTGCACAGAAAACTTTTTACATTTTGAAATAATTAGGTATATCTTGGTTGCTAGGTGACAAAGTCAGTAGAAAATTAAATAGCCTTTTATCAAACACCCCCTAGCGTATATACCATTTGTTTAGGGACACCCTGTATATATATTTAAATACTACACTATAATATACTGACTTTCTGAACTGAATCAAAAATAAAACTTATTAAACTAAACAAGAGAAAATCAACATACCTCATGAACAATCCTGAAAACTCGAAACAAAATTATTTAATTTAAATCATAAGAACATGTAAACTAAACATGAAAGATAAACAAAGAAAATAAACGTACGGTGCGGGTTAAATCGGTTTTACATCGACAACACTCACCACTCTCCGTCAAGACCTCGTGGAAAAACAAGGAATATTCAAGGAGCAGAGGTCGGTGAAACAGCAGCTGCAAAATCCCCAAGCTCCAATGACTGTGTACGTCTTTTTAAACAGTTAAACATACAGTGTAAACATTCTTTTGAATCAACCTATTTTCAACAAAGATGCGAAAATTCTTGCTTTTTTTAAGTTTATCAGTAATCTGTTTTAAAACTTCGAAGCATAACCATAACTTAAAGTCTGGGTTTACCATATAAAAAATTCGTCAATCATTTTTTATGTATTTTAACTTTATTTATGTATATGATATAACCTGTTTATAAAAATATTTCTACAGATTGAGATATGAACATTTAAACCAAAATAAAACATCTTTATGGTGTCACAATTAAAAATATTCCGCTTATCGTATATGCCTGTATTTAACTCCCAATTTTGTATTTTAATGATAATATATAAATATTAAAAGTTATTTTGACTATTTCAAGACAAATTCAAATTCGAGCTATTTGGATGGTAATTAAAATAATGATTTTTCACATCATTACATAAAACTAGTAAAATATGATATATATATCTAAAACATTTAATATCTTCAGAGATTGCTATGTGTTTCTCATATATAAAAAATATATATATCGGCTAAAATCGAACTGCAACTTCCCCTCGTTGGAATACCTGTAATTTGTTATTATTTTACAGTCATATAGATAGGGGAAGATGGGGATAATTGAACCACTTTTTAAATTTCAATCTTTAAAGTTTTTTTTTATAATTTCTTTGAATAAAATAAAATTTTGAAAATGAAAATTTGACATTTTTCTTCAATTCAAAACCATTTTCAATTAATTTTGAACGATTTTTCTGTGTCTAATAAATTTTTACTTTTTGTTGTATATCGTGGCTCAAGTATCCCCACGAGGGAGATAGCAACATCCTCATTTGGGGGCCATTTAAATTTCGAATCAGCAATTTTACGAGGAAATTTAATTTTAATTCCTTTTCTGAAATTTTAAGCACCTGTCCAACAAATCTTTTTACAGTTATCTTTCCGGCATATTTTACTAGCAACCAATCATCAATAAAGTGGCGCAGCCAAGGGGGTGGTTTTGGGGTTAAAACCCCTCCCAGAGCTAAGAAAGATCACTATAATTGCCGCTTATATGAATCAAACCCAAACTTAATATTTAAACGTTTTCGAGTGTTTCGGAATTCGCCGCTTTATTGAATCAGATTGTATTTAATAAAGTGATTCAATTAAATGGCGAAAATTCTACTTAAAACTGTGAAAGTACATATTACATGGATTAGTTAAGTAAAAATTGTTTTTTTGAACTAAATCACTTTTCTGAAACGTATTATGCTAAAAGAATGATGATTTCCTGCACACACAAATGCTCTTTCAGCTTAAGTATTATACAGTGAATATTCTAATTAGTACTGATTCTATTAACCGGCGATTCAAATAACCGGCAAACATCTTTCTCAGAAACTCAAGATCTCCCCTAGAAACAAATTCTGGCTGCGCCACTGCGTCAATAGAAGGTTTTCTGCTCATATCATCACCAACATTGACAGAATTTTCATCTAATGATATTGTCGAACTCATGCTTTTAATTGAGTAGCTGTCGGAATCTGAGCCAGATGTATCATTCCATTCTTTCAAACACTTTTTTGATTTTACAGGAAAAGATTTTGTCTTCACCTTTGGCTCCATGCAGGCAAGATTGAACTGTGATTTTTGTTGCTTTTTTGTTTTTTGAGAACTCTTTTTGCCAATTCTTCGTCAATTTTCTTTTTTAAAAAGTTACATTAACAGAGGTTACAATTTCAATATAAAATATTAATCTTAATATGTTACATTAAAAAATAAATATTTTAATATAGTGGACCTAACTAATTAAAGTATTAGAGATTATGACCTGTAAAACAGTTTTAAAAAGTTATTTTAATGTAATAAAAGTGAAATTGTAAACTATGTTTACATTTGTTTAGACAGGCTATTTTGTTAGTCTAAGTGAAAAATAAAATGGAAAAAATGAAAAATTAATTCATTAAAAAATATACATTCTTAATCATTTTTTTCTAAGTCATAATTTTTAAAAGGAAAAAAAAATAAAATAAAAATTATTCTTCCTTTTATCGAGGAAAAAATTTATAAGTGAACATAAGGACGTAATTTTATTTTTTGTTTGTTTCACCCATGTCTAATTCCCTAGTGGGGATGGTTGAGCCATGGCTCAAGTATCCCCAATCTCACTGGCTCAAGTATCCCCATTACCACTATTTTTGTTTATCAGAGTTTTACTAAGTAAAGCATGCAGATATTTGAACTATTTTAGATTCAAAATACAACTGAAATTATACTTATTAAATTTATGTATATTGTTGCAATTTTAAACAAAATTTTAATTACAAAAAAAAAAAAAAAAAAAAAAAAAAAAAAAAAAAAAAAAAAAAAAAAACATGCATCTAAATATTTACTTCAAATTGGGAAAAAATTAACCAACTGTAGAGATAATAGTGATGGTTCAAGTATGCCCACTCAGTATCCCCCTAATTTTCAGATACAACAAATTTAAATAAATCAGTGAAATTATCCAGTTTGATACCTGAAAAATTAAATTTATTGAAAAATTCCATTATTTTAATTTTTAAGTTGTCGAAATCTATATTATTCTACAAGTTCACAAAATCATAACCTTTTAAACTTGAAATATTTTCATTTGTATTAGTGGCTGGACCAACTCAAAGCTGTTTTTAATAATACAGGTTGGATTGTCTATCAGTATTTTCACAAAAAAATCCTTTAGTAATTTTAACAATTTTTATATTATAGGATTCTTGTGAAATTTCAAAACATAACCAGATAAGGAAAACTAGTATTATTTGGTTTTATCTTGATTTTTTTATAAAATGTTTTAATTCAATTACCTATAATTTGTTTCCTAGATTTCAAAACTTGATAATTCGCGTCATTATCATATGCTTCCTTGAGTAATTCCCCGTACAATGTTTTACAAACAATAGAATAATTTTTCTGTTATTGACATAGGTAATAATAAATTTATCTTGGAATTCTTTAACAGACTCTTTTAATTCATAGTAATATTTGTAAGAAACCCCTTTGTAGTCTTATTAAGAATAATGATCAAGAAACATGTAATATCTGTGCGCGCGTGTGTAAATAATCAACTATTCTTTTTTGTGTGTTTACGTTTTGTCTCTCATTTTTGATGTGGATTTTCTGTCTTTGAAGATTGCCAAGAATTAAGATTCGGACCACCGTGCATCCCTCAAGAACTCTCGAGAAAGGTAGGAAATTTTTATATTATTATTTTAAGAATATTTTTCTACTGAAATATCGAATTTGAAATTAACATGGCATCCCTGTCGCGGGATGTACGGTGGTAATATATTTTGAAACAATTAAGAATTTGAATCTTGAAATTAACTAATTAAGTAGAGAAAAAGAGAAAAAAATGGCTGAAAGTTTAGAAACACTTAAAAAAAGAAGAACAATTTTTCGATCGGCTGTTACGAAAATTCTAAATAAAATCGAAACTTCCATAAAATCAGACGATGTGTCTATCGAAGAACTGCAAGAACATGTTGAAACATTGACCGACAAATTTAAGTCACTTAAGAAAACAGATAATTCAATTGAATTATTAGTCAATCCCGATGATTTAGAGAAAGAATTAGAAGCCGCTGAAAAGTATAGCGAAAATGTAATATTATGGAAGTCACGCGCAAATCAGAAAATTAGAGAATTAAATGCCGGATTTTTAAATTTAAAATCAAAACAAGAAAGTAACAAAGAACAATTTTCAGACAGTACATTTAATGAAAAAGTGGATAATTCTGTAAAAGTTAAGTTACCGAAATTGCATATACCAATATTTGATGGAAATATAAATGAATGGCTTTCCTTTTGGAGCAGTTTTGAATCGGCCATTCATCACAATAAGTCGTTAAATAAAGTTGATAAATTTAATTATTTAAGATCGCAATTAAGATCGACCGCTTTAAACACAATAGAAGGTTTTCCTGTTTCCGAAAAAATTACGATGCGGCTATAGAATTGCTGAAAAGTAGGTTTGCTAATAAACAATTATTAATACACAATCATATTAGTAATCTTTTAGCTATCAAGCCATTGAGAACTTCGAATGATATATATGCTTTCCGATAATATTTTGATAAATTATCAGTAGAACTGAGAAGTTTGCAAAGCTTAGGAACAGATTTAAATAGCATTTCAAGTGTATTATGTACAACCATTTTGAAAACAATTCCGAAAGATTTGTTAATAGAACTTAACAAGTCCGATAATGAAAAAGGATTTTATGAAATTGAAGAATTGATGAATTTTTTATCTACTTGTTTAAAAGCAAGAGAAAAGGCTAATTTAGTAATAAACCCAATGAACGAAGATAGAAAATTTTTTAATCCTCCTGAAAAGAAATACTTTAATTCGTTTCGAAATAACAATAAACAAAAAAAATTATCCCACAGTTAATGATTTAGTGTCAACGAACAAAAAATAAACTGCGTTTTTTGTGAATCATTTCAGCACTCTTCGGTTGATTGCGATAGAACTAATGAGTTATCTATTGATGAAATTAAGAACATTCTAATAAAAAAGGGAGCATGTTTTAAAAGCCTAGAAATGAAAAAACATTTATCGCGTTTTTGCAAAAAAAATATAAAATGCCGGATTTGCAACGGGAATCATAACACGTTGTTTTGTTATAGAAACGTAAAAAGGGAAAAACCTAAACAACAGACCGAAGTGTCGGATCTGCCCTTTTTGCGAATGAAAACTTGCCGAAAGAAGTTTATTTACAAACTTTATATGTTTATGTAAGAAATAATGGTTGTGAATATATAGTACGCGCATTGTTAGATACGGCGTCTTCTTCGTCTTTTTCGTATATTTCAAAGTTCGTAGCCAATAAGATGGAATTAAAAAGTTTAAGAAAGGTCAGAATTACTCACGGGTTGTTTGGAGGTACCGAAACAACGGTAGATCATAACTGTTATTCTGTTAATTTAAGGGGTTTAAGGGGAGGTAAAAAGATTAAAATTGAGGTAATGGGGCAAGAAAAAATTTGTGCTAATGTACCCAAAATTAGAGACATTCGTTGTATTGCGGAATTAAAAGGAAAAAATATATTTTTGAGCGATATCTGCCCTGAAGGTAAAAATTGTTTATATGAAAGAAATTTAAATGAAATACATGTACTTTTGGGAGCAGATGTTGTGGGAGAACTGTTTACAGGTAAAATAGAAAATTTATCTTGCGGTTTGGTTGCGATGCAAACAAAACTAGGCTGGACTACTATGGGCAAAATTGGCGGAAATGAAAGGGATAGTTCTCTTTTGGTCCTTTCATTATATGTAAACGATGCCAAAATTACAGATTTGTGGAATTTAGATTCTTTAGGCATAGTAGATCCTGCGGAAAAACAAACTAAGGAAGAAGTCCAGAAATTAGTTTTGGAGCATTTTAAAGAAACCGTAAGACGCGAAACTGATGGTAGGTACAAATTTTGTCTTCCCTGGTTAAGTGAGCATCCTCCCTTTCCAAGTAATAAAGATTTAGCGATAAAACGCCTGCAAAATAATATTAAGAATCTCCAAAATTGCGGTTTGTTGAAAGATTACGAAGCAGTTTTAAATGAGTGGGAAACGGAAGGGATTATTGAAAGAGTGAAAGAAGAGGAAAACTTAACACCAATGTCCATTATCTCCCTCATAGAGCTGTAATAAAACCTAATTCTACGGCCAAAATTAGGCCGGTATTTGATGGATCAGCACATGTTAAGGGTTCTGTTTCCATAAATGATTGTATAGAGAAGGGACCTAATTTAATTGAACTAATTCCTTCTGTTCTAAATCGATTTAGAGTGGGAAAGATAGGTGTTGTAGCAGATATTCGTAAAGCTTTTTTACAGATATCACTGAATGAAAAGGATAGAGATTATTTACGTTTTTTCTGGTGGAGAGATGGGAATTCAGAAAACCTTGAAATTTATAGACATTGTCGGGTTGTCTTTGGGATTAGTTGTAGCCCCTTCCTTTTGGCCGCTACTCTAACACGTCACTTAGACGAAGCACCTGAGAACATTAAAGATGTTGCTATAAAACTTAAAGAATCTTTCTATGTAGATAACTGTGTAGCTAGTGTAGAATCGTTAGAAGAGTTAGAATATTTTCGCAATGAAGCACGGAAACTTTTAGCTTCGGCACAATTTGATCTTCGTGGTTGGTGTCATAATCGGTGCGAAGAAATTGGATTAGGCTTTAATGAAAAGGGTCATTTGAGTGATGCGGCTGAGGATAAGATTCCCTTACTTGGTTTAATGAGGGACACCAAGAGTGATACATTATCGTGTGATTTTCGGAATTTTAAATTGGAAAATGAGTGCATCACTAAAAGAACAATTTTGTCCTTAACTCATAAAATATTCGATCCCATCGGTTTCACTTGCCCCGTGACCTTAATTCCAAAATTACTTTTACAGAAATGCTGGAAAATAAAGGCGTCATGGGACTCCAAGCTTCCCGATGAGATAGTTAAAGAATTTAGAAAATGGACTAAGAAAATTAATGATTTGGGAAATCTTGAGATTCCGCGAAGATTGTCTAACTTATCTCTAAAAGAGGGAAACTTATCTTTACATATTTTCTGCGACGCTAGTAAATTTTCTTACGCTACATGCATTTATCTAAGAAATGAAGTAGAAAATCGTGTAACTTGTCAACTTATTCAGGCTCGTTCTAGAGTAGCTCCTCTAAAGGACATTTCCATTCCACGCCTTGAGTTATTGGCCTGTTGTATTGGAGCTAGATTGTCCAATAGTATTAAAAACGATTTGAAATTAGAAAATGTTGATACTTTCTATTGGTCAGATTCAATGGACGTGTTATACTGGATAAAACGGGAAGGTCCTTGGGCTACATTTGTAGAAAACAGTGTTAGAGAAATTCGAAAGCTTACCCCCAACACTTCATGGAATTTCGTACCTGGACATATGAATCCAGCAGATTTACCGTCACGCGGTTGTTGTGCAAAATCCCTTATTAAATCTCAGTGGTGGTTAGGACCATCGTGGCTTTCAGAATCAAAGGAAAATTGGCCTAGTACTAATATTTTTCCTAATATGGATATAGTGAATTCTGAAAAAAGAAAAACTATTGTGACCGCTCCTAATGTAGAGAGTGATAAGGCACCATTTTATAATCGCTATTCTTCTTACAATAAAATTTTGCGAGTTACTGGTTGGATTTTGCGATTTTACCAAAATTCGAAAAGGGGTAGTACCGACAGAATATTCGGTCAATTAACACACAACGAATTAAAAGCGGCAGAAACAGTATTATTAAAACTTGTGCAAAAAGAGTCCTTTGTGAATGAACATAATCAAAGACTGAAATGCCTGAATATTTTTACAGATTCGGAAGGAATCATACGCGTAAAAACGAAGATATTTCAACGAGAAGATGAATTTAATTTTAGATTACCTATCATACTCCCTTCAAACCATTACGTCGTAGAACAGATTATATTTTCGAAACATTTAGAATTCGGTCATTGTGGCGTACCCTTGTTGATGACTGCGTTACGAGAAAATTACTGGGTACTGAAGAGTCGGAAAACAATCAAAAAGGAAATCGGCAAATGTATCATTTGTAAAAGACACTCAGCAAAACCACCTGATGTAGCAGAAAGTGTCTTACCTCTTGATCGTGTCAGAGAAGCCGCGATTTTCGAAATAATAGGAATCGATCTGTGCGGGCCTCTTTATTTGAAAAAAGAATCTAAAGTCTGGATTTTGATAGTCACGTGTGCAGTTTTTAGAGCTGTGCATTTCGAGCTATTGACAGCTCTTTCAACCAAAAGTTTTATCTTAGGACTGAAACGCTTTATTTCTAGACGAGGTCGTCCTGCAATAATATATTCAGATAACGGCACAAATTTTACTGGCTGCCACAATTTATTGAAAACTATTGACTATGAAAAAGTAAAAGCGGTTACTGCGTTTTCACGTATAGACTGGAAATGTATTCCACCTTCTGCACCTTGGTGGGGTGGATTTTGGGAGAGGCTTGTTGGAATCCTGAAACGAATCCTGAGAAGGGTATTGGGCAAGACTACATACCGTTATCTGCGATTGTGAAAGTATAATCGCCCGCCCCTTGACGTATGTTACAGATAATAAAGATCTTCAAGTTATAACTCCTTCAATGTTCTTACAGGAAAATACTAAAATAGGTATGCCTGAATTAGAATTTCTAGACCACAAAGAAATGAATAAACGATACCATTATAGAATTAAAATTAGAAACGATTTAAAATCAAGATTTAGAAGTGGATACCTCGGCACATTAAAATGTTCGGTCTTTAGTGGGAAAAAATCAAGATCTTTGTGTGTAGGAGATGTTGTCCTGATATGGACGGAAAATTCTACCCTAATAAACTGGCCTCTTGGTAGAGTTGTGGAACTTATACCCAGTCAAGATGGCGTTGTGCGCGTAGTAAAGTTGAAGACTGCAACTGGAATGCTAATTCGTCCAATTAAGAAACTTTGTTCTTTGGAGGTGAATGGAATCGCCGATAATCAAAGTGATGCAGTACTGCAAAAGCGTTTGACTACTCGCCATGGTCGAATTGTACGGCCGCCCGAAAGACTCCAACTGCAGTGATTGAGTTCTGTCCCCTAATGAACTCAAGGTGGGGAGTGTGAAAACACTCTTCACGAAGACATTCTGGCACCAGCAGCCGCTCATTTTCAGAACATTCTTTTATTTATTTATTTTTCTTTCTTGTGCAAACTAAACGCTCATTGGTTATTTTTACGATCTTTTTTATTAATGTTCTTTTTGTACTTTTCAGATTTCGATGAAGTCTTATTAAGAATAATGATCAAGAAACATGTAATATCTGTGCGCGCGTGTGTAAATAATCAACTATTCTTTTTTGTGTGTTTACGTTTTGTCTCTTATTTTTGATGTGGATTTTCTGTCTTTGAAGATTGCCAAGAATTAAGATTCGGACCACCGTGCATCCCTCAAGAACCCTCGAGAAAGGTAGGAAATTTTTATATTATTATTTTAAGAATATTTTTCTACTGAAATATCGAATTTGAAATTAACACCCTTCAAAGCTCATTTGAAACTTACTATTCAGTTCTTTTATAACGCAATACTTCCACTCTTCAAAAACTGTAACAGGCAAGTTGTATTTATGTATTAATTTTTGAATAAATTTATCCAAATTTCTATTTAAGCGTTTTTTGGCAATATTTTGTGTTAAAATTCATTTAATTATATACATATTCCATATATATATATATAAGATATAAAATATATTATATTAAAAAGTATAATATAATATAATAATACAATATAATAATACCCTTGTAACACGCGCATTCCAAAGAAAAAAATAAGACTGTCACGTGTCACGTGACCTGCGTTTTGCTAAATTAAAAAATGTAATTGTAATATTTTTCGTCTTAAAAATCTGGCAACACTAGTTCTATTAAAAATGTTCTATTCTTAGTGATGTTCAAAAATTCGAAAGTTGGTTGTGAACTGTGAATTCATATCTTGTGTTGGTGGCGTGCACCAAGAGAATTATGTAAAAAGCTTGATTTGTAAATAATGTGTGTGTGTTAGTGTTATAAATGTAAGTGCTGTCTTTCAAGAAATAAAAAGTATTTAACGTAGACTGTAGCCCCCGAGATGTCCATATTAAGATAAGTAATGCTCTTCTTTCCTTTTGTGAATTTGTAAGACGAATTCTTACAAAATGGCTACCCAACTTGGAGCTCTTACCTGGAAATATTTTTAAAATGTTCTCACATCTTCTTAATTCTACAAATGTTTGATGCTTTTAATTGTGATATATTATCTACAAGTAAGCAAGAGGAAAAAATGGCACGGAATCTTCCCCAAATGTTCCACATCTTCATGAATCTTCTAAAGCTTGATGTATATATGTATTTAATTATGAAATATGCACGAAATAAAAATGTATGTATGTTTAATGCAAGAAAATGGCTCGAGCAGTCATTGCTCGTGTATTTGTGAAATATGTTCTTCAATGCTCTACATATTCTTTGCCTTTAAAATTCTCGTTCTTCGTTTGTGAACATACGTTCCATGGAAAAATCTTATGCCACGCACCATTTTCATTTTTTTGCGATACATGTGTTTATTTTGGAACGTTTTAAAGTTCTAAAAATAATTTCGTAATATATTTTCAATAAGTAAGCCAAGTTTTAAAGTATCTATAATTCTTTTCGCAAGTTACTGTATTTTCTCTATATGTAACATTTTGCATATCACATATCAGTTTTAATTCATTTTAAGATGATTTTACACCCTCTAATTAAAAAAAAAAAAAAAAAAAAAAAAAAAAAAAAGTGTATAGCAAATATACAGACACAGCAAAAAATATCTGGGCATTTGCGATTTCAGGCGTTTTGTCGAATATCAAGAAATAGAAACGAGGAATGACTCAGAATCTCCAGATGTATAAACAAAATAGTACAGGTCATATGTTTTCGAGAAAATTTCTTTCCAAAATCCAATAGAGGACCGTCAACAAATTGAAAAAGAACGAATGTCTTTTAAATAACCCTGTCAAAACTGATGTAGCAACAGCGTTCAAACTGCAGATTATGATTAAGTGACTTATGGTAATAAACTGTGTTCATTTTTATGCGGACAGCATGTACACGCGTAGAGCAATTAAGGTTTTTATAAAAACGGTTCCAAATTTTTCCAAGTTTTTTGTTCAAAATTTACAGAGTTCTTAATTAAAAATGATGTTCGTTTCAGAAAGTATGAGAAACGACATTGTACATAATACTTTGTAATCAAAATTGAAAAATATTAATAATAGTATGAAAAATGAGCAGGTTTACTAAATAAATTTTCACTGCGCATGCGTCAACTTTATAAAATTCCATTTGCATATTGTATTAGCTAAATGTATAGAGGAACTTTTGTTAAAGTTTCAAAACCATACATTGAAAATTCTGAAAATTATCGTTGATAAAAGAAGATCAAAATCCGATATTCCCAAAATGAAGCAAAAAGATGAGGAGCTGTATCTAAATATATATTTAACTGTATCTAATCAATGGAATATGGATACAGCACCTCATTTTTTTGTTTCATTTTAGGAATATAGAATTTTCATCTTATTCTTTCAACGATAATTTTCAGAATTTTCAAGCTATGATTTTGAAACTTCAACAAAAGTTGTTCTATATATATAGCTTACGCAAATTGCAAATGAATTTTTTTTTTATAGAGTTGACGCATGAGCAGTGAAAATTTATTTAGTAAACCTACTCATTTTTCATACAATTATTAATATTTTTAAATTTTGATTACAGGGTATATGTACAATGTTGTTTCTCATATTTTTTGAAAAGAACATTGTTTTTTATTAAGAACTCTGCAAATTACAAGAAAAAACTTGGCAAAATTTGGGACTGTTTTTATAAAAACCTTAATTTCTCTACGAGTATACATGTTATCAACAGAAAAATGAAAACAGTTTATTACCATCAGTCACTTAATCATAATCTGCAGGTTAAGCGCTTTTGCTACATTAGTTTTGATAGGGTTAATCAAAAGATATTCGTTCATTTTTCATTTTTTTACGGTCCCCTATTAGATTTTAGAAAAACATCTTTTCGTAAATATGTGATCTATACTATTTTGTTTATACATCTGGAGATTCAGAGTCATTCCTTATGTATATTTCTGGATCTTTAACAAAACGTATGAGATCGCAAATGTCAAGATATTTTTCTGTGACTGTCAACTCTATGAGAACTCACAGATGAGCAACAGTGGAAACATGTTCCTTCCATGAAAATAGCTGCTGGTCTTATATCCCGAGGTTTCAATCATTGGAAACTTCTGGAAGGGGAGATATGACTTATAAATATCCAAACAAGCATTTTTCTACTATGTCATATCACAAGACTGCACTATGGAAATAAAAAATAATTAACTCTTAATATGCATTACACATTTTATTACTCATATAACGTAATTATTTACTTCATTTTAATAAATATAACATTATAATTATTTTATATAAGTACAAAAAAAATATTGAAAAATTATATGAACATTATAATTATCAAAAACTTGGATATTATAATTATATTATATAATTTAATTATGAATTTATATATATATAAATATATGTAAGTTATACGAATGTAATGTAATTATATGTAAAAATATAAAGACTGGTTTTCAAGTGAGAAATCCATCAGATCATGTTATAATTTACAACATTCAGAAACATCTATCAAGAATTCAAGCACTGTATCCTCTAATTCACTCTAATAGCCTGGATATTTTATTCGTCGAGTTGCGATCGCACTTTATTATTTTTTTTTGTTCCGTACTACGTCAAATTTACTCGAATAAATGTATTAATTACACTTTATTTTGTAAAAGAAAACGTAGCTTCAATGCAAGTCAAATACTATTTAGGGATAACTGTAACATCTTCTAAATTTTCTGCTTCACAATGAACAATGCCTAGCTATGAAAAACATATTAAAATCACATCAGCTATAACAATATTCCAAATATTTGCTTTTTTGATTTGTTTTAAATTTGATAGAACTGTAAATATGAAAGTTAAACATATGTACATATGTGTATATATATATATACATATATATACACTGCTCAAAAAAATTAAAGAATATTTGAAGTTTTATATAAAATAAAGATAGAAACGAATTTATTTTTTTTTTTTTTTTTTTGCCGAAAATAGAAGAAGAGAATCAAAAATGCAAATTTTTCTGGTTTTCAAACTGTGGAGTATGCAAATTTTGAGTTCGACGTCAAAAACGTCGCTTCAGTGGCAGCGAATGAAATTTGACTTTCAACTGGATAAAAGAGAATGAAGACAAGGATGATCGGCATTCACTGATTGCTTTGTTTCGATGAGTACGATGTCTCAGCGAAGTCATTTGACAGATTCAGAAGCTTGCAGAAGAGGGCCAAATTCAAGCCGAAGTAGCGCAAGCCATTGGAGTGTCACAAAGTATCATTTCCAGGATCTGGAACCGTTTTTCGGAGAGTGGATGTGGAGGCCGAAGACCATGGCAAGGTCGTAGACGGGCAAACACGCCCAATAAAGATCGGTATTTAGCGTTAACAGCTCGGACACACCGAAACATGAACGCTACTCTTCTCCAACAACACCTTTGCTCGGCTACAGGCACCACGATTTCAACTCAAACTACCCGAAACCGGCTCCATGCTGAAGGTCTGTATGCTCGCCGACCGATGGTATGGGTTAGATTATCATCAAGGCATCGTCGCGACCGCAGGGAGTAGGTAACCGAGCATGTCAACTGGAGGAGAAATGATTGGAGCAATATTCTGTTTTCTGACGAGTCCCGTTTTTCTGTGCATCCGGATAATATGCGTATTTTCATCTGGAGGGACCGTGGCAGTAGGAATAATCATGCGTTCGTGCACGAAAGTGTCAGATTTGGCGGTGGAGGAGTGTTGGTGTGTAGTCGCATCTCCATTGACGGGCGCACTGACCTCTACATCATTCGAAATGGAGCTCTGACTGTTAGCCGACATAGGGATGAGATCCTCAGACCTATTGTAGCGCCTTACGCTGCAGTTATCGGAGATAACTTCATTTTAATGGACGATAACTGCAGGCCACATTGTGCAAACCTGGTGGAGGATTTCCTTTTCGAGGAAGGAATAGTTCGAATGGAACGGCCAGCGTATTCTCCAGACATGAATCCAATCGAGTACGTTTGGGACGCTCTAGGAAGACGAGTTTCTGGCCGCCAACAATCCCCACAAACTCTCCAAGAACTGGAAAGAGCTCCTCTGGAAGAGTGGGGCAGAATACCCCAACTCGTCATTAATAGCCTCATTGATTCCATGCCTCAAAGGTGTTCAACGTTGCTGGCCGCCCGTGGAAACCATATCCCCTACTGAAAATGATTTTCTTTGAAGAAAACACCTTTTCTTATTCTTTTTTCTCGTATGCACAAATTGTGTTTTTTTCCTTTTGTACACAAATGCGCAATAAAATGCATTTTTTTCTGCCAAACATGTGTAATTTATTCTCATATAACCTACTATGTCTGTCGACCATGTATCAATCAGCTAAAAAGTTTCCCAGATACAAAATCCACCTAAAACTGCAATATCCTTCAATTGTTTTGAGCAGTGTATATTGTTGTTAATTCTTTGAAAATATAAACAAAAAATTTTGAATAAATTAAAATTGATTTTAAAAATCAAATTTAGTTTTTTTTTAATTCATATGCTTCAGATATTAAAAAATTAATATTTTTTTAGTATATTGAATTATGATAAATAAAAACATCAATTGGATGTTGTTTTTGTTATTTTCCTTTAAGGTTATTTATTGCAATTTACTAACATTTTTTATTAATTTTAATTGGATTTTTGTTCGAAAAATTTACTTTTAACATACTTAATTAAAAAAGTACATACACAATTTGTGCAGGAAAAAATGTAGCCAATTATATAAAAATGCATTATTTTTTTTTAATTAATAAAAGTATTTCAATTACATTTTTTATTTAAATTCTCTGTTTCCACAAATCTTAGCCTTTTGAAATTTTGCTAATTAAATGTTTTTTCTACTTTTTTCTATATTTGTTCGTTTTATTAGGCATCTTGCATTTTATTAAGACCATTCATGTGTAATTAAAAAATAGTAAAATTATAAAAACCTTTCTTTTTCGCCAAAAAAATACTTTTTTTTAAATTATTTAATATTTCCGGGCAAATCCATTGCTTCGTCAGCTATAAAGCAAATCCACGTGTGTAAAAGATTATTAAGAAAATAGCGACTGACTTTAATTGCAAACGCTAAATTAATAACGTACATAAATTTTATATATAGTAAAATGCTAAAAGCATTTAGAATTACAGCTACAAATAAAAATAGACAATTTTTTTAAAGATAAGTGCCTTAATATATATATATATATATATATATATATATGTATGTATACATATTTAGGGGAGACAAGGGGTGGATGACTCATTTTTTACTAAATGAAATTTAATTTTTAAATATTGCAATTATAATAATGTTTTATGTATCATTTTATTCGTTATACAATCTGCTATCAGAAAAAAATTGCTACGTAAGTATAATATATAAGAAATTTGATAAAAAGATCAATTTGAATCATGAGAAAATAATGTCTCAAGGCTCCTTACATATGGGAGGCCCCACCAGTGGCCAAGAGGTTCGGACCTCTCAACTGGTAGATGGCAGGTGCTGGGTTCGAACCCAATCGCGGCTGTCGGCCTAACCGTTCGGAGTTTTCGTGGTTTTCTTCGAACCTTGCGTAAATACGGGTTAGGTTCCCTTAGAAATACCCCTACGAAGGGCACTCCCCCCTGGTCCTATATCCCTAGCGTAGATAATCGGACGTCAAAAATCAACCAACCGACCAACCTTACATATGAGAGGCTTGATCTACTATATTTTATGTTGAAATATTGGCAATAATAGACAAACATACAAATAAAAAGAGTTTTAAAAATGCAGAATACCTTTAAACAATTAAAGGTTTAAACAAATAAAATAAACTTTAAAAATCAAGAATACATTTAAACAACAATTTTAAACTAATAGAATAAGTTTAAAGAACCCAGAATATATTTATCCTTTAACTAACGTTACCAGTCTCACAGACCGCTGTTTTTTTTTTTTTTTTTTTTTTTTTTTTTTTTTTTTTTTTTTTTTTTTTTAGATTAACAAAAAGGACTACCGAAATTTGTCTTATATGGAATTTTAGTACCATTAACAGAGATATTTCGATTTTTGCATTTTAATTATAGCAGCCCTGAACAAAAATTTAAGAACATAAGTGCTATCCTATCAGTTAATCTAGCTTCAAAATGTGCAGATTGCTAAAAAAAGGACATTTAATGGAGATACACATTTTGAAGTTGAACGATATGTACTAGATAAATAAGTGCTTGTAGACTATAATTATCATCATATACAGGGCCACAGAAAGAACTGGATACGTGGCAGACCACCTATGGTAATTATTATTTCAACGTTATTCCAGCAGTATACTAAGTACGTTTCGACCCGAATTAAATTTTACGTTTTCATGTGGTCTGTATAGAAATCTGTAGGTAATATGCAGGTTTGTTAAAGATAATTCAAATATGTTTCCGTTTTTTGGAAGAAGATACTGAAGACGAGTTTCCAGTTAAGAATATGCAAAATAAATGCAAATAGGGCTATTACATACATGGCCGCACAAAGAAATCTGCATATTTCCCCAGTTATAAATGCTAATTCAGAAAAAGTATTTTTAAACGTATTATTTGTACTCTAAAACGCTTAATTACGTATCTCCTTTACTTTGTTAAATAGCAAGTGATTTCTAAGATGCTTTAGAAATGTGGAAAGACTTTCAGAATTTATTCTTGACACGTGATCTTTCTTTTTTTTTAATTTTTTTATAAAGGTATTTATCATAAAAATTAAGAAGAAATTTATTTCATTGCGGCTGCTTAATAAAACAAATTTCACTTTTACGTAAATTAAGTTTTGAATTTCATAATTAAAATTTTTGTATAAAATAGAAATCAAATACATTTTCCTGCAATTATAAATCTATGTCGTTTACATTTCTAAGAGAAAATACAAAACTACAGATATAAAAAATATGAAAACAGTTTCTAGCGATGATTTAATTAACATGTATTTTTCATCTCGTAAAACTTCATTAGGAAAGAAATATGCATAATAAAAAACATAGTACATTAAAATTACATTAAAATACAAAAATCCAATTATATGCAAAAAATAAAAATATTACATTTATAGAAACTAAAAAAAAAAATAATAAATTGAGTTCATAAAATACATAAATTCTCGTTTTTTCGAATACATTAAAGAAACTTGTAAACGTTATATAACCAAAAAATATATTTTTACAACATTTCTTCATACGATTTCTAAAATATTCTGCAAAAACAGAGAATTTGAAAAATATTACTTTATTTGAAGAACTTTTATAAAAGATACAAAGTAATTTAAATAATAATTAATGTTTTTTTTTTCAAAGCATGTTTCATTTTTATTTTGTTTTAAATGGGCTTAATGCCATATTTTTATTCAAGTTGTGACAAAAAGTTGAGATTGATTGTATAAAAATGTGTTTTTTTATTGAAAATCGAAAATATTTATTCAAGAAATTAGAAAAAAACTCATTACATATTTGAATTTATAAATATTTTATGTTTTTCATTTTTATTAGCTTTTACAGGTGCTCAAAAAAGACAAAAAGTAGATTTATTTTTTTCATTAACTTTTCATACGTATAACATGTTTTTCTGTTTTACAATGATGTTTGTCATATTTTCAGAAAAGAACATTATTTTATAATAAGAACTCTGCAAATTATAAGCAAAAAACTTGGAAAAATTTAGGACTGTTTTTATAAAAACCTTAATTTCTCTACGAGTGTACATGCTATCCTTATAAAAATAAACACAGTACATTACAATAAGCCAATTAATCATAATGTGCAGTTTGAACACTTTTGCTATATTAGTTTTGACAGGGTTATTCAAAAGATCTTCGTTTTTTTTTAATTTGTTGACGATCCCCTGTTTGATTTCGGGGAAAACTCTTCGCGAAAATATGTGACGCGTACCATTTTGTTTACACACCTGGAGTTTCAGCACATTCCGATTCATATTTCTTTCATTACATAAAAATAATTACTTAATTACCAATTATGCTTAACTTTTGGACACCAGTGTATGTGTGTGTGTGTCCCAGAAGTAGTGGGACAAAATTTAAGGGGGGGGGGGTAGGGGACATCACAAGGATTCAGAATTGCATAGCAACCCATTGTTGAAAACGTCATGGGAAGGTAGTATGACAGGTACAAAGGACGAAGAGACACAAGACTGAGATAATCTGAAATAATTTATTGGTCAAAGATATTACATTTACTGTGGTAGATGATATGTGAAAATGTTACAAAATGTGTTTAAAGTTTCCGCTACTGCTAGCGATGCATGCCTTAGACCATCGAACTATGGATTAGCGGACTCTTGTCTTATAAATACATCTGGATTTTGTTGCATATCCTTAGTAGCACAGATGAGCCTTGACACCAGATCCATTTCAGATTCCACAGATGTTGCGTACACAGCGTTTTATAGTGGACCCTAAAGAAAGAAGTCGATGCTGCTTAAATCGGGTGAGCGTGGTGGCTAGCATTGCAAAGGTTAGAAAAAACCCGATTTAAAACTGGGAATAAACCGGGTTTTTAGGAATAAACTTGGAAAAAACCCGGGATTTTTTGGAATTATTCGGTTTTTTGGGAATAAACCTGGTCTATTGGAAATAAACCCGGTAATAAACCGACTTTTTGCAACTCTAGTGGTGGCAAGGAAATCAGTCCTTCACGGCCAATCCATTTGTGGATCCTCTTGTGAACAACACCTTCTACCGACGAACGAAGACGTTTCCGACCATGGGTTGCTATGCAGTTCTGAATCCTTGTTGTTAGAGTTATTTGATTAGATTATGTCTGGATTATGTCTGGAGCCAGATTATGTCTGGAATCTGGCATCATACTTGTTCGCTAATGTATGTAACTATAGAAAGTCAAATTGTCTGTTTCCTAGTTGTTGTTTTGTTATGCCAGAAGGGCAGGCAACGCTTCGCTATATCTTAAAAATAAAGTATGTGTCCATTAAAGCCTGTGAGTTTATTAATTACGTTAATACGCAACGCCGTTACATATCTTTCTGGTCCGTCAACCGGAGAGTATACATTTTTTTCTTCACATTGAAAAGAAAAGTTCGATAATAATGAACTGTTTTCATCATAGAAGTTTATTAGAACATTATTCCACAAGCTTGCTTGATGCTTTATTAAAGAAAGGAAATTGTCTGCCCGCAGCAATCAAGGTATGCAAAATTTATTATTCCTTTGGCTGTTATCATAAGTTTTTGAATACGGAAAATGTTTAAAAATTAAAAAAGAAGCGTGCAACATTACGCACTTCTATTACAAAATTAATTAGTAAATTAGAAACATTAATAAATGAAAAATATATTGGTATTGATAGTTATTTAGAAATTTTAGAACAATTAAATGACAGACAACAAACTCTAAAAAAACCTTAATAAAGAAATAGAAGCTGGAATTAGTTTAGAAAAAGAATATGAAATTGACATTAACGCTAGCGAAGAATACCAGGAAAAAATTATAAAGACCAAATTTCGAATAAAAAGCAACTTAAACATTTAGAACAAGGTAAATTTTCCAATGAAATTCAATGAAATTCTACTCAAATAAACAACGCGATAAATATTAAATTACCCGAAATTTCTCTTCCGAAATTCTCCGGAAAACCCGATGAATGGGGTCTACTTAAATTACAATTTAACAACTTAATAAATTCAAATGAGCAACTATCAGATGCGCAAAAGTTGCATTATTTATCAGCAGCATTAATTAATGAAACAAGAGCTTTGATTAGCACAGAAGACACCTTTTTATCTTTATTTGAAGCATTAAAAGACATATACGAAAATGATAGAGTAGTAACAGAAATACACATCAATTCACTCTTAAACGCAGATAAACTTACACTGCCTTCCGCTGAAGATTTTCGAAATCTAGACGATAATTTAAAAAAAAAGCATTCGCGCCTGAAGATTTTGAACTATAATAGAAACAATCTTTCAGATGTTTTAATATTGAGCGTAATTCTCCAAAAGTTAGATAGAGATACTCGAAAAAATTATGAAATGACGATAAGTTCAAAAGAAGTTCCGAAGTTAAATAAGTTACTAAATGGTTCAGTTATGAATATAAAGGAATGTATTTAACAACCATAGCAAATAGAAAGAGGAGTTTTAATGAAACATTGCAATTTTTTGTTGTTCCTAAAATTACGCGCATAACACCAGCTACATATATAAATATCATGCCTATTACGCATTTACAAATTTTTCAGTTAGCTGATTCACAATTTGATAAACCTGGTCCAATACATGTTTTATTATCAAACGAAGTATTTTTTAACTTAATTGGACAAAATAAAATAAATATGCAAAATTTGGCTTTTCAAGAAACTGTTTTTGCTATGTTGCCAGTGGTTCTAGTTCTATGCCACAACAAAATTTTAATAATTTTTGTGGTCTTGTTCGATCTGTGGATGATTTATCCAATACTATGCAAAAATTTTGGGAAATTGAAGCGGTTCATTATACAAACCCAATAAAACGTAAAGAAGAGCAGTTATTGTGAGGAACATTTCCTGCGTACACATACTAGAAGAGGAGATGGTAGGTATATTGTGGAAATGCCAATTAAAACTGGTGGGCTTTCATGTTTAGGAGAATCAAAGGAAAACGCACTTAAACGATTAAATCACTTACTTACGCAAAATCCAGCCATGAAATTCTTATACGAAAATTTATTAACGAATATAATAATTTGGGATACTTAGAAGAAATCTTGTTGGAAAATAAGCCCAAATTTTCATATTATTTGCCGCATCATGGGGTATACAAACCCGAGTAACCCAGCACGAAATTAAGGGTCGTCTTCGGTGCTAGAGCAGCTGCCAACTGTGGTGTTTCTTTAAATGATATTTTATTAAACGGAGGATTAGTCCAAGATGAGCTCTTCAAAATCATTTGTCGAGTTTGAACTCACAAGTACGTCTTTACTGCTGACATCATAAAACTGTATCGCCAAATACTAATTTCGGAAAATCAGAGAGATTTGCTTCACATTTTGTGGAAAGCTGGTGAAGAAGAACCAGTCAAAACATTTAAGTTAAAGACGATTACATACGGTACATCGAATGCGCCTTGTCTTACCACGCGGACTTTGAATCAGCTTGCGATTGATGAAAAGGACAATTTTCCGCTAGCATCACGTGTAGTTCTCCAAGACATCTACGTAGACGACATATTAACAGGAGCTAACACCTTAAAAAAGGCTCAACAAATGCAAGCACAGTTAATCGCATTCCTTGAACGTGGTGGCATGAATTTGCACCGATGGTGATGGAATCTCCCCGAACTCTTAAAATTCGCAACTAGCAATCAAGAATATACATTAAATGATCGTGATGAGGACCAGAGCACTAAAACTCTAGGATTGTTATGGAATCCAGTTCGTGACTTCTTTTCGTTTAATTCATCAGTTAAGGAACCAGTTGTATACTCAAAAAGAGCTGCTTTATCCGACATAGCGCGAATTTAGGATCCACTGTAAATACTGGGTCCTGGAATAGCTAAGGCTAAGATTTCCATACAAAGACCATGGCTGTTAAAGTTAGATTGGAACGATCCACACCCAGATGACATTAAAGATGAATAGCGACGCTTTATCAGAACGCTTCAAAATATAAACAATTTAAAAATAAATCGTTTTGTTTTAAACGAAAGATATTCGGAAGTTGAACTGCACGGTTTCTCCGACGCATCTGAGCTCGCATATGGAGAAGATCATTCATCTACGCTGTTTTACAAAATTTAATACGTCTTTAAAATTACTATGCAGCAAGTCTAGGGTTGCACCGTTGAAACCTTTGACAATGCCACGATTGGGATTGTCCGCAGCTGTTTCATTGTCTCAACTCGTAGCTAAGATAGTGAATGTACTAAAGACGAACATCAGTAAAATAATATTATGGTGTGATTCAACCATCGTCTTAGCGTGGATTCAGACTCCTCCACATCTACTTAAAACTTTTGTGGCCAACAGAGTTTACAAAATTCAAGAGTTGAACCAGACTTTTCAATGGAAACATATACATTCAGAGGACAACCCAGCAGACCTTGTGTCTCGAGGATTAACCTTCAACAAATTAATTGATTGTGAACTTTAGTGGTATGGCCCTCTCTTCTTGAGAAAAAGAGACATTGAATCCAATCAGAATATTGATTTAGAACAAGTGAAAAACAATATTGACTTTTCATCAGAATTAAAACTAAAAACAGTACAGCACCAATCTGCTTAAATTCTAGTGAATTTGTAAATGAAATTTTAAGTATTAGCAACAATTATACTAAAATATTACGTATTTTAAGTTATATTTTCTGGTTCTTAGATAACACAAGAAAATCAGCTGAAAAAAGAAAGGGACACGTAAGTATAGAAGAATTATCAAGATCAGAAATATTTTTAATTCGTGAGATTCAAATAGTAGAATTTATGGCAGAATATATTGCATTGTTAGAAGGTAAGCAAATCTCTAAGAAAAGTAAATTGCGATTGTTAAACCCCTTTTTGGATGCAGATAAGGTGCTAAGAGTAGGAGGACGTTTAGAAATGCAGACCTAAATTTTTCTCAAAAACATCAATATATTCTGCCAGCTAAAAGTCAATTGTGTAGCCTAATTGCAATTTACTACCATAAAAAATATCTACATATAGGTGCACAAGCAGGCTTTTAAAACATTTAGTACAGAAACAATACTCTATGTTATTGACACTTTTAATTTAATTTTGATCAAGCGCTTTCTTAAGTTTTTACAGTAGCAAAGATTGTTAAAATACAGTATCCCGTGCTAATGAAGCTTTATATCAACCGACCTCAAAAACTATTTACAACTATGCATAAAGTTCTTTACATATACCGGGTGTCCCAAAAATGACTGATGTATTTTAAAATTCAATAACTTGCAAACGGTGACAGCTATTCAAAAATTTTTTGCAGGAGGGTTATGTATAACGTCAGGAGATTTTTTTTTACCGTAACTTTTTATTTTAGTTCGCATATCAAACAGTAGGTGACGCTGACGGCGATCGAAGGCCAGGTGATCAGTGCTGAGTGAAGCGTCGACCTAGCCTTCGATCGCCGTCGGCGCCACCTATTGTTTGATATGCGAACTAAAATAAAAAGTTACGGTAAAAAAACTCCTGACATTATACATAACCTTCCTCCAAAAGTTTTTTAAATAGCTGTCACCGTTTGCAAGTTATTGAATTTTTAAATCCATCAGTCATTTTTGGGACACCCGGTACATTATCTTATATTAATGAAGCTTTTTCGATAAGCTTCATGAAGCGAAAAGTACTGCAGCTACGCGACAAGTCTGCGCAGTCGCTATGTCGTTGTAGTTAAGAGTTTATTGTGAGATTTAAGTTGGATTGTTATGCATAAAACGAATTGTAAATTTAGAGATTTGGAGATCTCATTTAGGCTTTTATTGCTCTAAATCTGAAAACCGTACTTATTGGGATATTATACTACAGATATTTATTTGTTTCTACAAAACAACATAATTTCAAACGAAGTGGCGCAATATTCAATAATTTTCGGAGTAATAAAACATTTTATTTTTTAATGTAAATTATACCTTGTATGCGACAAATTATTTAGACACATGTCTCAATTAGGCAGTATGACTTACTAATTATAAATTTGAAACAAAAATTGTGTTTATTTGAGTTTATAGAGTTAATTAATAAAGAATTTCTAGAGGATTATGTAGCTTTTTTTCATGGGATACTCAATTATCTATTTCAAATAATGTTTGTCTATAACTTACTGTTGTGAATGACTTAAAATTGAAAATACTGTTAAAGGAACAGTTAATTAATCAAAAGATCAAATTAAATAGTTAAATGAAATATTAGTAACCTTACAAAATGACTAATATCTTAAATTTTCATTTTAAAATGTAACGTGTTAAGTTTTTGTCCTTCTTGATGCATGCGTCACTCAAAGTTAGATAAAAATACAACATCAGGAATGTCATATGTTCAGTTCAATTTAGGGTTTTGATGAACTCACTAAAATTTCGATGAAGGTTGCATTTCTTTAGTAGGTATGTGTTGTACATAAAAATTTCGCTGTTTTTGAAGTGCGTTCTATGGTGTCTAATTGGTTGAATCAATTATATTTCCTTATATTTAGTATTCGAAAAATTGTTTTGCCCAATTATATTCCACATTTAGCAAAAACTATCAAACTTGAATATTTCCTTTCATTTTGTGCAAGCAAGTGTTTTGACATGGGTAGAAAATCTATTTTTACTCCCGAATTTCGTCAATGTGGCAGCATTTCTTTAAATATTTTCATAAAAAAATTTCATAAATAAGTTATCATTTATTTAGGAAAATAGAATTTTCGGTAATTTAAAAGAGCGAAAAGTTTTTTATTAACAAAAAAAAGTTATATTATACGTTGCATACAACTTCTCATATGACTTTTACAGGGGTATATTCTAACATAATTTTCAATATTTTGTGAAATACTTTGATTAAATTATTTTTATTTATTCCTAAATTGAAGTCTCAAATCAATGTGGAGGAACAAACATAAATGAATATAAATTAGGGCTATTTTATTCTTTGCTATTTATATTTTCTATATGTAAAAATAAATACGGGACTAATACATTTTCTGTTTTTATATATATTTCATGACTAAATAAATATTCCTCAAAAAGAAATTTTATATTTATTGGAAATTTATCTGTATGATACACCACTTCATTTATACTTTTAGAATCACAGAACGGTTTATATGCAAATTTCCATATAAATATCCTTTTATACAGAATATTTGAATTTAAAAGATCTTATTCATGAAATAAAAAAGGAGAAAACGAACGTTGTGGGACTTCGTATTACACGAAATATTCTATAAAATTTCGAAAATTTTAGAAAATAGTTTACTATTTTCTAAAAGTAAGCTTATTTTTTATTTTGACAAGGAAAATAAGAGCTTCATTTCTGAAGCATATAACTTTAGTATTCAAATATAGTAAAAAATAGTTTGAATACAAATGTTATTTAACTGTTCATTGCAGTTACTATATATATCGCAAAATATATTTTTTAACACGCTATCAAAAGGGCATATTATTTTATGTAAAATTATATTCTCATGCATAAGTAGGATTTTATATGTTGTAAAGTATAAATTAACATTTTTCAAAAAAATAAGTTTTGTTGTAGCAGGGGTTAGTGGGGGGGGGTATAATGAATAATTTTTAAAGTTTTAATTTTTCTAAAGTGAAATTAAAAAATTTCTGTTTTTTTAGGCATAAAAAAGACATATTGGTTTTACAAGTTAATAATAATTGAAGAAATAACATTTGTTTTTTTTTTTTTTAAATACAGTTGATTTTGTAAATTATGATTTCTCTTCCATTAGTCCATGAAGCTGCGGTCTTTGGGACATCTTGTGTGTTAAAACGCAATTGTCAAAATGATCTAAAAAAAATTGCAGTACTAATTGCAGAACTAAAAAAGTTGCAGTATCATTTATTTACCGACGGTACTTATGTGTACCATTAAAATTACTTATTATAAAATTCTTTTTATACGTCGATTAGTTGTAATTCTGTTTAGAATGAGTTACAGATACATTACTTTATTTTGTTCCAAAAGCATTATTGGTTACAGAAAAAAAAACTATTCTTAAAAGGATGATTCCTTTTTCCTTTGTATGTTTTCAGCCTTCTTGGCGCTGAGGGAGGGGGATCAGGATTTTTAAATTCGGAAATATTTCTATATTTATGTTGTAAGAACATTTTATTTGTACATTTTATAAGTCTACAAAATACTAAAAAGACAACTTAAAATTAAAAAAAATGAGTAGGTTTATAAATATTGCACAAACTCCCTGTAAAAGTTTAATTTAATTCAGAGGTTCCCAAAGTGTGCTCTGCGGAGCCCTTGGGGCTCCGCCTGAACTTTGTGGGGGCTCCGCGGTGTTCCAGGAAAATAATCAAATTATGAAAGAAATTAGCATATTGCAAGTGAAAGATTTTCAAAAGTATGTAGGAATTTGTGTGTGTGCGTATCAAAAATAAATATACCTTTAATTGGGATGGAAAGTACAATAATACACCCCAAAAATATTTAAGTGTTTGCATTATACATGTATTTTTTTTCTGTATAATACTTTTGGTTTGAATTGCTTTATTATATGTTTCTGCATTTAATGTGTTTAAAAAATTCAATTTAAATTAGGCTACAAGAAATAGTATTCTAAATCGAATGCACAACGTCAATCAAAACAGGAAAGGCTCGCCAGTGCTGTTAACTCTGCTTGCTAAATAACTGTGCTTGGGAACATTTTTGTTCTTTGAAGCTCCGCCTATTCATATGTTTGTATTTAACTCTTTATTTCTCACATTTCATAATCAGATGAAGCAACAAAAGAGCTTTTGGACAATGAAATTATTTCTGTACCGTACACCCCAAATCAAGTATTGTCATCAAAGCAAGACAGAACCGAGACATTGGTGGGAAGGCAATCTCCATAAAAAACTAAAATACGATGAAAATTGCTTATAAAATAAGATTTATTGAAACATATAATGATCAGCTTCTCTGCGTGATTTGTGGTAAAGTTTTGAACAACATTCAATGTTTTATGTTATTTGTATATTTAAACTTTCTATACTGTTTTTCATTGTACAACAAGAAAAAAATGGCCCTAGAAAAATGTTATTTAAAAGGCCCTTTTTTGTAGTAGCTTATATCATTTAACAAACCCCTCATTAGATTCATTTAATATTTATATACGTTGTGTATATAGATTTTTTTCCTTTTCCAAACTTTAATTGTTTTAATCTGTTTGTTTTATTTTTATAATTTCTTAGTTCTTTAAATTTTCTATACTATTTTACATAATTGTATTTAATTTCAGAAGCAATGTATATTGCTGAAAACGCACTTTTTCAGCATTACAACCCCTGTAAAATTTTCTTTTAATTGGTCTCTGCCACATTTTCCAATCAGAAATAAGTCAATAGCAATATAAAGAATATATATTGGTACTTTACATTTGTTATCACACTAAGAATTTGAAATTTTGCTCAGCTCCACCTCTTGCTTAGACGTTTGATCAATGAGTGCCTGCCCTGATATAAATTTAATCCCACCCATACATTCTATTTTGTTAGTAAAGTTTTTCTACTAGTTGCAGTTCGTTTAACATGTGTAGTTTTTACCTGCTTATCTGTTTTGAGGCAAAAACAATGACGAAAAAAAGTTTCTTTCAAAACTATAATTATTAGACAAATACTTTAAATAAAGTACCCAAAAAGTGAACAATTTTTCACCTAACAATTTCAGCTTATAGATTTTTCCCCGCCCACTTAAATGTTAAAACGATGGCTTGTTTCTAAATGTATTTTTTAAAAATGATAAAAAAAAAAAAGAATCTAAGAGGGGATTCATTTCCGTTGCATGTTTAAAAGTAGTACTAGAGACTTAAAGAAGCACGAAAAAATATTCTATAATCGCATAATTCTAATACGGGTACGTGATACTAACGAAAACTTGTTACATGTTTTCTCATGGACGACTGGAACTACCCATTTCCTTTTTTCAAAGAGTACCCTATTGGAATTATACAGAAGTATCACAGTGCAACAACTGTGTAACTTACTTTTTTTTCTGTGTGTGTGTGTGTGTGTGTGTGTGTGGTTTTCGCCATAAATAATCGTTTTACGTAAGCCCTCATTCAATACATAATCCAGACATGGTTACCATTTTCCTCTTTAATTCAGAATACATATTAGAAATCCCAAAAGAATGTTTTATATTTTAAAAATGGATGTCATGAACCCATTAACACTTGGACTGCCATGGCTGTCATTTGTGAAAGCCACTGATGTTTCCGTTGGGCCATTGGCTATCAGATATGATATCCATGATGTTTCAAAACTTCAGGCTTTGGCTATCAAAAACGGTACGAGTCAGGGCATAAAATAACATAGAAAGTGGGCGACAGAAGTGTCGCTCAGTACCAAATTTTTGTCGCCCAGTGACAGGAAACTTAAACCCGGCACTTAAAGAAAAAAAAATGAATAATGTATGTTGACTATTTGACCCATGGGATGATAAGAATTAAAACTGTCGTCGTAGTTGTAAAAAGAAAACATAAAAAGCAGAGATCAACCAAAAAATCAGTTTCGATGAAAATGACGTCGGAAATTCGGCCAAACTGAAGTTATCTGTGTTCCAAACAGCGTTTTTTCCTATTTCTAATTGCTAAAAAGATGTAAGTTTAAAACTTTAAATAGCATAGCATAACAAGGTGTTAGTTTTTAGCGCACAGGCTATCAAAGCCTGAGAGCTTATGTGCCCGCCCATTCTGTATGTTCACATGTACGTGAGTACGTTCGTACGTAACGCGATAACTCATGATAAAAATATCCGATATACATGGAATTTTGGATTTAGGCTTATTATGACAAGACTCTTCCGTGATTAGGTTTGAGAGTTCATTCGATAAGTATAAGAAGGGGAACGGGGGCTATTGCCCCTCCCCTTAATTTATATAAATGGGTTTTTCCTGCAGAATTAGTAGATTTCCTTCAAATCTTAGATGTATCTAATGAGGTGCCTTCATGATTAATATTGGGTGTTCATTGGATAAGTGTAAAGAGGGGGAATAGGGGGAGGGGAATCCCCCCGTCTTAATTTAGGTTTTTCACTCAAAATTTATCTATTTGCTTCAAATTTTCTATAAAGGTTTATTCTGAAATGGCGAATACCTGATTTGTTTTTTGGAATTCAGTGGCTAAGTATAAAGGGAGGATAGGGAAACTACCTCTCATAATTTATGTAAATGGTTTTTCATACAGAATTAACATATTTGTTTCAATTTTTGTATACATGTTCATAGTAGTAAGAAGCTTCGCTCATTTGTTGTGGTGTTTTCTTTTGTTAATTATAAAGGACGGTACGGGCGATTACCTCCCAAATAAGTTAGCTAAATAGAGTTTTATGCAGTGTTATCCGATTTGCTTTAAATTTTGGATGTAGATTTTTTCTGATAAGTTGAATTTCTGAACAGTTTTGGAGGTTTAAGGATTAATTATAAAGGAGGGAACGGGGGGGAAACGTTTCTTAAATTACATAAATGGATTCTTATGCAGAGTTATTCGACTTGCTTCGAATTTTGGATACAGGTTTATTATATGATAAGACGTATCCCTGATTAATTTTAGGGCTTCAATGATAAGTATAAAGAAAGAAAAGGTACTTTCTTCCTTATTTTTTTTCGAAGGGCATTATTATCTGTAATATACAATTAGTCTGCATAGCCTGTGAGCTCTATGCCATCAGTTTAACTGGGCATAATTCTTTTTATTTATTAACTATTTGAAAAATAGTAGTTGTCCTCGGTAAAGAACTGGGAAATCTGAAGTATATCTGAATCATTTTATTGGCTGAAATTCCGCAGCTTATTTTATTTTATTCGTTTTCTGATTAGTCCAAGTTTAATGTCCAAAAATGGAATACTTCTGTTGCCACGATGACAAAAAAGAAAATAAAATAAAATAATAATAATAATAATAATAAAAACTTTTTAAAAAATTAATAATTTGAAAACAAATTGTGATAAAGATTTCAAACAAATTTCATTTAAAAGTATTTTTCTTTATTTTAAAGTATTTTGTATTTTTTTTTCTCTACGCAACGGTGTAAATATTTAAAATGTGTGATTTTTAGAAGTTTAAAAATTTTCAGTTCCAAAAATTGTAAAACTGAAATTTCATTTAAAATTTGTTCCAGGAATATTAATGTTTAATCCATGCTGAACGTAATATGGGGCGTTCAGAAGTCAGTCTGATTAACTCCATCCAATAAAAATGCACATTTTAAACATTTAAAGTAGTATATCTGTAAACTACTGTTTTTTTTATCATAAGTCTAGGAATATTGATGTTTAATGCATGGTGTGCGTAATATGGGACTCATTATGACCAACCTAAAAATGATGTTTATTATTATTATAAATTTAAATATAGAATTTATTTAGATATCTTTAAAATTTTAGTCTTTGAAAACATCATTTTCCAAATAGTCGTTGTAATTTGTTAAATTACAGTTATTTATGTATATATATATGTATATTTTTCTTTTCTTCCTTCGGAAATTTACAACATTACTCATTTGTTTGAGCTGCATCTGCTCAAATGAGACATTTTTTATTTATTGTTATGTACTTCACTGGAAGCAAAGCATATATGACTAAATTTTAGAGACTTTTTTATGCTCATTAAAAGTTGCATACTTAACAGTAATTGATTTTTTTTAGTTTGTAACCGTAGAAGTGTTTCGAATATTTTCAGAAAAAATTTTATTATAACAGATTATAATTTACAAAAATCATTATAAAGGAAAAATCGAAGTATGCATGCCTGTAAAAATTTTCAATTACAAGGAATTAGTTTAAATAGAAAGTCCTTCTATGTCGTAAATGAATTAATTAAATTTTATTTTATATGAAAATAGAAAGTTTTTGTCAAAGTCAGAAAGAGCCAATTTGGCCACATGTATAATTAATTAATTATTTATATTTATGTAAATATTAACTAGCTAAAAAAATTGGGTGTTTTGTTTTTCGGTAAAAAATAAAAAGATTACCGAAATTCGGTTTCGCAGTGAAAAACTTGTTTCGGTCAATCCTTAAGAAAAAGTAATAAAACACAATAGCACAATAAGAATATCCTGATTGTTTTTCTATCCAAGTAAATGGTTATGTTGAGAAGTATGGAATTGATAACGAATTTGTTACAGTACGATTTATTACAGGAGAAGAAGAACAAGAAATGAAATAAGTTTTTCTAAGAAAATGTAAATAAAGTAAGCGAGGAGCAAAAAGCCTCACAAATTCTCTCAAGATTATAGAGCATTGTGACATAACTTCGCATTGTGAGTTGTAAAAATAAGTTCACTAACTCAACTTTGAATGTAAAAAAATAATTAAATACAGACAAAAAATAGCAGCCTTTGCGTTCATTTGAACAGAGATTTGCTTTAAGTTTTATTCATTTCTCACAAGTGCGACTTTGTCATGTCTGTTTATTAGTAATCAAAAGTCAGATAAACCGAATATAACAGCTGTAGCAATATTTTTTCGACTTTCCGCTTTATGCTTTGAAGCGCTTAAAAAACAGAGAAACTAACTGCCTTTTCTGAACATTTTGAAGTAACCCTTCGTAGAACTCTTAATCCCTTAGCGACGAGAGTCTTTTACGAAATTTTTAATGTTTTGTCACCGGTCTTTTAAAACAAAAATTTGTGCCTTGTTAAATCGAGAAAATACTCCGATTACATTAGGCAAATTTTACTGGTGAAGATTATTAAGTCTTTTTGCAGCATGTATATGTGTTGCTCGCACCCAAGAGGTTAAAAAATATAACAAAAGTAGTATGGCACAATCTTCCTCTCATGCAAAAACTTTGTGAATCATCAACTCGATTTGTCAAAAATTGAACAAGTTTCTGATCACGAGTTCTTTCGATTGTAGGTGAAATATAATGAACAACAATGCCTGACCTGCCTAATTCTAGACCTTTTGAAACACTCTGAAAAAGTTCAGAAACACAGTCAAAGATTTTTTTTTTATTATTACACCGCCTGAAACAGAATTTGTATAGAATTGTACAACAACAACAACAAAAAAAAAAAAACTAATGCTTTAACTTTAATCGGAGATGGTTTATTATTCTGGTGAGTATGAAGAATAGTTGATGGAAATAAATTAAGACACTACAAAATTAAAAAAATATTTCGGATATTGAAGAACATCTTTGCAGTTGTAAAAACAATTTATCAGTTTCTATAAAGAGATGCTGGTCTGCAGTAAGAAAAGAAATTGTATTGAGTTGTAAAGAATTTCTTTCGCAAAGATTGATTGAGGATCAGCATCTCTAACAGGTTAGATGCTTTTTTAAAGGTGAAAAGACCAGCAGATGTTGTTGGTACAGCTTGCATTGATGTGCCTTTTATATATGGAATGGTTATAATAGAACCTTCTAGATATAGGCAAAGTAGCCGGTTTTATTGAGGATATAATGGCTTTGCATGAAGCTGGATAACTGCCTTATTCTTCAGAAACAATCCCTTCGAAAGCATGATTCTTTTAGAACTTAAGGCGCCTCAACCTTCTTCTATTTTCAACAAATTGATGAAGTCATATTTGACACCTCACAGTGTTGACCCAGAAAGAGCTGTGTCCAGACAAACACCGTTTAAATCAAATAAATATTCAGGTTTAACAAGAAAAATATTAAATTTAAAGATATTCATAGCTCTTAATGGAATTGGAATTATGATCCAAGAGTTGTTGTTGTATAAAGTTCACAGAGAGAACAGAAAGAAGGGGAAAGTTTCCAGATAAAGAAATCAATTGAAACCATTACTTTGTCAAAAAAATTCTTTACTAAAGAAAGTAACTTATGCTATTTATAAGTGCTAAAGAGGTGTAAGATTAAAAATTTTAAAAGAGTAAAATAGTTTTATTTGATTTTTGACATACTTCGACATTACCTAAATCATTTTCAAGACAAATAAATAATAGTAATCTTCAATTGCACGGCCTGTGATGCAATGATCTTAAACGCACTCCTTTAGTTTCCCATTTACCGCCCGTTATTTTTATTTAGATGTTTATTTCTATATTTATATTAATTGTATAATTCCAGCCATAGTTTTGGTAATTTAAATGATGCTGCTTCGTTACATATGGAATTGCCAGAATAATATTTTACAGGCTAGTCTTAATATTGTATCACTATATCCATCCACTCACACGCAGAAAGTTTGTAATAAGATTTTGAATTTACTCTTCGCCCATTGGAAAACAAAATTTTTAGAACTTTACAATTAACACCTTAAGCTTGTATTAAATATGTAGGTGATTTTTTTTAATTTGGGAGTACAATCTTGAAGACCTCAAACTATTTATAAATAATCTATAATCTATAATAAAATAATACTAAATTCAATTAACTATAGCATTAAATCCACTATTGAAATTGAACATAATATGGTTTTCCATTGTTTGATGTACTGCTAACAAGAACAAATCAATCTATCGACAGGTCTTTTTAAACAAAAAGCATGGCTAACAATGTTACCATATCAAATAATGCATTTTCTCAATATACCTATAAAGCCTTTATAATTTATAAAAATTTGTTTGGGACAACAGTCCACACCTATTGTCGCCTAGTGAAAATTCCTTAAAATATGCTCTGGTACGAGTTACATGAAAATGGATTTGGAGTTTGATTATTGGACTCCTTATATATGATGTGTCAGACATACGTGGTTTGTGCAAATTGATATATGTGCCAATTGTATGAGCTAAGTGTTGTAGAAAATGAAATACTTTCCACATTTTTCTCTTTTTTATTGTAATTAAAATTCAAAAAATTCTAACCTAATATAATAGAAAAAAATATAGAAAATAAAATAATAGATATAATAATAGACAGAAAATCTAAACCAATAATCTCACAAGCTCATCCTTACATATATTTAAAAATTTTCCAATTTAAGAGATTATACGGTAGAAATATAAATCTTAATAAATGATTTTAATGATAAATGACAAATTTAGTTGGCTAGCAAATAAGTCTTGATCACTCATGGAAGAATTTACACTAACTTTCGTGGGGTGCTTTGGCTATTATTTTTGATAGCAAGGATGAGAATCTCCCTATGTGTGTTGCAAAATGAGTTAGATTAAAAAATATTGATTTTATGTTTCAAATATTCAAATTACACAGACACACACAACTGGCACCCTGGTGAACATTAACAGTTTTCGCTTTGCAGTGAACGTGTCAACAGTATTGCTTGAACACCGCTCTGTTAAAAAGATTTTGTTTTAATATTTAAGATTTTTAAAATTTCTAGAATGAATTTAGAATTTCTGTATCAGGAAAGGGCCAAACTGAGAGTCATTTCTAGTTTGGATTTTTATCCATCAGATTTTTTTGTACTCCATAGGCATAAAAAAATTATTTATAAAATATAGAGTATCGTTGGGTTCAGGGGCTCCGCCTTAGAAATTCTTCCCAAAAAGGGCTCCGCGAGCCAAAAAGTTTGGGAACCGCTGATTTAATTAATCCTTCTAAATCCTCCAATCCTTCTAAAATATTTCAAAAAATTATTAAATGATTACGTAAATCTTTTAACTTAGTTTAACAATTTACGTAAAATGCTTTAGAAGGTAAAACTTTCATGAATCCATAATGCGGTAAATAAAGGATTAAAGAGATTTCATTTTAATAAAAACAATGCTGCTAAACAGCATGGCGTTGGTTAGTGCATATTACATTTTGAAAAATTAAAAAAAAAACCCGACTGATTTGAAAGTAATAAGTTAAACATAAAAGTTGATGGACGAATATTATTTTAAATAATTGTTGGCTGAGAAAGTTTCATTAATATATCTTTAACTTCCATTGTATATATATATATATATATATATATATATATATATATATATATATATATATATATATATATATATATATATATATATTGTTACAGAATAGTCAATTTTTTTAATCCCGCGTGTTTTGTAAGGTAACTTAAAAAAATTATTTTCCGATGTTTATTTCAATAATAAGAGCCAAATAATGAAATATACTTTTTTTTTCCATTCAAATTTTATTAAGACCAAATCTTTTTTAGATATTTGCTCTAAAAGAACATTTTCTTCAACATCAATTCTTTCAAAAATCATCTCCGAGATCTATGTTATGAATGAATGAAGATTCTATCGGTGCAATTAAACTTGCGACATACATTTGCGAGGTAATAAAATACTAAAGAAATAAAAATAATTTATTTATCTAATAATTCGAAAGAATATTTCTAAATATTTGCTTTTCCTTTCCCAATTCCATATCTCTTTAACGCCCGAACTTTATGCTTAAAAGAAAAATTCTGTTATTTTAAATGGACCTAGAAACCTAAAACATTGCAACTTTGAAAAACTTTTGAAAAACTTAATTTTATGAGGATATTCTATAAGTGTCTCTCTTTGTTTCGCTGAGAACTTTCTTCTCATACGCGATAAGTAAGTGAAAATGAAGATTGAATCCTATTATTATGCTTTACTGAAATATGTAAATATGAACAGTATTTGAAAAGTCTTTTTTTTTCTTTAGCTGGCATGATTTTTTTTTCACTGCTTATGACATGTACTATTTACAAACACAATTTGAAACCCGTCGAAATTCGACGGAAAACAAATCTTTAAAAAAGAACTGATATATTTATTTATAATACATCTACAAAATTAGTTACAATAAGAAATACGTCTTTTATTTGGCAGTATAACACTCAAGTAAAAAAATATTTTAAGCTAAAATTATCAAAATGCTATAAAACTCAATAATTCAAATCATTAAATGAAACAAAACCGAAATTCACCAGATTTTATAACAGACGCATTTTAATTTCCATTTTTTTTTAATTTTGAGAGAAATTGGAATGTGATTCTGTTGTCACAATTTCAAAATTGATACTAAAAACTGTTAAAAAAATTAATATCTCAAAAAATAAATTAAGATACAACTTTCAAAAAAATTGTATTTAAAATTACATTTCTTTCTCTATATGACGTTGTAAAAATTTAAAAGACGCGATGTTTAGAAGTGTAAAATTTTCAGTAGCAAAAATTGCAAAACCGAAATTTGCGGGGTAAAGTGCTTCCATTCGCAAAATGACGTATGCGTTATGCACAGATCGTTTGGCCTTTATAACATAGATATCAAAATAACAATTATATTTTTTTACTACGTTTTATTTACTATTATAGATTTTTGTTGCATGTCATTCGTTTTTCGCATCAAAAAGGAAAAAAGTCAGCAATTGAAGAAATTCTCATAATGAAATTGTAATATGTTTCAATTAAATAAAGTAATTAAATATATTTTATGTCATACTATTTTAATTTTTTATACATTTAATTTTCTATTTTGACAAATATAAACTATTTTTTATGGTAGATTAAAAGTATATTACATGATTTTATATCGTTATGAGCCACCTCAAATTACATACCATTAATAATGTGAAAGGTGAAATTTAAGGCAGAGAAATATATTTTGCAAAAATATTATTTTATAGAAAATAACAAATTTTAGAAACATTAATTTAAAAAAATAAAATTTTATAAAAGAAATATATATACCACTAGAAAAATACCCATAATAACGATGCTTTAAAATATAAGCGAATATATATAGCTAGAAATTTCTTATGCCGTTTTCTTGAAATTGGACTTTCCTCATCGCATTTGAAAAAATCTATAACCTTTAATTATTTAAAATAAAATAAAACTATTAAAATTCATATTTTAATACATTTTTTAGCTACTGAACTCTATAATATAGTTTGAGTTCATCAAAATCTTTGTATATTATGTTTGGTGGACCACTTATATGTATAAAATCTCATTTAACGTTGTAACTTATGGTTTGAATCCTAATTTCAAAGAATCAAGTTTTTAATTACTGATAATAAAACAGAATATCATTCTCATATACATTACTGATTTCGATTTTTCTAGTTTTTTGAGAACAAAGAAGACATTAAAACAGTCAGCATACAATCTGTTTAATTTTATTATTTTCAATTAGCGTTTCCACTCTAAATAAGTGAATTGTTTATTATTGACAGGCAAACAGAATGTCATTCTCTTCTATATTTTTGTCTTACATTATTGGTAAAATAAATTCTCAGAAAGTAAAAAAATAAGTATCAACAGTAATTAATGTAAAACAGTCTGCAAAAGAAAATCTTTTGGACGCCAGATTTTTTTCTTATGTTCTACTCTATCGCAAATTAAACTCTAAACGGAATATATATCTAAAAATTTATAATTAATAAAATACTTTCTATAAAATTTCTAAGTAAGCATCTTTCCAGATTTATATCCCCTCATGTAGTGAACTTTTCCTTTCTTGAAAGAAATGTCATTTATAATCCCTTCTCTTTAAGTTTTATTTTATGATGCTTTCAATCCTTCTGACTTTTTAGGAAATTTAAGTTTTTTGTTTCCATATCTCTTAAATCAATGTACGTAATGCAACTTATTTTTTTCATCTCTTTACCATATCATCATGTCAGAATGGCACATATTCTCTATATTAGCTCGTTGGCCACAGAGCCAAAGAACGAAACTGCAAATTTACTGTGGAAGAAAAAAAAATATGTTAAATTTACGGCAAAACAACTGGCAGCAATGTTACCAGCAGTTTGTGCTGTAAAAATGAAGTAAAATTAGATGTTGCATCTAATTTTACTCCAATTTTTACGTTAGATCATTACATCTAATTTTACTGCAATTATTACTGCCAGCAGCTTTTGCCGCAAATTTAACGGGTTTTTTTTTTTACTGCGTTGTTTTCTCTGAAATATTTTTTAAATATTTTTTTCAACATTTGGTAAAAAAATCCTATCCGTACATACGCTTTGAGAATATTAATCATGATTTAATTTTTTGAATTATGTCTGTAGAATTATATTAACTTAAATAATGCTGCCACTGCAGTGAAACATAGAGTTTTGTGAATGGATATATGAGTTCGCGGCTGTGAGAAGAATAAACGAATAATGATTTTTTCAATGCAATAAGGTTTAATAGATATTTATATTAAGTAGAAGTTTTATAATTTTGTATATATTTATTTTATACCCAACTAACTTATTTTATGTAAATTTGATTCATATATTTATTGTTTTTATTTATTTATTTATTGTTTTATTAATTTTTTATTGATTTAACTAATTAATTAATAATTTTTATTATTATTAGAAATTACTTAGCTTCTCTGGAAGGCAATTAAAAAAAGGTTAATTTCATCTGTTTATATTTTTCAAATTTTATACAACTCGTGAAATTTCATAAATTCCAAACATGCTCCCATCCTACCCTCCCGATTTGTCTTTCTTTTTCACACAAATTCCTATTGTATGTCCCTTATTTAAAATCATTAGAACTTCCTGTCTGCTAAAGGGGTTCTTACTTTCGGAATGTTAGAGTATAATAATGTAACAGTTAATGATTATTTGAAAAATTGCTTTTACTTGCAGCATCTAGACTTCATATGTATATGGAGTGTAGATGCTACGTGGACAATAAATATTACATAACCAAATCAGAACGAAAGAGCAAATTTATGCTAAAACAAATAGTATATTTTTTAAAGCAATTATAATCACAGAAAATGTCTTTGCACGGTTCAATTTTTATTTAATTACAACTAAATAAAGAAAAATCTGTATTTGGTATTAAAAATTGAAATAAAAATTCTTCAGTAAATTTTGTTTTCCTTCTTTCTTTTTCTTGACCAGATATTTCCGCTAAGTCGCGGTCCATCCACCAGAAAAAAAAAGTTTTTGAGTTTTAAGATTCTTTCTTAATTCACTCTGTCTAATACAGATCATCATTTATTATTACTAAGGTAAAATGCCCATATTTTGTCATCCGCCCTAATTTCGTCCCCATTCATTTCTGCGCTTTTCTGAAAGTGGAACCACTGATCACGCACGGCAAAATGAACAGAAGATTAAAAAAAATGGATCGAGAAGTGAAAATTTCACTCGTGAAGACGAATCCGTGTATTATTAATGTCGAGTTTCCTATTTTTAGACGACCTAAGTTTTTGCTACGTCATTTGTAGAATGATATTTACTTTACCGTAAGTATTTATTTCCTATCCATTGCCTATATTTCTACATAGGTAAGATGTTACAATACAGAATAAACAGAAGTGAAGCATCGCCATATTCGGAAGTAGCGTCGTTCCGACTTCGTCCCCATTTCAGTTCTTATTTTCGTACCGGGGATAAAAATAGGAACGAATTCAGCGCTCACAACCATCATCCGATCAACCATCGTCAAGCTGTCAGATTCAGTAAACTGTTGCTTCCATCAGCACTAAAGAGATCAGGAAAGTGTCACTGATCACCGGGGAGTGTCACCAGCAACTTCTGCCCAAGGAGTTCCAGCAACATTGATCACTGGATCTCAGCATAATAGCACAGTGAAAAACTCCCAAGCGTAAAAACAAACTTCCGACAACTATCACTCTCAAGGGAAAGGAAAGAAATCCACCGTGTAAAAAGTCCAAACATGACCTACCTAACATCACTGATCACGAAAGTGATTCTTCTGTTGAAATTCATCATCATGATAATATAAACGATGATGACGTCAATGATGCAGTGTGCCTTACCTGCTTCAACCGTTTTTCTCATGATAAACATGGGGAACAATGAGTTCAGTACCTTCAGCGTCACACGAAAAATACTCAGGAGCCAAAAACAATACACAATTTATTTGTTCCTCATGCTTGAATGGATAATGTTTTTTATGGTATTACTGATGCAATTATTTACTATTAGGATTAATGGTACATTTTTTTACATTAAGTTGAGGTAAATTAAGTTAATTATTTATTTTAAAATAAATTTTGGTTTAGTTATGAGTTAATTCTTGGCTTTTTGGATTTTTTTTCAGGGGGACGACATTGGAACATTATTTTTTATTTTTTTCATATTGAAATACTTTTGAAAAAACAATTTTTTGTATTGTTAATTTTTTTTGTACAACATTTGCACATGTTTCTATATGTGTGAATAGGTAATCTATAAAATACCCAAATTTGGTAGATTTTCACTGAAAATTAAAACTTCCAGGTGCCTAAAAGCAACTAAAGGACGACAACAGGGTACTTTACTTTATTATGTACTCGGATTATAACTAGGTGAGTTTTCAATCACATACTTTCGTTAAAAGTCAAATTGTTTTTCCCTAACTTATAGAAAAATGACTTTATTTATGAATATTAGATTAAAATGAATAAAACTGAATTATAGATATCTTTAAATAAGAATTCTCAAAAATTTTTTAATTAAAAAAAACCCCTTTTCTTAAGAATTTATTCTCTTATAAAGTTCTTTATACTTTTATTTCATATATACAGGTGGAAATATGTATAATGCAAACATTTTTTATTATTTTACTATAGCATCATCTTACCACGTGATAATATGATATATAATATGTGGAAATGATATTTTGATCCTACAGAAAGTCATTTTTATAGCTATCATATTTTCTTTAAATTCAGTCCAAAGTATAGGCAAAAACATGCCTATTTTCTCCAATATTTCCGTTTTTAACACCCGTATCTTTTCAAAAACTGTTCGATAGGCTTTTCAAATAAAACTTTTATGTCCGCAGTCGAAATATAAGCTAAATGTGTTTTCAGAAAATAATAAGGTACAAACTGAAATTTCTATATATTATCGAGATTTTGAAAAATATGGTAGCCAATAGAGAAATAAGTTCTTTTCTTCTCCGAATTTCAGATTTTGGGATTTAAGATAGTAAGCGGAAAAAAGAATTTATATGTTGACATGGATGAAGCAAATAAAAACACTTTTCAATATAATAAATATATAATGAGAAACAAAATATTTTTTATTCAAATACGTATATAATTTTCTTAATATAAATACCTTATATAACAATTTAAAATGTTACAGAAAATATGTCTGTTAAGGTAATGTAGTAATAAAATGTATTTGGAAAACTTTCCTTGTTCATTTTTGAATTAAATAGAAAAATTCATCTTCTTCATATCTGCAACACTCACAGAGTTAAGGCCGTTTAAATAATTCATCGGGTTTTAAGAGTTTGGGCAAAAATTAAATTGCGTGCATTTCAATAAACAATATTAATTTAAGATTTCCAGAAAACATGCAAAATATGTTTATGGAGCTTTTTTTTCTTTTGTAATGGTTATCCATGTAATTTTAAAACAAAATCCCAGATTAAAATTTCTCATAAAATTAATTATTTTCCTTTTTTTAATGAGGTAATTTAAACTCTAGACATTATTCATCGGATTTCAAATTCTTTTTTTATTAAATAAAGAAGAAATTATAATTTTAGTTTTGTTTCAGAATTTTTTTAAACATTAATTTTAAAAATATTTTTAAAAATTATTAAAGAAAATAATGTAACTGATTTTTTCTTTGAAGTTTTAAATAAAGATTGACTGCGAATAAAATTTTAAAATGCTTTTTTAGTATTGTAAGTGGGAAAAAATATCTTATTTCTGTAACTTAACATACTGACTGAATTTTTTTTCCCCGTTTTCACACCCTTTCTGCACTATTTAAATGTCCGTCAATTATTTTTTAAAAAAATGCTTTTCTAACATGTTTCAAAAAATTTTATCCTCATAAATTGAGTTTGAGTCTTTTTATTTTCCTGGTGTACGATAAAAATGTCTTAATTGAGGGTCCGGGATGAACCAAGCTCGGAATCTTACGTCATTCTTTTATTATAGATATCCGCTAAACGCATTTTTGCCGATCCTACCGAATCTAGCATTAGGTCACAAAATACGAGCTTTTAATTGGTTCAATATTTTAAAGAATATTCTGTTTCGATTCATTTTTGAGTTTACATATTTAATCATCAATTTCTGTATGAAAACCTTTTGAAAGATGGATTTAATAAATTTCCTTCCGATTTCACATATTTACTAATAAGATAAAGAAATATTTTCAGGAATTTAGAATTAAAGAAATTAATTATAATGTTTCTCAATTGTTCTGTGTTACTTTAATTTTTTTAATTGACATTTTTTCTTATTTTATCCTGATTTGCACATATATGCTCCTAATACGTACATTGCAGAAAAAAATTATTTACAATCGCATTTTCTTTTTACGGTGTCTATTAGCGATAATTACAAACTCATCAATCATATTGTTACTTTAAGGAAATGTATTTTTTTTTAATATTTTAACATGATATATCCATTTATGCTTCTAATAGTACATCCGCATTCAGAACGATTTACTTAATAACAATAATTACTCATTAAAGTTTTCAGCAAATGAGAAGCCCGTGTTTTCCTGTCTAATGTTAGCTTCGGTAGGATCGACAAAAATGCCAGCTAAACTGTATCACGGATTTCAGGAAACAGCGATTCAACTACAAAAAACTACGTAAAAATAAATACTGAAATCGATTCCATAATTCCAAACAAAGTAAATAGCTTCCCTTATGTTCTTTAGATTTAGATTTAGACTTAGATTCCCTTAAAAAAGAAGGATTAAAATAAAAGAATAGGATTAAAAGCAGGATTAAATTAAATATTTACTGCCCTAAAGGAATTCTAATTTTTAATCAAATTGAAAAAAAAGAATAGGATTAAAAGCAGGATTAAATTAAATATTTTCTGCCCTAGAGGAATTCTAATTTTTAAACAAAAATGAATTTAACACTTTTAAATTCCATTTTTGTATTTACGCATTAAAAAGAAATGTAACTCTTTTCATTTTGAAAATAAACTTCCCTGTTTGAAAAAGATCTATCTTCAATGTGATTTTGCGTTTTCAACTAATCTTTCAACAGGAACAAGGTAACTAATCTTTCAAAAGAAACAAGGTAACTTGGTAAATTTAGACTTAAAATTATTATCGAGACATTTTATAAAAATTTACAATTCAAATTACAAGCATACATGCAAAAAATTATCTTTTATAGGTGACTGTTTTGTAAAAATTTAATAACACAATGAAAAATTAATTTTGTATCCAAACACTTCAAATTATTTAAAATATACAAGTTCTTAAAGCATATTAGAGATATAAAGAGCTAAAAGGTACTACGTTTAGCAGCTTTAGATTTAAATTATACCATTCCATACCTCTTTTAAAAATTTGGAATTTGAAGGAATAGTATAATTTTGACAAAATAAAAAAGGGTTTGAGGAATGCCGAAGTTTCTGCTCTTTTGCTATAAATATAGTGTAAAATAATAAAGTCGAAAAACCTTTTTTTTTTCCTTTAAATTGCCATATTAAGACTTAAACAAAACGTTTCTTGTAAGAAAACTGATATTATATTGAATCTTCTGTTTTGTCTTTTTTAATCATTATGAAAACTTAATATTGATATTACCACGTGAAAATGTTGCCACTGGTGATATTAATCAAGGATTTTTTCGGACAATTTCTTCATTTGCCATAAATCTCATTCATCTCATTTGCCATAAAGTTGTTCTCAAATGCTGATTTTTGATTTTTTTAAGAACAAAAATTAAAATAAATGCTAAACTTGATTTATATTAGCTAAATATATTTGATATGTTCTGTTTAGTTTAGGAAATGTTTAAATAAGCTCTGATTATATAAGATTTAATAGTTATGAGTATTTTGAATTAGGCGGTTCTATAGCTTTTACCCGTATAAGTGAGCATAAGATGCAAGCAATGTTTGGTTCAATGAGAAAAATAACAGTAGTAAGTATTGATTAAGAGCATTAATAACTATATCGTAACATTAATAATAAAAAAGAATGTAAATATATTTGTTTTCTTTTTATATTTTGAAGATGACTCTATTAAATATAATTGAAACATGTAAATATTTTTTCAATGTATTTTAAATATTTTTATCAATACAACATCTTATACGCAAAATATTTATTTATAATATAAATTCTTACTTTTTTGTTGTGGAAGATAAATTATTAATATTGCGATAATGTTTGGTTCGTTCGTATTTTTCTCTTTTATCTGTATTATATTCTTCTCTCGTCCTTCTGCTTTTCGATTCGTTCAAAGACACATGTTTGAATGACGCACCACAGCATGTTTTGACAGAAATTCTTGAATGAGAAGTAAATGTGCAGCAGAAACCAATAAAAACGCAATCAGTCATCATGAGGATAAGGAAGGAAATGAGAAATGGTAGAAACTACCAAATGGAATGCTAAATTTTTATTCTCTTAAATTAAGATAGTGTAAGAAGATTCAAATAGTAAGAACTTTGAAGTAAATACTTAGACGGAGTCAGAATTTGAATCAAGGCCTTGAAACGTAGACACTTCTAGACGCATATCCCTTTCGCACACAGCATTTGCTGTATTTAGTACTCATATATCATATTGGTAAATTGCGTTAAAAGCTTCGTAGTTGCTTTAGGATGCAAGAATGATGACAACAGGAAACAAGGATCTTGTCATCAATAAAAACAAGGCCAGGGGACAGAAAATACTATTATTAAAAAGATACAGGAGGGGGAAGTTCTCCGAGGAAAAACAAAATTACAACCATATTTTTTGATAATGAAAAAACTAAAACGATCATGAAAGAAAAAAAGGGGGAAACGGCATCGCCAATAGAAATAACACACAATTATATTTATAATTTTTCTATTAGGAGAGTTAAAATTAAAGCAAAATATTAAAGTACAAAAAGTATATTTTAATTATAATGCAAATACTGCTGAGACTTATATTTCGTTGGGGAAAAAGTAATTTCGTTTTTTCCAAATAGATGGATTTAAAGTCGCATATCTTGAATCATACTCACTCAATTAAGCCATACTATACAGCGTTTGAAAGGTAACATAATCTAGAAAGTTTTAGATATAAAGGTAGTGTCATATGTTTAATCAGTCAAAAGTTATTTCGTTTTCAAAATGGAGTTACCAGAAGATCCTTTTCGTCACATTTTGCTTTTTACTTCCGAAAAGGGAAAAATGCAGCATCATCGAAAATTGTGTGGTGTTTATGGAGGTCAGTGCTTAAGTAAATGCCAGTGTCAGAATTGGTTTGCTCGCTTTCGTTCCGAAAATTTGCTGTTAAAGATGAACCTTGCCCATGCAAGATAATGGTTGAAAAAGGCGATGAAATTTTAAAAACAAATCAAAGTAGACCAACAGATTTCTTCTCCCAGCTTTGCTACGAAACTAAGCATCTATCATAAAAGAGTTTTGAACCATTTACATAAGATTGGATACCAAAAGAAACTCGATACTTGGGTTCCCCATGAACTTACAGTGAAAAATTTTACACATTCACTGCCGCTCACGCGAAATCGCGTGATATGGCGCCAACGGTAGGGGGCCACCCACGCGCTAGGGCGTGATGTGGGGTGATGTCCAATAGTCAGTCACGCGCTGGCAAGGGAAAATCTTTCACTGATTTGTTGTTATAAAAAGTAAATCGGCTTCTGAGAAAACCCAGTTCCACAGTGCGGCAGTAACTATCATCATATCTTTACGTTAGCGGCAACGAACGTGTTAATGAATAGAGTTTCCATTTTTAATCGCTACTGAAACGGAACGAAAGTAAGCCGGTTTTCAAACGAATGATTACGGCTCAGGAAAGGTAATTCTCATGGTCGAAGCCCGAAAAGCTTCAGAAACGTAGGCAAAATCGGAATCGATGCCAACAAAGGTGATGCTGAGATTTTGGTGGGCTTGGAAAGGAATTGTCTATCATAAACTGCTCGAATCTGGCCAAACCACGAATTCAACTATCTGCTATGAACTAATGCGATTGAAGCAGGCGACCAAAAACACGGCCAGAATTGATCAAAAAGAAAGGCGATGTCTTCCATCACGATAACGCTAAACCACACACATTTTTAATCATTCGGCAAAAACTGAGAGAAATTTGCTGGGATGTTTTGATGCAGCCACCGTATAGTTCGGATCTGGCCCCGATCGATACCATTTGTTGCGCTCTGTGCAGATCTTTCTTAATGGTGTTAAGCTGGATTCAAAAGAGGCTTGTGAAAATCACCTTGATCAGTTTTTTGCCCAGAAATCTGAGTTCTACAATGTCGGAAATATGGTTGTACCAGATAAATGGCAAAAGGTCATCGAACAAAACGGCAGAAATAATAGTGAATATATTTTTTAAATTTATATAAATAAATTCACTTTGAAAAATACGAAGAATAGCGAAATTACTTTTTCCTCAACCCAATATTTAAAAACAAATACTGGCCAACTCGTTTTTTAGATAGTGAGATTTGTGAACTAATAATATGTACAGTAGGGTGGAGTGAAAAAAATTATTTTTTAAAAATCAAAAACGGGTAATTGCCAAAAGTTGCCTTTATACTAGTACATGAACTGCGTGAAGGTTTACCTCTGAGAAAAAAATGGCCTGAGTCTGCGCTTTTGCTCCAAAAATCGTAATTTTGGGTAAAATTTGTCATTTTTTGACATTTTTTCAAAAAATTTTTCAAATTCTTTCAGAGCTGGTTATTATTTAAAAATTCAATTTAAACCTTTGTTTTTAATAACTTAATTTAAGCTATAAATATATATAATTTATAGCTTAATTAAATATATTAAATATATATTATTTATTAAAATAATTTAAACTATAAAACAATATCATTATTCTGTATAGCTGGAGCAAAAAGACATTTTTTGGTAAGAAAACGGCATTACCTCTCTATTGGGACATACAACGAATTATTGTTTTTAATACAGCTCTTTTTTTCAAACTTCCTTGGAATACATCGTGGAGGTGGCTATATTTCATATACCACCCGTCCGAACTATTCAATCATCTTAGTACAGAGTTTTATTTATATATTGATTTGTGATTTTCTTAATAAAAATTTGACATATTTTCTACGCACCCAGCTAAAAATGAACTGCAGTTTTTTTGTAGAAGTGAAGTGTTTTTGAGGTTTTTCTAAAATTTCTCTAGTCTTTCTGTAGTGCAATCTCAACTATAAAATCACTTCAGTTATTTTGAAGTTAATTAAAGGTGATTTTGCAGTAATTTATTTTCAACATTCTGTACGCTATTAACTTTGAAAACACTGTAGTTTTTATAAAGTCATTTTATAATCAAAAATTAAAAAATATATGACTTTATAACCGTAGAATCACTGCAGTGAATTTGAAGTTATTATCCAACCATTAATTTAGAAGTACATTTCCGATGCATCTCTCGTATAACTGTAGTTATTGTCCGATAAATTCACAGAATTTAATCGGAGAAAAATAATTTCAAATATGTTTCAAAATCTAACTAGGGATTTCTCATCCCATCAAACCACTTCCGTAGTAAAAAATTTATTAGTTCCTACTTTGTTTTGTTAGTTGGAAATTACAAGTTTTAATACATTAAAATCCATTTCTTTTTTTTTTTTTAATTCAGACATGGGCATCCCTATCTATGCTTCCTTCCCCCTAACTTAAAATTCTTAGTTCCTTTATTATTTTAAGCTAAGAGAAAAAAAAATAATTTCACTAAATTACATTTCGAAATCCAGTGAGGGGTAGTGACTACCTGTGCCCCCTGCATACAACGGAAATTTCTTAGTTCTTTTATTTTAAGTTACTCTAAAGGAATAAATTTTGCGAGGTTTATCAAAATCAGAGAATAAATATATTAAGTTTCAAAAGCTATGAGGAACAATGGGCCTTTCACTCACCAGCCCCTTAATGCGAAATTTCTTCTTACTTTTTATTGTAAATTTCTTGAAAATTATACATTTTACTATGCTTTTGAAAATATCAGAAAAGAAAAATTTTGTTAATGTATATGTATATTTTTTTAATTTAGGAAGGGGCAAATATTTTCCTCTACCTTCCTTCCCCTAACAGAAAATTCTTAGTTCTTATATTTTAAGCTAAAGAAAAAGATTGAATTTTAGTATTTTTTCAAAAATCGGAGAAAAAAATTAGTTAAATTTCAAAATCGAGTGAGGGAAAATGGCTCATCTATTCCCCCACCCCTCACGGAAAATTCTTCTTTTCTTTATTTAAATCACACTAAAAGAATAAATTTTATTTTGCTTTTGTAAATTGGAGGAAAAATTTCTACTTAAATTTCAAAATCCAGGGAGGGGCAATGAGTCTACAACCCCCTCCTTAATTGAAAATTTCTTTTTCTTTCTTTCTAAGTTACTCGAAAAATTTACATTAGGTTTTTGGAAAAAAAAAGAGAAAATTTTATTTAATTAAAATTTAAAATCCATCGAGCTCCTCTGCTTCCTGCCCTCATACATCTCCATCTTCATAACTGAAAATTACTTGCAATTAATTTACTATTACTTCATTTTGAAATCGACATACAAATATTTGAATCATCAAATAATTTTTTAAATCGCTCTTTAAAATTATTATTCGCTCTAAACTTAATGAATCGTAGAAAGAAAAAAAATACTTCATCAGTTAATTGAAGTGTATTTTCTAATTATTTCTAATTATGTATTCATTTTAAAAGCACATCAAAGTTTCTTATTTCATGCAAATATTAAACTATTAAAAGTGTTTAAAATTATTTTACAAGTCATAAATATATGGAAAAATCTAGTCATTTTTTATATTAAAAAAAAAAAAAAAATCAGAAATTTCCCTTTGTAAAAAATTATTTACCAAAGAAAAAAAAAGAAGAAAATTAAATTAATGTTTCTATTTTATTTTTTGGTAAAAATGTAGATAAGTTAATAATCAAATATATCTACAGAATCATTAAAAACATATGCTACATTAAAAAATAAAAATAATATAAAATGAGTCCTTATTCTAATTCAAAGTTATTAATTATGAACTTCTTATTTTATAAAATTAATTTTTCCTTTTTAAAAATATATATTTCTTAAATTAACACATTTAATTACATTATAATTCCTAAAAAAATTATATTATCAGAAAAACCTCTAAAATTCGTTTATTTTTTTTTTTAATTTGCAAGTTAGATTCAGAAATATTCCCCATTTAAAAAACTCACTACAATAAAAATATATCTATATATAATTTTTATTTAATTTTTAAATTAAATTTTTTTATAAATAACAAATTATTATTCTAACACAATATTATATTCTTATTTTATAAAATTAATTTATCCTTTTTTACAAATATAAATTTCTTAAATTAACACATTTAATTACATTATAATTACTAAAAAAAAATATATTGTCAGAAAAACCTCTAAAATTCGTTTCTTTTTTTAATTTGCAAGAAAGATATAAACCCTATTTAAAAAACTCACTACAAAAAAAAAAAATATATATATATATATATATATATATATATATATATATATATTTAATTTTTAAATTTAAATATGTTTATAAATAACAAATTATTATTCTAACACAATAATAAAAAATATGTTTTACCGTATCATTAAACAACATAAAATGAATTTTTATTCTAAGTAAAAAATATTAATTACCGACCCATAATTTATTAAAGTAAGTACTTCCATGTGAAAAATATATATTTTATAAAATTAACACAACGCATGTAATTACATTATAATTCATAATAAAAAAAATTATTATTTTCGCAATTAGCCTAAAAATAAAATTATTTTATTAAATATTTACTGATTTTTAAATTCAGAAGAAAAACCAATTCATTTGCTTTAGCTAATTCCCTAAAGTATTTGTTTAATTCATTTAATATTAAATTGTTTTTAAAATACACGCCCATATAAACGAATGACAGTAAATAAATAAATAATAAAATAAAAGCACTTTAAAACATCCAATTTTTCTGCCTGCCATACAGCTTTTGCAATAAATAACCTTTAATCGAAATGCCTCCCCCTTTATACCTCGCACAACACAAACCATATAAGTCTCAACGGGCAAGTGGTCAAAGCGTGTCTCTCCTGTACCTGGGATCGTCAGTTCGAGTACAACTGTTTCCACAGTCAAAGTCTGCCTTTGAAATGTTAAAAAGCAAGATTACCAGTATGGTCAATAGATGGCGCCAGCAGAGCCAATTTTTTGGGTGGGAGGGGCATTTAACTTTAAATTCACTGCAGAAAATGTGTAGTTATGAACTACACATTCACTGGAGTGATTTTGTAGTTGTTGACTTCGAAAAAACTGCAGTGATTTGTGCCAAATCACCACAGTTTGGCAACTGCATTTTCTTTGCAGTTTCACTAGAGTTCATTTTTAGCTGGGCATCCACCTAGTTTATCTGTTCTTTACATCCACGTGCTGCTGTGACTATCTTAATGCTATTCCATTATTCCATTATATGCTATTTCAACTCCAGTGAATTTCCTCTGCGTCAATTATTAGAGAAGTCGATATAAAACGTTTTAATTTACATGGATTCACTGGATTAATAGGAAAATCTTTATCCACGTACTATTCACTTTCTATTGTAATTTTTTATAAAATAGAGATTAATTTTGAAAAATTATTTTCTCAAATTGAGAAAAAAGATACTCATAACCAGATTAGAAATTTCTGTCGGAGATTGCAAACCTAATTCAAAAGGAAAGCTATTTCTCAGAAGAAATGGAGAATAGGAATTTATAAAACATCGCACACAAAAGACAGCTCATAAAGCGAATAAAATTTTCCACTTTATATAAGCACAGAGTCTGTAGGTTCACTCACAAAATGTATAATCCAAGTTTATACCGCAGGATGTTTTATACCAAACGTAATACACACCCAAAGAATAGGTCTAAAAACTTATTGGAAATTACTCGACTACGACACAACACTTGGAACGACATAAAACAAATACTAAAACTTGTTTAGAAATTTTTTGCTTTACACGCAAATTTTTTTTTTGCATCCTCTGTGACGATCGTCATAATATTAAACAGTTAACTTCTCAAAATATATTCAATGCAATAGATACAGTAAATAATGACAGACAAGAAATTGATTGCATACAATCAATTTTTAGGTAAATCATTAAAAATAAGTCGTAATTGATTGAAAAAATGCTGTGGTAACAAAACTTTCAATCATAATGTATTGCTTGCATGAAATTTTAATGAAGATAACATATTGCTCAATAGGTCCAATTAACAACATACCTAATACAGTACTCAATTTCTCTTCTGTTATACAAGGTATAAAAATATACGTGCAGCAGGTCACATCAGCAGCATCCAAAGTCAGTGAATACAAAGAAGAGGTAAACTACTTTGATACACTGTCAAAAATCTGCTGCATTTTATTGCAACGCACTCCACCGCTTGTATATGATATCTCTATTCCAACCAATGAGAAAGCTCCATTTCACGGCCAAGTAACCGTTTTCTATACAAGCAGGGGAGTGCTTGCAACAAAATGCAGCAGATTTTTAACAGTGTACATAGAAAACTTATGCCGGTCTTCGGGAAAAAAAAACAATTCAATACATAAATAAAACACTGGGCCTAGATGGCCGGGTGGTTGGAAAGGGTGGTATATGAAATGCAGCCACGTACACGAGTTATATACAGAGTAGTTTTGAAAGCAACTAGGTAAGAAATGCATTCAAACCAACATTTCGTTGTATGCTCCAATAGAGAGGTAAGGCTGATTTTTTACCAAAAGGTGCCAGATTTGCTCCAATTATAGAGACTAAATATATTGTTAAGGGTTTAAGTTACACTTTTAAATAATAACCAGCTCTGTAGGATTTTTTAAATTTTTTTGAAAAAAAATGTCAAAAAACGACAATTTTCCCCAAAATTTCGATTTTTGGAGCAAAAGCGCAGACTCAAGTATTTTTTTCAGCGGTAAAATTTCACGCAACTGATGTACTAGTATAAAGGCAGCTTTTGGCACCTACCCATTTTAGATTTAAAAAAATATTTTTTTTCGCTCCACCCTAATGTGCAGCTTTGAAATCAGATGTAATGAACTTTAATGTTTTTTGAATGGATATTAATACTGTTGCTATTATTGTACAATTTACTTTTGTTTTGATAGAAATAGAGATAAATGTAAAAATATGGATAATGGACAAACTAAAACGATCTTTATACAAAAGAAAGGGAACAAGCGACACCGTCAATAGAAATAACATACGGTTATATTCATAAGTTTTCTGTTAGAAAAATGAAAAATTAAATTAACGCACAAAAGATCTATTTGAAATTACAAATACTTGTAAAACTTATATTAAAGGAAAAAAAAAAGATGATTGGGGCAATTGGTTTGATTTTTGGTTCTAGCTGTCATTCTAGTTGAGTTTATTGCACATATTGTTAGTATTATTTGTATGTTTATTTTCCTTTATGATTTGAATGCAGACATTATTTTTGCGTGTTTGTGTGTTTTAATACTTATCATTTTTTCTAAGCATTAATTATACACCTAATTTCAAGATATTATATTTTACTGTACTCGCTGTTTCAGATTGTAGTCTAACTTTAGAAGGGTGCATAACGCTGGTTGACAAATGTAGTACGCTTTTAAGAAAATTCTTTTGATATACCGTACTGCATTGACACGCAAAATTTGTTGTATGCTCTTTCTTGATGTTTCTTAAACGAAGAAATTCTAAGATGTGAGATTCTATTCATCCTGTCAGGTTGAAAATTTGTGGTGATTAAATAAGCTAAATTAGTCTTACGTTTAAGTGGCTTTCATAAAATCAGGCTATCAAATTTTGGGCAGTATCTTATGTATTATCTTATGCATTGATGTGTAACACTATTAAGTCGGCGGAGTCATCTACAACAGCATTTAGTAAACATTTTGAAATTTCCAAATTTTTTATTTTTTAACCGATTGGAAAATGGTTCTGTTTGTCGATGGAGAATAAAGATATCTCAAACATATCTAGAGTGATATCCAAATTTTATTCGTTTTGTGGTTCGTCCATATTTATTGTCAAGAAATGGAATAAATTTGTTGCTACTAAGACAAAAAAGTACAAAACAAAATTAGAAATAAATTAATAACTCAGAAAAAAATAAGATAATGATTTCAAACAAATCGCATTTAAAAGTATATCCCCCCCCCCTATACGAGAGCTAATAAAAAAGAAAATTTGCGATGTTTAGAAGTTTTTCAATTGGCAATACCAAAAACTGTAAAACTGAAATCGCTTTTAATATTTGTTTATGATTGGTCTAGGACAAGGTCGGCAAATCTATGGCACGCGTGCGCACGCCGTTAATCTAGGTTTTAAGTTAAAATTCATCCACATTTCCCAAAACTTTGCATCTCATTATTATTTTTAAAATAATACACGTGCTTAGCTGACAATAGTTTTATTTTTTCATAAGTATTTTCTAATGCACTTATCATACCACTGAACTATTCACAGAGAAATACCCCCCCTCTCCGTCACACACACATTCTCGCTTTCGTTCTGCTGGCGTCGGTAATTTGCAAGAGAGAATGAACGAAAGCTAATAAATATAGATATTTTTTTTGTTTTAATATTTCTGAATCTTCTGCATCATATAGCGCATTTTGATCTACACATGAGGCTTTATTTTACTGTTGCTGTAATTTTCTAATTAATTAGTAAGTTAAATTAACAAAAAAATTAAGAAAATTAATAAAATATGATTTTGCTGACAAGAAAACTAATTTTTTGATGCTAAAGCATTTGTAAAGTGGAATGAAAACTATCGTTTCACAATCATGCTTTCGAAGATTTTTATCCTTTAATGTGTCAGTTTCATAAAGGGGTTGAGATAATTTATCTGGCAGACGATTGACTTTCGACACAATTCTGTTATTTACCTATAAAACTCATAAAACTCAGTGGCTAGTCATTTTGTTATTATTCGGAATTGCTTTTCATGCGTGATTTTTTTTTAAGTATCTTCAATATTAAGGCTGGTAATATAAGACTGATTAGATTGAAACGTTAATGAAGCATTTATTAAATATGGTCAATTTGACTAAAACAGAAAGTACAAGATAGTAAACACTTTCAAACTAGGTAGACTGAGAAATACGGTATGATTAATAAAGATGATAAGACACTTTGCATTTTATGTTCCGAGACAATGGTCTAAAGAACGTCATCTGTAAAACGGCATTATGAAAATAATCACAAATCTCTGTCTCAAAAAAGTTACGAAGAGCAAAAAGAATTCACTGATAATGCAATTAAAGAGAAAAATAATATGTACACATCTATGATTAAATATATCAGCAAGAATTCTCAAACTAGTGTCGCAAGTTTTTCGGCTGCGAATATCTTTGCCCGGTATGGTAAACTTTTCTGAGATGGGGATCTTTTGAAGGAAGTCTGATTAACATGCGCTCCTTCCCTTTTTGAGGATTTTGAAAATAAAGATAAAATAATTCAACGAATTAAAGGTATTCCTTTATCAAGAAATACAGTCAAATATAGAATCCTAAAAATAGCAGAAAATATAAGAGAGCATCAAAAATCTGATTAGGAGTTTTCTCCTTTCATTTCACTGTGTCTTAAAGGAAGCACAGATATAACTAAATCTTCTCGTTTAGCTGTTTTTATACATTATTTTGGTTAAAATGATATTAAGGAGGAATATTTTTCTTTATTATCGCTATCAACTACAACCAAGGGTAAAGATATTTGTACATCAGTTATAAATTCCCTTACTGAAAATGAAATAATTACGTCTGAAATAGTTTTTGTTACAACTGATGGGGCTCCCAGTATTGTGGTTAATATGAATAGTTTTTTCAGTTTATTTCAAGCCCACCTTGGGCAAATTATTGTTGGATTTCACTGCATCATACATTAGCAGGTCCTGTGTGCAAAGTCTGGTTTCGAATCTCTTGATGATATTATGGCTGTAATTACAAAAATAGTTAATCTTATATCGTCAATTGTTTTAAATAAACGAAAGTTTGAGACTTTATGCGGTGAAGTAAACTTTGTATACAAGGTTATTGACGTATAACGATGTGCGATGGTTAAGTCGCGGTAAAGTGCTACAAAGATTTTTCGACTGTTTGGAAGAAATCCGGCTTTTTTTACATGAAGAAAGTAAAACTGAGTAATGTATGCAATTGATGGGTGGTAAATAGCTTGCAAAATCAATGTATTTTACATATTTATGCCAGCATTTAAATGACTTAAATTTAAAGCTTCAAAGTAAAAATAAGACTGTTATTATCACGATAGATAGCTATGATTCAAGCTTTTGAAGCGAAATGGCAAATATTTAGAAAAGACATTGTTTCCAAAAACTATAAGTATTTTTTAAAATTAAAAAAAGCTGACGACTTTCATTTACATGAAGAAATAGATGAAGCAAGCCTCACTAAAGAGATTATTTATGTCATAGATGCATTAGTTGAAGAGTTTTCACCAAGATTTGGTCAATTCAAAAGTCTTTCAGAGGCATTTAAATTTATTATCTATCCAGATGTGACTTCTTTTGGTAGGTTGAATTTGATTGTATTTAAGTGGTTGGAAATTTCAGAAATTGAAATGGAATTTATCGACTTCCAATCTAGCTTACTATGGACTCAAAATTTTCCCAAATTAGGAGACGATATGGAGATGATCGAAAAAGACAGATAATCAGTCATCATAAATAAAACTGCAGATAGTAAAATTATGTCCTCTTGGAATTCAATTTCAAATAACTACAGTTGTTTAAAGAAGTTAGCTTTTGCCACAGTGACAATATTTCCTTCTAATCATGCTTGCGAATCATTATTTTCAGAAATGGACAATATTAAAAATTCAAATCGAATCAACTTGTCCGATGACTCCAGTTTATCATGCTTTTTATAAAAAATAACCAATTATGAGCCCGATATCAATCATTTAGTATCCAAGATGCAACATACATCAGAAATTACATTAATTTGTTTAATTAATTAACTTTTTACTTATTTAAATTACTGAAATAGTTACTCGCTTAAAGAATAATTCTATATAAAACGCAAATTTATTAAAATTTTCACCACAGTGATAAGAATAGCACTGCAAAAATTATAATAAATCTTGACTTCTGTTACTTTAGGCTTTAAATTTACCTTTTCTATACAAATGATAATTAATATCGACATGAGAAACAAACATTTGTGATAATGAGTTAGATGAGAGTGATAACAAACTCGATTAAGGGGAAATTAACACCAAAATGCCAAGTCGCTGTGTCGTTACGTACTTTAAAAAGTTATTATTTTATTTATTTTACTTTATTTTTTTTTAATAAAAGATTTTACAATACTTTTAAAATGAGAACCATAAAAATGAATTAACAAAAACCAAAGAGTTAGCAGTGTTCCTCAGCAGACTTTTAGGTATTTTTTTAATTTTTGCTAATTTCTTCATTATGCATTGTAATATATTTTTAAATAATAATTTCCCATGCAACAGTATGTGTAAAACAAATATTATACAGATAAAAGTCGTAATTTTTTGAAACATTTATTTTGTGTTTATGTGTCTGTTTTAAAATAAAATTACATTCAATATAAAAATACCAGCATCCTCCAAATGCCAAAATCAACGCCCTGTATTATCATAATTTTTACAATAATATGTGAGATTTTTGGATTTGACTTTAGTATTTTTTCGATTACTACATTTATTGTTGTGTATACCTTGTTTCTGTGATTATATAATTAATTATTTTTTTTCTTTCTAACCGATGACCAAGCCTCTACCTGCCGAGTTATCTCCGCTTAACGCAGATAACTCGGTAGAGATAACCTGGTATCGGGCCGGGTAACCTGCTAATTGAACGGTTTATTGAATTTCCGGGTAACCTGCGCAACGGCAATAAACTTGATTTCTTCGTTTCGCATGCCATCATTTCTGCAGTACTTGTTTCTTGTTTGAGTATACTTTGTTTAGCATTAATAAATCTTATCATGTGACGAGATGTTTTGATTAAACTTTTCAGTACGACACATTGTTCAATTTGATTATGTATGTGACATTTTAAAGTTAGGAGCCAGAAACATCATCGCCAGGGTCCCCGTTCTTTGCACAGAAGTCATGGCCAGCGAGGGAAAAAATAAAAAATAAATAAATGTAGAATATCCAATAAATCACTCATTGGTGGCTGTAAGTTTATTTATTCAACTGTAGTCATTATAGAGGGAAAAACTCCTTTTTTGCAAACGATCTTTTACCGAAATGTCCAAAAAATATTCCATCATTTACTTCAACCAGCCGTACTCATCGACGAAAAGAACTCCAGAATCTCTCCCCTTCTCATCTCGAGACTTCCACCTTTTAAAACTAAAAAGAAAATTCTAGAACTTTCTGTAATCTCAAACCATCATCATTTTATGTAAACAGAATTCTTGTCCAGATACGAGACTATTTTACACAGACGATAAATTTATTTAAAAAAAAAATATTATTTAACCAATTTATAATCGACTCATAATTTCTTAGGCAGACGATTTTTAAAAATGATTAATTTTAAGAGAAAAAGAAAATGAATGAATTTATTAATGCACACATCAAAGGTTGACGGCGGAAAAATAAATAAATAGATAAAATAAAATAATGATATTTTTTGAAAGGTATGGTTTTGGAATAAATTTAATAAGATTTTCTTAAAAAGGTTGATAAAAACATAGAAGAAATCAGTTTTATTTGGAATATTAAGAAATAAAGTTTTAATTAAGAATATTTTTAATTTAGAGCCATCTTTTTAAATTTACGCATACTGGAATAATGTTTTTAAGGCAAATTAAGAATTTATATCGTCTGCATACAGATTAACAGATTAGATCTAGAAACAAGATTTTAATTTAATAGTTTGAAGTAAGTACGGAACATTATTATAAGAAAATTAAGGTAGTATAAAGGTTAGTTTTGGCGAAAAAATTTTAAATTTGTAATATGTATGTTGGCAAGAGCTTCCGGTAAGGGCCGTAGCTAGATGTGAATAATAGGAGGGGGGGTGCTTATATTTTCTCTCTCTGACGCAGAAGAATAAATTTCTGCATATTCACATTGTATGTACTGTGTTTCTTATTAAACTGTTGTAATAACTTCATTTTATACTAAGAAATGAATATGACAACGAAAAATTCGAGTTTAAATCTAGTTCAATATTAAACATCATATTAGCTTCATAAGTGCAAATAGGATGAACAAATGTTGAAATACTTATTTTAATTACAATTTAGTATATCTGCAAAACTTTGAAAACAACAAAAAACAAAATTAGATTTTTCAACAGAATGTCATTTGAATTTTTAGAATGAAAATTCATTGAATGACCTTGGAATCTTTTCCAGGAGAGGCTCAAAATGTTTTAGGGGGGGTGAACCCCCGTAGCACCCCCTTAGCAACGGCCCTGCTTCAAATATACTATCCATATTTACCGTAATCTAATAATAGTAAAAATAAATAATTTTGATTCATTAATTTTTTTTTAAGGGAGTTGGGGAGAGGGAGGGGGTTGTTGGCACCACATGGTCATCTGAAATTTTTTTTAAAATAAATTGGCACGCGGATGTGAAAGTTTCGTCGAACCTGGTCTAGGAATATTATATTATCCATGAAGTTATTATATTATCCATGAAGTATATAATTTATGACACTGTTATTACGTACGCCACGTATATGATCATCATAAAAATGACGCTTATTATTATTAATATATTTTACGAAATTATTTAAATCTATTTTACGAAATTTATTTTACTAAATATATTTTACGAAATTATGAATATTTTGAAGGATTTTTATTTGAATAGGGAAAAAATGATTTTTAATAAACAAGAATGTAAAAAAGTTACAAAATGACAAGACGCAAATTTTAGATATGGGAATAAAACGAATCCAAAGAAATACGCTACATAAAGGATAGTCTTCTAAAACAGAAAAGCGGGGGTTTGTTATTGGTCTTCCAGATTGCGAAATCTGTGACGATCACGAATAAAAAAGTACTAACATTACGTACGTAACATTTTGAACTAATTGATTGTAAAAGACCATGTCATTTTTTTTAAATATTGAATTTTCGAAACATTAAGTATTGCGAGCTAATATTTATGTACTATACAACAATTTAAAATGAGTAAAATGCATTATAGCAAAATTAGTAAATATTTGAGCAATATTGTGAATTTCAATTTGCATAATTTTTCACACTTACGAAATATACTGTCTTTCCGTAATGATTTACATCTCTTAAGTTTTTTACCAAAAGTATACTCACACCACTTTTTCAAAAACTGAAAATTAATTATAAAAATATCTGTCAAGAATAAATGTTTATCATAGAAAACATTTATAAAAACATTATACTTGCATAGTAATGAAATAATAAATGCATACATATGTAAAAACTTTAGTATTTTAAATATACATGGAAAAATACAAATTTAGTATTTAAAAAGTGACTTATTATACATAAAAGCACTTTTAAATATTTGAAATCAAACCTGCTTTTCATATTTTAAAAAGTGATTCATTAAAAGTTATACTTTGTCATATTTTTAGAAAAGGAAGTTTATAATGAGTTTATAACATAACAATCAAAATAATGAAACGTTTTGAAAAAAGCATTTTTGAAATTTGAAACGTGTGTTGATTCAGAGATCGTATTTGAAATAAAAAAGGAAAGAAAAAATATTTGCATTTTGCCATTGCGTTCTTAGAAAATCTAATAAACAAACATGGGTAAATTAATTAAAATGCATTTATTCCTTTATCTATGTTTTTATATTGTTTAATGCATCCAAAAAGAAAAAGCAAATCATAATTTGAATTTTTTTTCTATTAAAATGCTTTTAAACTATTCAGAAATGAATTATACCTACGTTTATAGCAAAGAAAAAAAATAAAAAATATACAAGCAGATTTACTCTAATGCTAAAAAATTGAGAAATTTTTTTATGTATTTTATTTTTTTATTTTTAGAAAAGAAACTAATTTGAAAGACACGGATGCTTCTTTTTTTAATGTGACTTTTTTTTTCAAAATTGTATATTAACAAACTGAAAAATAAAATGTCTCAGAGTTATATTTTTTTATGAATAGAGAATGTATTTATTCATACACAATAAAATGTAAAGAATTTCCAAATTTTTCAAAAACTCGTTAGAAATAACATCGTATACTCACCACACAAAAACAGAAGAGATATACATGTATTGATACATCTAAAAAATGTAATTGTTAACTATATGAAAAAAATGAAATATATTAACAGTATGCCCCTAAAGTCTCTTGCGACCTTCGTAATTTCGAATTGGTGGCTGTTCATTAAAGTGATGTGTATGTATAAAAATGTAGCCATAATTTTATATTTAAAACCGTCTACGGCGCCTCACGGTAAAGGAGTGTGGAACTTGCATTCTTAAATTGAAAACGGAAAGAGGTATCCTAAAAATGTTATCCCAAAGCTGTGAAGCATCATCGATTTAGTACAAAAAGGAACCTTTTGGTTAAAAAAAATTATCAGTTTTATCCTCGCATTTCCTTGTTATTGCTAAGACTGTTAATTCATTTTAGGTAACTTTAATATATTTTTTTTAAATCAAAATGTTTACTTTATAATTTATAGAATGCAGAACACCTATGTTTCGGGATGAGAAAATTCCTTAGTCTGCTGTAAACTACTCTGAAACATTTCTGAAAGAAAGTTAATTTCTATAACTGTTTGTTTTTAGGAATAGTTTCAAAGTGGTATTTATTAACATTAATTTGTTTTCTTAACATAAATTATTGATTTTTCAGATGCAATCAGTTTTCAAGTAAACCAGTTCATCAATCATGTTTTAAGTTTTGTAGCTTAATAAATTGATAACATTAACATTAACGTCAAAAGAAATTTTCTTTTGTTACTTTTGCAAGCGTAAATTAAGTAATTTAGGAATGAATTAGGTGCCTGAAAATATTTAATTGCTTTGAATAGCATACTACAAAACCGACATTCAGGTTTAGGAAAACTGATTAATACATTATAGTCCTGAGAAGACAGTACAGAGCGTCATCTCATCGACTTGACGACGGAAATTTCTCGATTAATTATACCTTCATTAGTACATTAAAATGACTGGTCTTCCAAGTTAATTATTTTGAAAACCACCAGTGCACCAGTAGTTTTATCATTCATAGGTTTTCCTGCACCCAAAGTTTTGAAAAGATGAAGGATTATCAGCTGTGAAACACGACGATAAACCTGCAAGTCAACGACTAAAATTGGGTTCGTAAGTGTTTTTCTCGTATATATCACTTAGCAGACCAGTTGCATTTAAATTTGCTAAAAGAATTTTGACTAATCCTAAAAGAGAAACCCTAATTCAGAAGTCTACTCGATAAGGAGTTTATGAAGTTTATGAGTTGATGAAGTCGCCCGTTCGGTCTATAATAAAAACTTTTTGGAACCAGCTCTGAAAATTGGTGACAGCAGTACAATTTTTTTCTTATAAATTCATGTTTAGGTCTTGAAAATATATAAGTCTATTAGATTTATAATCAATAAGAAATATTTTATTAATCGTATGTGACTCATGAGGATATGGAAGGATTTCTTACATCAATAATTTCTGTCAAGTGATATTATATTCATAGATATAGAAATATCTGCTTTATAAAAAAAACTCAAAAATGTAAAGTTTTTTGTCATTCAGTGGCATGTTTTTGTCACATTGCTGTGGAAATGATTTCTTTCTTCAGGAAAGAGCTTTGAAGGTAAAATGGCTTGCATAAACATTCTGGTATAAGTGAAAACTTGAAAACGTTACAAATACCACATCATGTTGGTATACGTTTAGTAAAAAAGGAACTTCTATAATAATAATAATATAATAAGAAGAAGAATAAGCATTGTGTTTGTTGCGGCGTATGTGCCTTATTCTGAAGATGCCGTGGGAAGCAAAGTTACGAAATTAAATAGGAAAGTATTTCTATATCGGTGGTTATTCACCACAAAGACTTACATCTTAATCCCTGTAAGGATTTCCATGTCTATATTTGAAGATATTTTTATCGTCATTAAATTTTATAGTTTAAAATACACACTTATAAAATTCTTTTGCATATTTATAAGAAAGATATAAGAAAATAATATAGTTTAAAAATTGTTTTTTATAACTTAGAATAATTTAAAAAAGGAAAGATCATCTCATCGGAGCTGGTGGTGATTTTCCCCCGCTAAATCATGAAAGATCTACTTTGTACTCAAAAGCAACAGCTCCTACAGCTCAGTACGTAAAGTGTTCATTCACTGTTTAGAAGTCTCGGGGTTAAATCCTCAGACGGCTAAAAACAGATTGTATAAAAAATAAATGATAAACCAGTCCAAATTTAATCAGAAAATTCAAATACTTTAAGTCTGAGTGATTTATTAATTTAAGAAGTAAATTAAATTATCACTGAAAGTACATTTACAGAAACTTGTGTATTCTTAACGATGTTAATTTAAAGAATCTGTTCTAAATTTTCTGAATAACTTTTTTGTTATTTAATAGAATCTCTGTTTTTATAATCTCAGTAATTTTACAAAGGACATAAGATGATGGATTACCCGTAAATTCCTTGAAATTTCCCAGAAAAAGAAATTGCAGTAAATAGTCTATGCAATATTATAAATTTTGTTCACTTTTCAATAAAATGTATTCCACAATCCTGCAGTGATTTTGTATTTTGCGATATTTATTACAAGTTTTTGAGTTCTTTTCGCAATCTGTTCTTTATGAAAAATAAAGAGATCTCGTTGGAATGTAATATCCTGTGACTGTGCCATTTTTTGTTATGGCATTTTAAAAAGCCATATTACTAATTGTAGTACTTGCTCTTTTCGATATGTAATCAATTATAACCACTCATTACGACTGGTTTGTCGGATTCCACAATTTTCTACGAATATTAACACATAAACAATTGAAAACTGAAGCTGAATTAACACTTAAACTGTTGATCTTATGTAATGATAATATGCGATGGAAATAAAGTGTACTTCAAAAGAAATAAAATTTATAATGCTTAGTCTTATTACACGATTTTTGTTTAAGAATATTTTATTTTCAAAAACAAACATAAATAAAAATTGAAAAAGTTTCATCAAACTTTCTAAAAGACCTTTATATTATTTCAAACATCATGCAAAACTTATAAATTTAAATAAATATTTTATGCTTTCTTATAGCAGCATATGAAAAGATTATGCTATCCAAGAATTATTTCGATTCTGCGTGTGATGGTTGTAGTTGAACTTACCCACACATGTTAAAAACACAAAAACTGTCAGGTATATGCTACCAATCGGTTCAAAATCACTCTCTACAAAAAACAGTTTGATGGCCTTGCTTATGTCGCATATTTATTTTGCAGATATACCTTAAGAAGTATCATCTCAGTATAAAACATATCATAACTTGGTGAGTTTTCACCTTTAAAAAATGCGCATTTTAAACTTTTTATTATTATAATGGGATTTGACTTTCAAATGTAACTAATGACGCGGTGGCTTAATCAAAATTTATATGTCGCAATTTTTTCAACGAAAAAAGAACTTTTAATAGTTTCTAAGGTAATACAGACACAGATTGATTTTCAAGCCGGAATATAACTAGAAATCAAATGGCTTAGAAATCGCATTAAAATGACTCTAAAAAAATCTCTTCATAGCTGACTATACTATAAGTACTCTGTTAAAAATCTTGTCCTAGTTTGAACCAAATTTTGGAACTTCACTGTAAGATGGAGAAATCTTGAACCAATATTTAGAGCTCCTGCTGAAGCATAGTTCCAATAGTTGGAACGAGGTTGAAATAGGTAGCTCCAAACACTGGTACGCGATTTTACCATTTTATTGCGGCCACTATTGAGCACCAAACTTTGGTTCGAAGTAAAGCAAAAATTTTAACTGTGTATGTGGCTAATGTTGACCGGTCTCTTGCAATTTTTGACAATTTGTTAAATATTAAGAAAAATCATGAGAGGTTATTCTTCAAGTGTGAAAAAAGATCCTAGCACACGTCTTATAAGAACTTTTTTCTATAAATCCACATAAACATTTAGCTATGCGAAATTGCAAATGAATACGAATCTGTAGAAATCAGCGTGTGATGTTTTACGTTATCATTTATAACAGAACGTCCGTTAGGCAATAGTTCAATAAATAATCTGTGTTTTCCAAGAATGGAATTGAAAGATGAGTATCTGCATACACGGTGTACAAGCTTTAGAAATGCAATATTCATCATGGAAACAAGTCCATTGTGAATCGATTTTTTACCAAACATATCTGCGAACGAACGTGAAATGATGTTCCATACTATTAACAAAACGAATGTATTGCCAGAAGGCATCCATGGTCCGGTAGAAAAGCCGAAAATCTCATTAAGCGGAAGTTACAGCAGTTGAAATGGCTATCTTCCCAAAACGGCCGTGTATTAACCCATTCCCCGGCTGCCAAGTTCATTTTTTTTACCCCGTTAGTTACATATGACAACCACCAAGAACTTGAAGATATAATGTGACTAGAAAGGGGTCATACGAACACGAACAAATGGTTGCCGCGAAAACGAAGTGTAGTCGTTTGTACAAAATATTCTTTGATCGAGGATTCGATATTGGATGACGAGTCGTATTACAAGCTGATTCACTCTAATTTTGATAATAACGGTCCAGGGCTGACGATAATGCTACTACAAATCTGAATTTTTTGTGAAACAACCTATCATGAAATTCTTTACTAAAGTGAAGTTCAAAGACAAGATCTTCGTTTGGATTGTAATTGGTCTGAAAGGCTTGGATTATCTGTTCATCCAAATATCCGTGTTCATTGTTAAGTGACATTTGAGCATGTGCATTAGACGTCGTCTCCTTCCCTATATCTGTATCAATTGCAACATTGGTGATTGCGTCTTCATGCCAGACATGTGCACCAGTCATTACTTCAAAATCATTTTCAGCCACCTCCGACAGATAATCGTCACTTTCGTAGAGAAATCAAATGAATCGACTAACATTCCCAAACTTTAACAATTGAAGAATTTTGAGCTTTTGTTAATTTCAAAATGTATGCTAAAGGCTGAAAAGTATATAACATCCAGAATTTGATCAATCAATAAAAACGAGCTGTCTCAAAATATGGAGCAAAATTTTGTATAACATTTAGCAAATATCACCAAAAGTAAAACAGGTAATGTCCGACGAAACGGTTTAATTGAAACTGTTAGCAGTTTTACGTAGTAATGTGTTCATTAAAGTTACCTTGCAGTGATTATTTGAGTTCTTTGTATCATTTTTCATAGCTTTCCAGACAAAAAAGATTTTAGCGGATTTCTAGGAAACAATCCTTATTTGTGCTAAGATTCTTTATGAAAACCCCATAGGGGACTTAAACGAATCGAAGAAAATCGAAAATCTTTTGTATTACCTTATAAAAACTAATGTTTCAAAAAGCAAGTTGAAACTGTGGTACATAATTTTAAGTGTCTTGCAGTAAATTGTGTTCATTTTAATGAGTATTTCAGGTATATACGTGGAGGAATTAAGGTTTCTATACGAACAATTCCAAATTTCATGAAGTATTTTACTTATGATTTGCAGAATTCTTAAAATTCATTCTCAAGTTTTTTCATGGACCATGTTAAACAATATTGCACAAAATACCCTGCAATCCAAATTTTAAAAAAATAAGAAGTTCAATAAAATTGAGCAGGATTACTAAATCATGTTTTGCTACGCATGCAATAAAAAATAATACACATAATAATAAAAAAATAGAGCAGCTTTAGTGAAAGTCTCAAAAATCAAATTTGAAAATTTTGAAAATGATCGTCAATCCGTTGTTCCGCTAAAGGAAGCAAAAAGAAAAAGGGGCTATATACAAATATAGCCGCTTCAATATTGTGCCTAATAACACAATATTGTGCGTGTATAAAATATGCTATACTTGGATACAGCTCTTCATTTTTCTCCATTTCTTTGGGAACAATGAATTTCGGGTTTATATTATCGATGATCACTTTCAAGATATGGTTATGAGACTTTTGCAAAAGATGTTGTCTAAATTTAACTAATGTATTATGCATATAATGTTTTCATTGCATTTTCGTATACGCAATTCAACAATACTTTGTGAGCATGTTTCATGTTTTGCAAAGTGTTTATTTTTTTTTTAATTCAGATCACAGATTATTGTATATATTGTTGTTTGTCATACTTTCTATAAAGAATATTTTTTATAATTAAAACTCTAACTCTGGACATTGAAAAAAAGACACTTGATGATATATTACATATATATATATACATATTACATATATATATATATGATGATTACATATATATATATGTAATAAATAAAAAAAATTGCACCATTTTGCATGCCCTGAGTTTTTTATTCTAACTTTATGGAACATACTTTTATTCTCAGTTTCGTAATGTATTAATATTTTAACAGATAAAGTTCTTTTATTTTATTTTACTAAAATTAGTAATAATCTATTGATTGTTTTCTCAAAAAGAGCGGGAATGATGCGAAATCTTTCTTTCAGTGTAGAGGTTCATTTTTCCTTTTTGGAATATTTATCGAGACTTTAATTTTGTTTTAATAAATCGTCTGCTAGAGTGTTCATGCGCCTTTTTTCTTGTGAGCGAGTTGTGTTATTACGCGTATAGTTAGTAGTTCTTAGAAGAAGACACGCCCCAGCTACCAATAGGAGATGGTGATGTGGGTGATCTTAGCCTTGAAATTAATCCTAATGGGTTTTTTAATTGCTGACGCGGACTAGGGGAGGAGCTAGTTTTGCGTAGAGTCTGGAAAATTCATTTTAGGATTCAAGAGCGTCAGAATGCAACTGATTTTTGAATTGTTAAGATGTCCGTCTCATTTTTTTCGATAATTTAGAACATGTAGATTACGTAGCTTTGAGAGCGAATGCTATAGTGCTAATTGTGTGAAATGGTGACAGGTGGAATAATTTTATGGCTTGTTCTTAATAAATATGGATTAAAAAACTGATTGACTTATCTTTATTTCGGAGAAATACCTAAAGGGAACAAATCCAGTGCTTACAATAACGACTGCTCATCCTGTTATTGGTTCTTAAGTGAATAGACGTATTATACATGGTGTTGTACGAGAACTCATGCATTTAGACAATAAATCGACGTATCGTTTCATATATATATATATATATAGGATGAGTCATAAATATCGAAACAATAGGCTATCTCCTTAAATATTGCCCCTAGACCCATACTTCCAATTGCAAAGTTTCATAAAAAAAGGTAATTTTTTTTATAAGATAAATTGCAACTCAATGGGAGGGGGGTCTATTTTAAAATACGAAAATTAAATATTTATACGGCCCCCAGAGGATAAAACTTCCAATTAGAAAAAAATTCCTTATCCATTCCTGAATTAAACAAGAAAATTTTCATCTTGATATTTTCAAAACTCTGATAGTTATGACAATTTTAATAAATTGCGAGGTTTCAAGGGATAATACACAAATTGAAATGCGTGTAATTGAAGAAACAATGTTGGTGTAAGGTGTGCAGGAAACATTTATTTCATTTATGTATTTATAAAATTTGAATTTTGAGTGTTTTGTGATGGTTAACCACATAATTTGTAAGCATTATCACATCATAAGACTACTTAATAAAATATTTTTCTTTAAAAAAATTTAGAATAAATTAAAATAATTAAAAATATTATTTGTCGCGTTGAATTTTTTCTTTTGTTTAAATAAAAATGTCTAATTTTTAATTTTCATTCAGCATTTTAAATAATATTTTTTTAAAGTAAAAGTATTTAAAATAGCAATATGAAAAAAGATGCAACTTTTTGTAAACAATTCATACTAAATAAATTTTCTGAGGTGAAAACTTTATTTGGCGCGTTGGGCATTTTTTTTTTAGATGTTAAAAAACTATTAAACTTGCGGGACTGTTACCGTAACCGACGGTTATCGACTTATGTCAGTTTAAAGATGAGAAATACTGAAATAAAAACATCTGATGCAGGGAAATGCATTTAGTTTTCGACAAACATAGGCTTCTAACGTTTAGATGCTTTTTAAAAGTTTCTAGGTGATTAACTCCGACCTGTACAGTTTCGATTTCAGATATTGTTTAAGTTTTGTCATTCTCGCCTTTTTTAATTACTATTTAAATACGTCAGTTGATTTAAACCTTATTTTTTCATCACGTCGATTTCAAATTTTTTCATTGTTTTTGCCCTGTCAACTTCATATTTTTCTTGTTAAAATTATTCATATTTTTCTAGTTAAAAGGTGCCTCTAATTACGCGCTTCCAAACTGGTAGAAGGTAGGTGCTAGGTTCCAACCCAATCGCGACCGTCGGCCTAACCGTTCGAAGTTTTCTGTGAGTTTCTTCGAACTCCCATGGAGTTGCAACTTATCAAAAAATTTACCTTTTTTATGAAATTTTGGAATTGCAAGTATGGGTCTAGGGCCAATATTTAAGGAGATAGCCCATTGTTTCGATATTTATGACTCACCTTGTATATATATATAATTATTGATTATAATGCTTGTTATTCTTTTTAAAATGAATACAGTTTATGACAAGAAACATTCGAATGCTGCAGTTTCAATACTTTTATAACATTAGTTTTTACAGGACATAAAAATGTATTCATTTTTCTTCAACTTTTCCAAAAATCTTCTCAGAAATACAGAATATCTACTGTGCTGTTTACACACCTGAAATTTCAGGAATTTTTCATTCGATTTTTTCAAGATATTTCTCAAAACATTTAAAATCATAAGTGGCCGGTAATCATTGATCATAAAGTGTATCTAAATTTCAAATTGTCTTAAGATTTTTAACAATCTTTCCCTTTTTCAATCTTAATGGAATTTTAAAAAATCTAAAATTTCAAACGAAATAATTAAAATCTTAATGGTCAGTCATCTTTGGCCATGTAGTGCATCTAAAATTTGAAATTTCTTAAAGTTTTAGTATTTTTTACATTTAAAAAACCCAATATAATAAAAAAAAATGTTTTTTAATTAAATCCCTTTTAGTAAAACATAAAAGAAAAGTAAAATAAATGTATGCACATTTCTAAACATAAAGTTTTATCCTTCCATTTTAATTTCCTTTAAGTATGTTCCGAAAAATAATGTTAATTGAAATAACCATCTTATCTTAAATTGACAATTCATTTATATTAAAGCTTTTATCAGAAAATGCACTTTAGTTAAGTAACCATGTACAATACCCTCATGAAACATCTTTAAGATGAGTGAATTAAAATAATTAACTACTGCATTGCTGTCCATCTTAATTTATAAAAGTATGTGCATGCATTTCATTTCATGAGTCAAAACACAATAGCTCACGCTCTTTTGCATTCGAATTTAACTAAATAAATCATTACTTATTCTAAAGTTAGCTTCTTTTACTGAAAGTTAACCTTATCAATTACTAAATTAAAACAATTATTTTTATTTTATTTTTATTAAAACTAAAATAGTGTTTAATTATTTTTTATATTTAAAAACACTCGTTACATTTCTAAGCTTTTAGATTATTTTTCATTTAATAAAATTTCAATAAAGTAACACAAAATTTAAGGAATAGTTTAAATAATTAACAAACCGTAAAATAATGCTATTGTATCAGTCACTTAAACAAGCTCTAAGATATTAGAGATTTCTATAACTGGAGTGCTCTGAATATTAAAGTTCCTTATAACCCTCTTCAGTCCTGATGTCGCCTGGAGGAGACACTAAACAGTACTTACAAAAACTTTTACCTCATTCAAGATTTCTATCCCAGACTTACAAAAATTTGTTCCCATTGTTGTTAATAGATTGCAGCATATTGCTGAATGACTTTTTGTTATCAAAATAAATTTTTTCGTTCATTTAGCGGCATGCAAAAATGGCTTCGCCAAAAAGAAGAAAAAATACTCACATGCGTACAGGTAAGTTCTTTTATCTGTTATTAATAATTTTGTTAAAATTTATTCAGCCTAGGATTTTATAATATAAAGATCGTTCTTTTTAATGATATCATTTGTGTTGAGGTTTAAGTATTCTAAGCGTTAAAAAAAGCAAGGTCATTTTATTGTCTCCTGTAGGAGACATCCGGTCATAGTCAAACAAAACTGCATTTTCTGAAGTTGTTGTTAGAACTTTTTCTGAACTTAAATTCAGTATTTTTATAAAGATTTACTTACTGTAATATGTGGTTACTTTGTGACAGGTGGAGTAAAATTGTGGCACGTGGTCTAATTTTTGTATTTTGAACATCCCGCTCTGTACTGTGTGGAAGGAAAGCAAACAGCATTCAAACCTCCCATTACAGAGTGCTACATACTCTAAAGATTTTTTTTTCTGAAACTCTAACATGAAATGCTCACACTAGATGGGGTGTCACAAAGTAACTCCATCTTACGATATATTATGATTTCAAGCATACAGCTAATTATTTTTTAGTGTGAGAACAGTTTCAAATTAAACATGGAATTTTATTTCTTATTTTGAGATAAACTGAATTTGATTTGGGGTCTATTAATATTTAGAAACCTTGATAATGTGGAATTTAAAAATTGATTATAATTTAAGGTAAAACATAAAAAGCAATTATCTAAATAACTCTAAAACTATTAAATTAATTTTTTTATTGTAAAAATTTTATACAGTTTATTACAGATGCATTTATAACAATGTTTAATAATATGTATTTATGTTTACGTGTACATTTGTGTGTGTCTGTAAATATATGCACAAGCATTACAGTGTGCAAATTAAAAAAATACAAAAGATAAAAATTAAATCATAAAGTTATTCATGTTTAATTGTATGCATTTTAGTAACATATTTCAAACTGTATAAATAAATAAATACACAAATACATACTTTTTTCAGATAATCCTAATTTTAAGAGGTGGTTTGAAGAAATTTGAAACGATGCGACATCCGATCTGTTTATCTCGGATGACGAAGATAATGCAATAGATCCTCTATTTTGTCCTGTGAAGGAACAATCTGAATCCTCATCTGAAGAAGAATCTAAAGAAAGAGCTGAAAACGGGTCCACTGAATTTCCAAAACTTCAAAAATCAATTGAGACAGCTTCAATAAGCACTCGGAGGAAAACAATCAGTCCAAGGAAACTTATACCAGTCTCTTCGATCTCCCCTTCAATAATTCATACTGCTTACTCTGCGTCTAAAGTCTCAGAAGGTTCTAGAAGATCTTATTGGAAAAGTGTAAATGATGAATTTATTCCTCTGCCCCCTGCTCCACCCTATGTAGAAAGTAACAAAAACAGTGTAGATTTATCCCCCGAGAACTATTTTCATAAGTTCATACCGAATGAGCTAATAAATATTATGACTGAATTTACAAATCGCAGGTATTTAGTGCACAGTGGAAAAAGCCTTCTCCTTACAGAATCTGAGATGAAAAAAATTATTGCTATTACAATTATAATGTCCTACCTAAAGTATCCTAGAATACGAATGTACTGGTCAAAAGAAACCCGCGTTCCAGTCATAGCAGATAACATGTCGCGTGATAGATACTTTTTAATACGAAACAATTTAAAACTAAGAAACCATCTCACAGTAAACGATGAAGAAAAGGCTGAAGAAAAATTTTGGAAAGTCAGACCTATTGTCCAAACCGTTTTATCAAGATGTTTGTCGAATAAAAAATCCTCAGCCGTAGCTATAGATGAACAAATTATACCTTTTTATGGTCATGCGCCAGGAAGACAATTCATGAAAGGAAAACCAAATCCCTGTGGATTGAAGGTCTTTATAGCCGCAGCTCCAGATGGTCTTCCATTAGACTTTTTTATATATCAAGGTTCGGGAGACAAAATAAATACAGATATATCTGAGTATGATGGAAACTATTTAGATACTGGTGGAAAAGTAGTGCTTAAACTTACAGAGAATTTACCTCCAGGCTGCACCTTGTATATGGACAGATATTTTACATCAATTCCTTTATTATACATCCTCCATTATAAAGCTGAATGTCAGGGAACAGGTACTCTACGAAAGAGTAACATATCCCGAAATGTAAATTTTAAATCCGACTCTGAGATGAAAAAGCTCATCATTCAGAGCATTCAGAGTTCATCTACAAGAATATCTTTTCTATGACACAGCGGAATGCAGTGGCTCAGAGTATACTCCTAGTGAGCCATCAACACCACAGAAAAACAGATATAACAAAAAAATATCCTTGCCATCCACTCCTTTGCAAAAAAGGAATGTTTCACATCTTCCTGAGTTACCCAAACCATCCACAAAAAACCGATGTATGATGCCTGTTTGTAAATCCAATTCTGTAAGGATTCGATGCACTGCATGTAAAGTTTTTTTATGTCTGCAAGAAGACAGACAATGTTTCAAATTATTTCACGAAAAATAATATTTTAGAAAATGATTTAAAAATTCTTACTGATATTTAGGAAAGTATCTGCAATAATTGTATAAATATATTTTTTAATTTAAATTTCAGTTATTTCTAAAAAATTAGATAATTACAATTTAATTTTCAAACTATTATAAATGTTGTTTCTCTACGATGAATTAATTTTTTAATCTTAAAAATATGTTGTGTATTATTATAAATGTGTACTATAATATTAAAATGCTATTTGGTCGTAAAATAAATATAAATGTATAGATAAATTTATACTTCGTATTTAACATATCGTACTGGACTATGACCGGATGTCGCCTGTAGGCGACACTAATTTTCTAATTAAAAAAAATAATAAAAAAATTTTCAGCACTTTTTCATTGTTTTTCAGAGTATTTAAAACCTATTTAACAAGAAATTTTTAAAATTTAAGACTCAAAGTTGGTCTCAGGACTGAGGAGGATAAAGTATACAGAAAATAGTAATGAAATAACATGATTTGAGAACTGTGTTTCATTTCCTTATATTTAATTTTATCAAAAGGATGGAGGTCATTCGAAAACAATAGATTAAAAGAAGAAATTGGATCAGATTTATGGTTTTGAGTAAAAAAAAAAATAAGTTAATATGTTTAGCAGTTTATCCCATTTAATTGCATTGTGGAAAATTCACTGCGACTGAAAGATACTCTGTAAAAGAGATTAATCGTTTTAAAAATAAAGCCAACATAAAATGTGCCTGAAAACAACTTAATTTATTATCATTAAAGTAAAATATAAATAAATTAAGCTATTTTTTCTTATAACTTTATTGCATACTTAATTTGTCATGCATATCCATTTTCATTTTCTTTAGTTAATTAAATGTATTATTTAAACAAGTCTGTAAGTGTGATGATAGATCGCACAGAGGTTTTCGTGTAATATTTCTTTCAAAAAACTTAATTTTTATTCTTATTATGTGTTATAGACTATATGTCAAAGTTTAAAGTGATTAATTCTTTATTTTTTTTAAACTTAACAAAATTTAGAAAATAGCTCTCTTTGGACGACCCTACCTCCCCTTCCTGAATTTTTAACTTTTACAAATATTTATTAGTTAATTAAGAAATAATACTTACATTTATTAAAACACATTCAATTTGCAATGAACACTCTTATCTGAAAAAAAAGACAATATCTCCTTTTCCCCAACAAAAATTCTATTTATATTAAATTTATAAAATTTCTATTATGTGTTATAAACTACGTCAAAGTGAAAAGCGATCATTTAGTTTTCGTAATTTTAATAAATTCCCGTCTGTGCCAAAAATAAGCTTTTCTCTGAGTTATTTTTTTTTCTTTCATAAATTGGAAAGTCCTGGTCTCGCTTTTTTTTATTTATTTAGATATTATGAATTAGCACATGAAATAACAACCGCATGCGGAAGTAGCAAATTTTTAAAATCAATAATTAAAAGAAAATGTACTGCGCTTATAAAGTCCTACTAAAAAAAATATATCTTTTTCTTTCCGTTTCACGTGGTTTGCCGTGGCAAAAAATACAATTCTGAATATGAATCGGAGGTGGATTTATATGAGACTTATAGCAGCTGAGCAGTTACCTCGAGTGATCCAAAACTTGAAAAAAAGTGAACAAGATCGAGAATGAAGTTAAAATAATTCTGGAATTAATTACCAAAATAAAAACAAATACACGTTTTTTACGTAATTTATTTAATTCATTAATTTCTGTTAGATAAATAATAATTTTTAAATCTATTTAAACTTTGGCAACAATTAGAAGAGGAAACAACAACAAAAAATAAACTGATTATATTAAAATAAGTATTTTAATTAAAATAATAGTATTTTTGAAACTTTTATAATGTGTTGCATGACAAGAGATATTCAGCAGTAAGTCCACAAAATGTGAACGCTCTGACTTGTATAGTTTTTCTGTACGGACTCTGTGACAGACAGACACACTGAGGACAGAGACGAATAGTGTTTCTCCAGATGAACGAACCCCCCCCCAAAAAAAAAAAAAAAAAAAAGTCAGACTAAACTTTTACTAACTTTAAGAAACAAATGTCTAAATTTACATGTAAAAACAGGTATATCGATGATACGAAAATGTTTTGCTTTTATATGTAAAATGATATGTAAATTGCCAAAATATGCACGTAATGTGCAGTCTTCAAAATTCACATTTCATTGTGCAATTAAATGACATTAATAAGTGTGTAAAATTTATCTGATCACTCTCGAACTATACAGTTTAATGTAGAAATTGCAAATAAATACACATAAGTATGCGTATTATCTTCCACATTTGTCTGTGTAATCTTCTGTTGCTAAACATACATTTGTATAATTGTGAAAACATACATGATAGCGTTATATATTAATTACACATTTTTTGTGTACTATGTAAAATACACATTTTTCGTGTTTATTCTATTCTTACTCATATTTTTATAATATTCAAAATACACAGTGTTATACATAATATACTAATTCGACAGAATTTTCGCATCATAATCATAAACTTTGGTTTGTTAAATTGCTAACTAAATGTTTTATTAGTCGCATATGCTGAGTAATTTTTTATTTCTAGTAGAATTGTTTTAGAAACAAACGTTTTCTTATGATCGATATACCTATTTTTACATAAATCAGGATCAACTGAAAATATAAGTAATACAAAAAAAATTTCTGTAGATTAGATGGGGAATCTTAAAATCGTATATTATTCATAATTCGTGTTGTTCTTTATTCACATACAGGTTAAATCTATCATCAAAATTAAACAACGAACATAAGAATAATAATAATTAAAAATAACTTATCTCAATTTGACTAGTGTGATAAAATGTAACAGATCATAATGTTTTTAATATTTTGCAACTTTTTTTTTTGAAATATATATGGGTGATTCTCAAAATAGGGGACAATTTCAAAAATGAAATCTTAAAAAAATTACTGTTAGCAAAATTTCTGAAAAAAATATGTGTTGTTAATATAGTATTAGGTATACTTTACATGTAGTCAGCAGAGCTAAATATTTAAAAATTAACTTAAAAAAATAATTAATATTTTTTGCGCCATGCTAATGACAAAACAAATTGCATGGAATAAATATATTAAGAAATTTTTATTTTCTTCCTGTTTAAATATTTTTTTTCTACGTTTATTAGCCTTCCTTTCCAACAAATAGTTTCCATTTTTACATATATACATATAAGGAGAATAAAAACATTACCAAAGAGCAAACTTTGTTTACATGAACAACATTCTGACACTAACAGTGTAAGAAGCTGTCTTAGTGATTTTCTGACAGATTTAATGCATATTTTAGGGATAATAAATGTAATACCTAAATTTATATGTAAAATTTAACTTTAAAAAGGATACAATATAAGTACTGGTTATATTTATGCACATAGGAGTCTTTAGCATGGACAGAAAAACCATGCTAATGACAAATTTTAATTTAAATAAGATTATGAGCCGTAATATAATCACAATGCAATAGTCCTTTCTGGGGCTTTTTAAAACACAAAAGTTCTATGCAAATAAGTAAAATAAAAATTTTAACTATAAAATAAACATGAAAATTATTATCCATTCTAATGACATACAATTGATGTACTCGCCTAATATTCAACTTCTATTCTTAAAAAACAATACATGTTTCTATTTTCAGGCTGGAATAAAATGACTACTTGTTGCCATGGAGAAACTTTATATTTTCAAAGTATTGTCATATGTGAAAATGAAATTTTGATTAATAAACAGCTGTTATAGTATGACCTTGTTTTGAAAACAGAATATGGAGGACAAATTTAATTCTCTTTTTATATACTATAATTTTATTTTTAAAAAGAAATTTATTGGATAAATCCTCTCCTTGATTAATTTAAAGAAAGAATAACATTTGTTTTATTTTATAAACATGATATTAACTCTTGAAAAAGCTAGTATATACAAGGCACAGCTGCTGTGGACATCCATGCTAATGACATTTTGAACATTTATTCTGTTATTTTAAGGTGTTTTTAACTAAAAAGTGAGTAATTCTTGAGTGCAAATAATGAATAATATTAAGACAAACATATCTAAGTATAAAAACATGACAGAAAACCTCTCAATTTTTTTTTGTATGCTGAAAGACATAAATTGTCCCCTATTTTGAGAATCACCCATATATATTTCAAAGCCAACTATATGCTGGAGATTAAATACCTTTAACTGTATAGAAATTTTTTCTGGAGTGTTCTGAAGTATTACTCCATTTTATATCAATATTTCTGAAAGTCAGAACGAATTTTTTATAATTATTTATCTCTCGTATTTTAATCATTTTGGAGCCTTTGTTAACAGTGGTAAAAAGGATTAATAAATTTAATCTGTGAAATTGGATCCTATATCTTCTACAGTTTAAAAAAAATTCATACGTTCTTTATTTCTGAAATACGTATTTAGCAAATACTCTAAGAATAAACATTCATGACATTTTTGTACCTTTTATTTTACTTTATGTTAACAACACTAACAAGGAAAAATCAAAGGTTTTAAAATGTTATATTTTATCACGATTTATAAGATATTGATATCTAGTTCTTCTTCCCACGATCAAAAATAAATAAATAACAATTATCATGCGATTACTGTGACTTGAGGTCAATTCATTGAGTCCATGTTTACTGTGCGAGCATAGAAAAATTAAACGCTAAAAGAAAAGTGAAAAAAACTCTGCCATTTTAGCACCTACCCTATCACCCTATATTCCTGAGACATTTTTTTTTCGTTTTCTTTTAAATGTTCGTGTTCATATAGTATGATATTCTAATGCGGAAGAAACAAAAGAGAGGAGGGGTGGAAGGCAGATAATCTTATTTTAAAAAACAAAATTTTTACCTCTTTAATTTGATCATGGTGTTAGAATACTTATATTTAATCAACGAAATTACTGAAATAAAACAGCAGTCCTGAATTCTATTTAAACTCTCCATCCTTTTTTATATATCTACACTCTTTAAGTTTTACACAGCTGTATCTTTTTTAAACTCCTGTTAGTGTAAATAAAGATCTTTTCTACATTTATACACTATTTTGTGTTTATCATCTGTTAATAACTTACCGACTTCATCGCATAAACTATACAATAAAAGAGCAAGTAATTTTTTATTAAACGTGCTTATTTTTTATGACAAGTGGCTAATTTTAGTAATTCACACATTTATTTGTGTATACATCGTTATGTGCAAAACTTAATAACACACTAATTCGTCTAAATTTATACATTTTTGCATACTTGTACACTTATTTGTATTTTTCAAGAAGTAACAAATTACACACTTAGTTTTACAAGCTAAAATACACGTAAAATAGGTAAAATATTGCAGAAAGCGTGTAATACTTTTGATAGGTGTGTCATTTTAGAAATTTACACACATGTGTGAATTTGACTAATTTACCCATTCAGTTTTCAGAGTGTAACTGTGTAATAGAGTACAAATATTTCAAATAAAATTATTTCATCAAAATTTACGTCTGCATTCATGACTGATAATCCCATGTGTTGATATTTTTAAATGAATTACAAAATGAAATTAAAATTTAAAATAAATTAAAATTTATTTGTTATTTTTGTTTTTTGCCCAATTTTTAGTTCTTTGATTTGTTATTTTTGTATTCCACGTTGCTAACGAGCGACAAATCAAACACAAGACAAATGACACATTTCGACAAAAGTAAATTTCTGAAAAGAGGTAAAAGATGATTAGAATATTTTTTCTTAAAAATCGAATTATAGAACTACACTTAGCTCAGCATGCAGCCGTAAAAACTTGCATAAAAGCGTAAAACCATTAAGATTGATGATATAAGTATGGTTTGAATTGTTAACGATTTCAATTTCTACAATTATTTGACCCTCTTCTCTCCTGACAAATGAATATGTAACATAATAAAACGATTTTCTTGATAAATATTATGAAACTTCTACCATAGCAAGACGCGGCTGTGAGAAAAGTATAAGTCGTATAAAAAGCAAAATCACTTTTTTTCGAGTTGTACTCTGTCTTTTGCCGAGATATGAAGTAAAATGTTTAATCATACAGGTTTTAAAAATCAAATCCTTAAAGATATATATATATGAGCTGTTGTGTTAAAGAGTTTAAAGGGCGCAATAGGTTGTGGGTTGGGAGTGTTAGACGATTGCAAATTGCTATACAATTTCCACTCTTTTTTGTAACAAATGGATGTAAAAGGTAATAAAATGATTTTCTGGCTATAACTAAACTTGTGGCTATAAATTCTGTCTATATCTTCAAGACGCACATATGAGAGACATATATATGGAATAAAGCGCAAAAGGCATTTTTGTGAGTTTGGTCACTTTCCATGCTGGGGAGCGAAACATACTAATCAATTATATAGTTATTTTAAATTTAAAACATATACCACAATTTCTGCATAGTATTTCTGGTTCATTTTATCATGATATATAAGACACTGAATACCATGAAATTTGCTGTTCGAAATTTCTGGAATATACTTACGGAGGGGGGGCGTGGTATAAATTTGGAGCACTTTGTTGAAAAATGTGTATAGAACACAAATCTATGTTATTAATAATATTATACATCTATCAAAATTTGAAAACAAATTATTCATTATGTTTACTTAGACTAAAAATCCTTTTTAAAAGGTTCTAAATATTTTATGTAATATTTAAAAATACGTGGACACAAATTACGATGTATGGATGCAAATAAATAAAAGAAAATATTCTACGATAATTGTTAAAATTCAAGAATAGGATTTTTTAAAGAGAATTCTCAAACATGAATTAGAAACAAATATATTAAAGGCGGATTTAGCAACTAAATCTACCGTCTATTGTTGCACAAAGAGGCCAAACAAAATCCAATTGATAACCAATAATTTTCTTTTACGAGCTGAAAAATAAATCTATTTCCATCAAACCATATTGATTATTGTTTTCTAAAATCCTATTCTTGTGAAATTTATGTGGGAAATTTTCTGCATACTGAAATAGTGTCAAATTTTGATATTTTCAACACAAAAAGCACTTCCCTTATTAGTTCCGGAACTTATTGGTTAAGCATAATGGGGGAGGGGGGAGAACTTGAGGCTAATCTTGCTGGAGTGTAGACAACCAGGTTTTACATGTAGAATTATCTGATTTGCTTCAAATTTGCAGACACGTTTATTTTGATAACGCACTTACTTGATTATATTTAGCGGTTCATTGTTTAAGGATAAAGAGAAGAATTTGGGGACTAATCCCCGTTAAATGAAACAAAAAGGATTTTCATGCAGAATTATGCAATGCGTGTGAGTAGCTGGTGAGTTCAATGCCATCAGTTTTACTTTTCTTTTTATTTCTAATTATATATATGGAAATATTACAAAATGAATTACTCACAAGGTTTACTAAGACTAATTCATCAATAAAGACTAATAAATCATTTTTTAAATATATTCAATAATTTTGTGTTTTAAATCAAGCTTTGATATATGGACTCAAAATACATTCAGGTTAAAAATTATAGTCACAAACATAAAATCTGTGAAATTTGATGAATTAATCACTGTGTTCTCACGAAATTTGGCACAGAGATTGTTTACAATAGGAGAAAGAATATAGCATCCTAAGAATGTGGAAAATGTTTTAATTGTTATGTAAGATACATGGTATATCAAAAAGTGTTAAATCAAAAATAACAGGTAAGGCATTTATCGGAGGAAATGTCTGTCTAATATGGAATCTTACCATCGTGCACTATCATATATGGGTGATTTTCAAAATAGGGGACAATTTATGTCTTTCGTCATACAAAAAAAATGAGAGGTTTTCTGTCAAATTTTTATATTTAGATATGTTTGTCTTAATATTATTCATTATTTGCACTCAATAATTACTCACTTTTTAATTAAAAACACCTTAAAATAACAGAATAAATGTTCAAAATGTCATTAGCATGGATGTCCACAGCAGCTGTGCCTTGTATATACTAGCTTTTTAAAGAGTTAATATCATGTTTATAAAATAAAACAAATGTTATTCTTTCTTTAAATTAATCAAGGAGAGGATTTATCCAATAAATAAATTTTTTAAAAGTAAAATTATAGTATATAAAAAAAGAATTAAAGTTTGTCCTTCATATTCTATTTTCAAAACAAGGTCATACTATAACAGCTGGTTAATAATAAAATTTTTATTTTCACATATGACAATAGTTTGAAAATATAAAGTTTCTTCATGGCGAAAAGTAGCCATTTTATCCCAGCCTGAAAATAGAAGTATGTATTGTATTTTAAGAATAGAAGTTGAATAATAGGGGCGTACATCAGTTGTATGTCATTAGAATGGATAATAATTTTCATGTTTATTTTATAATTAAAATTTTTATTTTACTTATTTGCATAGGACTTTTGTGTTTTAAAAAGCCCCAGAAAGGACTATTGCATTGTGATTATATTATGGCTCATAATCATATTTAAATTAAAATTTGTCATTAGCATGGACAAATATCAGTATCATTAGCATGGTTTTTCTGACCATGCTAAAGACTCCTATGTGCATAAATGTAACCATTGCTTATATTGTATCTTTTAGAAAGTTTAATTTTACATATAAATTTAGGTATTACATTTATTATCCCTAAAATATGCATTAAATCTGTCAGAAAATCACTAAGACAGCTTCTTACATTGTTAGTGTCAGAATGTTGCTCATGTAAACAAAGTTTGCTCTTTGGTAATGTTTTTATTCTCTTTATATCTATATATGTAAAAATGGAAACCATTTGCTGAAAAGGAAGGCTAATAAATATAGAAAAAAATATTTAAACAGGAAGAAAATAAAAAATTCTTAATATATTTATTCCATGCAATTTGGTTTGTCATTAGCATGGCTCAAAAATTCTAATTATTTTTTTAAGTTAATTTTTAAATATTTAGTTCTGCTGACTACATGTAAAGTATACCTAATACTATATTAACAACACCTATTTTTTCAAAAATTTTGCTAACAGTAATTTTTTTAAGATTTCACTTTTGAAATTGCCCCCTATTTTGAGAATCACCCATATATATATTATCCTCACAACCTGTTCTCGTTCTGTTTATCTGTATTCTGTTTATCTGTATTATTATGTTCCCGTTCTCAACAAACCCCATTCTTTCAAAACAACCTTTTAACTCCTTGTGGGTGCTGTGAGAGGGGTTACTTTACACAATTGTTTTTATACCAGCTCAAAATGTTCAATTGGATATAAATCAGGAGATCTCCAGGCCCAATACATACGGCGAATGTTTTCTTTTCTAAGAAAATCATCAACATTGTGAGTTCTGTGTGGGTTCGCTTTATCGTCCATAAAAATGAAATATAGGCCTACAGCATCGCGGAACAACTTAACATTGGCTTCAATGACCTCATCCTTACGGAGATATGCATCGAGAGTTCCCGCATTGAAGACGTGCAGTGCTATACAACTACCCAACATAATGCAGCAATACAGAAAGATTCTCTTGCCACCATATCTATCGATTCTTTTAAGTAGCTGGGATGATAGGGAGGTTTACGTGCTCTCCAGATCAAGATTAGACGAAAATCACTCTACGTGGAGAAATTCGATTCTTTGCTGAAATGAACATGTCCATTCTTGTTGGTACAAGACTAATGACTTCATCTCCACAAGAACAGGAATCTCATATTGGGTAAAGTGAAACGGACACACACGCTGGACGCCCAGCATTAGGCGAAATACCAGATTTAATGAGAAAGTAACCCTTCTCTGAGGCGGCATAATTTTGGGCAGTAGTACACCACTGCGTGTCTTCGATGCGGGTACTGTCAGTGCATATCGCTACATGTATGAGGTCCTAGAAACCCATGGGAGGTTGTTCCGGGGTGCTGTAAGTCCGGCCTTCATGTTTATGGACGATAATTCAAAATTGATTCCTGATATAAATCAGGAGATCTCCAGGCCCAATACATACGGCGAATGTTTTCTTTTCTAAGAAAATCATCAACATTGTGAGTTCTGTGTGGGTTCGCTTTATCGTCCATAAAAATGAAATATAGGCCTACAGCATCGCGGAACAACTTAACATTGGCTTCAATGACCTCATCCTTACGGAGATATGCATCGAGAGTTCCCGCATTGAAGACGTGCAGTGCTATACAACTACCCAACATAATGCAGCAATACAGAAAGATTCTCTTGCCACCATATCTATCGATTCTTTTAAGTAGCTGGGATGATAGGGAGGTTTACGTGCTCTCCAGATCAAGATTAGACGAAAATCACTGCGTGTCTTCGATGCGGGTACTGTCAGTGCATATCGCTACATGTATGAGGTCCTAGAAACCCATGGGAGGTTGTTCCGGGGTGCTGTAAGTCCGGCCTTCATGTTTATGGACGATAATTCAAAATTGATTCCTGATATAAATCAGGAGATCTCCAGGCCCAATACATACGGCGAATGTTTTCTTTTCTAAGAAAATCATCAACATTGTGAGTTCTGTGTGGGTTCGCTTTATCGTCCATAAAAATGAAATATAGGCCTACAGCATCGCGGAACAACTTAACATTGGCTTCAATGACCTCATCCTTACGGAGATATGCATCGAGAGTTCCCGCATTGAAGACGTGCAGTGCTATACAACTACCCAACATAATGCAGCAATACAGAAAGATTCTCTTGCCACCATATCTATCGATTCTTTTAAGTAGCTGGGATGATAGGGAGGTTTACGTGCTCTCCAGATCAAGATTAGACGAAAATCACTCTACGTGGAGAAATTCGATTCTTTGCTGAAATGAACATGTCCATTCTTGTTGGTACAAGACTAATGACTTCATCTCCACAAGAACAGGAATCTCATATTGGGTAAAGTGAAACGGACACACACGCTGGACGCCCAGCATTAGGCGAAATACCAGATTTAATGAGAAAGTAACCCTTCTCTGAGGCGGCATAATTTTGGGCAGTAGTACACCACTGCGTGTCTTCGATGCGGGTACTGTCAGTGCATATCGCTACATGTATGAGGTCCTAGAAACCCATGGGAGGTTGTTCCGGGGTGCTGTAAGTCCGGCCTTCATGTTTATGGACGATAATTCAAAACAACACAGAGCACAAATTGTTGATATTATTTCTGAAGAAAACATTATTCGACATATAAATTGTCCCTCGTGGTTTCTGGACCTCCATCCTATTGAATAAATTTGGCATTTTCTAGATAGAGTCATTGTGCTGCGTAATACCCCATTCTCAGAACCCCCCCCCCCCCCTTGGATTTAAAAGCACGCTTTTGGAAGAATGGGGTTATTTGTCCCAAACATTTATTGACACATTTATTGACACGTATGAGAGCTTGTACAAAAGTTTGTAAAACAGTGCATGGTGTTCACACACCACAATAGACACACGTTCAACATTGTTGGTCTTCACAACATAAGTTTAACTTTTCTTCAGCCACCATCATCCATAAATGTCCTTCCATTCTTGATCTTGATTTTTGGGAAACTTACCACATCATAAAAAATTCTCACTCCTTAGTCAATGACTTATATAGTACTCCTTATTTTTAAGTATTTGGAAATCTTTAATTTAATAGTTTTTTTTTTCACTCGCTTTTTAGTTTTTGTTTCGCTTGTTCCCCGATAGATGTCGCTACTTTTCCACCCAGTTGTTTTGGCTGCTTTCTTCTCATTGGTTGCTTTTCTTTAGGCGGGATTGTTCCCATAGCGGTTATATAAGCCTGCGTCTCTCCGTCTCTTTGCTCAGTTTTGCTATTTTTTAGCTCGCTGAGTTTTGAACTGATGAAGAATCTCGATAGTAGATTCGAAATAGCTATTTGCCACCTTCGCATACTTTATTTGTGCATTTATAATCGTTGGTTTTCTATCTTTAAACATTTGTGTACAAAGGCTTTATTTGCTATTTTAATATACGTTATACATTTGCAGATCAGCTTACATCGATTCTGAGAGACTGAGAACCTGTTACGAGAAAAGTGAAAGGAATTAAATAATTGTTATGTGACTAGGAAATTAAAACATACAATATAAATTTCAGTTAGATATAGAGATTTCAAGAGGATATTTAAAAAAGCACCTTATAACTATTTGTGCTGCACTTTTGACAAAACAGATATACAATAACAAGCATGAACAAATATTCGTTACATTTTTTGAAAGGAATGAATAGTTGAATGAATGTTTTAATATTTTTTACATACTGTAATAAAAAAAATAATAAAAATTCCAACAATTTTAATTGTTGGTATAATGATGCATTTTTTCTCACACCACGTTACTTAAATATTTATCTAAAGTATTTATTCTACATAAAATATTCAGACACTTTTTAATAACAGTCTTCTTTTAAACACATTTCACAAAATGAAACAATCATTTGCTTACAAGCACAAAAAAGTTAGCTTAAGAAAAAGTTAGATTTACTGTTTTATTTATCAGTCAGGATAACACTAAAAGCAAAATTTACATAAAAGAAATCCGCATGACTTTTTCAGAGAGATAAACACATCGATCCATGTTAACTTGCTCCTTTGTTTCCTTTTTTCCATAGTATTTTCTTATTTTCGTATTTGGTGTTTTTTGTTTCTTTTTTTGCTGGCTTTATGCTCTTTAAAGACTTGATAGAGATTTTTCAGATACAAAGTTGGCAACAAATGCTGTATATTTAATCTAATTTTGTTTTTAAAAGCTTTCATTTTAAACCGTTTTAAATAATAATTTCAAAGAATTTTATAGACTTTTAAAAAAAGATATTGTTTAACAACTTAAAAAAGTGTTTAAATACGGAAAAAGGGCGACTTTTTACATAATTTAACAGTGTTAACCGTACTACTTAAGCTATACTAAGTGTTTCAATATAATTATTTAAATTTAATGAGGTTGTAAAATACACTGCAATAAATATTTTTATGCATAAAAACAGATTCTTATTTTACTCATTTATTGAAAATTACAAGGTAATTTACTTAGAAGCACAAATTGTTTTGAGTAATAATTTTTTGGAGTTTAAAAATAATAAAAATATTTCATTCAGATTTATAACTTGTTATGTGGGAAATACAATAAAAATACGAAAACTGTAAAAAGCGTGCATAAATTCGGTTTATTATTTGGATATATTATTAATTCATTTTTTAAAGTTTATTGTCTTATTTTAATTTGACTGGATGCAAATGATGTTTATTTACATTACATCGAATGATAGTTTGCCACATCAATTGAAGGAAGTGGAAAACATCCGCATTTAATCAATGATAAATTTAGAAAAAAAAATCATTTTGCAAAATACAGTTGACAATATAACCGATATATTGAACAAATTATCAATGTACTTCTCTGCATTACTATAAATTTTTTGATGTTATCTTTTATTACGATTATTAAAATATTTTCATTTTTGTTAAAACTAGGGGCAATACGGACTTTGCTTTTTTATTGAGTTAAAAGAACCCAGTAATTTGGAATGAAAAGGAAGTTTAATATTCTTGATATTGATTTATATTACTTTAAAAAAAATAAAGATCGCTTGTCATAGAAATGGGTGGCAATTTTTTAAAATGAATCTCTTTATCGATATTTTTGCCAGACTCGCTATGGCATACAATATCAGACAATACTTTAAAGTGTTTTTTGCATTAATAATAGTGCCATTGCTGGAAGCTATTTACGTCATTTTCAAATTACCAATTTAATTTTACACGGAATAAAAAAAATTACAGCATTGCCAAGAAGAATTTAAAACAATAAATGTTATGTTATTCTAATTCTTTTGTATCTCATTTCTAGCTAATCTATTCTATACACTTCATTATGCATAAAATTTATATATGTTTGTTAAGTAGCATAAAATATCTTTGTGTGACATTTTAATGCAAGATATATTGAAGAATATATAATGATTTTTCTATCATTTTAAACGCTTTTGCAAAAAAAATCTTACTGTTTAAGATAAATTCTATTTTTCACTTCAATTTAAAAAAAATAAAATTGAAAATCCAATATATTCTGAAGTTCATATCTGAATGAAATGGAGGTTTTAAAACATAACGTTAATTCCTTTTACTTCGCTGACAATTCGAAAAAAATCCTCTTTAGAGCTGTCGTGAAAAGGATTTTTTTTCCTGAAGCAGCTAAATGCCTTATTCGAAATTTAATATACGATATTCTTAGTTTCTTTTATTTTAAAGCTTCTAAAAGTATTTATAACACATTCCTTTTCTCTCTTTTATCTCAAGATTGTCCTCTCTATTTGAAATGTTGCATTTTGAGAATTTTAAAAAGAAAACAATTTTACTTAAAAATTGCAATTTATGCATATATCATTAAAAAAAGTATAAAATCATTCATTTATAAATATTCTTATATCTAAAAAAATTCATACAAAACCAATGCACATTTATTTTTAATTTTCTTTGCTATGAAATTTATGCATTGAGTCATAATATGAACTTTTATCCCAAGTATTTAACTACGTGAAGTTCATGCTGTGTTCAGTTAAAACCTGTTTGAAATAGTATATTTGGACTACTTTTAAAATAAAGTATAGTTACTTTAAAAATGCAATTTATGCATATTTAATAAAAAGTATAAAAAATTCATCTTTAAATGTTCTTATATTTATAATAAGTCATATAAAGCCAATACACATTTATTTTTAATTTTCTTTAACACTAGAACGCCCAGAAGGAGTCGAATTGACTCCAACCATGTGATTAAATTTCTGTTTGAACTAGCAATTTTCACTTGAAATAAGTTAAATTTAAACCACGCAGATTGAAGTTTACTAAATCAATTAAATATTTTAAAATAAAAATTCTGGTATATAATATTATTATCAAACTTGACTGAAATTTCCGGACGTTCTAGTGTTAATGTGAAATTTATGCATTGAATCATATTATGAAGTTTTATCCCAAATATTTAATTACATGAAGTTCATGCTGTGTTCAGTTAAAACCTGATAGAAATACTACATTTGGAGTATTTTTTAAATAAAGCATAGTTACTTTAAAAATGCAATTTATGCAGATTTCATAAAAAGCATAAAAAATTCATCTAAAAATATTCTTATATTTACAAGAATTCATTCAAAACCAATACACATTTATTTTTAATTTTATTTGTTATGAAATTTATGCATTGAAACATAATATGAAGTTTTATCCCAAGTATTTAATTACATAAAATTCATGCTGTGTTCAGTTAAAACCTGTTTGAAATATTAAAATTTGAGCATTTTTAAAAATAAGTATATTTACTTAAAAAATGCAATTTATACATATTTAATAAAAAATATAAAAAATGTCTTCAATAAACATTCTTAAATTTACAATAATTTATACAAATGTTTTATATGTTTTGTGTTTTTGTTTTTATTTTTATTTGTTTTTGCAATTCAAAATTTATATTCGAACTTTAAATTACTTCCAAACATCCGACTGATATTAATTTTTACATACTGACTTAAATCGGATGACAATCTAATCTTTTTATAATTTTTTATGTTTACCATGCGTTTATACTTATTTTACATGATAACACAAAACTTTTTGTAGAGATTATTACCGTGAAGTTTAATCCTTTCTGGTCCGAATTTGTTTTTAAATTTTTAGAAAATATTACTTTTACATTAATAACATTAACACCAGCTATCCAAATCGATTAGTTAGTGTTTAACAAATATTTCATTGTCTGAAAGATAACGAATGTTTCTGTTTTGGGTACTATTCAATTAATATTCATAAGACAATAGACTAAAGAAGAATCTCTTGAAGCATTTAGAAAATATTATATTACAATAAGATTAAACTTGTATTACTACTTTCTAATACTTTTTGGCCATTATTAAATATGGTTCTTTGAAGAAAATAACTCTTACTTTAAATTTAAAGAGTGAAATATATGTTTAACTTAAAAGAATCGCAAACGGTGCAAAGAGAATTAGGGAAATAATAATAATTGTTATTAATGGTAAATACCGAAACATAAATGAAGTCAGATAGTATATGCATAAACATATGCCAACATTAGTATTGCTAATGTAAATAGGAGCAAAAGTATTTCTTAAAACAAAATAATGCTCCATCAAAACACATGTACTATTAATAGTACACCCGAAAGGATTAAGAAAAAGTTATAGATTAGGTAACACAATACTGCGGTGGTTGTGTTTATAATTATTATGTACTTTTTTATTGCTGAATCCAATAATTATCTTAATTTTTAACCATTATGTCAGGAATTTTTGCAAATGACAGACAGTCAAAGTTAAAAAATAACAAAAATTGGAAATCACAAAATAAACTAAATGGCTGTGATTTTTTTTTTATATTTTGAAAACTGATCTTTATATTTTTTACCACTAAATCCGGAACATCGTCTTTATTTATAACCATGAGGTTACTTTTTTTTTTTTACAAATCGTAAAAATCTAAACTAAATTGTAGCGAAATTCTGATACTCTAAAAGAGATGCAAAACTTTTTAAATTTCAATAATTTATTCAGGAAATAATGAATTTGTGAAGTGTCCGATAATGTGGGTGAAGATGTTCAATTTATACATATTTTTTTTAAATAAAAATTTACAATTTATGAAAAATCGTAACGTGATGGTTAAAAACAAAAATAGAACAGACTTCAAAAACTACTGCAAATTAAAAAATATTTTCTTTACAGAATAGTTAATAAGAAGTTAAACAAAGGGCATTGTATTTACCATGCGTTTTGTTAGATTTATCTACATTAAATTGATTTTTTGGAGTCGGTGCCAGCCAAGCCAAGTTCAAAATTAAAGCTAAGTTTCTAATATTGAATAATTACATTATCTTGGCTTGGCTGGCACCGACTCCAAAAAAAATCAATTTAATGTACACAAATCTAACAAAACGCATGGTAAATACAATGCTCTTTGTTTAATTTCCTATTACCTATTCTGTAAAAAAATATTTTCTACTTTGCATTAGTTTTTAAAGTCGGTTCTATTTTTGGTATAAAAGTTTATTTTTCACTTTTTCGTTTTTTTTTAATATTAGCTTATGATTGAGAAAATGGTTACAACATTCAATATGAATTTGCGAGAACTAACTAATTTTATTAATTTTTGCTTAGTTGCTAAAAAAGTCCTGAACCAATTTCGATGAAACGGAAGTGAACCAATTCGAGAGCAACCTCTTTCAATAAATTAAAATTCACATAAATCAGATGGATGATTTTGGAGTAATCGGTGAACATATATAAAACAAAATACATACGCGTCGAATTGTTAACCTCCTCCTCGTTTTTTTTTTGAAGTCGGTAAATAATTATTAGTATTTAATTTGTAAAATATGCGTATAAAAATATAATACGGAAAAAAACTATTGTACACACGTATGTGAGTAGTGGGGTTCGAGTCTACGCTTCTTTGGAGAACCAGAGTTTAAATCAGACGCCTAGACCGCAAGGCCATCATGACTGTATTATGTTCGACGAATATATTCAACGTCCATGTTACTTTTAATTTGCGAGAAATCATTAATTTTATTAGTTTTTGCCTAATTATTGAAAAAGTACTTAACCAATTCTGATGAAATGGAAGTGATACCAATTCGAGAGTAATCTCTTTCGTCTAACACAAATTCTAGTTTAATCGGTTGAATAGTTTCGGTATAATCGGTGAACATACATAAGAAAAAAAAAACACATACGCGTCGAATTAATGATAATCCCCTCTCCCTTTTTAAGTCTGGTAAAAAAAATACAATACCAAAAAAGAATACTGTATATTATACACGTATGTCAGCACTGGGTTTAAACCCACGATCTCTTTCGAGAACCAGAGCTTAAATCAGACGCCTTAGACTGCTCGGCTATCCTGATTGCGTTATTCAACGTCATGTTGCTTTTGCAAGTCTATTATTTTAGTACTTTTTACTGTTAAAAAGATCTCTGATACTTTGTGCCAACGGTTAAATACAAAATGTTTTAATAGCATAATTAGTATTTAATTTGTAAAAATTATAATACGAAAAAGGTTATTATATACATGTATGCCGGGAGTGGGGTTCGAACCCACGATTTCTTTCGAGAACCAGAGCTTAAATCTGGCACCTTATACCGCTCGGCCATTCTGTCTGCACGACGTTCAACGAACTTATTCAATAATTTTAATTATCGAAAAATCACTAATTTTATTAGTTTCTGTCTCATTACTAAAAAAGTACTGAAGCAATTTCGATGAAACGGAAGTAGTTCCCATTCGAAACCATTCTCTTTCATTCAAAACAAAAATAACAGAAATCGGTTTCATAGTTTCGGAGTAATTGGTGAACATACATAAAAAAAAGTACATACGCGTTGAATTAATGACCTCCTCACCTGTTTTGAAGTCGGTTAATAAAGATAATTTTCGTATTCAACGGTAAAATGTATGGAAAAATCAATTATCAGAAGTTGAAAACGCAACAATCACATCTCTGTTGTAGTATGAAATTTTCGCTTTTCTTTTTTTTAAATGTACGATTTGCAAAAAAAAAAAATAAAATAAAATAAAAAAAAGCAAGAAAAAAAAATAAAATAAAATAAAAAAATTATGTGATGGTAAAAAATATAAAAGTCAATATATCGGAATCAATTATCAAAAATTAAAAATCATGACTTAATCCATCTTTTACAGGATAATGTAATTTAATAGCAATTTAAAATATACGTATCATTTTGTAAATAAATGAGGCTGTTAAATTTTATCATTTTATTCAAAACTTTTGTTTTTTTTCCCTTAAATTTTTATCCCAAATTATATATTTTGCATAATTAAGTATTTCAAATTCGTATTGCAATTTTGATTTTACTTTCAACCATTTTTTTAATATTACTGACGAAATTATACTTCAAAGAAGATTTTGAACGACTATAATTTGCGGCAAAAAATATGCCCCAAACTTAAACAACTACTTACTATAATTTTAATCATAGAATTATCAGACTTTTTTTAGAATCTTATTTGCCAATGTAATATGAAAATTATACTAAATATAACCTATACAACTGGTGAACTGTATAAAAATTTAAATTTCGTATTTTTTTTATAAAATATTTTTATCTACCCTAATTACTTTTAAAACATTATTTTACCTCATTTAAAATACTTTTGAACTTGGTTTTATATGTCTATGACTAAAAATTAAGGAATTAGACATTGGTCTAGGTTGAGAGTATACACCCTGTATAACCGATAGTCATTAGAAAGAAATTTAGAAGGAAGTTCGTTTTTCTGTTTATTATTTTATATAACGTTTTATTGGTATGAATGTTGATCAAAATATAGTCATAATGATATAAAAGTTTATCTAAATAATCGGGTGATATTGAGTCTAATTATGTTGATACAGACATAGAAACATACTAGAATTTGAAAATTACAAACTAATCATACAGTGTGAGACATTTTAAAACAGTTTCCTTACTCGAAGGAAGTTGTTTTTAAATTCAATGTAACTTTTTAGTTGCATATGAACATGATAATTTTATTCTGATCTTTGTTCTTATATACTATATAGCCTTTAATGTCCGAACACTTGCTATGTTGGAAATTTTGGTAAATATCTCGAAGAATACATGAGGACTTTTTTTGAAACTCCACTTGCGTAAAATAAATAAATAAATAAAATAAAAAATAAATAGAACAGGTCATATATTTTTGCGAATATATTTTTTCTGATACTCATAAAAGGACCATCGTCTATTTGAAAAACGCAGACCTTTCGAATAACCCTGTCAAAACTAATGTAGCAAAATAATGAAGCTTCAGATTATGATTAAGTGGCTTATTGTAATAAACTGTGTTAGTTTTTATGAGCATAGCATATATACACGTAAATAAATTAAGGTTTTTATAAAAAAAAAAATTCCTTTATAATATGCAGAGTTCTTAATGTATAAAAAATGCTCTTTTCAAAGTGTATCAGAAACAACATTGTACAGATTGCCATGGTTAAAATGATAATAAGAATGATACATATTGTATGGGAAATGAGCAGGTTTTCTAAAGAATGTTTCGCTGCGCATGCTTGAATGCAATCAAAATATAATTTTCATTATGTGTTAGATTAATGTATAGAGCAACTTTTGTGAAAGTCTCAAAAATACAGCTTGATAATCCTGGAAATTTTCTTCGATAGAATAAGCTCAAAATCCTTTGTTCCAAGAAGGAAGCAAAAAGATGAATTTCTGTATCCAAATATAGCATTGCGTATAATATTTCGAATGTAATATTGACACTAATCATGGATGTATGGAAAAACTCTTCGTCTTTTTGTTTCTTTTGAGGAGAAACAGATTTTGAGTTTATTCAATCGACTATAATGTTCAAAATGTTCAAACTATGTTTTTTAGACTCTTACAAAAGTATACCTGTTAACGGTCTCCTGTGAGATTTCGGGAAAAAAAAATATTCGCGAAAATATATGACCTGTACCAATTTGTTTACACATCTGGAATTTCATAATAATTTGCCATTTTTTCTCTAGATATTTAACAATACGTCTAAAATCGCAAGTATCCAATCATTAATGGACATAAAGTGTACTTATAAAGGAAGGATCAAACAAAAATTTTATTTTATAAATGTTTTTTAAAGCTTGGAGATCTACATTTTCTGAGATTTATGATAGATTTTACCTTTTTTAAAAATATGCATGAATATACGTAATTGTTTTTAAAGTATCCATAAAATAATTTTATATGCTAATACTCATTATGCAATAGGCAGAACAATCGCCGTTATTACACACATCCGTAAAACATCATTTTTAACAGTTCATGAAAGCACTTGTACTTATTAATAATGTTTAAATATATTACCAAATCATTTAGTGAGTCACCTATTCTCGTAATAGTAATAAGTTTTTTACTGCTGAAAATATAATAATAAATATTTTGAAAGCTTTTCTCTTAACGTATCTTTATAATGAATTTATGAAATTTCATCAAAGATTTGCTTACAGAAATACAAATATTTTCTTTTTTTCCGGTATAGACTTTGGTTACAATTTACGTTTCGACATATATTTCAGATTAAAAAGAAACAATTACAGTAATTACAATTCAGGAGGTAAGCAGCTCAATACGTCTATATATTTTACACATTTCACCCTATACTGTAAAAAATATGACCCTTTTGCTGCATCGTCACTCTACCGCTTTTATAGAAAACGACTACTTCCGGCTACACACTGTTAAAAATCTGCTGCATTTTGCTGCAACGCCCTCCACCACTTGTATATAATATCTCTATTCCAACCAATGAGAAAGCGCCATTTCACGGCCAAGTAACCGTTTTCTATACAAGCAGGGGAGTGCGTTGCAGCAAAATGCAGCAGATTTTTAACAGTGCACTGTAAAAAAATATGTTTAATTTACTGCATCGTCACTCCACCGCTTTTATAGGAAACGACTACTTCAGGCTATCATAGAGCATTCTCATTGGCCAAAAGAGTGATATTCTATAAAAGCGGGGGAGTGACGATGCAGCAAAATAGTCATATTTTTTACAGTGTATCATGGAGCATTCTCATTGGCCAAAAGAGTGATATTCTACAAAAGCGGGGGAGTAAAGATGCAGAAAAATAGTCATATTTTTTACATTGTATCCACATGCGATGCAAAAAAATAAATAACTGAAAATTTTTAAAGCTTATTTTTTTTAAGTGACTTGAACAACGCTCTCGTATATTTTTAACCAGTTCATTGGAGTTTTGTTATATGAGATTATCTCTTTCTGTATATTTGCCTTAAACTCTTGAAACCAAACACAAAGTCCCATCCTTACTTTCTCTCTCGAAAAGAAAAGAAGCAAAGAAAAACACCAAAAAGGATTAATTCTTTATGCGAATGTCTCCATTATTAGTTTTTTTTTTTCCCTGTATGATGCCTTTTCGCTGCCAAGAATGAAGAAGTTAGTTTCCATTTGAATAAAAATCGTAATATAAAAGTTATAGTGTTGAAGCTCTTATGAAGTAAATTAAATTAAAATTTCTTTTTAATTATTTAAGCTTTTTAATTATATATAAACTTTATATTACTATAATAACTTTCTTATGAAGTAAATTAAATTAAAATTTCTTTTTAATTATTTAAACTTTTTAATAATATTTAAACTTTATATTACTATTTTTTTCTTCTCGCTATATCGTGTTATTTTCCAATTATTGCACGAAATTAGTGTTATAACCCCTAATTTCTTATTCTTTAATAAACTCTTTCATTAATTCTATTGAACTCTCTTAAATTAATTATTATCTTACTCAATTTATTTAAATATAAATATTTAAGTTTATTCCTAGATTGCCTCATCATTTTTTTTACCGTTTTCTGTTATTTAGAGTGAAACTGGATCTATTTTAAAAACCTTTTTTTTTCTTATTACTTATTACTTATTACTTATTTACTTATTTCTTTTTATTTATTCTAAGATCTTTCGCACCCTCGGATATTTTTTTACTCCTCGTATTTTTAGCCCATTACGCATTTTGTCAGAATCCCTTGCCGAATTATTGTCACTAAATCTTTTCGCATGATTTTTTTTGTCTCTTTACCATTCAGAAAATTACTAGAAAAAATCTAGCAACGAATACAGTTAATAGTTTTACATTTTTAATAGCTATTACTAAAACTCACTTGGTGTGGCCGTAATAGTCTAGTAGTCATAGCACCGAACTCCAGGCTGAAAATTACCGGGTTCGATACTGCACGCCACCAAATATGCACCTAATATATGCAATGTCAGTACTCGTTAAATAAAGGTATTATGAAAATCCAGTCGTAGCAGTTACCATGGGTAATTATCTCTGGACTTTCCCTCCCCTTTAGAAGCATGTCAAAATAGAGCAAGCAGCAATGTTTGGTGCTGCTATCTGTTGCGGCTTTGCCGAAAATCTTTCGTTTCAGAAATCTGCCTTTTTACCCACTGGGTGCAGCTAGAAGGAAGCTACTACTCTTCGGGCACACGTAATGGTTACTAAAAATAATTTTGGAGCTGTTACTAAAATTTGCTTGGTGACTCATACTAAAAAGTTTTAAGTTAGTTATACAAAAAATTCTTTTGTTCAGTTTACAAAAAAAAAATGTTTGTTTCACTTGCAAACAAAAAGTTTGTAATGGTTACTAAAAAATTCTGTGGAATACAAATTTACTAAAAAAATTTTAGTAATCTCTTGAATATTTTTTACAGTGTAAGCAGGTGTCTTAGTCATTTCATGATGAAACTACGAAACGAAATTATTTTATTGCCTATTGACTACTCCATAATCTGCATTAACGACTGGCAAGATGTCGATGTTCCTCGAAATGAATCCACGCATTACTAAACAGAACTATCATTTATTTTATTGAATGTTTATCGCCAAATTTTTTATAATACTACTGTCGGACGTTCCTCTCAGCCCGCTCAACTTTGAAGAAGAAAGTCCGTGGTAGTTATAGCTGCCACCACCGATATTATTAGGTGATATCGGTCACCCACTGTGAGGATTGTGTAAATGAACACTGACGCTGTCAATTAACTGAATTAACAGTTTATTTAGAATATATGTACACACTAAATACGCTATTTACAATTATGTACAATTACAACTCGGATATAGGTTATCCGGTTCAACATTAAATACAGTAAAGGTTGGCTGTGTACTGTTCAAATTACACCTTTTCCCTCACACTCAATGCACGTTAGATTCACTTTACTGGAGATCAGTTTCGAATCTCCCAAGATATGGATACTCGGTCTTTGCTATCCGGCCCAGAGCACAACACCAGGACGTCTGTGTTTCTTGCTCTCCAGATACGAACTGCTTACGCTCTACAACACAGAGCATTCTCTACCAGGACTTCTGTCCTACACACACTCTAGGTACGATCCCCAGATGCGAACTGCTCCAATCTGAGACAAGACTTGCTCTTCTCAAATAACTGTGTTTCCCCAATGTCAACCGCATTTGGAGCTTATTCATAGAACACATTCCACATTCCTTTCTTGATTAGTGACATGTTGCTTGTTTGCTCATCATCCACATACATCCCTGACGGATGAACACGCCTCTCAACAATCTCCTCTTTCTCACTCACCACCTGTACAGGGTTACCTGTCAATTCTCCCTTCAACAAATAAAGAATGTCACCTTGAAAATTCTAGTACACAGCCAGTACAATACACAAAATATTAAGACAGAGAAATAACGGAAATTCCAATCTTCAGCAGAGGTGGTCTCAGAACCTGACAACTACATACATACATCGGATGGATATTTATAATAAAAGGTGTTTATAAAGTTATATTTTACATTTTACTGTATTATATTTATAAAATTTACCCATTTTGATGTTTAATAACTCATAAAATAATGAAGATAGATTAAAATTAATAACATAAAGGGTTAGATAGACTCAAAAAGTTTCATGACCCTTGTCAATGAACTTCCACATGTGCCCCTTCATCGCACGGAGAATATCATTTCAATAGTCAATTTCATGCCAGGTAGGGGCAAGCATGTCGGTATCCACAGAGGCTATTGCGGATGTAATTCTGGATATGCCAATTTCGACGGGGTACAAGATTATTAAGACAAAATTCAGACTGCATGCATACAAAGTTCAAATTGATTTAAAAGCCAGAATTGAAAAGGTATTAAGGTATTGAAAAATTTGTGAGTCGACCGAAAAGTTACACAATTTTTTTCGCAGAAATATTCGGCCTATATCACCACAGAATTCATGTAACTAAATAAAATGAAAAGCAACTTTTTTCGATAGAATGCGGTAGACTCTTTCAATTTATGTGGAAAACTAACTGGTATATAGAAATATGCATTTACACTTTCTCTTAATATAGGTATGAATAATTTTCCATTGTTCAATAAACCACTTTTTTTTAAATATTTTTCCAACTTAGTCAAAAAGATTTATGCTTCGATTTGGCTGAAAGCTTGGCCGATTTCTAACTCGCATAAATATATTTGAATTCTCATGTAGATAATATACCTTATAAAAATTTAGCATGCCTTTTTTATTATTAAAAGTGAAGTGTGTCGTATGTATGGGACCATTAGAAACTTATAGCAGTCGATAAGAATTACATTGAATTATAGTTAAGAGAGTAAATAATATGCAGTGTATTTTAATGATGTTACACTCTTTTAAGCACATTGAAATGAATAAACACGCCCATTTATACATTCATTATTTAATACAGAATATGGAGTGATTAGAACTTCTCGTTTGTTTACAGGTACTTAAAATAATTTTTTATACATGATTTAGGAAATATTGTTTGCGGTCTATTTTTAACCATATATCTTGGTAGAAAAACTGTCCACAGCATATAATAACTAATTTACACAATATGAAACACTATAATGAATTTAATATACATTAGTAAATTTTATTACAAGATACTGGTTTTATATTGTGACAAGAATACCATTTATTTTTATTTACAGATTCACACAAAATATTTCGGAAGCAGTAATATATCCGAAGAACTCTCTATTAATGATAATTCCTGCAAGTGCGACTTCCTTTACGGTATGCGTTTTTAAGTATAATTGAACTGGTACATACGAGGTGGCATATCTAAATGCTATAGCTTATTACAGGGCTACAGAAAAAGAATTAGGTACATTACTGAATTGAGCGTGAATCACTAAAAAAAGGTATTTAATCGACAAACACATTTTTAACATGTATTAAAGCTTGTTGACAAATACATACCTCTAAAATATGATTAAATCATATATACGGCCTTACACAGATTGCCTTCATGATCACCTACAGGCAATAATTTGAGGAATTGTTATTTCAATCGTTCTAAGCACTTTTTGTCCTGGATTGGATTACATTTTAACTTTTCACGTGATATGTGTAGAAATCTGTAGGTAATATATAGGTTTGTTCAAAATAATTCAAATCTGCTTCCATCTGTAGGAAGAAGTAGTTGAAGACGAGTTTCAATATGAAAATATCATGCAGAATGAATGCAAATACAGAGATTAGATGCACGACCGCACAAAAGAATGTGAGTATTTTTATGAGTTATGAATCTGAGTTATGAATGCTAATTGCAGAGTTTCCCCCAGGTTTAAAAAAGGGCAGGGCGCAACTGTTCTGAAAAGGGCACTTTTTACATTTTTAAGGGCACTTTTTCATTTTTAAGGGCACTTTTATAGAGTTGAATCTAGAATCTAGCGGTTCAAAAAGTCGTGAAAAAACAGAAATTTCATCAAAAAATTGAAAAAAAGAAGAAGAAAGTAAATTTTGTTAAAAGGTTTGTAAAAAACGGCAAATACTGTTAAAAGATTACGAAAAAACGGCCAATTTTATTAAAAAATCGCAAACACGGCTTATTTTGCTAAAAAATCGCGAAAAAACGGAACTTTTCACAGAATTTTCCGTTTTATTGCGATTTTTGGATGAAATCTGCCGTTTTAACGCTATTTTTTGACGAAAGTTGCCGTTTTTTGCGACTCATTTGAGAAAATTTTCCGTTTTATCGCGATTTTTGGAAGAAATTTGTCTTTTTCCCACGATCTTTTGAGGAAATCTGCCGTTTTGTGACAAAATTAGCCATTTTTTTGCGAATCTTGCCGAAAATTAGCCATTATTTTGCAATTTTGAACGAAACTTGACGTTTTTTTAACTTTTTTTTGACGAAATTACCCGTCCCACGAGACGCGTATAAGGCTATTTTTTGCGTTCCGTCGCCGATTTTTTGCGTAATTTACGCGCTATAGCGCGTTCGGATCATCACTGGAGGGCTGCGTTTTTTCAAATGTGGGGCAAGAAGGGCGCTTTTTTTTCAATGAATGACAACAGGGGCGCTAGTTTTTGGATAGGGCGGCAACAGGGGTGCTATTTTTTAAACTAAAGGGCAGGAGGGGCGGAGCGCCCTCCTGAAACCCTCTGGGGGAAACTCTGCTAATTGCAAAAAGAAATTGTTTTTAAACGTAACGTTTACTTATGTATTTACCTTATTAAGCAGACAGCAATTTTATAGGTATTTTAGAAGTGTGGAAAGTGTTTCAGAATATATTCTTGATACTTGATTTTTCTTCCTTTTGAATTTTTTTAAAAGGTTATATTTATCGTAAAAATTACAAAGAAATTATTTTGTTTTACAGTTATTTCCTTATGACTGAGTAAAAGTAACAAAATTTATTTTCTCGTAAATTAAGTTTTGAATTTCATAATTAAAAAAATTTGCATGTGATAGAAATCAAACACCTTTTCTTGCATTTATAAATCCATGTCTTATACATTTTAAATAGAAAATACGAAAGTACAGATATAACACATATGAAAACAGCTTCCAGCAATTGTTTAATTAATATATATATTTATTTATTTAATGTCGTAAAAACTTTGCTAGAAAAGAAACATGTATAATAAAGAACAAAATTACATTTAAATACAAAAAACCGTAATGATATGTAAAAATAAAAATTTTACAGTTGTAGAAACTGAAGAATGTTGAGTTTCATAAAATATATATATTCTGTTTTTCTTCTTTTTTTCATATATTAAAGAAACTTGTAAACATAATATAACCAAAAAATGTATTTTTATTAATGTATTTTTTATTTTTCTTTATACGATTTCTAAAATGTTCAGAAAAAACAGGGAGTTTTTAAATACTATATTATTTGGAGAACTTTTTTAAAACGTATAAAGTAATTTAAATAATAATTAATTTTTTTTTTTCAAAGGATGTTTTATTTTTTTTATTATTCTTAAATGTGCATTAAGCTATTCGTTTATTCAAATTGCGAAAAAAAAATGAGACTTTTTGTAAAAAAAGTACGTTTTTTATTGAAAATAGAATACATTTATTCAAACATTAGAAAAAAAAACGCATTGCATATTTGAATTTATAAATATTTTATGTTTCTCTTTTTCATATTAGCTTTTACATGTGTTTGAAAAATACAAAAAATAGATTTATTTTTCTATCGAATTCTATATGCATAACATATTTTTAACTCTTATTTAATTTTAATTTTAAATATTTTCTCGTGTATGAAGAATAATTTTTGTTACCCCAGACTTATAGTATTTTAATTTATAATTTATTTATTTATTTATTTATCTTTTGAGAAACAAAATTTAAAACTTACAAAATATACACAGTATTAGAAAAAAATAAAAGACATGCGACTGATAGTGTTTCAATGTTATTAATTACTTATTTAGAAAATATTGAAATTACGAATTTTCGACATTGCAGTTCCACACAAAACGTCGTGTGACCTATAGTTATTTATGTAATGAAGTTCTTCCACTTTTATTACCTGATATTTATGCTTAATTTTATAGGCTTAAAAGTGGTAAAACATTCCTCGCTTTATAATAAGATTGAAAAAATTCCTATAGTAAAATTTAGCTTGTTTCTTGGTTTGTTCACTTTAAAACAATACAGTATATTTATGTTAATACCCAGTAATTTTCATATAAAACTTTAATGGATACCAATACTGATAATATTTCATATTTTCAAAAAAAAAAAAAAAAGCTGATAAACAAAACTAGTCTATAACTAATTTAGTATACTGTCAAAATAAGTGGTTTAATCTCAAATCATGCGATTCCCTTGTAATTGGAATAAGTGCCAATTAATAGGAACTATAAAAATTGAAGCACCATTAATTGGCATCTATCATTAATTGAGAAATCCAAATATTTGTGTCAAAAATACTTTTACACAATTAAAGTAACCCTTTTCAACTAAACAAAACTGTTGTCAATTAAAATTTAAAATATATTAGAAATAGGTAATAATGAATTGAAAAACATGCTTTTCTTAAGACAGAGAAGAAGCATTTGCAACAAAATGGCTAATTTGATACAAACCATAATTGTTTAAATTTACTAGGCATTATTGTCATCTAATAGCATAAATCGAAGTTATAATCTTTAAAGTAAATGAGCATATAACTGATATGTGGTGTTGCATTTTTAAAAGACTGGATATAAATCTTATTTTAGGACATGTTGTAGGATGTGCCAATCATTGGTGTATGCAAATTACTGGGGATGTTACCCTACCTTAAAACAGTCAGCATACAATCTCTTTCAATTTGTCATTTTTAATTTGAGTTTTCATTTTAAAGAAATAAATGTTAATTATTGACAGGCAAACAGAATATCATTCTCTTCTATATTTTTTTTCTTATATTATTGGTAAAATAAACTCGCAGAAAGTCCAAAAATAAATATTAACAGTAATTAACGTAAAGTAGTCTGTAAAAGAAAATCTTTTTTACGCCATATTTTCTTCTTATGCTCTTTTCCATCGCAATATAAACTGTAAACTAAATATTTATTTATAAAATTTTAATTAATAAAATACTTTCTATAACATTTCTAAGTAAGCATCTCTCCACATATATTTCCCTTCATATAGTGAAATTTTCCTTTCTTGAAAGAAATGTCATTTATAATACCTTCTCTTTAAGTTTTATTTTATGACGCTTTCAATCCTTCTGACTTTTTAGGATGTTTAAGTTTTTTATTTCCATATCTCTTAAGTCAATGTATGTAATGCAACTTATTTTTGTTTAGTCTCTTTACCATATCATCATGTCAGAATGGCACATAATCACTATATTAGCTCCTTGTCCGCAGAACCAAAGAACAAAATTGCAAGATTCACTGTGAAAAAAAAAAAAAATCCGTTAAACATACGGCAAAAACTGCTGTCAACAATGTTGCCAGCGGCATTTACTGTAAAAACTGAAATAAAAATAGATTTTACATCTAATTTTATTGCAATTTTTAAGTTAGATCATTACATCTAATTTTACTGCATTTTTTAAGTTAGATCATTATATCTAATTTTACTGCAACTTTTACTGCCAACAGTTTTTTTACCGTGTTGTTTAATTTTTTTTTTTTTTTTTTTTTTACAACATGTGAAAAAAAAATCGTATCCGTACATATGCATTGAGAATATTAATCATGATTCACTGCAGTAAAAATTGAAGTTTTGTGAACGGATATATCAGTTCGCGGCATTGAGAAGGATAAACGAATAACGTTTTTTTTTTTCAATGTAATGAGGTTCAACATATATTTATATTAAACAGAAATTTTATAATTTTTGTTAATATTTATTTTATATCCAAATAACTTATTCTATGTGAATTTGATTCATTTATTTATTGTTTTTATTCATTAATTAATTATTTTTATTATTAGAAACTACTTAGAGTCTCTGAAAGGGAATTTTAAAACTAAAAAATGTTAATTTCATTTGTTTTTATTTTTGAAATTGTATAAGTCCCGTGAAATTTCTTCAATTACAAACATGCCCCCATCTTACTCCCCCCCCCCAATTTTCTTTTCTATTTCACACAAATCCCTATTGCAATTCCTTCATTTAAAATCATTAGAACATACTGTCTGCTAAAGGGGTGCTTACTTACGGAATGTAGAGTATATTGATATAACAATTAATGATTATTTGTAGACTGCTTTTAGTTGTAGCATCTAGACTTCATATGTATATGACTTCATATGTATAGTTTAGATACTCCGTGGCAATAAGTTTTATATGAGCTACTCAGAACGAAAGAGCAAATTTACGCTAAAACAGATAGCATTTCTTTAAAAGTATTTATAATCACATAAAATGTATGTTGCATAGTTTGATTTATTTTGATTTACAAATAAATAAAAAGAAAATGCGTATTTGGCATTAAAAATTGAAATAAAAATTCTTCAGTAAATTTTGTTTTCCTTCTTTCCTGTTCTTCACTAGATTTTTCAGCTAAATAGTGGTCTATACACCAGAAATAAAATGTTGTCGAGTTGTAAATATCTTTCCTACTCTACTCTGCCTAACATAGATCATCACTTAATTACTATTATATACTCGGATATACTTGGTGACTTTTCAATCACATTCTTTAGTTAAAAGTGAGATAGATTTTCCTTAGCGTATTGTTATAGAAAAGTGATTTTATTTATGAATATTAAGTTAAAATGAATAAAACTCAATTATAGATATCCTCAAATATGAATTATCTCACATTTGTATTAAAAAAATCATTTCTTAAGAATTTATTATCTTATGAAATTCTTTGTATTTTTATTTAATATATGCAAGTCAAAATATGAATAATGCAAACACTTTCATTATTTTACTATAAAATCATCTTACCACGTGATAATATGAAAAAAAATGTGGAAATGATATTTTGATCCTACAAAAAGTCATTTTTATAGCTATCATATTTTCTTTAAGTTCAGTCCAAAGTATAAGAAAAATCATGTCCATTTTCTCCAATATTTTCATTTTTAACACCCATATCTTTTGAAAAATGATAGGATAGGCTTTTCAAATAAAAAATTTTATGTCCGCAGTCGAAATATAAGCTAAATATGTTTTCAGAAAATAATAAGTTACAAACTGAAATTTCTGTTTATTGTCGAGAATTTGAAAAGTATGGTAGCCAATAGAGAAATAAGTTCGTTCTTCTCCGAATTTCAGATTTTGGGATTTAAGATTGTAAACTGAAAAAAAAAATATGTTGACATGAGTGAGTCCCATAAAAACTCTTTTTAGTATAACAAACATATTATTAGGAACAAAATATTTTCAATAAAGATATATATGTTTCTTAATAAATGCTTTATATAACGATTTAGAATGTTACAGAAAATATTTCTTTTAAGGAATTGTGCGTCAGTTATACATACACAAGCATCTACACATATACATTCACATACAGTATATACAGGGTGATTCAAAAATATTGAAACTAAGGCTAAATATTGCCTCTAGAACCATACTTAAATTTTGTAAAGTTGCATACAGAAAAAGGGCAAAATGTGATGGCATAAGGTGCAGTTGCATGGGATTACATTTGAAAGAATCGCGAAATTTTTTTTATACGGCCCCCGTAGGGTGAAAAGTAAATTTTTCTTATTCATTTCCGAACTTAACGCATATATTTCAGCTTCATATCAGTAAAACTTTCAGAGTTAAGACCATTAAAATAATTCATCGGAGTTAAAGAGATTAAGCACAAATTGTCTGCAATTAAAGAAACAATGTTATTTTGAAAGTTCAAGTAAAAATGTATTTATTGAGACGGAATTATTATTATTATTTTCTTTTTCTGTGGTGTTTATCCATGTAATTTACATATAAAATCACATCCTAAAATTTTTCATAAATATTATGAGAAATTTATATAGTTATATATTTTATATTAATGATTAATTTTTTAAGGTAAAATTTGAAATCATTTATTTTCTTTAATTAAAGATGAAATCATAATTTTAGTTTTGTTTCAGGATTTTTTAACATATTAATTCTAAAAATATTAAAAATATTTATTTAAAAAATAATGTAACGATCTTTTGAAAAACCATAAAATTTTAAACAAAAGTTTGGCGGGTAATAGATTCATTAAAGTTAAAAAAAAAAATAGTTTGCAGAAAAAACTCCTTTCTGTAGCTTAAAATTCTAATAACATTTAACTTATGGCGTTTCCATTTCCTTTCTAAGTATTTAAATGTCTATCAAGTATTTTAAAAAATGCTTTTCCTAACCTGCTGATTATTTGTTTTTTTTATAAAATTTAGACTCAGAAATTGAAATTTTTTATCTTCCTAACGTTCATTAAAATAATCTGAATTTTGGTGACGGGACTTTACTTTTCCCGCTTAAATTTAGCCAGTCCGGGCTTCTAAAGTACTTTTTTAATCCAAACCAGAATCGACTCCCTTTTTTCTAGGTTTTCAAGGGGATAAAATTTTTAGTCTCGGTATCAACACAACCCGTATTAAAATCGTTGTTTGTGCCGACCTAATTAGTCAAGTGAAATTTGGATTAAAAAAATACAAAAAATGCGTGTATTTTTAAATGGCCATTATTTTAGAATAAAACTTCATCTTTTTAAAATACAGATTTAAAACAAAAGAAAAAGCTGTAAAATCAGTAAAATAGAACCTATCTATGACGGAAAAAACTTGAAAAACTTGGAAAAAAAATTGTTGATTCAAACAAAATGAACATAATAATACCTGCGAAAGAAGTAGACTAGTTTTATGCCCCTAAAGAAGAAACTTGACATTAACGCATTTTTTCTTTTCTATGTCATTCCGTCTGAAAAGATTTTATTGTATAGCATTTTTCAGAGTCGTCAGCTCATGGAATATTGATTAAGAGCATTAAAGTAAGAGTAAAGCATTTACATGTAAATAGAGATTCATTAATAAAACAAATATATCGCAGCCTTTGACGCTTTTTTAAAAATATTTTGAAAGCATGTTTAACTTAAAATCGATACGCTGCCGCTTTATGTCCAAAGGAGAGGGGCTGTCTTAATCAGACTTTCAATAAAGAACAATTTGTGCATGGTCCCTATCTTGCATTCAGAATGAGTAAACATATCTATATTTTTTAACATAAAGCAATTCTTGTTGTTTCTAAAAATCTTATCGGAATGATGACTGGCTAGATTTTTCAAAGAGCTTTATGCACACAGATGAGGACACACCGCGCATTCTACATTGTACATTTGCGTCCATAATTTCCTTTGTGAGATTGTCTTCTTTTTTCTATTTTCTACTTGCCCACTAAATTTAGACAATCAAATCTGATACAATTTGTATAATTGTTGTAAATGTCTGTTCAAAAGTCTGATGCGTTTTTTAATTTTTTTTTTTTTTTTTTTTTTTTTTTTTTTTTACCAAATATAATCTCACAGCTTATTAAAGTGTAAATTTTGCTATAGAAATTGGAATCTGTTGAGAAGTATTTGATAATCTATAATTTTTGGACGATTTTTATTCTTCATTAGAAAAATCTGTATCAACACAATTTGTGTGCTTAAAAATTTCACCAAGAGAAAAAAAAAAACAACAAATTAATGTCTCAAATTTATTCCATGTATTCAAAATATAAATCAAAAATGTACTTCATCGAAACTTTTATATATTACTCATAATACTGTAATATTACATATTTCCATAATGATTTTTGCACTTAATTATTAAGTTGATAAAAACATATTAGTCATGAGACAAGAAGAATTAACTGCACCCATGAAAATCATAAATAATTTTATGAGTGATGACATATGCATAAGGATGATGTTTTTAAATATGAGATGTATGTTTAGCAATAAGTAGTTGGTTTGGATAATTATTGGATAAGTAGCCAATCTCATACGTACATTTTATTATTTCAAAAAAAACATTTATACATGTTAATATTTTAATATTATTAAAATTTAATACTATACCAACTTTGATTTTCCTCTTAAATTTTCGTTTCTGTCAATTAATCAGGGTAACAAATAATGTGAATCATGATATTTCTTATAATCAACAATTTCTTTCTTTTTCTGTTATCATCAGCTGTTTACATATAGCCGGTTTAGAAGGATGCGGGCTCCCGCCTCTGGACGAACCGATAGATGTTTATTTTTCCAGATTCAAGGAGGACCTGTTTGCCATATAATAGATAATCTTACACAATAAATTAGTTCAGTTTTATGCATAACTTTATACACTTTTTGATAGTACAATAATGAAAATTACACAAACATCGGCGTTTATAGCTCCCCCTTCCGGTGGATTTTTTTTAATCAGAAAGGGCCTGTTGACTATAGCCATACACTTACACAAAAACGTGGTTCAATTCTATACCTAACTTCATACATTATTCAATGATAAAATATTGAAAATTGCACAAATATCTCTATTCCCTTCCAGCGGATTTTTTTTCAAAATCAGGGAGGACCAAATAGCCATACCCCATACACATACAAAACCCCATAACAAATACAAAAAAATTAGTTCAATTCTATATATAACTTCATATACTTTTTGGTGGTACAATATTGAACATAGCTCAAAAATCGCCACTGAAGCGGCCCCTTTCGGCGGATTTTTTTTTTTTCAAATTCAGGGGGACTAACTAGTCATAGCCAAGCTCTTACACAAAAAATAGTTCAATTCTATGCATAACTTAATACACTTTTACATGTTACAATATTGAAAATCGCACAAAAATCGCTATTCCAGTGCCCCCTTTTGACGGGATACTTCAAAAGTGAAGGAAGATTTGCTTGCCACAGATAAAAACATGCGCAAAACGCTAAGTTCAGTTCTATGCATATCTTTATACACTTTTCAATGGTACAATGGTGACACACGGACACACATAAAAATATCCGTACGGAGAGACATTTTGTAAATCTTTTTAGGTGCGTTCGTAATTATATAATACGTAGCACCTATAGTGGTCGTTCAGTCCGCCCGTCTGTCCGCATATAACAACGCAAAAACTACCCAACCGAATCGTTTGAAATTTAAAATACAAAATTATTACATAATTTTGCCGAGTCATTTCAAATTTTATGAAACTCGGATGCATAGATCAATTACAGGGGCAATCAAAAGTATTCCATTACATTACGGTTGATGGGGAAAAAAGTTTCAAATGCATTTTAATCGTTTGAAATTTAAAATACGCAATTATTACATAATTCTGTCGAGTTATTTCAAATTTTTTGATAATCGTGTGGACAGATCAATTACAGGGGCAATCAAAAGTATTTAATTACATTATGGACAATGGGGAAAAAGTTTCAAATATATTCTATACGTTTGAAATTTAAAATACATAATTATTACATAATTTTGTCGAGTAATTTCAAATTTTATGAAAATCGGATGCATAGATCAATTACAGGGATATTCAAAAGTATTCCGTTATATTACGGTCAATGGGTAAAAACATTTCAAATGCATTTTAATCGTGTTACACTCATGCGAACTTAATAAAATTTATATGTAACTATAAAGTACATATTATAATATACATCTTACATAATTTGTGGTGCAAAGAACATTTGTTATTGATTTACAAGGCCACACAAAAGTATTCCATTACGTAATGGTATAGGGAGAACATTGTATGATGAGCGTTTTAATTGTAATTCACTATTTACAATTTTATGAGATTGATATATGAAAGTAATATTTTGAAAACTTCGTTATCGTACGAACGCACCTAATTTGCTACGCTTCACATGCAATTTCCAACTTGTTTTTTTTTTTTTTTTTGGTAAACTGGCCCCTGTAACGTGCTCGTAACGTTTTTCTGGCCCCTGAAACGTGTAAATCTGTCAAAAACCGAAGTCGAAAAATTTTTCATTACAATACTTTTTTCTATTGAAGATAGGAAAAAGAAAGAAATATAAAAACAGCTGCTTTAAATTAGAAATAATTATTTTTTTTTAAAAAAAGTCATTGGCAGATGCTGATTATGAGAAGAAAAAAAAAGCTGTGTAATGTTATAGATATTAATTGAATAAAATATAATTATTAAATTGACTGATCATTGCTGGGGCCTATAACAAATGACACTTAAACGAATCGGTTGACAAATATATCATAATCTATAATTTACTTTGTCTATTTAAAATTTTATCCAAAAGAAAAAAAAAGGCCAGAAACAAATTATTGCTTCAAATTTATACCATATATTCATAATATAACTTAAAAATGTACTCCATTAAAACTTTTATGTTATTCATAATATAGTAATATTGCATATTTCTAAATTAATTTTCTGTCGTCCACTTATTAATTAAGTTGAGAAAAACATATTAGTAATGAGACAAGGAAAAAAAATTCATGGAAATCATAAATAATTGTATGAATAATAGCATATGCATTTAAGATGATGTTTTTTTATGCCTAATGCATGTTTAGCAACATAAAAAAGCTACTTTAGATTAGAGATAATATTAAAAATATACATATTGAAGAATGCCTACTCTGAAAAGTGAAAATGGCTGTTCTATGTTAAGATATTAATTAAGTGAAATATCATTATTAAATTTATTGACCCTCCCAGCGTTGCTGGGGCCTGTAATGAATTACACATAAAAGAACCTGTTCAAAAATATTTGATAATCTATAATTTAAGTGCAATTTTTATTCTTCATTAGAAAAATCATGTATCAACTCAATATAAATACTTAAAATTTTCAAAAAAAAAAAAAAAAAAAAAAAAAAAAAGGCAACAAATTAATGTTTAAAATGTATACCATGTATTCAAAATCTAAATTAAGAATGTACTTCATTAAAACTTTTATGATGCTCACAATATTGTAATGTTGCATATTTCTACGTTGATTTTATGTCGTCCACTTATTTATAAAGTTGAGATAAACGTATTAGTTATTAGACCAGAAAAATAAACTCCATCCATGGAAATTATAAATATTTTTATGAATGATGGAATAAGCATTAACATGATGTTCTTTTATGTCTAATGTATGTTTAACAAAAGAAAAAAAAAAGGCTAATTTAGATCAGAGATAGTAAAAAAAAGTATTCGGAAAGTCCCGACTCTGAAAAATAAAAATGGCTGTGCTATGTTATAAGTATTAATTAAGTGAAATATCATTATTAAATGACTGACTTGGTCCGCGTTGCTGGGACCTATAATGAATGACACTTAAAAGAACCCCAGATTTGTATGATTTTATATTTTTGTATCACTTTCATTGATTTTTTATTTCAAAGGAAAAAAAATCTCGAAAAAATATGCAGTACAAAATGTAAGTTATTTAGAATTTTATTTTCTGCATTAATTTTACTTTTGAAGTCGAAAAAATTTACCAAAAGTGGTCGAAACCCATTGTTCTATAAAATTGACTATCTAATAATAATAAATAAAAAAAAACGTTCGCGCATGCACTGATAGAAAATATTACATACAACTGTTCATATTTTATCAAATATGTAATGCATTTGTATTCCAACCCTAAATTTTTTTTTTCATTCATATTTTGCTATTTTTTTAAAAACTGGTGTTAAATGTTGTCACAAACTATGCATGATAGAAGCGAAATAAATGAAAAATAAGCAATAAATCGTCATATCTCAATGAATTTAAGTGCTATTCTTATTAAAATTAAACCACGTAATGTACAGTATCAATACATTTGAAAGCTCTAGCTATAAGTGATTTTGTGCATTTTATTTTACCGGTTGATCACAAACAGTATTACTTTTCTATAACTTTTTTTGTTACTTAATTTTTCGCAGTTTCGAATTGACGTTGTTAATAGAGGTAAGTCATATATTTTTATAATATTGTGGATTCGTAAGAATTCGACAAATTTATTTTTTAATTATTAATTTTTAAATAATGTGTCAAAAATTCAAAGTGTCATGTAGTGTAATAGACATCTAGTGTATATTTTTGCCTCAGTACGCAACGACTACATCTAGGCATTATCAAACGCATGTCTGCAGCCAGCGACTACATTTATTATGTCATCAATTAACCAATAATAATATTCCTTGGTAATAAGTTGATATTTATAAAGAAAATATTTGTTTACAAATAATTCTTTAAAATAAAAAATGACTGCACTGCATCCAAATTTTATCTCGGATTTCCTATCTGCCTAGTATATCGAAATTTTTGTTGCTGAGGAAAATTTTTTAATATTGTGAGCACACATAATTAAATTCGGTTTGAATTAAAAATACCATCTTTTTCAGTAAATATTTCAAAATTTACTTTTAAAACAATTTCCAGCTTTATTCAATTAACTGACAATATATTTCAGAGGAGAGTTAAAAGAATATTTGACAAGGATTTTGAAACTTAAACTGAAATATAAAACTATAAATGTTGCATGCAGCTGTGAAAGTATATGTAAAAGCGAGAAAGATTAGCGAGTGAACATATAGAAAATATAGTGGGAGAAAAGGGGAATTCAGTAAATGTATCCCTTCCAAACATTTACCTCCTCACTCCTGTGGGGGGAAATGGCGTGTACCATAATGTAGCTGTTTTTCAGATAACTATACTTTTAAAGTATTTTGTCTATTAAAATGTATCTGACTAATATATATATATATATATATATATATATATATATATATATATATATATATATATATATATATATTTGTAAGTGAGCGAAATTTGCTACATACTTTTTTTATTCAGCAATATAAAATCTAGAAAATTCTTTATTTTCAAATTATTATATGGCGGGCATAAAAGACTAAAGACTGCAGGCGCAGTGAAAAGCAAAAAAAAATTAATTATTCATCTACAGGTGCGATGACTTAAACGCATCGGCTTATGAGTTCCCGGTCTAATTAAGATAACATAAATTTTTTGGCCAAATTCGAATTTAATCATCAACATAATTTCCTTTAAAAGAGATATAATCATTCCAGCGGCTCTCTAATATTTCAGTACCTTTCTTAAAGAACGAATTACCTTTGGCCTCAAAACAGGCATTTTTTTCGGCAATCAACTCCTCATTCGAGCAAATCGCTTACCGGCGAACATTTTTTTTCAGATCAGGAAAAAATCACTGGGAGTCAAATCTGCAAAATAGAGGGCTCCGGAAGCAATTCAAGTGTAATTTGTTCAATTTTGTCCCCTTAGCCAAACACCTGTGACTGAGTGTCTTGTCCCTGGGTTGATCTTTCTTTGCATATGGGGCTGTTTTTTAGAAATGGCCTCGTTCAGACAATCATGTTGGGCTATGTAGCAATCGCTATTGACTGTCTTGCCTTTAACAAGATAGTCGAAAACAAGATTCCTTGTGCATCCCAAAATAAGGACGCCATAACCTTGCAATCGCACATTTGCGCTTTTGGCCGCTTTAAAAAAAAAAAAAATTAATTCTGTGTTTGTGGCGCTATCTGTATGTTAGACTTGGAACTTATCAGCCGATGTGTTAAATATTCCTTTTAAACAATTTCTTACATGTATAGCCAAAGTTACATGTAAGGGAAGCAGAAACAGGTTTGTTCAGTAATTATTTTTGAAAAAGTTATTATTAAAATTGTTCAGAAATAATATGCAAGAGTTTTTATTTATTATTTAATGCTTATTTCTGAAGTAATACATCCTTACAAAAATATTTTCACAAACTACACTTAATTTTTTATGTTAAATAGTTCAACTATTTGATATAGATTTCCCTCAGAAATGCAACTAGAAAATGTTTTTTCTTTCGATAAAAGTGAATTTCTTTCTTATATCCTCTTTTCGTTTCTATTCCGATAATAGCGTATAACGTTAAATTACATTTGCGAGCAAAATCAATGATAAAACTTGTGGCTTTGTATAGAATACTTTAAATTAAATCAATCTGCTAAAAGGTGCTTAATTTTATTCGAAGAATCCGTTAAATAGAATCTATTGGAATTCCGTTTCATCAGCATTTGTATCAACTTTCAAATCAATATACAGGACTAGATTCTTTTTAATACTTATTAAACAAGAACGGTCCATACCATTTTTTAGATAGAAATTCGTTTTAATTTTGTTTTCTGAAGTTACTCTTTTAAAAATGTAATAAAAGAACATTATTCCAAAAAAGTGGTTGCATTAATTTGAATTATAAAATTCTACTGAAAATACTTAATTGTTTTTTTTATCTTACTTTAAGTTTGTATATTTCATTTAGAATAATGTAATTTAGAATTATTAACAGCTTTCTATCATTCTGTCAACCTTTTCCGATTCTATATGTATTCCTTTATTATTAGTATTTATTCTACAACTATCACTTTCTGTCGCACTCTTTGTAAATTCTCTTCTTTCTTTTCCTTTCATTTTTGACTTTCTTTCATTTCAGACAAGTATCTACAGCAGCTGATGACGGGTTATTAATCTTTCATCTCGAAACATGTCTAGTGTTTTGTTTTGGTAGTTTTTGCAAAGTTTTATTATTTAAATTATTGCTGCAATCCTATCATATGCCCCTTTTTACAAGCAACAATTTCTTACACTTATATCTTCGGTTATTAGCACAGAAAAGAGAGACAGGATAGTTCATAATACGGCATATTTGTGATGATTATTTAATGTTATTTTTAAAATTTTACTTTGCTTCAAAAAAAAGTTTTTTCAAACTAAGCTTAATTTGTGCTGTATTTTAAATTAATAGTTTTATAGGACTTTATTTCTATATCAAGCAAAAATGCTGTCTTTCGATAAAAGGGAATTTCTTTCTGATATCGCTTTTTCGTTTCTCGTGCTGTAGTAAAGTTAAGAGTTAAATTGCATTTGCGAGCCAAATCAATGTTTAAACTTGTGGCTTTGTACGGAATACCTTAAATTAAACCTATGTGTGAAAAGGTGCTTAAGTTATTCGAGGAATACGTTTAATAGAATGTACCGAATTCCGATTCTACTGAAGTTGCGTTAACTTTTTAATTAGTACAGAGCTCTATAGTATTTTTTATATTTATTGAACATGAACTGCTCTTGTAAAATTTTTAATGGAAATTCTTTGATATTCAGATTTCGTAATGTTCTCATTTAATTAAGTATTAAAATTACTTCACTTGAGAAAGTAGATGCATAAGTTTGAATTATTAAACTATACAGAAAATATCATTGAGTTTGAAAAATATATTTTTCAAAGTTTGATTTGTGTCCACTTGCTTATTCAAAAGTTGATATTATTCTGCCATTGACGAATAATATTTTTAAATATCTTTTGAAACTTAAAAAAAAAAAAACTTTTTGGCAGATTTTATTACTATTTGATTTAGTGTTCTTTTGATTTTTTACTGAGAAATATAAAAAATTACATGTTTGTTAAATTTCACGAATAAGTTTCGAATGTCTTGCTTAAACCCTTGACTACCGAGCAAAAAGGCAAAATTGTAATGTTGTTTTCACTGTAATTTCATTTAAGTGTTTAACAAGTAAGAAAAATCATGCGTTAAGCATAGATTATGAAGCACTTTCCAACACTTAATGAAATCTTTAACAAAACTTTGTTATTTAGGGAAATAATAGTGTATAGCCAAATATACCCAAATATGTATTCCAGTACTTTTGAACAGCTCTGTATTTCATATGTCAGTTGATATAATGGGAAAATTTAGTTTAGCAAGAAAATACCCAGTAGCTTGAAATTTCTCTTTCAGCATTTCATACTATTAGATGGAAACACACTTGAATACTTTTGTTCAGCCCTGTAGTTTACATTGTACCTTTATTACACGTCAGCATTAGGCTAAAATTTATTGTAAACTAAAACACTTTTAAAACAACTGAAATCACATTCTCATAAATTATCATTCATAGACGTCCATGTACCGAATTCTTCGCGTGGCCTTGTATATCCTTTTATATATATTCTGCAAACATTTCTCACAGTAAATTGAATGAAGCTCAGCGTAAAAAATGCATAGCTTATTTAAGAACCACGTTTAAATAATTTACGCTCATATTCAGTAACGCTGGTGAGCTCTTTTGGGTAGCCCTGTATATCAACTATAACATTTATACACACCATATAATGTGCATATATTTAGCGAAATATAAACGCGCATATCATAATTAAAAATGCATTTCATCCCTCCATCAGCCATCATCGGACACATATACGGTACTTCGGAAAGAATATATATTTTGAAATATTTTGTGTGGCCCTGTAAATGCTATGTACTTTATATTATGCAAGACAGTAGCGTATAATTTATATTAAGCTTCAGTGACATATATCAATTTTATTATACATGAAACAGCTTAATATATTTAAAATATGTCACACACAATTTATCCTTTTACCATTATCTAATGGAATTCTTTTGTGTGGCCATGTTAATGAATAATAGCTATATTTTCACCTTATATTTTATAGAATGCATATTTTAATATGTTTGACAGGGTATAACATCTTTAAAATTCCTTTGAAACGATTTTTCCATATAGGCCGTAATTTAATGGGAAGCTTTTGATTCGCCCTGTAGATAAACTAATCAGGGTAGAAACTTCATTTTCAAGAGAGTTCGTGCTAAGGTAAACGTGAATAACGTCCTAAAATTTCATGGCAATCCGAGTATATTAACGACTTTTCCCCATAGGCCGTAATGTAATGGGAAACTTTGATTCGCCCTGTAGATAAACTAATCATGGTAGAAACTTCATTTTCCATAGGACTTGCGCTAGGCTAAACGTCAATAACGTCCTAAAATTTCATGGCAATCCGAGAATATAAACGATTTTTCCCCATGGACCGTAATGTAGTGGAAAACTTTTGATTCGCTCTGTAAATAAACTAATCATGGTAGAAACTTCATTTTCAATAGCGTTTGTGCTAGGGTAAACATCAATAACATCCTAAAATTTCATGGCAATCCGAGTATAATAACGATTTTTTCCCCTTAGGCCCTAATGTAATGGGAAACTTTTGATTCTCTCTCTGTAGATAAACTAATCATGGTAGATACTTCATTTTCAATAGGTGTCGTGCTAGGGTAAACATCAATAACGTATAAAAATTTCATAGCAATCCGAGTATATTTACCGGAGTTAGAGAGCGGACAGACGGACAGACAAACCGAATGCATAAGCACTTTTCAACTTTGTTGGAAAGTGCTAAAAAGAGGGCTAAAAAGAGGGTTCTTCTAACATGATATAATTTTTTTTGTTGTGTATATGTTTATAATCCTTGAGAGGATCAATGATAACTTAATTTCATAAAATTTAATTATATTAATTTAAACAATGCTTTATTTGCAGTGAAACCAGCAGCCTAGTGAACGGATATATCAGGTCGCGGCAGTGGGAAAGTTAATAAGTTTAATTTTATTTTGAAAAATTAACAAATAAGAGCAATATAATTAAATAACTGTATGTAATTCAATTTTATAGATTTTTTGCACGTTTCTAATACTGTATACTCCAAAAAACGTACTTTTCGAAAAAAAAATGTCGTCCTTCTGTTTGTAAACGCTGTATTTCCCGAACAAACACAGATAGATACTTAATATTTGGTGTATACTTAGTGTGTAATAATTCATATTATTACATTCTTAGAATCCTATTTAATATCAGTAACCTCGATTTTCCGCAACTACATTTTTCAGACTCTGGAAATATTCGTTCTGATGAGATGTATGTAAAAATTTTCGAATATTTTTATTTTAAGTATTGGCTGTAAAACACAATACAAATATATAAATTTTGCTTAAAGAAAGAAATATATCAAATGATTAGTTGGCGAGATATTTATAATCCTATTTTTTGCATTCTTGGATGTTTCATGATTCTGTATTTCATCCAAATTTCAATTCAACTATATATTTTAATTAGGAATGAGACCTTTTATCCGAATCAGTAAACTGTTAGTTGATAGGTTTATCATTTTAGGACATTTGCGAATACTTATTTTACATTTTGATGATTCGTTGATCAAAAAAATATCGATAAACTATAAGATTAAATGCAAATAAACTGTTATTGAAAATATCACATCCACTTAATTTTAAATTGTTATATGTGTTTGTATATCATGGCTAATTTTTAATTTGACACTTAAATTTGTAAACTTGTTAATATTTTATTAATTTACTTATTCTGTCGTTATTTAAAAAATATATATATGTGCATTTTGTATAATATTGGCGTATAATTTTGATAGTTTGGCGATTTACATAATTTGTCGAAATGGGGTAATCGAGTAGTACCTACATTTCGTAATAGAGCATTACAGTGTATTAAAAATATTTAAATATATGTTTAAGTTTTATTTTGCAATTGCAATGCATTTTATAAATAGTTTGCACGCGTTTTATTTTCATATTTTATAGTATGCATATCCACGATGCATGTTACGATGGGCCCCCAACGGCTAGTTTATATTTATGTGAAAATAATGATTAAATTTATAAATTAAACATTATATTAATTAACATTATAATAATAATCTAACTCTAAAAAATAATAATTTTATAATAATCCAAAATTTTAAACACATTAAATGATTAAAAAAACATATATTTAAATTTATTAGAGAAAAAAAAAATATTAATGGAAATAGATTTTCATATGCATGACAACACATCTATCTTGAAAATGGCATATTTAAGGAAGAAATATTAAATATTCATTTATTAATAATCCATTACATTTATACTTTTTCTAACCAAACATATATTATGTACAAATTTATTTTGTGTCAATGAATCTTTAATAGTGGATACATAATGAAATGGCATTATTTTTGTTCTTTTCTCTAAAACATACTGGACCTGGTGATTATTAACATTTTCCCACAACTATCCATATTAAAATAAACCAAAAGAGTGGTTTTATCTTGGTTATCTTTTCTTCTGCACATGCAATTCCTATTTTTTTTATAAAGAACAAAATAGCTTGCGATAATGTTATTGTTTGTAAATGATAAGTTATAGTATCTAGCCTATTTTCAGTTACGGCGGACCTCTTTATTTACATCAGAAATTCGACAACGTACTAATTCACAATAAGCATTCTGTGTAAAGTTAAACGGAACAAGTGAAACATTATTTCATTTTATACCACGAACATTCGTGAAAATTTTGATTTCTTTACCATTTTTATAGCAACATTTAAAGGACAGTTTGTGTAGTTATGCTTTTGATTCGAATCAGCTAATACCATATATAAAAGTTCTTATTAATTAATTTAATTGTAACGAAATAATTTCTTTTGCAAAATTTTTCGGATTTATAATCGAAATTCAAGTTACTGGAATTCTAGATATCGAGTTAGTGTTAAGGCGTGTGTACTGTAAGTGACTTAACTATACTATAATACTGTAAATGACTTAAAACTACAATGACTGTTAAAAATAATGTCTTTTATTTATCTAAATTTATTATTATTTCAGATGGTTTGTGAGTTACTTAGATAAAAAGTTTAAGAAGCGGGAAATCGTAAATCTTAAACAAAAGAGAGATTTTAACAATTTGGCAGTTAATTTATGACTCAGGATGTAAACAAGATTTATTAACTTCTTAAGCATGCTTATGTCGCAGATAAAAGAGTTTAGGCATTAAATTTTTGTGTTTATTTTAGCAATTTTAATCTAACCTAAAAAGTTTTGTTGAATGCTAGACATTTATTAAATACTCTTAAAAGACATGCGGTATATTTTTGTGTATGTGCGATATGTGTAAATGCATCGTTATAAAATTTTAGAATTTGATTTTCCATTTATTTAAATACGTATCTTACTGATAAATACATTTCCATTTCTTAATATAATTCTTATATTCTCGAAGAAATTATTTTCTTTGAAATTATTTAAGACTCTTCTAAATCAAATAGACAATAGAGAAATATTTAAAAATGTATGCTTAAAATTTAGTTTAATATGCAGTTTAAAGATTCCTACATTGTTATTTTTCGTAGTAATTCTAATATTCAATAACGGCTATTCTTCTACTTTTAAAATATGTAAGTTTCTTTTGTAAGAAATTATATAAGATTTTTATTTAAGATTATATAATTTCCTATTTTTATATAAGATTCCAATTACCTCTTCTTTATTTTAAATACCGCTTAACACATTATCTTATAATTATAAGAAACTGTGCATTACTGATACGTAAAGTCAATTATTAACACTTTAAATTTAAATATTAGAAAGATTTTATGAAAAAATCAGCAAGATTTATAAGATTAATATTGATATGAAAAATGGAAGTATTACTTTGAATAATTAATTTTATCTACAAATGCAATCAATATTTTCAAGATTTATTTTTTTTAAAAAGAAAAGAAATAATGCTTTTTGCAGAAAATGTTGAAAATGAATGCAAATAAATATAACGAGTTTAATATTAACAAGAAGAAAGTGAGTGACGTTTCGAATAGTAATTTATGAATACGGATGTAATCAATATTTTAAAGATAATTATTAACAAAATGAAAGGAGGTAAAGCTTGGAATAGAAAAATATGACTACGGATGCAAAAAATATATACCAGATTAACTTTAATAAAAACAAAGGAAGTGATGCTTCCTATAAAAATGTATGGCTGCGGATGCAATCAATATTTATAAGATTAATCTTACCTAGAACGAAGGAGAAACTCTTCTTACAATAAACATTGGATACAGATGTAATCAAGATTTAAGATTTATAATATAATGGATTATTATTATTTTAAAACGTTATTCTGTTTAAACTATGTTACTTTTATGTAATATATGCCATAAATATCAATATCACTGTTAAATGTATTTTGTAAGCACATGTATTTTGCAGAGATTTTGCATTTAAAGAAAAAAATATAAAAGGACATTTTGTAAATTAATGTTGGAATAAGTATGCTTACAAATTGCAAGCAATTAGGAATGAAAACGACCTAGTGAATCTTTTAAAAAAGTATCCGGATTACGGAAGAAACCCCTCAAACATAATCGGATAATGCTTATTTTAACTAAGTGGCATTTTTCAATTATTAAGATATCTCTTTACAAAAATCATCTTAAAGTATAATTTTTGACAATGTTTCTGGAAAGTTGCTTTATTTTACAGAAAGTAAAAGATGCAACTGAAGTGTTTGTATTTGAATGAAAGAGAATGGGGAATATGATTTTATAAGTGAATGGAATGTCGTATATGAACCAAATAGTAGTTTCTTTAAGATTGAGAACAATTTTGTGCTTCTTTTTTAATCTAGAATTCAAATGAACATCTTCAAAATCGAAGCCCATTTATTTATAGATTGATATACATTCCATAGTTTGTTAGATAATTTTATAACTTATATCTTATATATAAATATCTTATATATAAATTATATCTTAAAATTGAGAAGAAATAATTTAATAAATTGTTATATTATTATTTTAATTCTTTTTTTTCAAAACATACCAGGCCTACATTTTATTGAAATATGAAAGAAAAACTTTAAATATGTTGCAAAAACTGTTTAACATATGGAAAAAAGTAAAAAATTTTCTGCTTTCATAAAATATGGTAGTTTTAAGGTAAATTATACACATAATGTTATATGAAGACTCTACCCAATTTATATCTTAAAACTAATCAAGTTCTCATTACATAAATTTTACTATTTAAAGCATATCTCATTACATATATATGATGTAATTTTTGGAAAGCTTTGATGATAAAGCATTAGTAAAACATAAAAATTATTCCTTTAGCCCCGGTTTTTAAAAATTACCTTTTTTTAAAGAAAGGCAATCTTTTGAATTTTACGGCTTAAAAATTTATTAAGAGCTACATTAATGATTTTTTCAAAATAAAATATTAAACGTCTCTAAAAAATTTTATATCATGATTTCATTAATAAGTTATTTTTCGGACAAGATATATTGTCCTACAAGGATTTTGTGAGGACAGATTATGTCAGAGAGATTTTTCTGTAAATCTTAATTATTCCTTGTCGAAATCACTTAAAATTTGAAATAAATTAACCAACTACAATGAAATTGAGATAAAATTGAGATATTTGTTATAAAATCTTACTATTTTTTCTGTGTTAATTAATTTATTATATATTTCCATGTAAGCGATGCAATAAGATATATTTTACTACATCAAAGTAAATTGATAGTTTGCACATTTTTGATAAAACAGGCAATTTTTTTATGCATAAGTCTTACAGATTAGATATTGAAATAATATATAGTAGTGTAATTAAATGTATTTTTACTTACATCATACATTTGTAATTTCATATATTATTATATATATTTATAGCTATGATTCAGAATTAATGTAGGAAATTTTATTTAAAAATACAGTATTACAGTAAAGCATCGTTTATACGACGATCGGTTATACGACGTTTACATTTATACGACATTTTAGAGTGGTCCCAATTCATTCCTATTCATTTTAATGTAAAAATATATCTTTTATACGACGTACAAAATCGTTTATACGTCGAGTTTTTGATTTTGTATAGTTTTATTTTTTTCCATTTTCTTCTGTATTTTAAGAATGGGCGGAAGCTGGTAGCTATGAATGACACCAAAAAGCGTGTTTAAATGTACCCCACATGATAACAATGTAGGCTGGAGTTCGATTAGTCTGAAAAATCAGCTTACATGTAACGGATTACATTGGAGGGGTCATTCTTTTAACAGGGATGGTTAATTTTTCCAACCTTCCTTTTAACTGTTATCAGTATGATGACTTTTATTCGGTCTTTGCCTGTAAAAGGAAAAAAACTGATGGCCTGCAAAAGAGGAACCTTTCCGTAAAGTAGAATTGAAATCTCCTGACCCATTGTCCCAACAACCATAGACATTTTTCTCGTAATACTACGTAAAATAATCAAAACTAAAAAATAAATAAATAAAGAATACCCATATTTAAATTGCTTACTAATTCCTTTCCTTTATGTATGTATTTATTTATGTATTTATTTTGGTTATTTGTTTGGTTTGGTTTGTTTAATTTACAAATTTATGAAAATCAACTCATTAAGCATTAAAATTAAGTGGAAACAAAATTAATTTTAGTTTTAGAAGTGAAAATCGATTATACGACGTTATGGTTTATACGACGTTTATCGATAGTCCCTTCGGCGTCGTATAAACGATGCTCCACTGTAATTGAAAGTTATTATTACATATATAATAGGGTGGATTGAAAAGTATAGGAAAAAAAAATTTAGAAATCACTATCGGCGCGGCGTGCAAAAGTTGCCTTTTATGTATACTAGTTTACAGGGTTTTTTTTATTAAAATACATTAATATCTTCCGGTGCCCCAAGCGCCCCAAAAATAACTAAAAATTGAGTTTTTTATGATTTTTTTTATATTTTTTTGTTTAATTATTTTTTCTTAATTACTTTTGGCGCGTGGTGCAAAAGCTATCTTTTATCGATCTTAGCTTATATATTTTTTAAAAATAAAATTCATCCATATCTTCCGGTGCCCCAAGCGCCCCAAAAATAGTTTAAAATTGAAATTTTCCTGAAAAAATATTTTTGTTTTATTTTATTTTACTTTTTGAAATTCATTTGGCACTGGTTTGGAAAGTTGTTATTACAATACTACATAACTCTGCAGTTCCCATATATTTTTTTAATCAAAATCCATTCGCATATTTGATGCACCAATTATAATTAAAAACTGAAATTTTTACAAAAATATATTAAGAAATATAATTTACGAAAAATACTTACAAATTTTTAAAACAGTTTAATAAATAAAGTATAAGGTTATAAATAACATTAATTTTGCAATAATAAGTGACATATAAATTTAAATATCAAAGCATTAAATCATAAAAATTAAAAAAATCGTACTTACGTAGAGAAAAGTTTTACATCCTTCAATTTGGAAATTTACATATTTTTAAAGTTTGTAATCTTTTTTGGTATCAAAGTGTTTTATATGGCTCCTTGATTTTATTCTATTCAATATAAAACCGTGTCTCTTTTCCTGCCCAGATACAGTTTCTGATGCCTCAGACACTATTCGAACCCATTTTTCAACCGCTTGCATATGGCATAGATATTTTGACCATTCATTCGTTTTTACAACTTTTATCATATTCTCAATTTCTTTGCAAGGCACATTCATCAAAAGAGGTGGTTCAAAACGTCCAACTGGTTGCCAGTCAATAAGTTCAAAATATCCTTCGCTTTGAAGTTTATTTGGGGTACTTTGAAAATTCTCACTTCTGGTGATTTTCTATATTTATTTCTAGCATAAATTAGCTTTCGCATTGCTAAAGATCTGATATGCTTTCTGTTATCTGTGAGCATTGACAATAGCAAATTTTCAAGGTGGCAAAAAAAAAAAAAAAAAAAAAACTATTTCGTTGAATAACAGCATCTACGATCTTTCTTAAATTGGGTTCGAAATATCTAGAATATGTGATAAGTTTCCAAATATGACGCACTCCTTCAGTTATGGATGGCTTTGTTTTGACATGAAACCATACAGGTGCATATACCTTCATAATATATGTTGTAAGAGTAATATGAGATTATCAGAAGGATTTTCTGTAGCCACTTATAACCTTAAAATTCTACACGTAGTTGTTAGCCATCTTGAGTGATAAACTGGACCAGGTTTCATTAATGCCAGATCGTAATCACATTCACAACGTGATATTGCTATACAAATATCATATAAATATTGCTGGTCATTGCTGAGAACTCTTCTATCTATGTTGTCTTCCAAATAATAAAGTATAAAAAGTTTATTTTATACATTTAATAAAATACGATAAACGATTTCTCATCCTCTCGATCTACCTTTTACGTTATTATTCTTTAACTGTTAATTTTACTTGTATTTTTTAGCTCAAAATTTGCATAAAACTCGATTTTCGGCAAATAATTAAAAGTTTTGGGGCATTGGAAGAAATTTATCAAAGTCGAAAATTTCTTGGATGCATGCTAATATACTATAAAATGCATCGTTTTTATCCCGCTGATAAAATAATTTAAAGGAAATTAAAAAAACAAAAATTATAAATTTTTATAAAAAATTTCAATTTTTTTACCATTTTCGGGGCACTTGGGGGCATTGGAAGATATGGATGGATTTATATATATAAAAAAGATTGAAATAATATATATATAAGGCAACTTTCGCAACCCGCGCCAAAAATAAATTAAAAAATATTAAGAAGCAAGAAAAATATATAAAATTTATAAAAATTTCAATTTTTAAACATTTTTGAGGCGTTTGGGGCACCGGAAGATATGAATGGATTTCAATAAAAAAACATATGTGAATTAGTATGCATAAAAGGCAACTTTTGCACCCCGCGCCGATTCGATTATCCGATTTTCGATTTTTCGATCCACCCTAATATATAACCACTATTTTTATGATTATCATACGTATTATTATTTAGGGACTCGAAATCTTTCCTTCTATGGACTTACAAAGCGCACAAAGATATTCCATATGATTTTGAAAACTTTTTTGACAGAGTGCACTTACCTTTCGTTAAAATGTATTGTTGAAACAATAATTGCGGTTTATTGCAGAGTAATGAAATTAACGTCAAACATTGCAACATATAAGACCCCGCAAGAGACGACTGATGTAAAAATCCACATACAGTTTAACTGTATTTCTAAAACAGCGTAAATCACCATGAATGTTTGTCTGCTTAAAGAAAAATTACAACTATTTCAAATAACTTTTGCTTGGTATGGGCGAAAGTAAAAAAGTGTCGTTTCGTAAAAATCTTACAGGGAAGAAAAATTTAATTCATTTAATGTATGGTTATGGATGCAATTAAGATATTTTAAAATAATTAAAATATGCTAGTATCATAAATATAAAAAATATTTTTAAAACTCTATTTTTTATTTAGTTTTTATTAATATTAAATATTATGCAGTTAGTATACAATAATAGTATTACAAAAGTAACACATACATAGTGATTAATTTTTTTATAATTTACTTTTTGACGTAAATAAAATTTAAAGCTTTAAATATAATTACCTGAAGACACTTCTAAAGAATTTTAAAGCGTTTCTTCATGTGATAAATAGAAAAAATAATAGAGAAAATTTATAAAAAAGGTTTATATATATATATTTCCGTCAACGGCGAAATCGTGAGTAACAAATGTACTTATGCGTTAAGAAAAACCTTTAAATTTCTGAATTACAAACTGTTTTTGTGAAATTAAAATTACTGTTTGAAAACGCCGTCTTATTAAGAATAAAAATTAATTAAAAATTAGAAATAAGAATTTTTTTTTCAAAAGATATTTTTATTTATTTTTTCAAAAGACATTAGTTATACACATGTTAGATATATTTTGTTATTCATTACTTTTAAATCATTCATACATATACGATGCGGAATCACACAAAATTACATATTTCAAAACTTTTCCTATTTATTAATTTTTTATGTTAATTTTAATCTTTAATAACTTGCACTGTAAGAAAAAAAAGCGCCAAAATGTGTAGACATCGATGTAGCTAAATCTGGTAATTTAATTGAAATTATTATTATAATAAAAATAAATTGTTACAAAATTGTTATCTATAAAATTGGTTCATTGATTAGACAGATTGTTTTAACAGTGTATGTATGATTGGTAATATGTTTAATCTATAAAAATATGTATATATAAAATATTGAACTTCCACATATCCTAAAATTTTTATCAAAATGTATTAATTGCATTCACCAAGAATGACAGCAGTCAAACATTTTCATCTTTTCATTAGTTGAAATTTCATTGTGCTACTGATCACGACATGGAATCATTCTTTCCCTAATACTACACTCATACATTATTATGCTTGGGAATTTACATCTTATGAAACTCTTATTCAAAAATTCGCTCTTTATACTTGGTGTAGTTAAAAATGTAATAAATCATTATTTCAGAGCCTAAATATCATTCGAATTTAGGTACAAGAATTTGTCATTATTTTATGACATTATTTTTCAAAAAAAAAAAAATATATATATTTTATCTCTAAATTTTAGTTTTAGTTTTAAAATTTGTAAAAAACCATTATTAATTTGTATCTAACAGAAGAATATCATTACATTCATGAATGACTTTACAGTATGCATGTATAATTCATGAAACTTAATCATGCACATAATATTGGAATGCTTCAAAACCTGTCAATATTCTTACATAAATTTATAAATTTTAAGTATAATTTGTGAGTTACGCGGATGAAAAGTATCGAAGAACACAAATCATAAGAACGAAAAATAATGTAATGTTTTCCAAGATGAAATATAAGCATGGACATAACAAAGATTTATTAGATTCCTTTAACAAACTTCTTTCAGACGGATAGGAAAATTGTAGCAGTCGTTTTTATGATAGTATTTTCCATCATTTACAGAGTTAACATTCACGGATAGCATTTTTAGTTGCTGGCTTTATATACATTAAAATAATTTAGTTTTTAAAGTTTAATAATGTATTTTTATATAAAAAAACTTTTCTTAGAAATTAAAATTATACGTAAATATTTTAACATACTGGATAATTATAGTTAAGCTTGATATTTCAAAACTTTTTAACAAAAGAACTATTGATACCAGGAGCATGAAAACCGATATGGATAATACAGGTGGTTATCAAAATAATGGAAACACTTCTGAATGAAAGGGACATTTAAGAATTCCCTTCGTAAGCATTAAAATATAATCTTAGCTACCAGATTTTTTTATATAAAAAGTACATGTATTAGGTAGTATGAGAGAGCTCTAGAAGAGTTGTCTACGTTTTGATTTTTTTTTTTGTCAGAAGCGTAAAATGTCAGACCTCACAGATACTCAAAGAGGCCAAATTGTAGGAGCCCGACTAGCTGGAGCAACAGTGACCGAAACATCCCAGCTTATAGGCGTTTCTAGAGGTACGGTGTCTAAAGTCATGACAGCATACACACAGCGCGGAAAGACAAGCTCAGCAAAGCAAAATAGTGGACGGAAGGAGAAGCTGAGTGAAAGAAACCGACAGGTATTGAAGCGGATTGTAATGTCTAAAAAGAAAAGAACTGCAGCCAAAGTGACCGCAGAGCTCAGTCAGCATCTGGATTCTGCAGTGTCAACAATTATAGTTCGGAGATACCTTCATAAAGAGAACATTTACGGCAGAACAGCAATTCCCAAGCCACTTGTCACAGATGCTAATGCCAAACGTCGTGTAGAGTGGTACCACAAACACATAACCTGGTCGATTGATAAGTGGAAGACTGTTATATGGTCAGACGAATCATCTTTCACATTTTTCCCCACAACAGGACGGGTACATGTCTGGAGAACACCTGCACAAGCATATGATCCTGATTGCGTCCGCCAACTGTCAAGCATGGAGGTGGATCGATCATGGTATGGGCAGCCGTGTCATGGTTTCTGCTGGTCCGATCATAACCCTGAAAGGAAGGATCACTGGGGAGAAGTATAGAGAAGTTTTAGCTGATCAGGTCCATTCCATGATGCAAATTTTGTTTCCTGCAGGAGATGAAATTTTCCAGGATGATAATGCCCCTATTCATGTAGCCAGAGTTGTCCAATCATGGTTTGATGGACATGAGGATGAGGTGGAACATCTACCTTGGCCCGCACAGTCCCCAGACCTCAACATAATCGAACCGTTGTGGTCTATTTTAGAGCTTTTAATCCGGAATCGATATCCTCCACCGCCATTCTCACGGAACTTGCACAATATCTCCATGAAGAATGGTACAATATTCCTCTAAACACTATTCAGAATTTGTATGATTCGATTCTCATTCGAATCCAAGCAGTATTACATGGCAAAGGCGCTCCTATGCCATATTAATAAAGAATTCCTTCAAAATCTAGGGTGTTTCCATTATTTTGATAACCACCTGTATTAATTGATTAGAAATTGTTATATAAAATATTAGAGCAAATTTTGGAGCAAAATGTAACGAAGTCATTTGCATACGTTATTTAAGTACTTCTTTACTCAATTGTATAAGTTTTATTGATTAAAACAGAATTTTTGCTATTAAATACCAAGGACGCAGAAATAATCAACTTTGAGGATGTTTACAGAAAGGATAAATTCACACAAAACAATTAGTCATATAACTGTTTAAGTCAATGTAATAATGTAAAGGATTGAGAATAGATTTAAAAAAAGTTAAAGACACTCTTCTTGGAACAAAATCTGGTGCTTCTAAATAATATGATTTATTCTTATCATTTCTTATCCAGAATCACCTTTTTACTACTCCTCTTGAGCAACTGTTGATTCTGCCTGCATAAACAATGGAATTACTGAGGCATGTCATTTGTTACCCAAGGCGTAATTTTCCGCTCGTTAATAATTTGCTTTTCAAAATAGCCTTTTGAAACTTTTTACTTTTATTAAATACTGAGTATAATACCGCAATACTAATTTCATTGAAATCCAACAAGGATTTCTTTTTTTTTTAAATCTGTATGTCTGTATACCTAGAAATACCGTGCTGTTCTTGCTGACCGGAATATAATAATGACTTTTTCTTTTATTTCAATGATTCTTTCAACACTATATTTTTCAATAATAGAAGGATAAAGTAAGGAGATATATCGCATTTCTTAAAAAAAAAAAAAAAAAAAAAAAAAAAAAAAAAAAAAACAGGGGGAGGGAGATTACACATTTGTCATGGACCTGCAATATCAATGTTTTAGCTTTTATTTAATTTCAGGCAATTCTTGGAATGTTATAGAATATTTTTTATCACTGTTGTAAATTAGAAATTTAACAAAAAGAATACTTTGTTTGTTGCAATTGCCACGAAACAGAGATAAATTCTGTTAGTAGTACTATTACAGTTTTTTATATTTAACGTAATGGCATCAATGCATTGGTCTTTCGAATGCGGAAATTTTAAAATGTGACGCATACCTTCAGAAAAAAATTCAGGATACAAAATTAGTCCTATAAATGATAACATTTTTGATATAAATTACAACGAGAAATATATTCCTAAGGAACGAGAAATTATCCGTTCTCGTGTGGGGAGCAATATTCAAATAATTACAAAAGAAGCGAGATAAAGCAATGTTAAAACAAAAGTATTATTGGGTGAATAAAAAAAATACGGAAATTGTAATTTGTACAATAAAATTCCTAGTAAATTGTTATATAAAGCAATTTTCTTTGATACATTCAAATAAAAACATATCCTTAGAAGTATTTTCTACAGGCATTACATTTCTAGTACCATAGATAAAGAAATTAAAAACTTAGAATTTCAGTTTGTCATTTTCCTGGAATGTCACATTGTAATGTGTGCAAAGTAAAGGTCTTTCTGCTTACAGTATAAATAACTTTTACTAGTTTTCTTTTCTATTTTATATTTGTATCTTATAAAACAAATATATGAGGAAGGCAACAAATTCTTCGTTTTACAAGTATTTTTTCATAATATAAAATCTGGTTGTCACTGAAAATGATCGCCGTTTTTATGGCCTGAATTTTCATTTTTCATCAGATAAAAATATAGCATTGTTGAATAATCCTTCTTACTTTTGGCATAGTTCATGTCAGAAGTAATAAAAGCATAGCTATCAGCAAGATTTTTTAGATATTTCTTAGAAAATGTTATGATTAAAATCTATAAAATTTCAGTAGATTTTTATTATGTCATTTTCATGGCTTCCACAAATTAGAAAATAAAACTGAAAATAACATGGAATTTGAACTTTTATATTAAAAACATGTTTCTTTAGACAAAATTTAAATTTTAGACCTAATTTGAAAAACGTAAACAATGTTTTACAATGAAATTATCATTTTTCTTTCCAATATGCCAAAAAATAACACATATTTATAAAAACATTAGGTTATTATTTAAGTTCTTCAAGCTTTAGCAATTTTACATGCAAAATGTTTTATTTTCTAATAGAAAATAAATTGACCTCTTGAAATTTTGGATTTTTTCAATGGATATTTTCAGTATCTCAGATGATGAAAATCCGACATTTTATGATAGTCATCCAAATACTGTACGTGGAAACTGTTTATAATTTACGAATGGTAAAAAAAAAAGACATAGCAACTTGTAAGAATTGATTAGGTGGAAAATAGTACATTTCAAGCAAGTAAAAAGACTTAGAGTTGTATATATTTAAATGTATTGTTCTTTTAATATTTCATTAATTTGTAGGAATATTGCTAAATAACAAAAATAGATAATTAATGTATCGCATTATTCGAAAAATCGTCAAAATCTCGAAATATTTACTCGGAAGTTATAAATTAAAATATTCTTTGGTAAGTATTTATTCGCCAAATTTCATGTTATGCAGTCTAATAGCTAATTTTTATTAACCACTTAATTGATCAATATATTTCAAAAGAACTTTCGAATAATGCCTTTTTTTTCATGTCTTTTAAGGAATTTTTAATCTTTTATCACCGGATTTTAAAAACAAAATTATTTTCTAATTGCATTTAAAAAGAAATGCTCGTATAAAACAACGCAAAATTTACTATAGAAACTTATTGGTGAGAATAATTAGTTATGACTTAAATATGGATGCCCGTACGTGGTACATAAAAATCATGATTTGCAAAAACCCGTTGCCATATGACGTACGGGCAAACAAGGGAAATGATCAATCATTAATTAAATTCATTGTACGAATTGAATAAAATTGAATTCGTATAATAAATTTACCAATCAGTTCGATTACATTGAAATAATCGCATATCTATGTACTTATCGTTATATGGAGTTCCTTTACCTGCTGTTTAATTTGTAGAGCTGTCTAAATGACAGACCAGAAGGCCATTATATATGACCAGATAAATATGGCCATTAAGATTATCTGAGCGAGAAATGGACGCCAATTGTCGCCCAGTTAGCTTAAACGGTAAAGAATTGGCTTTGTAAGCCATGGATCTGGGTTTGATTTCCGGCCTGGGCAATTTTTTGCTCAGTTGGAATTACTCAATTCATACTATAAATTAAAAAATCAGTTAGATTTCATCAAAATAATCGTATAAATTCATTGTATTAATCATCAAACCCTTTTGCTTGTCTGCATTTTCCGTAAACATTAAGAATGACATCACTGAAGGCTATGAGTCAGCTATGACAAAACACAAATTTTATAGGTATATTATATGAAACACTATAATTCTGGTTATAGACATACATTATCATTAAGTAACACGTTTCTTTATGCTACTTTAAAAAAAATTCCCGCCTTCTGCAATCTATGGTCAGAAATACCACAATAGACTTTGAAAATTTTTGTCTTATTGGTAATTAAAAAAAATCATAAACTCTAATTACAAAATATTACAGTCTATACGAATAATAAAATTCTTTGATATTTTATTGTTCCTCTTTACTTACACGCAAATTATGCTTAAATTAAAATTAATTTCATTTACTATCATAGCAATTTATTGAGATCTCAGAGTAATTTAAATGTCGTTGGCCATTGTCTTTCGTATTATTCGAATTTAATATTATTCAATTAAAGCAAAAAAAAAAAAAAAAAAGGAAAAAAAAAAAAAAAAAAAAAAAAAGAAAAGAAAAGAAAAGAAAATTCACCATTAAGGAATGTTTTTTTTCGATGACAAGTTCATTAATTTAATGTTCTGTTAATCTAAGCCGGTTGCTTAATCAAGTTTGATTTAATTTTTTTCTTTTAACATATATGAAAAGAAACCAAATCAGATTCATTTATTGTTATCAAATCTTAATGACAGTTCATAACAGTCGACTTAATAATTAATTATTTTAATGAACATTTAAAACAGATAATAATGTACGTTTTGAGGTATTATTAGATGTTCATTTGAAATTATTGCCAAATTCAACTTAATGAAGACATATAAAATTGGATGTTTTTCATGTTAAACTCATTAATTTAATGTTCTATTAATCAAAGCCGATTGCTTAATCATATTTCATTTATTATTTTTTTACCTAAATGAAAAAGAACCTGAGCAGATACATTTATTGTAATTAAATGCAAAAGACTGTCTGTCACAATCGAGTAAATAATTAATTATTTTTAATGAACATTCAAAACAGATAATTATGTACGTTGTGAGGTGTTAGATGTTTATTTTAAATTCCTGCCAAACGTAACTTAATGGAGATTTGTAAAATTCGTGATTTTAATCAATACAATTAAATGATGGATCTTAAATTACGTTTATATTCATGTAAAATTGTTTGCAATATATCTTCGAAAGGCAAAATTTTAACATGTTTCTGCGTGATTCATTACAAATTTAATAATGTAAAATTTGGGTACGATATTAAATACTCACTTGAGTTCTTTTGAGTATTTGTTGGCATTGTTACAAATAAAAAATATTATTGTATGTTACATTATTCCATGTTATAAATTTTTAAAATGTCTATTAGTAATTTAGTGTTTCCAAAGAATTGAAGCTACATTCTTATCTGAAAGCCATTTATAATATGATTTATTACATAGAAGTTTCAAGTTTATAAATCAGTAAAAATCTTTGAGTGTACAGATTTATTATAGAATTCCTTATATTTTTTAAAACATGAAAAAAATGATAAATCCAGTTTCTATAAGGCAAAAGCTAATTTTAATCAAGTATGGTTTCTTAGATAAACAAGAGGATGTTTTTGGCTTACCAAAATTATTTGATATGAAGCACTGTAAATTGGAAATATTGACCAGCATGAAATGAACACTAACCGGATGTGCCAAAAATAAACTTTCTTCGGTCTTATACATGTAAATACTTCCTGAAAAATGATGCATACCAGCATCCCGGTTAGATGGTTTAAATTAAAATCTAACTGTCAAAAAATTTTGTCACGTTCTAAATGTATCTGAAAGTTGAAGAAAACAGGTGCGTTAGTTTTTGAAATATAATCAGTGCGGAAATCCTAAACAAATCTGAATAGAAGCTCCAGCTGTAGAATGATTTATTCCAAAATCTAAACAGCTCTAACTTATATCATAAACTAACAGAATCTGAACTTTGATGAAAATCCGTGTATTAGTCCTTGTGAAAAAACTATTGCGATAATCATGAATAATGCAACATATAGACGATACCTCAGTGATTACACTCAAAAGTAATCAACATCACATAAGTACTAACATAATCTTATATTTTATGAAAATCCGCCCATTAGCTCTTCAGATATAGCTATTGCGGAAATCGTAAAAAAAGCAGAATAACGGCGCCACTGTTAAACAATTTACACCAAAATAAAATCAGTATCAGTCTATATAAGATCCTAACTGTGTCTACAATTTTGTTGAATTCTGTTGATTAGTTCTTACAAAAGAACTCCCACATTTGTGCCACATGCAGACAGAAAATTCTAGGAGAGACATTTTGTAAAAACAGGTTTTTTGGGCTCTCTGATCTATAAAACGTGTAAATCCTTTGCAACCGAATTTCAAAAATCCAAGAAAATTCTCAAGTAGTACTTAAAAGCATAAAATACATCCTTATACCTCCAAAAATAATTAACATATTAACTATGAATTTACTGCATCGGATAAAGCATGTCTAATCTAATTTAAAAATATCTATGAATTCAATTTTGAATGAAATACAGGTTCTTGAAAAAACGCAGAGTGTGGAAAATGGGATTACAATTTTATGAGCGACTAATTATCCGATTGACTTCGTTTCTTATGCAAAATTTTTGTTATTTTATTGTCTTTTAGATCCTCTAAAAAATCGAAAACTTTTATATTTTCTTTATTAGAAAGAATATTTTGAAAGTAAGAAAATATCGTTCCGGATAATCGAGGTTACCGATATTCAATAAGCTTCTTTCCATTATTACATACTAAGTACGTTCCAAATTTGAAGTCTGAGCGTTTACGACACACAGACAGACGGGCGACATTTTTTTTTAAATATATTTTTCGGAATCTCCAGTATCTAAAACGTGTAAATCCGTCCAAAAAATTGCTTTTTAAACGATTGCAAGACTAGACCTATACTACGTATGATGGGTAAGCAAAATTGAAGATTTGAAGATCGTTCAATTAAGTCAAGCTTTTCAATTTGGTGCTGTATAATTTAGGTTATCATTAATTAAATAGATATTTCAATGCGTTAGGCACTTTAGGTCCGTATTTGTGAAACTAAATTATCAGCCCCTTAAAATAAAATCTTTCGAAAAAAAAAAGATTTTTCTGTCATCTATAGTAATATTTTTTTACGAAAAATCAATTAATGTGCATTCGCACTGTTATTTTGACTTTCGGTCTAAACATGTTAATTTTAAATAAGATTCTGCACAGAAATACAATAAAACTTCCTAAGATAGAATAATAAGAGAATTAGATAATACTGCTCTTTAAACAGGTTTTAATCTTATGATGTATGTTGTAGGATGCTCATTTGTCAGGGCAAATACGAATTTTCTGTTCAATGCTGCATATTGCTATAGAGAGGTTTTCTTTTGACATATTTTGTTGCAGTTTGTCTTGCTACATGCATGTTTTATTTATAAAAATGTTTTAAAACACTCTTTTTTCTGAAGTAAACATAAAGAAATAAATAATACACAATGAAGATATAAGATCGTTAAAACTACCCCCCTCCGCACAAACACACACACACACACACACACGCACACACACATACTATGGCGAATTGAAAATGTCTGGTTACGCCAGTAAAAAGTTTGATTTATTTTGTCATTTTTCTTTAGAATTCATCTTATATTATCTTTTATAAAACAACACATACACAGCATTTACTACTTTATGTCCCAGTTTATGAATTCAGGAATATTTCATCTTATAACGCATTTTTCGTGATTTTTTAAAACTACACGAACATATTTACAACATAATTAAACACATTATAAAACGATTCATCCAATTAAAATTAACTAATTAAATGTTAATCTAGAGATTTTGTGCAATATTTATAATTCCACTGAAAAGTTTGATTTAAAATATTTTGCAGTGTTTTGTAGAATTAGGAACAAATGTAATGTTCTTAAAAACCAAGTATAGATATATTTCTGATCTAAAACATCCTTATCCCCCAATCTTTCAATGACAAGAAAGTTGACAAGTAGTAAAGGTAAAATAAATCATCCTTTTAAAAATATTTGTCTTCTATAGAATTAATAGTAATTTTCGCACAAGATAAAGTAATGTATCTATTATTCGTTCTAGACTTTCTTATTACTAATAGATTTATTACATAAATTATGTAAGAAGTTATTTAGATGGTAATTCAAAGTACTGTCGGGGTATAAAAGTTTAATTTGAAAAATCAACTCTCTAAAATTTAGTAACAAAAAGGATACTAAGGTATCCTAGGGTAATAAAGCCACTTTGAGGTTCTACCAATTATTACTGCTTAGTTTTAATTTATTTCTTTCAAACAAATAAGAGATCTGATACAGCAAAATATTGAACATTTATACAAGAAAGAATATTTTATAAGACTGGAAAATGACCTACTGTGATCCAGGTCTCACGTGTCTTTAGACCTATTAAAAAGATAACATCAGGTTGACATAAAATCCTTGCTCAAACTGGTGTTTAGCCTTGCTATATCTTTGTTATATCTTATCCTATCATCAAAATCGTAGTTATATTAGAGTAACTATGTTAGAATACTATTAGAGTAATCGTTAGTAAGCTGTTAATTTAATTTTAATAGCAAAATGCTAGGAAATATACTTTTCTTCTTAAAAAATTACAAAACTAAACTGTTTATCAGAATTTCAAAATGTAACTGTTCCATCATGTATAATTTAAAGCTTCTGTTTTCCGAAACTTTAAAAAAAATTTATGTGTTTATAAATATATTTTAAAAATATAAAAAATAATAAAATACGTTCGAAAGATGCTGAGCTCTAGGGAAAATGTCAGATTTAAAGGATAATTACTGACAGAGATGAGGTCTAAACTCCTGAACTGCAGATTTAGTAGTTTCTAAGACTTATATACGCAGAAATAATCAGATTTTTTAGAACGTAGGCGGCAACCAAAGTGTTCAGAGAGTGGATTCAAAATTGCAAAATTCTGAACTTTTACCCTGTTTGAAAACTTCATTTCGTTTATTCCTTAACGATTACCATTAAATTAATTTTAAACTATGTAAATGTATACTTAATTCTATAATTTCATACTTTTATGCATTGTAGTTACATTAGAAGAAATCTTAAATATATTATCTACTATAAAAACATTTTTCGCTCCTATTGACATAAAAAGATTTTTTTTAAAGTTAGATGAAAAGAAAGAAGAGTGAAAGTTCAAGCAATCTCAACTCATTAATACTTATTAGTTATGCTAGGAAAAGCCCAAAAATAATTATTCTTTGTTATTTTCGTGACACATCTGTAGATATTTCTTCCTTAGAAAACTAAAAGATTTTTTTTTCGTATAATGTTGCCATAATGAAAGTTATCTTAAGTATTCAGCATGTGTCTTCATATTTTATCATAACGGAACTTCAATAAAGTCTCCAAAGAATAAAAAGAGCGTGAAGTAAAGAAAATAAAAGAGGAAATAAACATGTATTAACTTCCTGGAAAAGCAAAGAAAAAATTCTCCTCTGTGATGTAATGTTAATTCGATGCTTATTATTAGCTTGAAAGATAAAGGAAACAAAAATGTTTGTGTAACATCCTGCCAAGCAAGCTTTTTTGCTCACTAAATAATTGATTACTTTACTCTGATATCTTTATAAGAATACATTGTTAAAAACATTTGCATATTTAATGATCATCGAAAGTTTTTATATTTTAACTCAAATATTTAAAAATGTTCCTATTAAGAATAATTGTCGTAGGGAGTATTTTGGTAAATTATGTACATGGTAAAGATGCATAAATATTTATAATTAAAATTTAATCTTATATAATGCTAAATGCACAAAGTTTTATTTATGTACAGGTACTGTCTGAAAAAGGAAGCAATGATAGATAAAATGTTAATAAATGCAGAATGTCTTCGCGAGAAATAATTATTAACATTATTTTTCAGTTAAAATTTTCTTCTTTCCAAAGTTACAAAGGGTAACAATTTTTAAAGCATTGGTTAAAGAAATGATTTTGCGAGGAATAGTTTTGTAAGATTTTTGATCTATTTTATCTATTTACTACGAACGTTTAAAAAGTTTCAATATTTCATGTATTTATTATTTATGTTATTGATTAATTTTCTAAGAGAGCATATAAGAATATAACATTAAGATCGTTCTTAAAAAAGTACAGTGCATGTTATATGTATGTACACTCATTTTTTTTTAATAAACCACACAGAGATTTTAAAGTTGTGAAACTAGGCCTATCTTTAAACGCTGTTTAATAATATACAAATTTTATAAAAACCGATCCGCAAATTTTTATTTTGTAAAAAATAAAAATAGGAAAGAGATACATTCTTGAAATCTAAATTTATTAGACTATTGAAAACTAATGAATCGGTCGATTTGAAACTTTCAAATAACTTATAACATATAATAAAAATAAAAAAGATAGGGGACATCTACATTTAGGAGGGTTAGGTGGGCAAATTTTTTAAGTGGTAGCGATCAAATATTAAGAAAACGTGCGGTTTTAGATGCGAATTTTCAACAGAGCTCTAGGATTACTTATTTATCAAAATATTCAAAAAAGTATTTACCATTGTTTTTGAATAGTAATTTCATCATTTTGTCGAATTTTAGTTGCTGAAGTCTACCAGCCCTTCACTAATATATCTGCGAGTAGGCTGTTTAATGGGTTTCATTCCGAAACAGTTTTGTAAAGAACAGTATTCGCCTCCTTTTGATGGAATGTAAAACTAAAATAATTAAGAATAAAATATTTTTTCATTCTTAACTCATATATTTTACATTCTAAAATATTTTTTTTATTTTTGCAACATTACGCTTGTTCAACATTATCGAAAGCAGCGCGGATTCGGTTCGGGGTTTGTTCAGTATACTATTTATCAAGAGAATTTAAATAGAATGAGTAGTTAGCAGTTATAAGTGACACACAGAGATGAGGCAAAAGATGAATTCCTTGGAAACTTTCCCATTCAATCAAACATTAACGAAATCCTTTTTAACAAATTTATTCCTACTTCACAAGACACCAAACAATTCCACAAATACTTCAGTTTAAACTTCATAATGCTGTAATATTTCTTTCATAATAAAACAGAAAGATGATATCACACGGATAGAAATTCATCTTTTAAAGATTTCTAACTCTGCGAAATTTCAGGGTGTTTAGCACTAAAATATAGAATAATGCTTCTCAACTTAAAGTAATGTCGTTATTTATCAAAGTGCGCACAAATGCAACATTTACAACAACGTTTTTTGTTCCTAATTAGTTTTTTAGAAAGCGGCTAACAATACGAAAATTAAATGAGAGAAAAACTGAAATAATTCTTCCAGTCGATCGGATGAATATCTCACGTAATCAAGCTTGAGCGTCATTTCGAAAGAAGCTGTGGGTAAATAAAGGATTTTTTAAAATGCAAATAAAAGATATTAGAAGCAATGAAATAATAAAATTAATTGATGAAATTTTGGAGAAAGTGTTGAATTTGACAGATTAAAATTTTTCAGAATAAGAAAATAAAGAATGTGTAGAATGGAAATAAAATTTTATAAAGATGCTTAGATACTATAAAAAAACACAGGGAAATTTAGACATTGTAAGAATTTTGTAATAATTAATGGAAGAAATTTTACATGCATAAATATTTATAAATATGTATCCCCTTAAACTAATAATAATAATAATAATATAATAATAATAATAAATTAATAATAACATTAAATAATAAAAATAATAATCCTTTATAGACCGGGCAGTGGCAGCACAGATAATCATTATATCAACTTTACTACTAAAATTAGAGAATAAGTTAAATTTCGATTCTCACAAATTGGACACATTCAGTTTTCTAAGTCATATCTTGATGGCTAACACCTGAAAACTGGATTTTAACGGTTTACTCGTAAATTTACCATTCTGCTTTAATGTGACCAAAGGTTTATGAAACACGGAAAATAAGGGAGAATCAAAACACAGGCGCATCAAAATACGACTCAACCTATAAAATAGGATTTTCAGATATTTTCTACCAAAATGTGATGCAGAGCGAATGCGTTTGGATATGCGAATCGTGTTTTAAGTAATTTTGAAATTTCTGTCCCGAAATTGATTAGATGATAGTTTGTGTTACAGCGTCCCCGTCCATTACATGTGTTTATTATTTAAATTAGCTTAAAAAAATAAAATAAGAGAAATTTAATCTCCCTAATACTGTTTGTGGTTGCTTTGAAATAGTTGGCACTCTTTATATGTAAAGGCATCCGTAGGTACAAAATAGGCATATTTTCTGCTTTAAAACAAGAATGAACATTATATGTGATCTATCTACGCGATTATCTCAACATGCATTAGATGACACTGAAAAAACAGATTTTTTTTTTTCGAATTATTTTTAAAAAGCTAAAACAGATTACGAATATTGCCACTCACGCTAAAAATCTATTTTTACTGTCAAAATGAAAAATACAGGGTTGCTACATTCCATGTACTATTCATGTTAATACTGAATAAAAAATACTTTGAGAGTTTTTCTTGGCGATATAAAAAACAAGGAACATCGTTTTAAATAAGCAGTATAGTACGGCAGTTCTGAAAAAAAAACCTTATGTAGCAACATATTTGAGAAAAATTACAATTATGTTTTTTTTTCTAATTTTTTCTTGGAAGCTTGTGAATGTTTCTTTTTATGTGTTTTAGAAATTTGGCAAAATATTTAAATGAATTTTTATTCATAATTTGTATTTTTGTATCATTTGCTATAAAGCATTATAGTTATTGCACTGTATCCAATGAGAAATACAAATAGGCAATGCACTTACATGAATTATTTTAAACATTATTTTTGCTGAATATGAAAGACACGAAATAAGTAAGCATTTCAATAATATATACACACTTTAATTTTTAAACACTATCTTAATAATCGCAAGTTTCATTAAGGTATTAAAGTGCGCTAATTTTATTTTTCAGGTTTAACAATAACTAATTTAAGAAATGTGTGTTTTCATTAGAAGCTCTACTAGCAATTTAATTAAAACCCTGCATTCTTTCCTAAAGGCAAAACGTAATTAGACAGTTTATGTTTTAAAATAAAACGAATGAAACAAGCAACAGACATTTCTATTAGAGGTTTTATTCATTTAATAAATAAATAATTTTATTCTGCTGAAGTAAATAAATAGAAACTGAGTATTAACTATAATTGGTTGTGACTCAAAAAATGCAACTTATTACAAATAACACTGTAAGTAATTAAACGTCAGTGAAGGAAATTATTCTTATTTATTAAGAATGAACAGGTTGGACATTTAGTAAAAAACGATGCATATAAACAATTTTTCGATGTTTTAAAGTATTTCTCAACATAGTTGAATAGGTTTGATTGAACACCACAAGTCAGGCCAGGTTCCAGCGGCGCCAACTTTTGAAAAATATTTTCGTAAGATTTTATGACCAGTTTGTTCTTCTTTGAAGGGTAAGCAGATTGTGAAAGATGAGAATTTTAAGTCAAGCTTTCATGTTTAAATAAAGTTACATTAAAGTTTATTAAATTATATTCTTTTGTATTTTCCTTATAAAAATACTAATATTTATAGTAATATAATCATGTCATGAACATGACTGCAAATTGAAACAGGAAACAATTAAGCATGGGAATTTCAATCATTTGGGATCTATGGGTGTCAATTGCAGATTTAAAATAAATGGTCATTGACAAAATAAATTTTGTTCTAGGGAGAAAAAAATTAATAAAAATGTAAGAAATAAATAACTTAATAGAACAATAAAAATTGCGTATGCGAGGAGAAAATTTATTTTTCCCCCATGGGTCCATATAAGTTGGCGCCACTGCCGGGTTCTAACATTACTAAATTTACTGGGATTTGAAATTTATTTATGTATATTATTGAAATATAAAATGACATGTTCTGTTTTAACAATGAAGTCTAAAAAATAAATGAAAGAAAATAGTTTTCAGTGTTCGCTAATGTTTTTCGCAATTTCACATAGTGGGAACTGGGGCACATTGATACATCCCCTGTACAGCACACAGGGTCATTACAGAAAGTTTCACAACAGCTCCAAAAGATGATACTAGTGAAATTAACTACATATTGAAAGTTTTGGAATGATTCAATACTTTGATGAAATGGGATGGGTGATTAATTGTTTTTGTAGGTCAAAAGTAAATTTGAGTTGTACAATTGAAATTGTATTATACAACTGTTCCAGTATTTTCAACCGAAAAGAATACCCTCCCTGGCAAGTAAAGCTACTCTTTATCAGTTCCTCATTCTTTATTGTTAGATAAATTATGAAATGTTGGATTTGCGACTCTATTATTCAAAATGGCTGTATGGAGCACATTGATACAGTTTTTGTCGAGGCACATTGATACCCAGGTCAAAAGTCATGGTGGTATTTGTTTGCTAGACAAGCATTACTTGCTATATCACAGCAAGTAAAATAGCACAAACTACCATTAAATATTTGCTAGTTCTAGCAGAATTACTAGCATGTCATGGTGTGTTTTGGCAAACTTTGCTACTTGGCCAGCATACATAATCCAGCATGTGTTGCTAGAATATGTTGCTGGTCTAGCAACAATAAAGACCATCACTTGCTAGAATTTTTTGCTAGTGTAGCACTATTTTTCTACCATCATTTGCTTTAAAATTTTGCTTTTCTAGCATCAGTTGCTAGTTAAAAAAACGCAGGTGCCGCCAACTACTGACAACACTTGAAGCGTCTACGGATATTGGTGGAAGAAACTGCATCGGACTTTTTCACTCCTGAGGATTGAACTCACTACATGTGGTTCAGGAAACGCGCGCACTACTTACCTAGCCAGCGGGGACCTGTCAATACATGCCTGTTACTGCTAGTGATTGTTGACGAAGCTAATTCTACTATGCGCTATTATTTTTACAAGGTTAAGAGTGAATTTATCGATGCAACTATTTATGCTAAATTTTGTTTTTTACCCATTTAAAAAAACACATTTATTATTTTTAATAACTTAAGTTAATTAACACTAGTAAAATTGAAAGCTCATAATTTTCGGGTGGACGAAGGAAGTTCTGAATTTACGTTGTATTAGCTCGAAGAGAAGATCTAAAGCCTATTGATTTTGAAATTATAAAAACATATTTTTCCCTTATTTTAATAAACACATAAAATTTTACTTTTGAAGTAACTTAAAAGAACTAAATACTATGAGAAAGTGACGGTGATTTTCTTCCATTACATGAAGGGGGGAGGGGGGAGAGCCTATAAAAATTAATTGTTATTATTTTTTGTTAAGTTTGTGTGTCAAAGCATTATCTCAACGAGTTCAAAAGGCAGTGTTTTATTCACATGGTGGTGCATAGCTATTCTTCTCCGTGCCCAGTTTTTTAAATTCAATAAACGAAATTTTATTTTCATCCTATTCTTAAAGAAATAATAAATTTATCATTTTCATGTAAGTTAAAATAATTCAACACTAAGAAAAAGATGAGTTAAAAGATCAGTTAAAAGGCCAGTTAATTTTCCGTTAGGAGAGGAGAAGAGTTACTATTTTAAATCCGCTATGAAAATAAATTCTTTGTTCTTTTTTTTGTTTATAAGTTAAAAATTAAAAATTAATCTCATATCGGTAGTTTAAGGTAATCATGAATTTAAGTCGTGATAACAATCCTTCTCCAATATTTTTAATTTTGATGAACGAATTTTTTTTCTCTAATTTTCAAAGACATGATTGCATTTTTTTTAGAGTTAAGCTAAAATTTATAAGTAGTAAGGAAAAGAAGGAATATTTTTTTCTTTTAAAGAATGTGTAGGATATTTTATTAGAAACTTCTCACAAAAGGTAAATTCCTCACAAAATTCCCTATCACCCATAGCTACACCCCCATAGAAAGAAAGTTCTATTTTATTGTATGAGAACGCCACCGAACAACGTGAAAAACTTGGCGCTACCGGGAGTTCCGTTATTCAAGGGTTTTACTGCACAGCCTTTTTTTTTTTTTTTTTTTTTTTTTTTTTTTTTTTTTTTTTTTATAAAAATTTATATTTTTTGCAAACATAGAAAATGCACTTATTTTATTCAAAGATAGTGCACATATTTTCCAAACATCGATTATGCACTTATATTATGCAAAGAATGTGACCAGTTTCTGAAACATAAAATACGCTCTGATATAAAAGCATAAAAATTTCAGATAGTTTTCACAAAAAAATATGCTTTTGCAATATTAACAAATATTTACTCTTCATGAATTTATTGTATACAATCTCCATTTTTTGCAAAATTGTGCAGAATATTGCTTATAATGATAGATATCTAGAAGAAATTCATAACCAACAAACAATTTTTTGCTGCTATTCTTCTTTAGTGAATTAGAATATTTTATTGGCACATGGTGCGTCATGCTATTTTCCTAGCATATCATTTTAGCAAGCATCAAAAAGCATGTAATGCTAAAGCATATAATATTCTTACCTCTCCATGCTTTGGAAGAAGGTTAAATAGAAAACAAGCATAAAAAGCTTATACATAGCATGTAATGCTATTTCTCTCTAAACTGGCTACATAGCATTTTATGCTGGCAAGCATAAAAATCATATTATAGCATATTAAGGTACCTACCTCTGCTTGCTTTGGAAAAAACTTAAATAGCACATAAGCAAAATATGCTATTTATACCCAAACTTGATTCATAGCATATTATGCTGGAAAGCATAAAATAGCATATTATAGCATATTAAAGTACCTACCTCTGCTTGCTTTGGAAATAGCTTAAATAGCACATAAGCAAAAGCTGCTATTTATACCTAAACTTGCTGCATAGCATATTATGCTGGAAAGCATAAAATAGCATATTATAGCATATTAAGGTACCTACCTCTGCATGCTTTGGAAAATGCTTAATCAGCAAATAAGCATAAGATGCTAGTACATAGCTTGCCATGCTACTGTTGTGTAAGATAGCTACATAGCATGTGATGCTGGCTAGCAATTTATAGCATATAATAGCAGGGATACCTAACAAACAAAGCAAAATATAGTAATAACTAGCATATTTTGGTTGCTGGTACTAGCATGAATTTTGACCTGGGTACAACCTAAATCCTTTTCTAGTCCATTTTTTCATTACCTTTTATTTTACTTTTTAGCATACACTTCTTAATTCAACCATTTTTCGTCAAAAATTTCTACTATTAGTTTTTATTGAAGTGAAATAGCTCTAATTTTTTTTATATTAAAGCATTTTATAGTATTTTTGCAAATAGAAGACGTAGAAACTTGCACAATATCTAGTGCTAGTAGAATTAACAAAAGAAATGGACGGCAACCTGTCAAATCTCAAATTTATATCGATTCTCCAGAGAAAAATGTATTATCGACATGAGAAATGTTAAGTAAGAGAAACAAGCTGCAGAACAGTACAGGATAATTATATTATAAACATAATTTTTAATATAATTACCCTTTATTTTCTCTTTGTAAAACGAATTATAAACAGAAAACCTGGTAATTCTTTCAGCTTTCCTAAGAAAGAAGATAATTCTGGGGTTAAAGTTCCAGATATTAGAAAGTTACCTCAGGTAACAAACAGACAGGAAACAGCCAGAACACAAGGTCATTATACATATAATTTTGATTGCTTTAATATCACTTACAAATAAATTGTGTGCGACTTTAATATCTATAAATATATAAAATTAGTTTGCTAACTATTTTTCTATGAAAAATCTGCATTGGTGTTATTTTGTCTCCATTTTTCCCAGACGTGTTAAAGAGTTTCAATCTGGCCGGGGATGGGGCACATTGATACTAATTACTTTCTTTGATTTTTTAAAAATTACATGCAAAAATAATATATAAAACAACGATTGTACATTTTTATAACACACTACACAGGTTTTGCTGCTATCACATAGAAAAATAGCTTGAAATTTCTACTTTCTAGACACCATTTTTTTTTTTTTTTGAAAAAAGCTGTATCAATGTCTCCCAGTTCCTCCTACATCCAATTTGATATAGTTTACTAAAGTTTCTATCAAGATGGTTTCTATAGTGTAGGGTTTTATATAAAATTATACAAAATAATTTAGTAACTGTACCACCTTTAAGTGGAAATTGCTTCAAATATTGGCATGCGTTTTAAAATAAACGAATTTTTTTGCATATAACTCACTTCTAATCAATTCGATAAATAAGATACAGGGCTGCACAAAATGATTGTAATATATTTTTTCTAATTGCAAAGAATTGTTGAAGGACAATTTTCAGCTATGTTATGGGCTTACTAATTGAACTATTATATTAAGTATTAGCATACTAGTACTGCATTTTCGAAATATTTTAATTAAAAATTGTTTTTAACCGTATTAATTGGTGAAGGTTTGTCACATTATAAATGCACATTATAAATGCACATTATAAATGCATTGGAAAGTGTTTTATAATCTATGAGCAATGTTAAATAAATAATTTTAATATATTTTATAATAAAATTTAGGAAATATGCAGTGATAAAGAAATCTTTGTTTTACATTAAAAAATAGTCATTTTATATAAATTATCTTACAAATTTTATTTAAACTAAATAAAATTTTGCATTTTTGCTATATTGAAACATTTATAAAATATTTAATGATTCAACATTCATAAAATTATTCTTCTCTTAATAATATATTCGGTGGCACTTTTTTAAAGAAATATGTTACATTAATTACCTTTAAATCTTCTTTAGAAATTCATATGTTTTTTTTAACAGCGCATTTGTAACAAAAATACTCTGAAACTAAAAAAAATCCCTCATTTAGAAAATGAAAAAAAAATCGTAGTTAGGTGATACCTGTGCATTTTTTTTTGTTTTTGTTTTACCATTTGTAAACATTGAGATAATTAGTATAAAGAAAAATAATTAAGACTAAAAAAAGAAAAAAGACTGTTTTAGAGCAGGAAATATTTCAAGTGCTTTTTTATATGATTTTTTATTTGTAAGTTTTTAGTTCTGGAATGTTTTAAAAAGTATACTATTTGTCTTATGTAATGTCAAATGTAATTTTCTATTTGTATAATGAACATTGATAACGAAGTTTATTACAAAAACAAATATATATATATAGTTTCACTATTGTTTTATTATAAAATTTTTTAGCTCCTTTAGATGTTTATTTTCCAATAATATCAGAAAAGAAAGTCAAGTTTCGAAAATACAACTCGTCACAATTTTATAACATTTTTTATAACTTTTTTATTAAAAATAATCTTGAACTTTTAATATACTTGAAAAATACATTAGCTATATAAAATAATGATCCAAGTTTCAATATTCATTATTTTGCAAAAAATTGATAATAATGACACACTCTCTGTATTTGTATTCTGTAAAACTTAAATGTTCCAAAGCAATAAGAAAATTTTAAAAACAAAATCTTTAAGATGCAAGTTCTAGCCTATAAACTAAATAGCAACTGATCAAGTTTTCTAAACATTAATTAGAATGGAATTTTAAAGACATTTTTAGGTGCGTTTGTAATTAAATAAATACGTAGCACATATAGTCGTCGTTCGGCCTGTCTGTTAGTCTCTCCGTCCGTCCGTCCACCTATAACAGAGTACAAATTACTTAACCAAATGCTTTGAAATTTGAAGTTTATAATTTTTGGCAAAATTTCTTCGAGTCATCTCAATTTTTATAAAAATCGCTTTTATTGTTTACTTACAGGGAAAGTTACAAAAATTACTGTTAAATTACGGCCTTCGGTAAAGAAAATATTTCAAGTGCATTTTAATAATGTCAAAGTCTTTAAAACAAAATGAAATTGATATGCATTTATTAAATGCATTATAATATAAAAAATTCGATAAGTTATCTATCACCGATCTTTAATTTGTCAACCGTTGGTCAAAAAAATAAAGTTCCAGTTATGAAAACGTTTCAAATGAGGTAAACATTTATACTGCGGTACTATTTAAAGTAAAACATTAATTTTATAAAAATTGCGAAAACTAAATTTTTCTATGGTTCATTGATTCCTAGAGATATGTTCAGTAAATGTTTACACATATTATAACAGATATAAACAAAAAAGGATTGACTTCTGTTCCACAAAATTGACACTTATAAAATTTCAATATTATGGATATTTGCACATGATTTTGTCTTTTATTGAGCCATTTTGTCTTTCTTTCACCAGTTAAAAAATTAATTAAAGTAATTTGAGATCGGAATCAGCATTCTTTTTACGGCAAAAACACCTCTGGCCTGTGTTGCCAATGCGAGGACCAAAGAGTGTTATTTTTCCTAAGAACTTTAGCTGACTTTCAAAGGTCGTATGTAAAGTGATGAAAGAAACATTGAAATTGAGTAGAAAAATAAATATCAATTAATCATATCTGATAGTTGTCTACTGTAAAAAAAAGTTCTCTATTTGCAGCAATACTCAACTGAATGTGCGACCGTATTGTGACTTGGATACATCGGAACATAACAGATGTAACTATGCAATAAGTAAGGATGGCGTGCTACATCAGATCAAGCTGAGAAGTCACAATTTCACTTCCTCATATACTGCAGCACACTTTCGTCGACCATTTTACCAGGCAGTGTGGGCGATATTATGGTTTTCAAGACACTGCAATTTATATTGTGCATGTTTACACCGCCATCTTTTATAAACGTTGATCCATCAGTCCATAGACTGTCACAAAGAAACGACGGGGTTTCCTCTAAGGTATTGAGAATGGAATTACTAGAAAATAATAGTCACTTATGGTCACTCAGCATCAACGCTTATGCCTGTATGAGTTGGTATATATGCAATGCACACTATGTACGATTTGATTACTCACATTTGATACCACTATTTGATTAATCAAAACAAAATGTTTAGCATTTTAAGAGGCTCTAATAATGATTTAAATATATTATAACAACATTACTATAAAACTGTGTAATATTATGCATTTATGTTTAAAGAAATTTTACTCACATTTAAGGAGTAGTATGTCTTTTTGGAATGATTAATAAATCTTATGCTTCGTTACACAAAGTATACTCACAGAATTGTTAAAAATAAAAAAATATTTATGAACATTTCTATCAAAGATAAATGTCTTCTATAGAAAACATGTAAAAAATATTATTTCCATATTAATGATATAAAATGGCATATTTTTCTACAGTTTTATAAAAATATGTATCGAAAAATACAAAGTTAATACCGAAAAATTAACTTGTTATACGCAAATATACTTTTTAAACATTTCAAATAAAACATTCTTTTCATTTCAAAAATGCACTTCATTAAAAGATATACATTTGCCATATTTTTAAAAGGAAAGTTTGTAACGAGTTTATAACATAAAAAATGAAACATTTTGCAAAAAAAACTTTACTGAAATTTGAAACGTATGTTGATTCAAGAAACGAACTTCAAATAAGAAAGAGCATAAAAATTTTGTATTTTGCATTAGTGTTCTTTCAAAATCCAATAAACAAACATGGGTGAATTAATTAAAATGAATATATTCATTTCTCTATGTTTTTAAAATTGTTTAAAGCATTCGCGAAGAAAAAGAAAATTATACTTTTCGAAACTTTTGTAAAAAAAAATCCTTTTCAACTATTAAGAAATGTATTTTGCACACATTTTTAATAAGGAAAATGTTAAAAATATAGAAATATAAATTATTTCAATGATAAAAACTTCAAATAGTTTATTAACATATACATAATTTAGCTTTTGTTAGAGTAAGTAATTTAAAACCCATAGAATTTTCTTTTTTATATAAATTTAAAAAAAGTCCTAACCCCTTGAAAAACCTTTATAAAAACAATTCCAAATTTCATTAAGCGTTTATCCTATGAATTGCAGGGTTCTTAAAATAAAATAATTTTTCTTTTCACGTACAATGACAAACAATATTCTACACAATATCCTGCTTTCAAAATTAAAGGAATAATAAAAATTCGATAAAACTGAGCAGGTTCCCCAAATAATATTTCTCTGTGCACGCAATAAAAATATAATGCGCTAAATATAAAGAACAGCTTTAGTGAGTCTCTAAAACATAGTTTTAGAGATCGTCAATAGAATGAGCTCGAAATCCTTTGCCCCCAAAGAAGCAAAAGCATGATGGGCTGATAAAAACTGTAGTAAATTTAATATTGTACCCATAAAAATGTGTAACATGTATTTTAACCTTTCTACCCTGAATGGGTCAAATCGACCCATTTCTATTATTTATTTCATAATAGCTCCGTCGGGTTTTAACTAAGAGCTCTTATATTTTAAGTATTCCTCAAACAGATAAATATCTTCAGTTTATAACTTTTTCAGACTTTCGAAATTTTTTTTTTAGCCAAAATAAAAAAAGTCACATTTTACCTGAATGGGTCTAATCGACCCATATCACTAATCGCATAAAAATGGCATGGAAAACAATTAGATAGTGTGTATTTCGAATAATGATCGGTAGATGGCGCTACTATTCTAATATTCTAAAGTAATGTTCTTCTTGTTTTGGAGTGTTTCGTCATTCGAATAATGATCGGTAGATGGCGCTACTATACTAATATTATAAAGTAATGTTCTTCTTGTGTTGGCGTGTTTCGCCATTTTTTATGCAATATGCCACATAATAAGCGCGCTCTTACTGAAGATGAAATTAGAAAGCTTTTGCAAGAGTTACCTAGTGATGAATCTGATGAAGAGAGTGAAAATGATTTGATTGAAACAGATGAATCGGATCATTTGTCCATCGTTGGTTGATGTCTGATGTCAAAACAGCTTATGTTTGCGCTGCTGAGATCTATATACTGGAAAGCCTTCAGATGGTGAGAAAGAAAAATATCAAGGTATAAATGTTGTGTTGCGCCTAGCAAATTCTGTTGAGGGTACAGCCCGAAATATTACGGTCGATAATTTTTTCACGGATTATATTCTTTCTAAAGAATTATTGGGAAAAAATTAAATATTATTAGTACTCTTAGAAAAAATAAACCATTTATTCCTCCTGAGTTTCAATCATCACGTGAGCGAGAAATATTTTCTTCATTATTCGGGTTTCAAAAATATAGGACACTTGTCTCGTATGTGCCAAAAAAAAAAAAAAAAAAAAAAAAAAAAAAAAAAAAAATCGGTAATCCTCCTTTTAACTATGCATCATGAGGCCAAAGTTTTAAATGAGAAAGAAAAGAAACCGGAAATAATTTTATATTATAATGAAACTAAAGGTGGAGTAGATACTACTGATAAATTAGCTGCTGCATATACATCCAAAAGGGGCACTAGGCGATGGCCTGTGTGTTTATTTTACAATTTAATTGATCTAGCTGCAAAAAATGCATTTGTTGTTTTTATGCATGTAAATCCTTCTTGCAATCAAAACAAACTATACAAAAGACGGCTTTTTTTAAAGAAACTTGGGAAACAGCTGACCGAACATTACAAAGATATTAGAATGAAACAAACTATCCGAGTAACCATAAAGAAGCAATTGGCTAACGCAGAAGGAGAGAAAAAAGAAAGTATTAATTCAGCTAAACGTGGAAGATGTAAAGAATGTGGTCCAAAGAGAGTTCGAAAAACGCAGACGAGATGTACTTCATGCTTATCTTTTCTTTGCCAGGAGCATATAAATGTGTACTGTAAATTTTGTTTACCATAAAAAATGTATCAAAACAATAGAAATAAAACAAATTTCTAATGTACATTTGTTATTATTATTTTCCAAATTATTGCTTATACAAACAAGGCATTCCCAGGAAGAGGGGGAGGGGGAGGGGGAGCAGATAAAGTGGGAGGGGGGGGCTTATAAAATATGTTGGTCTCTAATAGTGAATACAAAAATAATATCTAAAATAAAGCTAGTTAAAAATACTTGTTTTGAGGTAGAATAAATAAAAACAAGTAAACTGAGTCTAATCGACCCATTCAGATAAAACGTAACTTTTTTTTTCAACAGGGTAGGAAGGATATACTGTAAGAAAGCTGCATCAGAGATTTACTGCAGCAGAGATTCCAGACAATGTCCGTACAAAAGACTTTATTCCTATATCGACGTGCTTTACCATTACATTAACAGTTTTTGACCATATAACACAAAAATTTACGAAATTTGACCGTTCATCTAAAAAAGTGTCTTCCGTAAATTTACTGTGTAATTCATGGTAAGTACCGTAAATTTACAATTGTTTTTATAGTGTATTTGAGTACAATCATTCATCTTTTTCCATCCTTTGGAAACAATGGATTTCCAGTTTATTCTATAAACGAACTCTTTCAGAATTTCAAAGCTATTTTTGGAATTTCTTTCTTTTTTTTTTTTTTTTTTTTTTTGAAAAAGTAGTTCTATACATTTAGCTAAAATATTAGGAACATTATATTTTAATTTCATTCGCGCATACGCAATTGAAAATTATTTAATGAATACGTTCCTTTTTTCTATTAATATTTTTAGATATTTTTACATTAAGAACTCTCGTAATTATATATATATATATATATATATATATATATATATATATATATATATATATATAGTTTTATATGAAAATATGATAGTGTTTATGAAAAAGATGAAAAAATAGGTGCAATAACAATGAATTAGAACAAGAACATCATCAAAAAACAATACAAAACGAACTCCCTGCTCCTCGGAAGGTGGGGGGAGCTATTTTTTTTTAAATGTATCCTCACAGGTTTCGCAAAGCATGACAGACTGCATACTCCATTTATATAAAATGTAGAAGCAAAATAACTTTAAACAATAAAATCAAAGGATAACCAACAACAAAACCATAAACCAAATCAACTCTTAATATAAAATACTTTAAAATCTTCATAAAATAAAGTCAAACAACTGTAAAAAATACAGTATGTTAAAAATGTGTGGATACATAAAAAAAAAAAAATTATACTTGTTGCTGCCCCCACCTTCCGAGGAGTAGGGAGTTTGTATTGTATTGTTTTTTGATGATATTCTTGTTCTAATTCGTTGTTATTGCACCCATTTTTTCATCTTTTTCATAAACATCATCATACTTTCATATAAAACTATATGGGTTTTGTGCAAAATACAGCTGCTTGGCGCCAGTTGCATGAAGTTGTTTTAACTTATACACTTACACAAGGTATACATATTAGGCAATATTTTTAAGCTGCTTAGAGCTGTTATTGCTGTGAATTTTTTAACATATATCATTAATCATTTGTTGAATTGGGTGTATCTTGTTGTTTTATGCAACTAGGCGTTGCCTAATAAAAATCTATATAAAAACTTCTCTTTAAAAGAATAATTAAATTATGAGATATTTTAAGTGTAGAGATGTTAGATGAAAAACTTGTGGGGTGTGTCGTGCCCAAGCTGATGCTGAAAATATTCCTGCAGGATTTACAACTTTTTGAAAATTTAATAATGTGGTTTACAAGATTACATATTTGTTTTGTTCTCAGGCATATGTGGATGAGACTTCCGCTTGCTTAAATATTCGCATAAATAATCACAGATCTAATATTTATAAGGAAAATTTACAATATCCATCTTTTGAAATTTTACACTTTTTACATTCTTTTGATAATATTCGAATTGAAATTTTGGCACATGTTGAAAATCAGGATGATAGATTAAAGGTAGAAAATGAATTTATTTTGAAATTCAAAACTCTTTACCCATACTGTCTGAATACTAAAGTAAATGGATATAATATTAAAAATATTAATAACATTTATAATTTTTGTAATTTGTTTAATAATGCTAATGCTATTAATAGATTCAAAAGAGGTTCTCATGTTTATTCTAAGGGTTTAAATCGTTTGGTTCCTTCTGAATGGATAGAAAATAATGAAAAGAATTTTATACTCAGCTATAATGTTAAAATGATTAAAAATTCTGTTTTTAACCTAAAAATTAAAAACACTTGATAAAATAAAGAAGGCTGTTGGGGGTTATAAATTTTCAAATGTACAATATAAAGATTTGCTCTTTGATATTTTATGTTTTAAATTGAGATCTTTTTCTAGTTTTGATTCTACAAAAGTTTTTTTCACAATAATTTTTCAGCAGAAGTCATTTGATGATTTCAAAATTAGTAATTTCATTAGACAATTTCATTTTCTGTTTACAATTAAAAAGATTAACATTGCCGTTGCTTATAAATATGCTATACCTCTAATTAAGATGGTTTTTAATTAAAGACACATAGCTTTCACAGAGAATGATGTTGTTTCTTGAATTTGTAGGGTGGATTTTTTGGATTTTGTGGATGATAATCATGGACATGTTGTTACTAGTAATTTAGATATTATACAAAATAAAAACTTGCATTTTTTTATGGGTTGGCATTAAATTCAGATTAAACAAAAAATAAATGAAAACAATGCTATTTTGAAATTTAAAAGAGATTTATCTACATTTATTATGAAAATATGTTACAAATTTAATATACCTTTTGAGGTTTTTCATGAATAGGAGTGACATATATTAAATAGGTTTGTAATTTTTGTTGATCATAAATTAAATAATAGTGAATACACTTATCATAGTCTTAGTAAGGATGATTGTAATTATATTCAATTTTTACATGTTAATTTTGTTATTGTTCCTGTTGACAAAGCTTCATCTAACTATGCAGTTATTTAAAAAATGTTTTATACAGAAAAAGTTAAAATTGAATTAAAAGATATTAAATATTATCAAAAATATAATCTGAATCATAATGCTATTGTTAAAAAATATTTTGCTTATTCTAGAAAAGCTAGAAATTTTTATGCATATAATTTTCCTATTAATAATTTTCAAAGTTTTTCATTTTAATTTTAAACACCTATATTCCACAAAACACCTATAAAATTTAGATACATATGCAGTAATTCAAGAGGAATAGGTAAAAGTTTTAATGTTAAGTTGCAGAATTTTTTAAAGCAAATTTATGGTTTTTTGAAATTTAAATTTAAAAACACTAGTTATTTTTGGTGTATTGACAATAGCATTGAAGTTTTAAAAAAATGAATACGCCCACAACGCTCACTAATATGTATACATTTGATTTTAAAAATCTTTTTTCTAATATTCCTATTGCTTTATTGTATAAAACTTTAAAAGATTTATTTGATGCTTTCTATATTGAGGAAGAGCTGGGTATTAATAGAGATATTTTCTGAGTTAGTGTAATTTTTGTTTTTACAATAATTTTCTTACATTTAATGGTTCAATTTTTTATAAAACATGTTGTATTGGAATGGGTAGTAATTTTTCAAGTTCTGCAGCTAATCTTTTTCTCTTTTTCTATGAATTTAAATTTATTTTAAATTCTAACAAGTCTTTCAGAGTTTTAAGATGTATCGATGACGTAATTGTCTTCTATTATAAATTTACAAAGATGGAAAATCCATCTTTGTGTTTATTTGTATTTTGTTTTTCTGATGATGATTGAGTAAATTCAATCGAAACATGTAAAAATTATTAAGATCTTTTAATGTTTTTATTAGTATTTCACGTCCTTTATAGCAATTAAATATTTTAATGCATATTTTTGAAATATTTTTAATGGACGTATAAGAAAACATCTATTTATAATTAATAAACCATGATGGAAGTTTCTTCTGAGAAGTTGAATTAATGAAGATTTGCTGATTAAATTCCGTATGGAAAGTCAGGAGAGTGAAGTGTGTCAAATTTTTGGATAAAACAGACTTGGAAACATTGAGAAAAGAATTGAATAATGGAACGACAAATGAAAATGCAAGTTTTGATGCTGACCAGTTAAAATCCTGGACCTAATTGTTCCCGCTCATGTAAGTATATAAGTGTGGATTTTTTAACAGGTATCTTTTTCCTTCTTTCCTCATAGGTCAAGGTTGGGGCATGGCTTTCCTGCATGTCTATTTTGTTTATTATTAAGTTATTAAGACTGTTGTTTAAAGTTTTGTTAAGACTGTTGTTGTTGCCTTACTGTTGTTTGACTTTATTTTAGTAAGATTTTAAAATATTTTATGTTAAGAGTTGAATTGGTTGAATTGAAGAGTTGTTGGTTTTCCTTTGATTTTATTGTTTAAAGTTATTTTGCTTATACATTTTATATAAATGGAGTATGCAGGCCTGTCATGCCTTGCGAAACCTCTGAGGATACATTAAAAAAATGATACCTGTTACACCCCCAACCTTCCGAGAAGCAGGGAGTTTGTTTTGTATTGTTTTTTGATGATGTTCTTGTTCTAATTCCTTGTTATTGCACCCATTCCTTCATCTTTTTCATAAACACTATCATATTTTCATATAAAACTATAATGAAGATGTATTAAGTTATACACTTATACAAGGTATATATATATATATATATATATATATATATATATATATATATATACAGGATTGTTATAATTAAAGTTTGCATATTCAGAAGGTTTTAAAGTGAGTTGTATGGCTCTAAATAAAGCAAAAGTTTATTAGTACGTTGATAAAGAGTTAGTTGCGCTCTGCGAAAATCGAAAATAAAATTGTTAAAACTTTTGTCATTAGGTGTCGCTGGGCCAATATTTAAGCCGATATTTGCAAATTTGTTTATTTTGTAAAAAACAAATTACAGGAAAATTTATTTCACAGTTGGTAAAGGTACACTTTTTTCAAATTCATTGTATCAATTGTGGTCAATCCAGTTTAAACATACATAATTACAAAATTTCACCCAATGCTTGAAAAATATCACATTTTATTCAACGTTTCGACGAACGACTTCAAACTGACGTCGCAACTTCGAAAACTTGACATACCCTTCGAACCAACTAACGATTTAAAATTTGCTGATAAAGTGTGTCTCTGATTTCTTTGACACCGGAACAGTTTAATTTTTCTGAAAAACATTTGATTCTATGCTTTGTGTAGAGTGGTAATTTTGAATGAAAAGGCATTTCTTGTAAACTTGTCTTATCAAAATAACAGCTACGCAACAGCAGCTCTTCAAGATTTCAGGATATTAGACGTAAACCAATGTCGAATAGTTTAGTTCACAGAATGACTAAAATGTTCGAAGAAACAGGAAAACTCGACATTCTCCCTGGCAGAACTCGAAAATAGGTAGACATTTTTAGCATTGAAGATATTCGTACTGCTGCCGTAGATATAGAAAGCCAGTCATCATGTGGTAATGGAAGTGTACCAGCTATTGCGAATGAAGTCGATATTCCGATTTCCACTGTGAGAAAAGTGATGCGTCAAATTTTGTGCTACTATCCATACAAGATTCAAAGGATGCAACAAGTAATGCACGGTGATACCGGAAGTCTGCTATCACTTTCACTACAGTTTCTTGTACGAATGAATGTGGGCAATTATTGACCCCGGAGTATTCTGCGGATTTGTAAAGCGCATTTGTATTTAAACGGACAAGGAAACACACACGACTGTCTAATTTGGGCGAAAAAATCCTAATGGTGTCCAAGATGTTCCGTTGCATGCAGCTAAAGTGACGGTGTGGTGAGGTTTTACTGCTACCTTTATGATAGGGACTTATTTTTTGAGGAACTAACATGCACAGAACCCATTATATATTCCTTAAATGGGAGAAGGTATCTCAATATGCTGTCAAACTTTCTGATTTCCGAGCTGCAACAGCGAGGCTGCCTTCAAAATATCGTAATTATGGAAGACGGTGCACCACCGCACATTACTAGAACAATTCGGACTTTATTAACAAGCCATTTTACAGAAGACCACGTCATTAGTCGTTATTTTCAAACAGTCTCGCCACCACGGTCACCTGATCTAACACCATGCGATTTTTGGTTGTGAGGATTTTTGAAAGATTATGTATCTAAAGACCGTTGTTAGACAATCTTTGATATGAAACACAGTATTAGACTTCCCATTCGCTCAATGTCACAGCACAAATTACACAATACTGTAGAAAGCATAATTCTGAGAATGGAATGCGTTATTGAAAATGGTGGGTGAGAATTCTATGGAGCATGCGTAATATTATTCTTCAGTATTTCCTCGCTGCAGAGTTACATGGTTTATTTTTGTTGATGCAGATTGCATCACATGAAATGATATTCATTTTTCTGTATTGTTTTCAGTCATAGGTGAGCTCTAGAGCTGTCTGATTAGGTGAACTTTAATTATAACATTTCGCAGTTCGACAAAGTTCCTTGAAACTTTTAAATTTTTGTGATTCGTCTGGATTGACTGATACTGATATAATGAATCTGCAAATATCACCTTAAATATTGACACAGTGCCACATATTGACAAAAAAAAATTACTATTTTCTTTTCGATTTTGCAGAGTGCATCTCTTCAACAACGTACTGGCGCGTACTACGGCTCTACAGCCTTCTGAATCGGCGAATTTTAAATATAACAACCCTGTATATATAATCTTGGTGAAATTTGGGATTTTTTGTAAATAAAAATTTGATTTCTCTAAGTTTGTGTGCTATTCTCATAAAGATGATTACAGTAAAGCCACATAATTACGTTTTATAGTTTTAATATGACATGTCTTGCAAGATTAGTTTTTACAGGGTAATCCGAAAGATATTCGTTTCTCCTACTGAGGAATCTATAGATAAGATAGATAACAGATATATATATACGTTCCCCTATAGAGTTTCAGAGGAAAAAAAAATTTATGCTGTTATCACACCTGGAATTTTAAGGAATAATTCTCTAGTATTTTTCTAGGTATTTCACAAAACATTTAAAATCGTAAGTGGCCGGTTGGTATTGAGCATATAGTGGTATCTAAAGGTTAAAGATGTCTTTTTAATACTGTTTCTTTTTTTAATCCCAATGAAATAACAATAAAATCTTTTCAATTAAAAATTCAAAGCAATGTAAACCAAATTTATGCAAATTTTTAAACACAAAGTTTCATCTTTCCATTTTACTTTCTTTGAATTATGTTCTTGAAAAATAATGTTAATTCAAATAACCATCTTACCTTAAATTGACTAGTCATTTATGCTGAAGATTATATCAGAAAATGCACTTTTGTTAAGTAACCATACACAATACCCTCATAAAATATCTTTAAGATGAATAAATGGAAATAATTAACAACTGCACTACTATCCATCTTAATTTATAAAAGTATGTTCGTGCATTTCATTTCACGAGTCGGAGTACAGTAACTCACGTTCATTTGTATTAGAATTAGAAATAAATAAATCATTATGTATTGATGTTAGGTTGTATTGTTGAAAATTAACTTAAGTGAATATTAAATTGAAATAATTATTTTTTCTAGATATAATCATTTTTATATTAATTAATACAAAGTTACCATTAATATCTTTTTATATTTAAAAACAATCGTCTTTTTCTAATGCTTTTAAATTGTTGTTCATTACATAAATTTTCAGTCAATTTAATGAAATTTAAGGTATTTTGTGAATAGATAATTAACCACAGAATAATGCATTTACATCATGCACTTAATAGGAATTCTAAGATATTAACGACTTCTTTAATTGGAATGCTCCAACTACTAAAAATCATAATAAGGTGCACAGAAAATAGTAACGAGATTATATGATTTGAGACCTTCCTTTCATTTCCCTACATTCTATTCCGTCAAAAGGAAGAAGGTCCTTAGAGGATATTAGATTAAAGGAAAGAATTGTATCAGATTTGTGGGTTTGAGTTTGAAAAATAAAGTTAATATATTAAGCACTTCATCTTACTTAATTACATTGTGACTGAAAAAGGGCTTAATCTTTTCAGAAATGAAACAATTATAAAGTGAATCTGTGCATAGTTATATTTACTGTTAAAGTAAGTCATAAAAAATAAAAGAATATCAATATATTTAAAAATATTAAAAACATTAGTTTTAAAGAAAAAACATTTGATTAATTAAGCTAATTCTTTGTTCTGATAGAAAAGTTTTTCTCAGAACTTTATTGAACTTAATAATTTGTGATGAATATCAATTTACTGTTTATTTAATTAATTAGATGTGCCTTTTATAAAGAAAATTAAAGTCTCATTGCACTTTTACTAGATGTATAATCGAGCTCAGATTTTGCAAATAAAACTAGTTCATTAAAATCTTCTTTTTCCATTCATGGTTGATAATCCCAGGTGTAAATTGTTTTTAAATGAATAAAAAAATTGCAATTAAAATAAGTTACAATTTACGTGTGACACTTGTATTATTACTTGAACCTGAGAATAATAAGCTTCTATCTATGTTTTTGAAAAAAATTAATTATCGATATAAAAAAGTTCTATTTGCAACTATAAAGGCATTTCAGGATTAAAATAATGTCTTAATGTAATTGTAGTATCACATGTAAATTATATATAACATCATTTTGATTCAAAAATGCCTTCATAGATACAAATAGAACCTTTCTATATCTACAAGTCATTTTTTTTCAAAAACAGAGATAGAACCTTATTACTCTCAGGTGACGATTTGTTAACGAGTGACAAATAGAATCACGGTCAAATGATACATCTCGATAAAAGTAAATTTCACAGTAGATGAAAAGATCAGTGGCATAATTTTACTGAAACACCAAATTATAGAACATAGTAATGTATGCAACAATAAAAACGTGCTTAAGAGCGAAAAATCTATAAGAATGATAACATACATGTTGTTTGAAGTGCTAAACAATTTTACTTTACTACATTATTTAGCAACATCTGTGTGTCATAAATTCACATAAAAGAAATAAAGAGACGAACATAGGAATACGAACCTGAGAAAGGCATATAGATGGAAAAAAAGCGCAAAAGGCGTTTTTTTTTTATTATTGCATCATTTTTTCCCCTTGATTTCAAAATAAACTAGTCAGTTATTTAGGTTTTTTCATTTAAAACATCTACCAGAATTTTTGTATAATATTTTTTGATTTATTTTATCATGGTATATATTTCACTAAATAAATCAAAGTATGCTTTTCAGAATTCTTGAATAGAGATAAGGAAAAAATATCCTAAATTGGAAGCACTGTGGCGAAAAATGTGTGAGAACAAAAATATTCTTTTCTTGATACTGTACCATAAGGTTATTAAAGCTAAAAGTCAGTTTAACCCTCCAAGCGTCTTGCAAATGGGTAAAATTGTAATGTTGTTTTCCCTGCATTTTGTTTTAAATGCTAATAAAATATGATTCTTTCAATATTACATAAAAAATCTTATTTAGATTCAAATATTATAATTATAAATGTAATCTTTGAGAGTCTTAATCATTCTTCAATGCTTTGAAAACTCATTAAATTTATAGAATTATAATATCTTAAACATTGCTTATAATGCAGTGAAACCTGGAGCTTAGTGTACGGAATATTACGGGTTAAACGCTTAGAGGGTTAAAACTTATTAATATTATTACTGCTGCTTGATATTGAAACTTTGAAAAAATGGGCACAAAGTAGATAAATGATCTCAGATATTTGTTAAAATTGAAAAAAAGGCAGTCTTTGTTAAAAATAAATCGGAAAAACCAATCAGAAAAAAATCTATCAAAGGCGAATTAACCAATTGAATCCGCCACAGATTTCTAAACAGCAAGGCTAAACAAAATTAAAATGATGGCCATTACTCTTTTTCTAGCAGTTGCAAGATTCATCTATTTTTCACCAAAGGACTTTAATTATTGTTTTCTGTAAAAGGTTTGTCAGAAGTCTTTTGCATACAGAAATGGTATCAAATTTTAAAAATTTCAGCCTGAACACCAAAGTTTCACATCACATCTGTATTATGTGGTACATATTCTGTTCGGTTATTTCATGTTAGCTGGATAGTTTTCTGCATGATAATTTGTATAAAAATTTCAATTCAAACACCCAATTTTAAAAACATAATTATATGCTATAGAACATTTCACAATCAAAGGTTGATGCAGCCCATCCTGGTTGAAATTTGATCTAACAGTTTAAGATTTGTTCAAAGCAACAAGCAGACATGTTATACATTTTCAGATCTGCTTATTTTGAAAGTCTCATAAACCATTACGAAACAAGTGAAAGAAATTAAATAAATAATATTTAAATAGACAAACAGCATACAATGCAAATTTCAACTGCACGTTTCACATGAAAGATGATTTCGACAAAAAATATCAATATTCACTAAATATCGAACTTTGATAAACGAAACACATAACGATAAGCATGAACAAATAGTTGTTAGAATTTTTATACGTAATGAACATTTTTAAATACTAGCCTTTCTATCAAATAATTGATAAATATAAAACTAATTCCAGTTATCAATGCAATTTTGTACCACCGAAGTACATAATATCGAAATTACATACTAATAAATTATATTAGTTTATAAAAATATGTTTTAAAGATAAGTTTCTTTCATTCTTTTGAAAAATTAAATGATAGTTAGTAGTTTCGATTTCATAAAAACATAAGGATTTTGTGCATTTCAATTTGCTGTTTTCTAAAACGTTTTTAAAAGATATATACAAGGTCATTATAAAAAACCTATCCCAATATTTGGGTTCCTAACTATCATACCACTCACAGAAATTGAATGAAATTTTGGGAAAAGATATTTTGAGGTATGCACTCAAAAATGATATGAAAAACAACAGTGTCACTCAAACAGTTACAGTTACAGTGAGAAAATTTCGAAAAAATCAAATGGCAACACCCAGTTTTTTGTACTGGAATGTGATCTCCATTGTGAAAAACCCCATATGGCGTTGGAAAGGCAACTGCAGCATGAAAATCAGCGGCTGTAGATAGGCTAAAAGTGAAGACAACCGATAAGGTTAGAGAAGCAGCATAAAATAAAGCATTTCATTGTGTTTTACAAATTTTACACATGGCCTCCATCACACACGATGAGACTTTGCATGCGGTAGATGGTGGATAGCACTACAGTACGTATCATGGCAATAGGAATGTCTTGAATTACAGTTCTGATGGCATCTTTAAAATCAGATGCTGTTTGAGGACGAAGCTGATACACTTTGGATTTCAGATATCTCCACTGCCAGAAATCCATTGGTCTCAAATCAGCAGACCTTGGTGGCCATCCTAACGGGAAATGATGGGAGATTACTCTGTCACCAAACTGTTGAATTAAAACACGTTTGACAGAAGATTCGACATGTGGAGAAGCGCCATCTTGCATCCACACAACTTCAGGTATAGCATTTTGCCATTGCAATGCGGGAATCGCGTAACGAGTTAATATGTTCAAAGAGCGATCACTCGTTACTGTATACGTTTGCAGATAACCAGCAATAACCTCTTCAAAAATATAAGGGCCGAGGATGAATTCACGTTACCAGTTAACGAAAAATGCGCCTTATCTGTCCATAGAATGCGTAAAGGCCAGCTGCTATCTTCAACGTACCTGCCAAAGAATTGATTTGCAAAATCCAGCCGTAATTGATAGCCGCCTGTTTTCAACATCTGGACACGCTGGAATCGATACGGAAAGATGTTTAGAACAAAGCGCAGAATCTTGCGTACACTTGAATTCGGCATATTCAGAACACGTGAAACACCGCGTGCAGTTGCGGTTTGCACTACGCTTTTTGTTTGATGAACTTCTGCACCAGCTTCCACAGGAACGGAAGGTCGTCCAGACTGAGGTCCATCGCATGTGCAACCAGTTTCATCAAATATATGAATCCTGCACAGCTTTCACAGTGCACGGGCCTCGCCGTAATCCATGGTTGCGGCGGTAAACATGCAATGCCTCTGCAGCATTTTGTCCATTCAGTTAATAAATCACTACGTTTTCCCCACGTTCTTGCCCTGTAAGCATCATCTTGTTCGGAATGGCAGAAGGTAACATACGCGGCTCGCATTTCGCAGTGCCTTTTCTTTCAGCTAGAGTAACGACGTTAATCATGACTGTGTAAACGTAACGTATACGTAAAGTCGAAATTTGCGTTTCTTGCTTTCTTCTTCTCGTTTTGTGGAAAACAAATCAGGCTGGGATATCAGCCGAAGAAACGGCATGACGTGTGATGTAAATGAAACGAACATTAATGTTCTAATGCACGGAAAAGTCCTTTTTACTTTCACCTTGCCTAGTTCCTGTGATTTTTATACTACAGTTGCCATTCTAACGCTATTTAGGGTTTTTCACAATGGAGATCATATTCCAATATACAAAACTGGATGCTGCCATTTGATTTTTTCGAAATTTTTCCACTGTAACCGTAACTGTTTCAGTGACACTGATGTTTTCCATATCATTCTTGAGCGCATACCTCAAAATACCTTTTGCCAAAATTTTAGTCAGTTTCTGTGAATGGTACAATAGTTAGGAGCCCAAATGTCGGGATATTTTTTTTTTATAATCACCCTGTATATTTAAATGATATTCAAAAGTTACTTAGTTAAATTTATTTTTATAAAGAGTATCTCTTAAGGTTTTTACGTAGAGTTAATTGTAATATAAATGATAAAAATTAAAATTAATGTAATACTGACTTTCTTTATTCAGAAATCATCGATTTTCAATTACCTTTAAATTAAACTTGAAATAATTTTCTTTCTAGGAACCTCATAATTTTAGAAAGAATATAAAGAAGATTCCTTTTAAGAAAAAAGAAATGAAAATCGTTGAAAATGTGAATTTTCTTACTTTATTAAGGAAACAATAAATCTTGTATTTTTTAATTTTGCTACTAAAAGCGAAATAAATGTATCAGAATCAAGATTCAGTGTACTGTGTTTATAACAAGTAAAACATAAATAAAAATATCATTCAATTACTTAAAAGTATTAATGATACTGATTTAATCAGAAGGAATATCTTCAATAATCTGTATATACTGGAGTATATAATAAGCTTGTTTTGTAGAGAAATGATGTACTAATATTTTTCCTTCGTACAGATATATAAATTGATGGTAAATGTGGTAAACGCTATACGAATAATAGACACTTTTACATTTGTCAAAATAAAATGTACGTTAAGTTTCCCTGAAACATTGAAATTCGTCACGTGGTTGCAGTTATAAGTATCTAGCTTTAGTTTCTCAAACTACAAAGTTTATAAACTATCAGTGATTTTAGCTCAAACAATGCGACATTGGTCTCATATCTTCCACATTTCTTATTTGCGATAGGTTAAGCCAATTTTTTTATTAAGTTTAGCCATCAGTTTTTATTTTTATTGTTGTTTACGAAAAAATTTAGTTTAAAATTTTCAGTTATTCTCTTTATTTATTATTTTTGCATGTATTTGATGAATATTTTATGCATGTTGCTGACAATGAGACATAATATAAAACAACAATGACCATTATAAACTGGAATTCTGTTCAATAGAAGCTGTAAAGATATACATATTTATGTAATTTAATACACATGTTGTATTATATTGCACTACTATCTTTGAATTTTCAAACAAACTGTACATGTTTGAAATTAAATCAGAGTGCGAATTGACGGAAACGACATCTTCACGACATTAAAATTCGTTAATAAAGTGTTTATTTCTCAATCTTTTAATTTTTCATTCTATTTCTCCGACTTACATTAATTTTAATATATTTTCTTTATTTGTACTTAAATGTTTATAAATTTACTTGTAGTATTTAATAAATTCCTATCATGCAGATCTAATATCTGCATATTATTTTCATACGAAGTATACAGCAAAATATGCTTTACAAAAAATGCTTTTTTTTTCTTCAATTATCCTTTGTCTTAATTAATTGAGAAGAATTAAAGAAAAGCACACTGGTAACAGCTTTTTAGGAAGTTTTTTTTTTGTATTTATAAATATGTTTATATACATATTTATCTGTTTAAATCTTTTTGGAATATCTAATATTCAACCATGTTTTAACGAAAATCGTATTTTGCATTTAGAACTTTTAAGTAATACAATAAAAATTTTTATGCATAACTTTACAATAAAATTTTAACAATAAATTGGTTTTTTTTAAATAACAGTCAGTTACATATAGTCCAATATGTAGACTATACTATTATGTATTTAACAGATTATCAAATCAATACATATTTATATAGATATATTGTGTCTTAAAATCGTATTTGGTAGATAAATTATTTAGAGAGTACATATTTACAATATAAAAATGGCTCTTTCGATATGTGTTTTATCTTTTTAATAATGTTTTACAATTGACGGTATAAAAGAAAATGTATTTCCTCCATACTTTTATTTTTTTTTAAACAGACATTTGAATCTTATTGGTCACTGGAACAAAGGTTATCTGAAACAAATATTTTTTTTTGTTTTGTTTTTATTAATTACAGGAAATGTAAGTCGATTTTTTTAAGAACGTACACAAAATTTAATTTGATCTTAGAAAATATTTTCTGAAATAAAAGAAGAATAACTCAAACACATTGCAATTTTGGTTAAATATGTTGATGATTTTAACTTTAATTTTTAATCTCATTTTCGATGTATTACATAAAATTAAAAAAAAAAAGTATGATTAATATGACTGAAATTTTAATAAAATGAGTTAATAAAAAATTTCCAAAATAATGTGCGACGTTATTTTCAAATTTAAAATATTAATACTAACAATCCAAGTAGCCAAACAATATTGGACCAATATTGGCTATAACTTGGATCAATATTGGAACATTGGCACGAAATATTGCTACATTATTGGGATGTTTACATTTTGCCCTTATTTAGCCAATATTTGTAGCCAATATTGTGCTAGTATTGGGGATTCATTAGAAACATTGCCGATGAAATGCCAATATTGGTTAAATATTGGAATTTCATTGGAAATATTTCCAATGAAATGCCAACATTTGTATAATATTGGCGTTTTATTAGCAATATTTTCACTGAAACCCCAATATTGGCATAATATAGTCTGCAAATATTAGCTAAATAAGGCAAAATGTAAACATCCCAATATTGGAGCAATATTGACGTTTTATTGGCAATATTTACGATAAATGAAATATTGGCGCAGCGTTGGACCAATATTGGTTTGCTACTAGGGAATGTTACCCATTACTCATTTAAGAGATAGAAATCTCTATTTCATGATCTTTATATTTTCTTGTAAATAATTACTAAAGTAAGTAAAAGATACAGCAGGTAAGCGTATATTCACTCACACTAAAATGATACTTGGTACAGTTCTTTTAGTATAATCCGGTGTTATGAAACTGCGATTACTTGACTAATATTGTAAACAATCACTGAGGTAAAACGAAACTAATAACGCTTAATAATTTTAGCCATAAAAAAAACCTCAGTAAAATATATACAGGGTGACTCAAAAGTAATGAGACAAACTTTAAGGGGAGGTAGGGGACATCACAATGATTCAGAATTGCATAGCAACCCATGGTCGGAAACGCCATGAAAAGGTAATATGACAGGTACAAGGGACGAAGAGACACAAGGCTGAGATCATCTGAAATAATTTATTGGTCATCGGTATTAACTTTACTGTGGTAGATGATATGTGAAAATGTTACAAAATATTGAAAAACGCTGTGTGTGCAACGTCTGTGGAATCTGAAATGGATCAGGTTGCAAGACTCACCTGTGCTACTGCGGATATCCAACAAAATCCAGGTGTATTTGAGTGAATCCGCCAATCCATAGTTCGACTGTGTAATGCATGCATCGCTAGCAGTGGTGGAAACTTTGAACATCTTTTGTAACATTTTCAAATATCATCTACCACAGTAAATGTAATATCGTTGACCAATAAATTGTTTCAGAGGATCCCAGTCTTGTGTTTCTTCGTCATTTGTACCTGCCATACTACCTTCCAATGACGTTTCGGACCATGGGTTGCTATGTATTTCCGAATCCTTGTGATGGCCAGTACCCCCCCTTTCAAGTTTGTCCTTCTATTTCTGGGACATCCTGCATAGAAAAATCTGAAAGTTATCAAGACTGCCACAAGAATTAATTAATAGCATGTTCTTCATTTCCTCATTCTATAATTTTATTTTATCTTTATTATTTGGAGCAAAATATAATTTCTCATTATAAACACGGGTATGTATTAGGCAGATTATATCTATGCAATTTATTTTAAACATTATTTAAGGTACTTATTTTGTTAGCATTCGAAAAAAAAGATACAATAATTTATCTTTTTTATATATATTGTATCATTATAGATTTATAAAAAACAATTGAATAATTTTCCATAGTAAAATTTAATCCACTGAAATTAATTTGGAAAACAAAAAATTGAAGGCTAATTACACATCTCTAAAAATCAAACGAATTCCGAATAACTACTATTATGATAGGTTGGACACTGTTCTTAGTATAATCTATCGTTACACACTAAAACATACTAATTAAATTATTTTTAAAATTTCTAGGTTTGTCAAAAATATTCTTTTTGCTTAGCAATAGATTAGTGCATATATTAAATATTCATTTATCCATTGAAATATGTTTAGAGCTGTTTTATAGTTATTTCAAAATGGCTTTTGTGGCCATAGATTATTTAGATTTTAGGGCAAAATAGGATACGATCCAAATATCATACAAGAACTCATTTTAAACAAAAGCTGCAATTAGCAAAAATCGTTGTATAAAGCTTGTAAATTACAATTCCTGTGGCATTGTTAAGAGTATAAATTTGAAGTTTGTTATTGCTCCTCCTTTTAAAACGTAAATAACCACGCAAAATAGTCTCCTTAAAAATTCGCAAGAGTAAAATGGAAAAAAATTAAAATATGATTTTTATGACAATCACAAAGTGGAAACTTAAAATTGTGCAATAACAATTAATGTAGCTAAGAATTAAAACAATAAAAGTTAAATAAATTCGAAATTTAAAATGGTTTTAAAAATCTGATAAAAGTGATCTAAATTGCGATTTCTAAGGAATAGTTAAGAATACAAACTTGGAAATTCACAACGCATTTACTTTTTAATCACAAATGCAAGCACATAATAAATTTAAATAAAACCTCAAATTTAAAATAGAACAGGAATGGGCGGGGGAAGATTAGAAATAAGAAATTTGCCAATGTCCTTACGTCTATAATTCAAACGCTGCATAAGCATTGTTTCTAAAAACTGAAATTGAAACCCATAAAATGTTAGGAAAACGCTCTTAAAATTTCTAAATAAATATTTATACAATGTTTTATATAATATCTTTTTGTTAATTAATTTCACATTAATTTCATATTTAGCTGACATATTTGTAATTCCGAATATAAATCACTAGCAGCTCCATCTATATATTATTCCAATATTAATATTTTTGTTATTAAAAAACCGTGCATTTGTTTTATTCTAATTAAATGATACTTCCAAAAAACTAATTAAAAAAAGCTATAAACGACTAAAATTTTAAGTAAACAATATTTTTATAAATCTTTATTTATCGTCAAAATTAATTTGCACCGATATCAATTTTAATAATTCCAAAATCTTTGCATAGGGAAAATATAATCTTTATCGTGTAACAAAAATATTCAATTTAAACAAAGAAATCTAATTAAAACTTTCATTGACTAAGCAATTTATATTTAGAAAAAATAAATATTTCTAATTCTCTAGATTTTGTAAGTATGTAAGATGCTTCACTATTTAAAATTTTACAATGTAATAATCATCTGTAAGAACTAGTCAAAGCAATTTAATTTGAAGAATATAAATTAAATGATCAATATGCAAGTTCTTCTTGTAGTCTTTTTTTCCATTAGGGAAAATATTTTTAATTACAAAATATGTTGGTTATGAAATAAAACACTGATTTGTCAATATATATTTTTTCAAAATCAGACAATGTTATTTTCAATACAAAAATAGCTTTATTTTTATAGCTATTAAAATAGCACCCAGACGACATATCAGAGATTGCGAATATTAACAATGTCGATACTATCGCAAATTAAGCGAAATTAAATGGGAAAATATATAATTATTTAAAAAAAATAGAAGTAAAATAAAGCTGGTTGTTTAAACTAATTTTTATCTTAAGTAAACAGTTTTGAAGTAGTGCTAAGTAATAGGTTATTTTAAATTTTTAAAAGGCGTTTTAGGCGAAGCTATTTTTTAACAAATTGAAAGAATACTTTATTAAACAATGAAAATGGAACTTTTTAACAATATTTAGCTATAAAACGTGTACAAATTGAACTATACAGGGTGTTTCAGTACGATGTATAAAACGTTAAAGATTAAAACACTTTAAAAAATATGTTTTACATGGGTAACCAGAGTTTTTTATCACACCGTTAGTCAAAATAATTTTGACTAAGGGAGTAAAATAGAGTTCTATATGATAATTCACATCTATGTACCAAATATTCGAAGCAACAATTTATAGGACTTAAAAATAATGAAAACATTTTTATCGTATTTATAACTTGCTGTCTGAAAAATACAAGGAAAATATAAAAACTGAAAGGTTGAATCAACTGTTGGGATCAACTGTTGGGTTGAATCAACTGAAAGGTTGAAAACTGAAAGATTGAATTTTTTCGCACATCTGTGCGAAAAAATTCGGTTCAACGTTATATAATGTGAACTACAATTTTAAAAGTTTAATTTTGTAGCGTCTGTATACAGATGATGTTTTTTTTAAATTGCATATCATGTAGTTTACTATAGTCTGATAGTTTCTCATACTAGTGGCAAAAAAAGCAAACCTCCGTATCAAATCAATGATAAATAATAATAATAATAATAATAATAATAATAATAATAATAAACTTTTAGATTGTATATATGCCGTTGCACATGACGCATTGGCCGAATTACACTGGCCACCAAAAGCTAATGTGCAACATGTTTTTCGAAGCTCACGAGAAAAAAATGGAAATCGGCATTCATAGTTTATTTAAATGACAATAATAAGCTTTTACAAAAAAACTTACACAAAAATTACAGCTATCACTTCTATTTTATAGAATAAAAGAAATATTTGTGGATGAGAGAAAAGTATGCAATTACGAAGCTTTCGCAATTTTGCATGTAAGTTCTATTGTATTTGAACTATTGTAATCAGTTTTGTTCACAACAGCCAGTAGAGTCTAAAAAAGTTTAGAAGAAGTCGTTTGTCCGATTCCTTAAGGTGGCGGGCCCTAGAATGGATGGAAATGGGGTTGTCATAGGCCGATAGAGCTAGACGGCCCAATGTGTCTTGCAGTATAGTCCAATGAATCTGCGATCAGTATGAATCCTAAGATTCTGTGTCCAGAAGACATATTACAGACCACCCACGTGTTACAACATCTACAGAAGACGGGTTTCTAGCTCTTTAGGCCCGAAGGATAAGACACAGTACTGTTCTGCAACTCATTGCCGACCACTTTGAGCATGAGGGAGGAGAATCTCCGTTCTACAGTGCAAAGACTTCATTACAATGCAGGTATCTATGCAAGGCGACCACTTGTGTATGTACCCCTCAACAGACGACAGAGAAGGACCCGCTTATGTTGGACAAAAGAACATGTTTCCTGGACCAGACAACAGTGGGCCTCTGTACTCTTCACAGACGAGTCCAGATTCACACTGGAAAATGATTCAGGACTGAGTGGAGAGAACAATACACTCAATACCATCAATCAAACACTGTCAAAACACACTGGTAAAGAAATGATAGAATAATGGTTTGGGCAGGTATCTCACTCGGAGGACACACTGAGTGCATGTATTCCATGGAGGAGTTCTCACTGGTGCGAGATATCAGGATGACATTCTTAATTCATATGTGCACCCATATGCCGGTGCTATTGGCAATGGTTTCAAATTAATGAATGATAATGCGAGACCACGCCTTGTTGAGGATTATCTTGAGAATCACAGTTTGGAGAGAATGGAATGGCCAAGTCACTCTCCAGACTTGAATCAGATGAAACATCTTTGGGACTATCTTGAAAGGCAAGTTGAAGCTTTTAGTTCTCCTCCAAGTCATTAAATGAGCTGGAACAAGGCTTACTCCATGTCTGGTCAGCGCTACCTATTTCGGTGTCCGACAATTTAATTGATAGCATTTAAAGTAGATGCCGCCAATGCATTTAAGTCCAGGCTGGAGGTTTACCGTATTAGAAAAAGTTTTTTAATGTTTCTGTCACATTTTTCTGCATAATAGTGCAAGGTACTGCTTTCTTCAAGAATAGAATTTTTCAACCGTGAGTGTCTTTTTTTTTTTTTTTTTTTTTTTGTAATTTCATTTATACTTTTAACTTAAGTTTTCTATGCCGCATTAGTAAAAAACAGTTTAGTGCACATTTTCTCCAAATTTGCTGTTTCTGCATTCATTTATATGCAAATTAAAAACAAAAAATCTGCTGTGCTTTAACTTTTGAAAGCCAGTGCATATATGTACTTCTCTGTACTTTTATAAATTTCATGAAATTATTGTTTGTCGCACGCATGAAGTTAGTTCCTATTTTGTATCTGTTATTCGTCATAACTTATTGTTAAACTTATGACCAAAGATACGTGCTAAGACTGAATAAAAGCACCCTGTAATTTAGACTGAAAGCGAAACTTGATATTCTGGCTTACCGCGCGAAAATTACCTTTTGCTGTGCACGCTAAAACCTCTTAAAAAGTTGTACTGAAATACTCTTTATGATTGGCTACGAAACTATAAAAAGAAAATGCGTTATCTTTAAAGTATGCGCAGTTTGTTCTTGTGTATAAATTTGTATACACCTTAGATTTCTCCTTTTTTAGGTTTCTTATAATATTGATAGCCACATTTTCTTTAATTGTTTTGTATATATTGAAGAAACTAATAATAATATGCAAGAAAAATGGCTCATTTTAAGGAAAAAAATTCGAATTTAAACAGCAGCTTTTTCAATTTCTCTTCTTAAGTATTTTTAAAAATACTTGAATCAGGTACGGTAAATTTCCTCATTTGGATTGGCCCACAACTTAATCGTATAATTAATAAAGAGTTTCATCAATTTTGTTATATCAAGTTAGTGAGGTTCACACTATTAACTTTTAAATGTAGAATAAATTATATCACACTATAAATTCATCAGCGAAACTATTAATTTTAATAAAACGACAATAACAAAATGTTAAGATTAAATTTATATATATAATTATTGAACTAAAGTGTTTCTAATTATTGAAAAGTTTATTGTAGAAAAATATTAGTCATGTTTAACTTACATAGAGAATGATTAAAAATGTTTCTCGTTTAAAAGTTCTTTTTGATATTGCATAATATGCAGAAATATTCATATCGTAAGTGGAGAGAGGAATGTTCTTTTCATTGGAATATCTGATGACAAGTCAATGTATAATTTTCTTCGTTACACATCTTAAACGATGATTTATTAGCGTTAATAATTAAGAAAATCATTTATCTCTAAACAAATGTTTACATCCTCATCAGTATTTCTGAAATTCTTATGCAAGTGCATGCAAAAATACGTACATATAACGGAAAACCTCTCTGCTTAATTTTCAAGCTTCGTTTTCTAATTCTATTGTGTCGCTTATTTCTATCTGATAGATTTTATATACTTTCTTATAAGATAAAAAATTAAGTTTCTTTGTTAAGTAGTATAAATATCTTTGTGTAACATTTTAATTCAACGTATAATTTAAAATATTTAATGATTTCTCTGCCCATTTAAACATTTCTTTTAAAGAAAAGCTTATTGTTTAAATTAAATTTTTTTATTCACTTCAATGTTAAGGTATAAAATTAAACGTCCAATATATTTTGAATTTTATATCAGAATAAAATGGAAAATGAAAAACACTAATCAACGTAAACGTTAATTCCTTTTACTTCGTTGACAATTCCTGGAAAATCTCTTTAGAGCTGTTGTGAAATTAATTTTTGTCCTGAAGCAGGTAAATACTTTATTCCAAATATAATATACGACATTTTTTTCTTTTATTTTAAAACTACGAATAGTATTTTTTAAGAAATCCCTTTTCTTCCAAAACTGTTTTTTGAGCATTTAAAAAATAAAATAGATTTACTTTAAAAATTTAATGTATCCATACATAACGAAAAGCATAAAAAATTTCTTCTATGAATTATTGTATGGTCGAAAGTGATGACGTGTACTATACATATGTAAATACGATGATATAATATAGGCATTTTATGTATTTTATTTTTTTATGTGCGATTTTTTATTCTGTGCTCACATACGACAATGCATTCCAGTACAAAACATATTTGTTTTGTCAGCTGCCTCACTTCTCCAAGATTGTCCTATCATCATATATGAAACATCGTGTATAATATATGTCTTTTTGAGACTGATTGTTGTGAAATACTTTAGATAGTAAAGATTCTAATATTAATTAAAATTTTAACTATCTCAAGTATTTAATCGTAAAAAATCCCTGCTGTGTGCAGTTAAAATCTTAATCATATTTTAGCGACACCATTTATTTCGCAATAAACTTTTTCAAAAAGTTATTTCTAATTTTTTATAACATAAGTCACTAACAGTATTTTAGCTGCCCTTAGCAACTAACTACTGATACATAAAAAAGTATATCTGAAAACTTCTATCGTATTTTTGCAGTTGTGATAGTTGATTTTAACTATACCACTAAGTTTTAATAAACTATCTTACCAGGCTGAAATTTTTCTTAGTCTTTCTCAACTGTTTTTTGTGTGGGTATAATACCACGTGGCAAATAAGACTTTTTTTTTTCAAGGACGTAGATAGTTCGCAATGATGCTTGCAAATCTAAGACTATGCGACTTACAAGTTCATTTTATTTGATTAAAGTCAAAGATAAAGATCGTTCAACAATTGTAATTTTTTTATATCGCACTATGGACACCAGAAGAGTTATTATTTTTTTTCAGTCAGAAGGAATTAAAAAAACTTTTTTTCAAACCATTCTAGAAAGTTTAAATAGCAAATAATAATAACTAGGCTCTGTGAATTTCCTTTTTCCTTTTTCGAAATCGAGGAGCTCATTCATCTAACTCGTGCTTGCTTATCTCAAAATACTTTTGTATTTAACAAGAATTTATTTCGTATGATTGACGGTTTGGCTATGGGTAATCCTCTTAGTCCGATTTTATGCAATTTGTACATGCATTATTTTGAAATAAAATTGTTTGAAGTCTTAAAATTTCCATTCTATGTTCGTTACGTAGATGATATCTATACTTTAGTTGAAGTGAATTCAGATATAAATCATATTCTCTCTGTCATGAATTCTATTGATTCTTGCATTCAATTTACTTTTGAAATTGAATCGAACAATTGCCTTTCATTTCTGGATATCCTTGTTATTCGCAATGTAGATAATTTTCAGACTACTGTTTTTCGCAAACCTTTTGCGGTCAGTCTTCCACCTCACAGATATTCTTCGCATCCTCCTAACCAGAAAGTTGCGGCTTTTAAAACTTGTTTTTCGGGCTTCCAATATTTGTTCAACTCCTCAGTTACTCAGTGATGAACTTAATTATCTAAAAGCTATTGCTGTTGATTGTGGTTATTCCCCTAATATTATAGATTCAATTCATAGAAAATTGACAAATTTCACCCAATCTGAAAGAAAAAACTTTAATTAGAACTCCAGTACTTTTGTTGTTTAGTCTCCAAAATCAGCCAGCAAGTTGCTAAAATTTTAAAAAGGTTTGATTTCAATGTTATTTTTTCTCCTGTTAATAAAATTGCTTTTTCAAATCTTAAGCACCCCATTGATCGCTTAGATAATAGGGTGGGACGAAAAAAACTTTTTTTCGATTTTTGATAATGGCGGCTGCGGAAAAGTGGCCACTGGTGGCACTCAGTTCACACAAAAAATTTGCGATTTTTTGGACAATTCCTTACCCTGCCGCAAATGGCTTGAAGTTTTACCAAAATGCTGATTTTTTAACTTTTTTAGTAAAAAATTTAAAATATTAAATTAAGTTTTTTTTGGCTGTATTTACTTGGAAAGGCATATTTAACGTATCTAATGTTTAAATAAGTTCTGATAATGCATTATTTAATTGCTATGTGTATTTTAAATCAGCCGATTTTTATAGGCGAGTAAAACTCGGCGTGCAGCTACGACATCCAGGCGAGGAGTTCTCGGTTGTTTCGCGTTGGTACGGAACGCAAAACAAGTTAAAATCTGTACTTTTTTAAAGAACATAGCACTAAACTAATGCATAATTAGAGGTTATTTAAACATTTGGCACATTAAATAAATCTTTTAAACTAAATACCACCAAAAAAACTTAATTTAATATTTAATTTTTTTTTACTAAAAAATTTAAAAATCAGCATTTTGACAAAACTTCAAGCTTTTTGCGGCAGGGTAAAAAATTGTCAAAAAATATCAATTTTTTTGTGTGAACTGAGTGCCACCAGTGGCCACTTTTCCGCACCCGCCATTATCGAAAATCGAAAAAAAGTTTTTTTCGGCCCACCCTATTAGATAACAGGGGTATTTACCAAATTTCTTGCCAATGTGGTCTTTCTTATATTGGTCAGACTAAACGTGCTCTCAGATTTCGTTTAATGGAACATAAAAGGTATGTCAAAAATCAAGAGCTTAAACATTCCTCTATTGCTCAACATTGTTGGTCTTCACAACATAACTTTAACTTTTCTTCAGCCACCATCATCCATAAATGTCATTCCATTCTTGATCTTGATTTTTGGGAAGTTTACCACATCATAAAAAATTCTCACTTCTTAGTCAATGACTTATCTAGTACTCCTTATTTTCCTAGTATTTGGAAATCTTTAATTTAATACTTTTTTTTTAACTTGCCTTTTAGTTTTTGTATTACTTGTTCTCCGATAGATGTCGCTACTTGTCCACAAAGTTGTTTTGGCTGCTTTCTTCTTATTGGTTGCTTTTCTTTAGCCGGGATTGTTCCCATAGCGGGTATATAAGCCTGCGTCTCTCTGTCTCTTTGCTCAGTTTTGCTATTTTTTAGCTCGCTTGTGTTTTGCACTGATGAATAATTTCGATAGTAGATTCGAAATAGCTATTTTCTACATTCTCATACTTTATTTGTGCATATCTAATCGTTGGTTTTCTATCTTTAAACATTCTAGAAAGGATTGTTATTATTTTTTTAATTAAACAATTTTGGTGCAATTATTTCCTTATTTTTTAATAACGCCAGGGATTTTATTATGAATCTACTTAATTTTGTAGGATTGGAATCAGAAATTAAATTCTAGTAATTTAACTTATTTCTGCGATTTTTCTATTTAAGCTTATTTATTCAGTTTAAATTTTTTTTCTGATTCAAAACTTCATGTTAAAATTAAAAAGTGTTAAAAGAAACCCAATGAAGTAGATTTTTTTCTTCCTTCCTTCAAGGATTTCGCTGCTCTAATTGTATCTTACATTTAAAAGAACATATATATCTTTAAACATCTCTCGAAATATAGTTAAATTGAGTTTAGGTAGAATTTACATTCCATGAAATGCACACTTTTTGAAATGAAACATTCGTAATAGAAACATACTCGAAAATTCTATTTTTTTTTCCAAGACTCTGAAACAAACTTTTACAGAAGAAATGCTTTTCCAATGCAATTTTTTTATTTGTGTTCTAACATTACATTTTTAATCAACACTGTTTTGTTTTTAGAATAATGACAAATGTAATTTTCAAACTTGTCTCTCCAAAGAATAGCTTTGATAAAAATGACAAACAACATTCATATTTGTCAGACGATAATAGATACACAGATTGCATATTTGAAATTCATTTCTATAAAATATAAGAAACTGTCAAGTGCACAGTCCTTGGATATTTTATGCATGCACTTTCAATAACGCAAAAATACTGGACTGTAGAGTGTAAATACAGAATTATACATTATGAATACTGAAGTAGAGTTTGTTTTTTACGAGTGATAACGATGTCAGTAAATAAAAAAATTGTATAACATAGGAATAAAGTAATACACTGTATTGCCATTGATTATGGGACACTTGCGATTTTAGACATTTTACTAAATATCTAGAAAAATACATGAGGAATCATCTCGAAACTCTTAGTGTATAAATATAATAGTATAAGTCATACATCTCTGTGAAGATTTATTCCCGAAACTCCAAAGGGGGCCATCAACAAATTAAAAAAGAATGAATATCTTTTGAATAACCCTGTCAAAACTAATGTAGCAAAAGAGCTCAAACTCTAGATTGTAATTGAATGCCTTATTGTAATAAGCCTTGTTCATTTTTATGCAAATAGCATGCATACTCGCAGAGTAATTAAGGTTTTTATAAAAATGATCCCAAATTTTTCCAAGTTTTTTCCTTATAATTTTCAAGAGTTCTTAATATAAAATATTATTTTTTTTTCAGAAAATATGACAAACAACATTGCACACAGTACCCTGTAATCAGAATTAAAAAATAATGAAAATTGTATAAAAAATGAGTTGGTTTACTAAATAATTTTTTACTGCGCATGCGTCAACGATATCAAAATTTCATTTGCATATTATGTTAGCTAAATGTATAGAGGAACTTTTGTGAAAATCACAAAATCATAACTTGAAAATTCTGATAATAATCGTCAATTGAATAAGTCGAAAATCCGTTATTCTCAAAATGAAGCAAAAACAAGAGGGGTTGTATCCATATATTCATTGATTAGTGTCAATATAGAATACACAATATGGGATGTACTACTGCATTTGGATAAAATCCCTCATTTTTTTGCTTCATTTTGGAAACAACGGATTTTGTCCTTTTTCTATAGACGATTACTTTCAGAATTTTCAAGCTATGATTTTGAGACTTTTACAAAAGTTGCTCTATACATTTAGCTAACATAATATGCAAATAAAATTTTGATATCTTTGACGCATGCGCAGTAAAAAATTATATAGTAAACCTACTCATTTTTCATACAATTTTTATTATTTTTTAATTCTGATTACAGGGTACTGTGTGCAATGTTGTTTGTCATATTTTCTGAAAAAAATATTATTTTATATTAAGAACTCTGAAAATTATAATGGAAAAACTTAGAAAAATTTGGGACCATTTTTATAAAAACCTTAATTACTCTGCGAGTGTGCATGCTATTTGCATAAAAATGAATACAGTGTATTACAATAAGGCATTCAATCATAATCTAGAGTTTGAGCGCTTTTGCTACATTAGTTTTGACAGGGTTATTCAAAAGATATTCATTTTTTTTAATTTGTTGACGGTCCCCTATAGCGTTTCGGTAAAAAATCTTCACGGAGATGTATGATGTATACTATTATATTTATACACTAAGAGTTTCGAGATGATTCCTCATGTATTTTTCTAGATATTTAGTAAAATGTCTAAAATCGCAAGTGTCCCATAATCAATGGCAATATAGTGTATATACGTAACACTTGGAAAAAATATATGCTATCTAATCATATTTATGCAGTCTATGCATAATTTTTGATTAATAATAATATTAGGCGTTGATATAAGATTTTATCCATAGGAGACTTGAATTGTGCGATTCCGTGGAAAAATTTGGAAATTCAAACATGTTTATCCTTTGTCTTAACGTGCATGGGACTTGTTTCTTTTTCTAAGACGCACAGTACGTCGCTTGTGTCGTCTCGGTATGATGTCTACGTATTCACAATAACGTATAAATTCAGATGCCGAAACAACTGATTGGGTAGCAAAAATGAGAAAATATTGAAATTAATGACTCGGACAATCGTTAATTCAGACAATACTGACTTTGAATATCTTGAAACTCGCAATTGATGAATTAATAATTTGGGTGCAAACTTTTTGGGAGTATACTCTTAGTAACTATATAATATGTCGTCTGTATTTAATAATGTAGAAAAACTACCACAAATCCAAACACAGGAGAGTTTGGAGAAACAATCATTTTTATTTTTTCATTGTTTAATTAACCTACTTAAAATAGTTTTAAGGAAAAAAATGGAAAGCCTATTTTTTTAATAATTAAAATATAAAATGTAATTAAAATCCATAAAAGTACTTATATACTATTCAATGTTTATTTAAGTTACAAAAAGTATTGTAAACTATATTAGCAATATAGATAATGAAGATTCTTTGATTAATAATTATAGAGATTACGTTTTTTAAAATATTTTCTGCATTTTTGAGATTATTGATATATATATAGTGAATTTTTATAATTTTTATATGTATGAAAAATGCTCATACATGTTTTTCTGATTGAAGGTTTAATAAAATTCATGAGAAAAGTAAAACGTAAGTCCAGCAATTTCTAAAATTGCGTTTATAGAAATAATATAAAGAAATTAATAAATGTTTGTATATTATTTATGTACAATTATTCATATTTAAAATTATTTTGAATCAACAAACAAAATATGTTTTATAATTAAATTGTATGCATAAAAAATTCTCGTTGCTTGATGAGCTCGATTGTTACTTTCAAAATATTAAAAATAGATGTAGCCTGATTCTAGCGACCAAAACTTGGTATCTGAATCGGGTAAATATTGTATGTTGTTAATAAAATATCATTTTGCCTTTATAGCGTGGCGCCATCATACAAGAATATGCATATAAAATAATGGCCTTTTTTAATGTTAATTGATTATTATTAATTAATTGGAACATACATGAATTATTAATTTTTAAGATACATCTTACCTGTATGGGTCTTTATCTTCGGAACATTCTTTCAGACACATACTCTATTAATTCCTTGGAACATTGTTTGCACAAATCTTGTTATCCTTTTATATTATTGCTAAATTATTATTAATTGGCACAATTTGAAATGATGAATAATTGATTAGTTGAACACTAATTAAGGAATACAACCCGCTGTACATATTGAAGATAGAACTTATATTAAAACAAACCTACATGTTGATTATTGCAATGGTGATTCGTAGCAGCTCCGAAAAAAACTACATTCTATTACAAAATCAAAAACCAAACAGAAGAAAAAAAAGTCAAAAGTTACAAAAGAAAAAAAGTTTTTTTTTTAATTCTTTTCCCTATTTTCATTTATTTCATTTTTAGTCACGTGACTTTAACGCTGCAGCACATGGATTCGGAGTAATTTGTTCTTGGAAAAATCTTTTCAATCTATTTTCAGTTTGAATTCGAAATCGGTGTGAAAATTTTTATTTAATGTAATAATCATTTCTTTGGATGACAAACAAAATGTTTATATCTGAAATAAATCAATTCTATTTTTAAGTAGATTGTTTTATTTATCTGAAGAGTGATTATTAGCTTTCTCCAAAATTGTAAATATGTATACATACACTCTTTTTGATGGATAATTTCTTTTTAATCACTAGAAATAAATATATTGTGAATGGAAGAAAAGTTTTAATAACATAGTTACTATATATTTACTACATAGAATTTAAGTTTGTAGGTAAAACAATTTTTTTTCTCTCGGTCGAAAAGCATCTTCACTGGCTGAGAAATTCTTCATTTCTAGATTATAGACGGGGGTGCTGCGTTCAATCCCCATTGCTCCCGTCGGCGTAAAATCTCGGAGTTTTCCATGATTTTCTTCGAAACTTTAATTGTGTAAAAAAGGGTTATGTTCCATCAGAAAAACCCCACGGAGAGCATCCCCCTATTGCGGTGAATATATCATTCGTGCAAATAATTAACCGTCATAAATAATACCAACACAGACTCTCGCTCAAAATAAAATTTTAGCTTTAATGACAAAAACAAAACATACTATTATTTACATATAGAAGAAGTAGAACTTGTGCAGTAAAAATTTTAATTGTAAAAATTATTCTGATGTAAATTGAATTATAAATTATTGTAGTGTTTTTCTAAATATAATTTATGAATGTTTTGCAGTTATGTTAATGTTAAAAGTATCCCATTAAATTTAAAATAAATGAGATGAAATTGATAAATCAAAATTTATTTTATAATTTATATATACATATAATTATAAATTCAAGAATATTTTATTCTGCAGCAAAATACACTAGATAAAAAAATCTTTATTATTTAAATTTTGTGTTTGAAACAATATTGTTATCTCATAAATTCATTTAACAAAATCCATTGAATGCATATACATGAAAAGCAGTTTTACTTAAAGTGTAACTGATTGAATATTATTGTAGCTGAATCTTCATTCAGCTACATCTTCTTCATTCTTCTTCATCAATCTTCATTCTTTTATCTAAATACCTAAAATCAACCTGGAAATTCTTCCCTCGAATGTCTTAAATATTTAAAATAGGCAAAAAGTAAATGCAAATCAGAATATTGTCCATAGTTTAAATGTGAAATACCAATTTCCCTTGCCGATTAGATCGGAGCAAGAAATAACTCTAAACTTCTCATTCCCTATTTAGATATATTCATTACTTAATATAAAAGTGCATGGAACCGATAAATACCGGTTTAACTAATAATATATTTAACTTCATTAATTAATGTATTGGATATTTACTGTATTTAGAGTCAGTTCAAAAAAAAGTTTAACAGTTTCCCGTGTGATTTTTTTCTTATTTTATGTAATGCAGATACGGATACTTAATTAAATATGGTTATTTTCTTTAGTAATTTTTTTTCATTCCCGTTAATCATGATGACGTCATTGTGAAGTTACATTGTAACTTTGTGACCATCGATCGTCGATGTGAAGTCACAGTGACTAAAATGTGAAGTCGTTATGGCCGTTTTAGAGCTCGTTTGTGACGTGACATTGTGACCACTTTGCTCACAAAGTGACAAATTTGTGGAATATGTGTCATTTGTGACTACTTTGACATTAACATTGTGACGAAACTGTGACAAAAACGACGATATTTAAATTCTCAGAAACATGATTTTTGAAGTAAATAACATGTTTTGAAGAATTTTTGTAATTTTCTAAAGATTTCTAAGAAAATCACAAATCAGTCATAATGTGACGTCACTGAGTGGTGGCATTTTGATCACAAATGTGATGTGACCAAAGTGACTCATTGTGACGTCACTGTGACCATGCATGCTATGAGGGTTATATTATTGCATTTGAAATCGTGTGAAAGTTCGACAATTTTATCTATTTCATCCAAAGAAGATATCCTCTCCAAAGTTTGCAAGAAACATACCATATTTTTTGTGGACATTTTTGAGCCAAATTAAAGATTTATTACCAAATATGATGACAGTTTAGGACATATACCCATTTCTTGGCTTTTTGTATCTATGTTTGTTAACATATTTGAAAATATTACTTACCCAAATATATTTAACAATAGATTTTTTCATTCCTCAAAATATTCTAATTTAGCACTATCACGTTATTATTTTTCCAAATTTCTTTATTTCGAAAACATTATGTATCAAATATTAATCATTTTCAATTTTTCTATTATAATATCGAAATAGCTTTCAGTTTTTATTGTTAATTAAATAGGTAAATATCAGGTATCACCAAATAAGATTGTGGTTAAATTGTTATCTACACGTGATAGTATTTAAATTAATCAGGGAGGTCCGATATAGTACATGTTTATTTCTTCTATTAAACGCATGTAAATATAATAAGCAGTTCTCGCAATTTCTGTTTAAAATATTTTTAGAAGATATTTTTAGCATTATCAATGCATTTAGCATTTCTCTGATTTAAAGTGTTAAAACTCAAGAACCGTTAAAAGAAAAATGCTTTAAATTTGAAAGAAGTATTTTTGATTGTTCTACTTTAATTTTAATTCAGTAAATTTGAAAAAATACTTTTTCAAACTTTTCAATACCTTTTCTACTTTTGAAAATAAGAGTTTTTTTAATAACAGTTACACCATTTTTTTTTCAAATTTTTACTTTAAATATATTTTTTTTCATGTTAATTCAGTTTTTCCACATTTTTTCATTTTAATTTAAAACTTGTGTGGTTGACATGGAAGTCTGTTTTTAAGTCGCTACTGTTGGTTAAATTTAATTAATTTATTTTATTGTACACATACATCTGACTTGTATGCTTGACATGAAAGCCCGCTTATAGGTCATCGTCAATATATCGTCTGTACCATGTCAAACTATCCCATGTGAAAATAGCCACTTTTCAGGAGAGAAAAAAAAAACAGTTTTAATTGTGGATTAAAAATCAGCGCAAAACAGCAGTAAACAATTATTACATTTTTCGGGGGCTCTTTTATATCCTATTTTAACATGCTATCGAGATAATCATTTGAATAATTTTTCACGTCTAAAAATCACGTTGGATAGTTTGAAATGGTATGATTATTTGTACGTTTTAAGCTTCTCTCTACTTTTCAGCTTCAAATTATCCATAAGTAATCCTATCGTCCTATTAATCCTCCTATTAATATCCTATTAATAAAGAAAAAGTTTGTTTTTCCACGCTATGTAATTTTATAAAATGTAAGAAAAGACGGAATTTTTTTCAAACAAACTCTCAGGCAAGCACGAGAAGTTTCCCAGTCCTGTTTTTAGGTGCGTTCGTAATTATGTAAATACGTAGCAACTATAGTTGTCGTTCAGTCTGTCCGTCTGTCCGTCCGTACGTATATAACAACGCAAAAATTACCCAACCGAATCGTTTGAAATTTAAAACATATAATTATTATATAATTTTGTCCAGTCATTTCAAATTTTAGGAAGATCGGATGCATACATCAATTATGATATAACAGAATAAATATATGCAAAATTGAGTAAAAATGTTATAAAAAATCAGACTTAAACTGAAAAATAACCGGAAAATAGAATCAGAGTTGTTTAATGAATTACAATGCGGAAATTCCTTCAAAGATAAATTGCCTTTAAAAGCAAGAAAACATTATTTTGTTTTTGTTTTCGTTATAACTAGAATATTTTGCTTATAAATTGTACTTATTTTTAGAGGAATGAAATATTTTTCTTGCTTCAGTTATGTAAAAAACATTTAAACTAAACGTGTTAGTAATAAAACTATGAAAATGTAAAATTCTAATATATATATATATATATATATATATATAAATGGAAGTTAATATTACATGTCTTACAAAAAATGCATTTAGCAGGATTATTTTTAAGTTTTAAAAAACAAATATTTGTTTAAAAAATAAACAAATAAAAAAGCTAACACATAAAAAATATCTAATAAAAATCGCCAAAGCCATTTTAACTTGGAATCAAGTCTTCATTTCTTTTATTTTATACGAAAAATGTATTTACACATAAAAAAGATAATTAATTTTTACTCAAACATGAAAGTGTGTTGTTTCTATGAAGGAATTTTAATTGAAGACAAGGTAGAAAACTACATTTCTAGTTTTCTGTTTCAAAAAATTAATACCCGGGGTTTTGTTTGTAACACATTAAAACCCTGTTTGCTTTTCATACAAAAAGATAACGAATAATTTACTGTACTTCTACTATTACTTTTGTTTTATTTTTGTTTCAGAGAACGCATCTAACACCTATTTTATCATTAACGAATATTTTTGACCATGATTAATTTTGCGATCCCGGTATCTTTTCTAAATAAATATACCTAGTTTTAAAAAGGATGTCTTTTTGTATAAAGTATATAAAGCAAAGGGACGAACAGAAAATAATTTCAATGCCGAAAAATAAAATTTTTAGAAAATCAATACAATTGACGTTAATTATTATTATTATTATTATTAGTATTAGTATTATTATTTACGTTGGATTTATATTTTGTTTTTAACACTTTCCAAAAAACTTGAAAAGTGTTTCTGCTTTCGGTTTGTCTGGCAGCGTTCTAACTTTAGTAAGTATACTCGCATTTCGGTTTTGAAATGCATTTATATTTGTACACAGTTTTACATTTGTATCAGGTGAAATGGGTCGTAATATTTTAATTATTTTAACGATGCAGTTTTGTTACATTATTCTAAACGTGTTTTACAATGTATGCTTCGCGCATATATTTTTTTCTCTCTTCTTATGAATGTCACGTGCAAGTCTCGTATTTTTTTCGAAAAAAAAAAAACTTTAGGCTCCTGTTTTTTTTTTTTTTTTTTTTTTTTTTTTTTTTTTTTAATCAGCAGTGGCTTTCTCAACAAATGAATAATTTTACTTCGAAATATTCCTTCTGCTTTCGGATACATTTCAACTGAATAATAAAGTTCCAAATCCATAAAACATAAAAATAATACTTTCAATAGTTTCTTTGAAATGCATTTTTACATTTTGTTTCGCCGTTTTCATGCTGAAATTCTTATATTAGAAAAGTTATGTTTTTGAAATCTATTTTCCTTTAGGGAATAGTGCAAGATCTGTATTGAAATCTATATTTTATTTTAATATAGTTTTATTAGGAATGAGTTTTATGTAAGAACATAATTTAACGTTATTTTGAAATAATATTTAAAAGTAATCGCACGTGATTTAATAAAAAAAATACTATAGTAAGCAATTATTTTCATTTGTTTTCGATTTTAAAAACATTTAGGAAGAAAAACTATGATTAAGGTGGTCTGGGATAATAACGCCAGGCGGGGTAATAACGCCAAGTGCTAATATTTTGCATAATTATGAAATAATCAGGTAAATGACACCCATGTGCTCTGCGCAGAAGGGTTTTGAGTCATATAAATCGCAAAAAACAGTTTCAAGTTAATTTGTTTCATTTTTAGGTCTTATTGTTTTTACAAGCAACTAAAATTAACGCTTGATCTAAAATTTGCGAGATACGTTTTGTGATGTGAAGACTATTTTTTAATCCGGAAATACTTTGTTAAATACATAAATTTGTAGTACATTTCATGGACTTTCAAAATGTTGTTGAAGATTTTGGATATTTTCTCGAGATAATTTGTAATTAAAAATGTACAGCGCAATAACTATAACGGGGTAATAACGCCAATCCTTTTAATTAATACCCCAGTTGATTCCCTACAGTGGCCGAGCTACATCCTAAATACTGATTCAAATAAACACAGTTAAAACAGTGCAATGTTTCTAATAATTCCATTTAAGCGGTCCTTTTTAAGCAAAAAGAAGCTCAAGGTCTGATATTCTTTTGCCTCATCCTCCCCCCCCACACACACACACCACACCTTTATTTATTTTACACTTTCACAAAAAATTGAACATTTTCAATAGCTTAGAATGCAATTTGTCAATTTCTAATTTTGTAGAGTTTGTATTTTTAGAACTGGATAATCTACATGCCATTATCCCATCTTATTTCATAGTTTTGTTTGCATGGCGTTATTACCCATATAGGTGGGTAATAACGCCAAATAACATTGGTCAAGAAATCACGCCATTACATTTTATGAATACATATCTGTTAGATTATTTTTTTTATATAGATAGTCAATGAGTTGCTGTATCAAATTATATATTTGTTTGAAAAATACAATCCATAACTGAGCCGTGAAAATTGGTAGAACCTTAACGTGGCGTTATTACCCCAGGGTACCTTATATGACTTTGATAGTTAATGCGCAGAACTATAGAATATGGGTTTGGGAGTTTTTTTATATTGGGAGCTACCAAATGTTATTTATGATATTCCGCCCCCCCATTCTCTAAAAGTCACGGTATAGTGTAGCTTTACTGTGAGTTTCAATCTTGCTCTTATGTTTATGAATAGTTATGGCCAACAGACCTTTTAACTTATTCGGTTAAAGCACAAAGATACCCGCCCATTTGCAAACTTCCTCATCAAGTTCCTCAAGACAATAAAAAAAAAAACACGATTAATTGAATGGAGCAGGCATTCCATATCAAACCACTGTAACAAAAACTAAAGAAAGGAATTTGCACACGATAATTACTTATTTATTTCCTTTAACATTAATACGCTTTCATTTTCTTATATAACTATCTATAAAAATATATTTAATTCATCAATTTTATTTTTTCTCCGGTTCAGGCTTCTTCTTGTTTGTCCACTTGTGTATACTAAATAGTTAATCACTATGTAAGCATTTGATTTATCTTTTCTGTTGTATTATTCATACCTATGAATTGGTTTTTAATAAATTCAAGGAGGGGCTTGTTGAGCTTAAGCCAATTGATAGGCCTCCCAATTTAGCTGAATCTGAATCTGAAGCACTTTTTAAGCGAGATGGAACCCGTCCTATATCACAAGAGACCTGCAACTTTTTTTACGACAACATTTCAGAGATGATCGAGTAATATGCCGGTATATTTGTATGAGTGACGCCCTTAATCCGCTGCTCAGACACTATGTGAATTTTGGCTGTGGGTTTACTTACTGTGCATTGTAGCGGTGGCACAAACCTCAATTATTTAAACGGTCCCTTAATACAACATATGCGAAACATCATTACTTGTGCCATACATTCCGCAGTTCAGCACGTCATGCACCACTTCGATTTTGTCCTCCATCACAATGGCTATGTTGAAACCCAACATAGTCATGCAAAAGCGTAAAAACATTCACTATTACATTTTCTAAAAAACTAGGCATTATATCCAATTTTGCCTTATTTTTTTTTTTGTTCTTGTGTTATACACTATATTTCACAGAGAAAAGCACCTTCGGTCAACAATTAATGAAATTATTTAATTTTTTATTGTTCCATTCTTTTTCTCACTTCTCGAATAGTAAGTACACCGATTTTCGTTTCATTCGGGTAATTCTTTCAAGCTATAAACAACTCCAAAGGGACATACTTATATTATAACAACCTTGTATACACATGGATTGTCTAAAACTCTCAGTGAAATACTTAACTCTTTGAGGGGCAAAGCACTTATGTTCCTAAAAGGTTTAAATGATTGATTGACACCGGGATTCACAAACAAATTTATATGATAGAAAATAAAAGCTGTTTTTCGCGTACATTGTAAAAAGCAAATCTTACTACTAAAATTCCTTGCCAATTTGGCATAAGGGAATTAAAATTAAGTGGTATATATGATATACTGGTACCCTTCAAGGGGTTAAAGATTCCATACTGCTTCCCGGCGTGCGATGTACGTAACACACTGTTTGTTATTTGAGGACTGAGAAATTTCCATTATTTGGAGTTTTGAGTAAAAAAAAAATCAATGTATTTGATAATAATAATCAAAATCAAGCAAACCTCATTAAACAAAATTTGAGTGTTGTTATCCACATTTTTTAAAATGTTGATATGGTTTTAGCTATGAATAGCGAACATATCCAAGAAAATTTGAGATATTAGGGGGATCGTTATGTTGTATTTTCATGTTGTTTATTAAATTTTGTTTTTTTACTATTTTGTCCTACATGGGCGATGTTTTAGGTTAAATCATGGGATTTTTTTTTAATTAAAACAACCAATTTTGGACGTATCTGTATCATTTTTGTAGATAAACTTCTTGTGAGAGAAAAGTTGTTGTAAGACTGAACACATATGTTGAATTATTCTTTTATGCACATATTATACAAAAATATTTTTTGTATGGTTCATTTATTTCATGTTTTACACATTTTTAGTTTAATAATCATTACTGCGGTGTATAATTACATAATTAGAGATGCTAAATGATTGACAGAATTATGACATTTGTGAAAAAAGTTAATTATTATTATTAACTAATGAGAAATTCAATCACAATTTGTCAAACTCAAAAAAAATTCTTGAAATTTCCCTTTGAAAAACAAGTTTTTTTCTGTAAGATATTGGATGCTAAGTATAATTTGCAGCACTATACTTAAGATCCACTGTCTTCCGTATTCGATAATTTCCTGTTCTCTTTTCTAAATTAGTAAGTTTAATATAAATTTTACATGAAATAGCAGAAATATAAGTACAAGGTAAAATATTCTTTAATTTATTGTAAAAATTTTTTGTTGTAGGGCAAATCTGCAACAACTTATGTTTTCTTTATATGAACTAATGTATATTTTTTTATTAACCGTACACGCACTATGACTGACTATGCACGCATTATGCCTGAAATAACTCATATGAAGCCTCAACCACATATATCAATTTGATTATACCGGAAATCGTTTATCGTAATTGAAATATGTCGCGGAACAATCCCCTCCTTTTCATTATTATGTAATGGAATTCTTTTGTGTGGCCCTGTAAATGAAAATAACTTTTCTTTTTACTTAATATTTTACAGAATGCATATTTTATAGCACTTTGTTGATGCATATAAATTGGAATATGTTTAACAGGGTGTAACATGTTTAAAATTAGTCTGAAACGATTTTTCTCCATAGACCGTAATGTAATGGAAAGATTTTGACGGTTCCTGTAAATAAATTAATCCTGGTAGAAATTTCATTTTCAAAATGGTTCGTACCAGATTAAATGTTAGTAAATTCCTGAAAATTCATGACAATTGAAGTATATTTACGAGACTTAGAGAGCGAACAGACGGTCAAACCGCCAAACAAACCGAAAGCATAAACACTTTTTAATTTAATTGGAAAATGTTAAAAACGAAGTCTTTAAGACGTAAATTTTTGCCTATAAGTTAGGTAGGCAAAATTTATCACATTTTCTAACCCCTTCTAACATTCTAGTAATTAGAATTGTATTTTCAAAGACATTTTTAGGTATGTTAGTCCATACTTATATTATAAAGAGGAAAAGTTTTTTGTTATTTTATATGGGATAATCTTCGGAACTATCGATAAGATTTCAAACGTAATTGTAACAAAACAATGGCGTATGCATGGAAGCAAACATAGGCTATATCTTATGTCGATGCCACAAATCAAAGGGGGTGCATTAGCAAAAAAGTTCGAAAAATGCGAATTTTGTATTACTGAAAGGACCAGCAGCATGAAGTTTAGCACGGTAATTACTTCTACGATGTAAATGATTTCTAGAATTTCCTTTAAATTTCGAATTTTTTAAAGGAGAGACTGTGTTTTTTTTAAATTGATTATTTGATTGATTGATAGTTTGTTTGTTTGTCTGTTTGTGTGATTGTTTCATTAATTACATTTTTGTTTGTTTGTTCTTTTGATTGGTTGATTGATCGATTGTTTGTTTGTTTGAATGACTGAATGATTCATTTGTTTGTTTGTTTATATATTTTTTCTTTAACTGTTTGATTAATTGATTGATTTTTGTTTGTTTGATTCATTAATTGATCATATCATTAATTGTTTTATTGGTTGATTGATCGATTGATATCCGGATCTACGGAGCCGATTTCAAAAGTAATGGTGCCAAAATTGTAATGTTCGCCTGAATTCAAATATAAGCTATATCTTATATCACAGCCACAAATCCAACTAGTTGGATGTGCCAATACAAAACTTTCTTCGATCTCATACATACATTTTTATATAAAAAAATAGTTACCCATTTTAATGCTTTAATAATTTTAATTCAATACCCTACCAACTTTGATTTTCATCTTAAATTTCTGCTTCAATCAATTAATCGGAGTAAAAACGAATTTCCGTCTCTGCAAGAGCCTATGGACAATAGAATGATTGGCATATTTTTTTTTTCAAATTCAGGGAGGACCTACTTGCCTTACCAAAAAGTAATCATATACAAAAAGTTTAGTTAAATTTTAGAACTAACTTCATACACTTTTATGTGGTGCAATATTGAAAATGGCATAAAATTCACTATTGCAGCGCCCCCTTCCGGCGGATTTTTTTTTCAGATTCAGAGCAATCCAACTAGCCATAGCCATACACTTACACAAAAAATTTCGTTCAATTCGAAGCATAACTTCATGTACTTTTGTTCGGTACAATATTGAAAATGGCACAAAAATCTCGATTGCAGCGTCCCATTCCGACGGATTTTTTTTTCAAATTCAGGAAGGACCAACTAGCCATAGTCATACAGATACACAAAATATTTGGTTCAATTCGATGAATAACTTCATATACTTTTGGTTGGTACAATATTGAAAATGGCACAAAAATCGCGATTGCCGCGCCCCCTTCCGGCGGAATATTTCAAAACTGAAGGAAGACCTGCTTGCCACAGTCAAAAACATTCACAAAAAAAATTGGTTCAATTCTATGCATAACTTCATACACTTTTTGATGGTGGAATGGCGACATACACACAGACACACACACACACACACGGACATTTTGTAAAAACACGTTTTTTGAAATCTCTGACCCCTAAAACGCGTAAATCCGTCGAAAACCGGAAGTCGAAAAAATTTCGACTACAATACTTTCTTCTATTGAAGATAGCAGAAAGTAAAAAGGCGTGCAGGAACAAAAAACGTTCTAAATTTTTGTTGTGTTACTGAAGGGACCAGAAGCATGAAATTTACCTTGGTAATTACTTATAAAATTTAAACGATCTCTAGCATTTCTTTAAAAACTTGAAATTTAAAAGGGGGGAAGGGGTGTGCGAAAAGGCGTTCTACACTGTTAATAGCAAGCATAAATATTTTTGTTCACTTTTGAACTAACAGTTTGTGCAAGGTTTCAACACACATTTTTGATGAATTTAGAAATGAAATTTTCAAAAGTTTCTTGATATAACAATTGAATGTTTCTTTTTTTATACTTAATTTATTTATTTATCTTCTTTGTATAAAAGTAGCTTATATATATATATATATATATTATTATTATTATTATTATTATTATTAAATATCTCTATGGCAATCGTAAATAAGTTTATAGCAATTGTGTTTTTAATAGTAATTGTATGTAAGCCCTTTCTTTCCAAAGAAAATTTTTATGGTATTTAGATAAGAGAATTTATTTGCAAATGTATCTACACTGATAGTACATTTTCCGTTGATTTATAGAAATTTAATAATGAAAAATGCTGAGTAATTTTTTTTTATTTCAAGTCGCGACACTTTGGGGAATACACAAATAATAAAATTTTCAAGTAACATGCATTCCGCTACACTAATTACTTTGTAAAATAAAATCACCTAACCTACTTAAGGGTTAACTGTATACTTACTCATTCTTTGAATTTTTTTCGAAAATCATTTTATGTTATCTACTTAAAATATGTCGCAATTAAAATCTACTGTTACACCTTACCTGAAACACAAATTATTATAAAACATGCATTTTTGTATGTCTTTAAAACAGTGATGATGCATGATAAGCGAAGTATTTAGTACTGAGATTCGATTAGTCAAAAGAAACTGTTTTGCATTCTAAGATGCTTTAATAATGAGTTAAATTATTATCACAACATTACTAAAAAATTGTTCACATTTCTGCATTTAAATTAGAAAAAATTTTCATCACATTTACGGAATAGTATGTCTTTTTGCAATCTTTAATAACTACTATGCTTCGTTACACAAAGTATACCCACAGAATTGTTAGAATTATGAAATTATTTATGAACATTTCTACGAAAGATAAATGTTTTCTATTGAAATTATTCATTAAAAAATTATTTTCGTATTAATGTAATAAAAAAGCATATTCTTTTAGAGATTTATAATTAAAATATAGAGAGAAAAATGAAAATTTAATAACAAAAAGCCTTCTTTCATTTCAAAAATGCACTTCATTAAAAGTTATACTTTTGCCATGTTTTTAAAAAGAAAGTTTATAGTGCGTTTTTAACATAAATGTCAAAATAAAGAAATATTTTGTAAAAAAACTTTATTGAAATTTGAAATGCATGTTTAATCAAGGAACGAACTTCAAATAAAAGAGAATATAAATATTCTGTATTTTGAATATGCGTTCTATGAAAATCAAATAAGCAAACATGGGTGAATTAATTAAAATGCATATGTTCATTTCGCTATGTTTTAAAATTATTTAAATATTCGCGAAGAAAAAGCAAATTATACTTTGCGAAGTTTTCGTAATAAATAACTTTTCCATTTCAACTATTAAGAAATGTATTTTGCACATATTCTTAATAAGAAAAAATATTAAAAATTATTCAAATAGAAATAAATATATTTCAATGCAAATTATTTGAAATAATTTAAAGATGTATATATATTTTTATTGTTTGTTAGAGTAATTAATTTGAAACACATAGAAATTTCTTTTTAAATATAAATAAAAACGTGTCCTAACCCCTATAAAAACCGTTATAAAAACAATCCCAAATTTCCTCAAGCGTTTTTTTCTCTTTTTTTCCAGAGTTTTTAAAAAGAAATAATTTTCTTTTCACTTAAAATGATAAACAACATTCTACACAATATTTTGCTTTCAAAATTAAAAAAATAATAATAAAAGTTCGATAAAATTGAGCAGGTTCGCTAAATAATATTTATCTGCGCATGCAATAAGAATATAATGCGCTAAATATATAAAGCAACTTTAGTGAGTCTCTGTAACATAGATTTTAAATTCCGAAATTGAAGGTTAATGGAATAAGCTCAAAGTACTTTGCTCCAAAAGGTAGAAAAAATGTGAGGAGCTGTAAACAATTACAGTAAATTTAATATTGTGCACGTAAAATTGTGTAACACATAATATATTTGGATACAGCCCTTCATCTTTTTCTATCTTTTTGGGAACATTGAATTTCGAGCTTATTCTATGTATGATCACTTTCAGAGTTTCAAAGCTATTTTCGGAATTTTTTTGCAAAATTGTACTATGTTTAGCAAAAATATTAGGAACTTTCTATTTTCATTGAATTCGCGCACACACAATTGAAAAATATTTTACGAATGTGTTTATTTTTTTAATCTAATATTTATTATTTCTTAATTCTCTTTCAGTTCTAAGAATTTAAATTTCGATTTCAAAGGAATAGTTAAGAATACAAACTTAGCAATTCTCAACGCTTTCACATTTTATTCACAAATGCAAGCACATAATAAATTTAAATAAAACTCACATAAAAAAAACGTAGAAGGAAGGGGGAGATTAGAAATATGAAAATTTCCATTGCCTTCACGTCTATAATACAGGCGCTTGATAAGCATCGTTTCTAAAAAAAAATAACTTAATCAATTTTACATTCATTTCATATTTAGCTGACATATTTGTAATTCCGACTACAAATCATTAGCAGTTCCATCTATATATTAAACCAATATTAATATTTTTGTTATTAAAAAAACAGTTTAATTATTTGATTCTAATTAAATGACACTTTCTTCAAACTAATTAAAAAACACTATAAACGACTAAATTTTTTAACTAAACAATGTGTTTATAAATCTTCATTTATCGTCAAAATTAATTTGCACCGATATCAATTTTAATAATTCAAAAAGTCTTTGCATAGGGAAAATATAATCTTTATCGTGTCACAAAAATATTCAATTTAAAGAAAGAAATGTAATTAAAACTTTCATTGACTGAGCAATTTCTCAGAAAAAATAAATAGTTCTAATTATTTAGGATTTTGTAAGTATATAAGACGCTTCACTCTTTAAAGTTTTACAAAGGAATAATCATCAATAAAAACTAGTCAAAGCATTTTAATTCTGAAAATTCTAAATTAAATAAACAATATGCAAGTTTTTCTTGTAGTCCTTTTTTTCTCATTACGAAAGAATATTTTGAATTATAAAAAATACTGGTTGAGAAACAAAACAATGATTTGTCAAAAAATCTATATATTTTTTCCAAACCTGATAGTATTATTTTTAATTCAAAAATAGCTTTATTTTTATATTTATTACAATAGCACCGAGGCGACATATCGGCAATATCGAATATTAAGAATATTGGTTTATATACTGTTGAAAATTATGCAAAAATAAATGGGAAAATATATGTTTATTTTTAAAAAGATGAAATGAAATGAAATGAAAATAAGGAACCAGGCGGATTTTCAGTGCAAATTCATAAAATCAAAAACATTAAAAATCGGAGAAGGACAAAACAACACATAAAATAAGCATGTCATCTTAAATCGGAAAGCTAACTGCAAATTTAAAAGGGAGAACAGGCATAAATCAAGGTCAGTTCAACCTATCTGAGGGCGTTGAACTATAACAGGATGCCTAACATATTTATTATTATTTTACGGATAATCTATAAATTTCCATAATTGTTATATAACTGCCCATGCAGAGTCTTCAAATACCAAGTCTTAGTGGCTGAATTTTCTATTTTTTATAAGATTTTTTTATTTTGCGTGCTTGTATTTTTAACAAAATTATTTATTTTATAAAAAAATAAAAATATACATGTTTTTTCTTTAAAAAATGCTTTCAAAACTTTTAATCCCATAAATAATCATCTGTATTTTAACATAAAATTGAAATATATCTACAGTTATAGTGACTTCTTGATAACAATATATCGAAAAGAGACTTTTTTTTTATAAAAATCTTTTATAATTTCTAAAGATTCAATGTAAGCAAAACGCTCTAATTATTTAAAGTTTTCTTTAAAAGGGGAACTTAGTAAAGATATTATTTTCGTCATCTACTGAAATGAAAATACCATTCATTTAAATTTAAGTTTTATTAAAAGAATTAAGGAACAAATGACAATTCTCATTGTTTTAGAAATTCTTGATTTTTACCTTTAAATAAAATAGGAGTCGACAAAAATTAATGTGATTAAACATGAAGAGAAAAGGAGATTAAAATTGAAGAATTTCAAGCACAATAATGAAATTATCGATTTTTATAAATAATTGCCTTTCTTTCAAACTTTAATTTATCATATTCTTTTAGATGTAGATATGAGATACAAGCACATATTTACATATTTTAATATGATATTTTTTAATACATTTACTCTAAAAATGTATTTAAGGAATCATTTTAAATATTTTTATTATAATAGATATTGACGAAATTATATTAAATGATTCGCATAGTGCTTTAACCCTTTCCGGCACGGGTAAAATCTGTGCTAAAATGAGAAATTATCGACTGACACCGGAATTCACAAACGAAATTTTTATATATTTTGAATTCTTTAATTTAAGCTTTTATAATAAAAGTAAAATTTTACTAAAACATTACTGGTGCCGTTTGCAAGTTTGGAAATAAAATTAGGTATCCCAGACCGGACACAGTGTGCCGGAGAGGGTTAATAATTTTTTTAATGTTATAATAAAAAAAGAAAAAATAATAACAATTCCAACGCTCTTTATTGTTGGTATAGCGATGTATTATTTCTTTTAGCACTTTATTTAAATATTTATCTAAACGTTTTATTTCTGCTTAAAATATTCTGATACTTTTTAACAGCAGTATCCTTTAAAGCACATTTCACAAGAAGAAACAGTCATTTGTTTGCAAACAAGAAAAAGTTTACTTAAGAAAATGTTACATATACTATTTTATTTATCAGCTAGAATAACACTAAAACAAAATTTACATAAAAGAAATCCTCATGACTTTTAAGAGAGATAAATATATCGATTCTTGTCTACTTGCTCGTTTGTTTTCTTTTTTGATAGTATTTTCTTATTTAGTGTTTTTTATATAATTTATTTGCTGACTTTCTACTCTTTAGAGACTTGATTGAGATTTTTCAAATACAAAGTTGACAACAAAAGCTGCATGTTTAAACTAATTTTTATCTTAAGTAAATAGGTTTTAAACAGTGCTAAGTAATAAGTTATTTTAAATTTTTAAAAGGTTTTAGAGAAGCTATTTTTCAACATATTAAAAGAAAATTTTATTAAACAGTGAAAAATGCAACTTTTTAATAATTTTTAACTGAAATATTTGTATAAGTTTAACTATGCAAGGTGTTTCAGTATGATGTATAAAACTTTAAGAGATTAAAACACTCTAGAAAAAATATATTTTATATGGGTAACCAGAGTTTTTTACTACTATGTTAATCAAAATAATTTTGACTAAGGGAGTAAAATAGAGTTGTATATTTTAATACGCATCTATGCATCAAAGATTTGGAGCAACAATTTATAGGATTTTAAAAATAATGAAAATATTTTTATCGTATTTATAACTTGTTGTTTGAAAATTACAAGGAAATTACAAAAACTGAAAGATGTGCTAATAAATTCGGTTAAACTATATATAATATGAATTCAATAAGTTTAATTTTGCAGCGTCTGTATACAGATGATGTTTGTTTATATTACATGTCATGTATTTTAAGGGACAAAAGGGACAAACCTCCGTATCAAATCAACAATAAATAAATTTAAAAAAAACTTTTCAGATTGTATAATTTCTATTAGACAGGATACATATGCCGAATTACACTCGCCTCCAAAAGTTAAGGTGCAATATGTTTTCGAAACTCACGAGAAAAAAAAATGGCAGTCAGATTTCATAGATTATATGAATGACAATAATAACCTGTAAAAAACTTACGCAAAAATTACAGCTACCACTTTTATTTAGAAAAGAAGAGGTATTTGTGTATGAGAAAAAAATATGCAATTACAACGATTTCGAAATTTTGCGTGTAACTTCTGTTGTATTTGAACTACTGTTGTCAGTGTTGTTCACAACAATCAGTAGAATCTAGAAACATCTAGAAGAAGTCGCTTGCCCAATTCCTTAAGGTGTCGGGCGCTAGAATGGATGGAAATGGGGTTGTCATAGGCCGATACAGCTAGATGGACCAATGTGTCTTGCAGTATAGTCCGACGAGTATGCAATCGGTATGAATCCAAAGATTCTGTGTCCAGAAGACATGTTCCAGGCTGCCCACATGGTACAAAAACTACAGAAGACCGGTTTCTAGCTATTTCTGCCAGAAGGAGAAGAGACACTACTGTTCCGCAAATCAATGCCGACCACTTTGCAGCATCAGGGAGGAGAATCTCGGTTGCTACGGCGCGAAGACTTCTTTGCACTGCAGGTATTTATGCAAGGTAACCAGTAGTGAGTGTATCCCTCCACAGATGACAGAGAAAGGCCCGCTTATTTTGGGCAAGAGAACATGTTTCCTGAACCAGACAACAGTAGGCCTCTGTACTCTTCACAGACGAGTCCAGATTCACACTGGAGAGCGATTCAGGACGTCTTCTGATCTGGAGATAACAATGCACTCGATACCATCAATCAAACACTGTTGAAATACACAGGTAAAGAAATGGTAGAATCATGGTTTGGGCAGGGATCTCAATCGGAGGACACACTGACTGCATGTGTTCCGTGGAGGAACTCTCACTGGTGCGAGATATCAGGATAACATTCTTAATTCATATGTGCACCCATATGCCGGTGCTATTGGCAATGGTTTCAATCTAATGGATGATAATGCGAGACAACGCGGAGCAGTGGTCGTTGAGGGCTATTTGAGAGTCACGGTTTGGAGTGAATAAAATGGCCAGCTCACTCTCCAGACTTGAATCCGATAGAAAATCATTGGGACTTTCTTGGAAGACAAGTTGAGGCTTTATGTTTTCCACCAAGATCATTGAAAGAGCTGGAACAAGTCTTACTTCATGTCTGGTCAGTGCTACCTATTTCGGTGTCCGACAATTTAATTGATAGCATAGAAATTTGATGCAAACAACGCATTCATGTCCAGGGTAGAGATTTTCCGTATTAGCAAAAGATTTTTAATGTTTCTGTCACATTTTATTGTACAATACTGTGTTGTACGGATTTCTTCAAGAATGGAATTTTCCACCGTGATTACTTTTTTGTAATAATTTCCCTTATTCTTTTAACTTAAGTAAATTTCTATGTCGCATTTAATAAATTACATTTTAGCGCACATTTCCTCCAAATATGCTGTTTTTATTTTCATTCGTTTGCAAATTAGACACAAAATACCTGTTGTGCTTTAAATTTTGGAGGCCAGTTTTTATATGTATTTCTCTGTGCGTTTATAAATTCCAAGATCTCATCGTTTATCGCATGCATGAAGTTAGTTCCGGTTCTGTATCTGTACTTCATTATTGTTAAACTTATGACCAAAGATACGGACTTAGAATGAATAATAGCACCCTGCACTTTAGACTGAAAGCGAAGCTTGATATTCTTGCTTACCGCGCGAAAATTGCCTTTTGCTGTGCAAGTTACTATCTGTTAACGGTTGTACTAAGTTACTCTATATGATTGGCTACGAAGGTATACAGAGAAAAGAGTTACCTTTAAAGTATGCGAAGTTTATTCTTGTGTATAAATTTGTATACACCACAGATTTCTCATTTTTAAGGTTTCTTATAATATTGCCAGCCACATTTTCTTTAATTATTTTGTATATATTGAAGAAACTAAAAATAATAAACATGAAAACTGGCGCATTTTAAAGAAAACAAAAATGGATTTTAAACAACAGAATTTTAATAATAAAAATTATTTAGGTAATTTTTACAATACTGTACAAATTTGAATGCGCGCAATGAATGTTCTTTCGTTATACTATAATATTCCTGAGCTAAAAATTAAATTATTAAATCAAATGTCTCAATGTAGATTTTAATTTTCGTCTCACTCTACGCTATGTAACATTTTGCAGTTCCAAATTTTATAATGTAAGATTTCATAAATATTTTGAATCATATACGATGTTTTCAAGGATTTAAAATTTTTAAATTTTAATAACTGTTATATTAAACACGATTGCATGCAAATGTAATTTCCAACAACTACTTATTTCCACATTTTTTTAGAATAAAGATGTTTATTTTCTGTATTTTTATTTTATTTTTACTTTTAATGTTATTTCACTATAGGTATTATCAAATCTCATCCATTTTTGCGGATAAAAAGGAACTATTAAAAATGAAAAATACACCTTGGAGTTTGCCCTTATTACCGTTAGGTATTACGTAAACTTTGATGAAGGTAGAAGTTAGAAAAAAAAACATATCAGTGCAGTGAGAGAACACATGTCACGGGGTCGATCTGCTGAGAGCGGTATTTGCTTGATGTGTCTTTTGGCTAATTACTTTGAACACGATTCTTTTTGCCTCAGTTTTTGCAGGTGATTCCTTTGTATGTTATTGAGATTTTAGAAGCGCTCTCATTTGGATTTTTCGATGGAGTTTTGCGATGTTGTCTCTTTTAGATTTCTTGAATCAATTTGTTCAAACATATTCTTTAAATCAAACAAACTCCTTTAATAAGGACATTTAGAAATTATTATTTTTGTAATTTTTTCGACTTTACATTAAACTAATGAGGAATATTTATGCTTCATGGTTTTAGATGGATAATTATTTTTCTCCATTGTCATGACTTATATGACTTATTCTTGCATGTATAAATTCAGTTACGCTGCTGAAAATATTAAAATTGTTATCATCCAAAAAATGTTTTTGAGAAAAAAGTTAATATACTAAAAAATAACACAAAATTTTTGGTTAGCTTCATTAAACATTCAGTGTCCAGAAAATTGACTTAAATTTTACTAACACTTGTTATATACACACATATCATAGAAGGCGGCAGCCTTCAAGTGACGCAGCTTTAAATATAACATACATATACAACAATGTAGTGCCTTGAATAACTAACTTTTGCAAGAAAATACAATATCTAATAATGTATTCACGTGATCGCCGTCGGGAACCTCTCTACTCCATTCGATCCTGGTGAGACTCTTGGAACAAGATATTTTATCTAAGGAAAGATTTCAACATGTTCACATGGACACAATTGGACATTAGCCACCATCTCAGGGATACTGCTACACCTTGATGATGATATATCGATTCACACGTTGGTCTGAAGTCATTCACATAGATGATATAACAGCAGAAACGGTTGCACGGACATTTGTTTCTGCTTGTATTTCTCGTTTCGGAGTGCCTATATACATAACTACCGATCATGGTCGACAATTTGAAGCAGAACTGTTCATGTCCCTAGCTCGACATTTCGGAATAATGAATCTTCGAACCTCATTTAACTCAAAAACTAAAGGCATAACAGAATGACTGCTTAGGCCACTGTAAACTGCATGACGGAACGATGGGTAGATAATTTACCACTTGTGCTGTTCGACCTTTGTTCTTTCCTGAAAGAAGACATTGGTGCAACAGTTTCAGAATTATTGTATGGAACTACTTTAAGACTTCCAGGTAAATTCTTAGAGCTGCGACCACCTTCGGATCCTGATCTTAAATCTTTCATCGATAACCTTAGAGAGACCATGCGAAAATTGCAACGAGTACCTCCTGCAAACCATGGACGTCATACTCCATTTATCTATCAGGATTTGAAAAACTGCTCCCATGTCTTTCTCAGGCATGATGCAACCAGAAAACTCCTTCAACCTACATAAGACGACCTTTTAAAGTCCTTCCCTATTCATAAAAATTGTTTACACAGGACATTAAAGGCAAAAAGACAGCAGTTTGTTTCGAACGACTAAAACCAGCATTTTTGCTTTGTGTCTGAAGATGCGATTACAGCCAAAGAAACTCTTCAACAGCCAAACGCGGCAGAGCACCAAAAGAATGACCGGGAAAAAGATAACCAGATCCGGAAAAAGAGTTCATTTGACTATCAGATTCTGTGTCTGAAGACACTGGGGGGAGTACTGTACCGACTTGACTAACTTTTACAAGAAAATAAAATATCTAATAATGTATTTACGTGATCGCTGTCAGGAACCTCTTCAGTCCACTCGATACTGGCGAGACTCTTGGGACAAGTGTGCAAATTTTTTTATCTCAGTGTAAACCGCATTAATTGTTAAATATCTGAAGAGGTGTCATTTTTATTGTAATAAGTGTATTAGTAAAATAATGTGTGTATTTATGTGTTGACTTGTGCTTCAACACAATATTTTTTCATTTTAAAAAGGAAAAGTCATGAACATCCACCTTCACCCAAAACCGGAAATCATAGAGGATAACATTTTCTGAAATTATTCAATCAAAAAATGAACATTTCTTAAAAATATACATAACAAATTTTCATTCTGATATATTAGACTTATAATTTTTACGACATTCATAAGATTTCTTTTGAGAAGTCGATGTTGCGAAATGAAAAAAGAATCTCTTTATCGAAATGTTTACAGAGTTGCTATGTTATACAATAACAGACAATACGTTAAATTATTTTTTTAATTAATACTAGTGCCTCTGCGAAAATCTATTAATGTAATTTTAAATTAAAAAGTTTATTTTACATGGAATAAAAAAATATACCATTCCCGGAACCTATTTAAAACAATAAGTGTCAATTGATGATATCGTTTTCTAATTCTATTGTATCGTTCATTTTTATCAGATAGATTTTATACACTTACTTTTAAGATAAAAAACAATGTATCTTTGTTAAGTATTATAAATATCTTTCTGTGACATTTTAATTCAGCGTATATTAAAAATATATATAATGATTAATCTGTCCATTTAAATATTTTTTTCAAAGAAAAGCTTATTGTTTAAGTGAAGTTTTATTATTCACTTCAACTTTAAAGAATAAAATTAAAAATCCAATGTATTTTGAATTTCATATCAGAGTGAAAAGGAAAATGAAAAAAAAAAACAATGTAAACGTTAATTCCTTTTACTTCGTTGACAATTCCTGGAAAACCTCTTTAGAGCTGCTGTGAAAAGGAATTTTTCTCTTAAAGCAGTTAAATGCTTTATTCGAAATTTAATATACGGCATTCTTTGTTTCTTTTATTTTAAAACAATCAAAAGTATTTTTTAAGAAATTCTTTTTTCCCCTTTTTCTTCCAAAACACATAATTTTTTTTTGAAAATTGTGTTATATACATTTTGCTATATTTTTTATTATATTACATTGAAGTACTTCATTTTATAATTTTATAAGACTACAAACATACCTTTAAAATATCAGAAAGTTTAAATTAATTACACAGAATACTTCTGTTTTTATATGGACTCGAAGCGAGAGTTATGTTTACATGTTTTCCGTATCGATCAACCCCTGAGCCCCCTTAAAGCAGATTGGAGCAATTGTTTACTTATTTTTTTAATAACGCCAGTAATTTCATTATGATTTTATTTACTTTTGTAGGATTTGAATCAGAAATTAAATTTTAGTAAATTAACTTATTTCTACGATCTGTCTATTTAGCTTTATTTATTCAGTTTCACCTTTTTTTCTGATTCAAAACTTCATATAAAGAAAAAGAAAAAGTGTTAAAAGAAAATCCAATGAATTAGATTTAATTCTTCCTTCCTTCAAGGAAGTCGTCGCTCTAATTGTATCTTACATATAACAGAACATATATATATTTAAACATCTCTCGAAATATAGTTAAATTGAGTTTAGGTAGAATTTTAATTCCATGAAATGCACACGTTTTGAAATGAAACATTCGTAATAAAAACAGACTCGAAAATTCTATGTTTCTCCAAGACTGAGATATAAATTTTTAAAGAAGAATGCTTTTCAATTGCAATTTTTTTTTTATTTGTGTTCTAAAATTACGTTTTTATTCAACACTGTTTTGTTTTTAGAATAATGACAAATGTAATTTTCAAACTCGTATCTTCAATATGATCTAGCTTTGATAAAAATGGCAAACAACATTCATATTTGTCAGACGAAAATGCATACACGGATTGCATATTTGAAATTCATTTCCATTTTATAATATAAGAGTCTGTCAAATGCACAATCCTTACTTGGATATTTTATGCATGACCTTTCAATAACGCAAAAATATTGGACTGTAGATGTGCAATTATACATTATGAATACTGAAATAGAGTTTCTTTTGATAACGATGTCAGTAAATGAAAAATTTGTGTAACATAGGAATGAAGTAGTATATACATAACACATAGAAAACATATATGGTATCTAATTAAATTTGTACAGCCTGTGCATAATTTTTGATTAATAGTAATATTAGGCGTTCATTTAAGATCTTATGTATAGGAGACTTGAAACACGCGATTCCGGAGAAAAATTTGGAAATTCAAGCGTGTTTATCCTTTGTTTTAATGTGCATTAGATTTGTTTCTTCTTTTAAGGGGCGCAGTACGTCGCTTGTATCGTCTCGATATTATGTCTGCATATTCACAATAACTTTTCGGTTCAGATACCGAAACAACTGATTGGCTAAAAAAACGAGACAATATTTAAAATACTGACTCATACAATCGATGATTTAGACAATACTGACATTAAATATCTTGAAACTGGCAGTTAATGAATTAATAATTTGGTTCCAAACTTTTTCGGAGTGTGCAATGGGGCCAGCAGGAGTCAAATCCACAAACCTCCTACACTTTTAGGTGCTAGTTGCATTTTGCCTTCACCACTCGGCAATGAAGGACTTTTAAACATCCATATTTGTGCGTTAGAGAAAGCATTAGAAAATACTGTCGCTATTCAAGTAACAAAATCCGTAGTATCAAAATGTATAGTAAAGGAATTCAGAATTCATTGCGAGCGTCACTAGTCTTCAGATAGACTACTTATTAATTTCAAATGTAAGATTTCTCTCTAATTATTATTTTTAATTTTTTTTAGACATGCTTTTTTCATATGGTTAAGAAAGAAAAGAAAAAAATTCTCGTAGAAAAAAGCAGTAATTAACATTGGCAAGTCTGACTAATAAAATAAGTTGAAAACACAATATTATACCTAAACAAATCCGCTATTTTTGTTTTAAAAGTTGTAAACAGACTCATAGTTATTGAAGTAATGACTGACTGGGAGTAGCGATTCGAGTGTGCGATTAGATTAGATGACATCTACTTGACTTCACATTTTAGTCACTGTGACTTCACATCGACGTCATGTGATGTCACATCGACTATAGATGGTCACAAAGTCACAATGTGACTTCACAACGTCGTTGCAGTGACGTCACCATGCTTTACGGGTTAATACATACATATATATAAAGTTATTATATGATATTAAAAATAATTAACACATTGCGTAAAAAAATGTTTAAAAACAAAAAATTATAAAAAATAAAAATAATACAAAAAAATAAAAAATACAAAAAAAAAATTAAAAAATGTGAATAATAGGAGTGTTGGGTGGGTTAGATGTTAGATTACGGAGGAGGGCGGTGTTGTCTGGATAATATGCAATCGTTAATTATTATACATTTTGAAAAAAAAATTAACTTTACACATAGTATTAAAGTTTATGTTTACCTAAAAACTAATATGCATAACTTAAAAATGATCAAGTTATTGAAATAAGATACGGTTATCTATTGTATTTGTCTTAAAGAAATTATTTGTAAAATATTAGAATTAGAAATTATTCTTGGAAAATCTTAGCTATTAAATAATTTATTTATTTTTTTCCTATAATAGAGGGCAGCACCATAAGCATATAATTTAACTAATATATTAATTCTATAGATGGCAACACTAAAATAATTTTCTGCTAGAAGTTGTAGTAATATATTCTAGTTAAATAATTAATATAGTAATATTAATAATTGATTAAAAATAAAAATGTAATACTTCCAATAGTAGCATTTATTTTTTTTTTCTAAATATATTTTAAATTACACTGGTGTCCAAAAGTTAAGCATAATTGGTAATTAAGTAAGTAATGAAAGAAATATAAATCGAAATGTGGTGAAACTCCAGGTGTGTAAACAAAACAGTGCGCGTCATATATTTTCGTGAAGAGTTTTCCCCCGAAATCGAACAGAGGACCGTCAACAAATTGAAAAATAACGCAGATCTTTTGGATAACCCTGTCAAAACTAATGTAGCAAAAGCGTTCAAACTGTACATTATGATTAAGTGGCTTATTGTTATATACTGTGTTTATTTTTATAAGGATAGAATTCATACTCGTAGAGAAATTAAGGCTTTTATAAAAAGTTTTTTGCTTATAATTTGCAGAGTTCTTAATATAAAATAATGTTCTTTTCTGAAAATATGACAAACATCATTGTACACAATACCCTGTCATCAAAATTTAAAAATAATAAAAATTGTATGAAAAATGAGTAGGTTTAGTAAAAAAATTTTCATTTCGCATGCGTCAACGATATCAAAATTTCGTTTGCATATTGTGTTAGCTAAATGTATAGAGCACCTTCTGTAAAAGTTTCAAAAACACAGCTTGAAAATTCTGAAAATTATCGTCTATAGAATCAACTTAAAATCCGTTATTCCTAAAAGGAAGCAAAATATCAGGGGTTTTATCCAAATACAGTTGTACGTGCAGTATTGTCTAGGCAAGAAACAATGGAATATGAATACATCCCCTCATCTTTTTGCTTCATTAGGGAATAAAATTTTTTGATCTCATTCTATCAACGATACTTTTGAGAATTTTTAATCTATGTTTTTGAGACTTTCACAAAAGTTGCTCTACTCATTTAACTAACATAATATGCAAATGAAATTTTAATAGCGTTCACGCATGCGCAGCAAAAATTATTTAGTCAACCTGCTCATTTGTCGTACAATTTTTATTGTTTTTAAATTTTGATGACAGGGTATTAAGTACAATGATGTTTGTCATATTTTCAGAAAATAACATTATTTTATATTAAGAACTCTGCAAATTATAAGCAAAAAACTTAGGACTGTTTTTATAAAAACCTTAATTTCTCTACGAGTATACATGCTATCCTTATAAAAATAAACACAGTAAATTAAAATAAGCCACTTAATCATAATGCGCAATAATATATGTTCTACTAATTTTTATAATTATTGTTACAACTTTATTTTATTATCTATGTGATTTATACTATGACCATAATCTTGACTGTTAGTAAGTCACATATAGTTTGTATCTGATTGCACTACAAATCTTGCTAGGATAAGGGTAATGGTAAATATTTTGGTATATATATCCTTTTTTAAGGAATATCGTATTGTTTTTATTTTGTCATATTAATTTTATTTTCTTCAATGAGTATCTTTCTACTAATTTTCATGTGAATAGCTTCCAGCCAGTAGGGTGTATTGTGAGTCGAATTCTTAGCTTTCAGCACGACTCATAACATAAACTGGTTGGATGTTTTTGCTTTTTTGTTGAACTATACACCCCTGAAGAAGTAGTTTAATGGAAGGGCTTTCTACTCTCTTTTTATCCATTTATCATTCGTTATTTTAGTGGTCTGCCTTCTATTTCGCTTCCGGCTTCAACTGTTTTCAATAAGATGATTGTAGAGGTGCTGGTTTCATTGGTTTATTGTATGGTAATATATGAATTACTCTGGTTATATAATGTCCATTTACCATATATTTCTTAGTAATTTGGTAATCTGCCTTCTATTTCTCTTCAAACTTCAACTGTTTTTAATAATATGATTTTAAAAATAATGTTTTCATTGGTTTATTTAATGGTATTGTCTAAATAACTTTGGATGTATTTATAAAAGTATATATATATATATATATATACAGAGTGTTAGAGTGTTTCGCTACCAGACGGACAAACTTTAAGAGGTGATAGTAGACACGAAGACAAACATTATTAAATAGGAAACCATGGGGCTGAAACGTTGTTCGTAGCAGCTAGGGGCGATTAAAATTTAAGGTCCAAAACTTGAAACGATTATAAAAAACGGAAAAAGAGTGAATTCGTTTGCGGTTTTCGCTAAAATCATTCTTTTTACCGCTATTTGTTTGTAAAAATATTTTAAAGGTTACGTTCAAAAATTGTCGATAGAGGGCACTTTAGACTTTAGAGTAACAAACAACTACTTTTTACCCTTATTTTGCTCATAGGGTTAAAATTATTCTAAAGTTTAGACTTTAACTAAAATTTTAAACTAAAAATTGGAAATATTGTTATCGGGTAACTAGCGAAAATTGAACTGTGAGCAGAGGAGGAGATTTTGAACACTCATAAACATTTGACAAACTAAACGATTTTGTTGCGGTTTGCGTGTAGGTTATTCCCATGGAAATTATTTTATTCAAAATGACGTACAGCATTGGTATCCCCATTTTTTGACAGAGGGCGTATCTGACTCTCCGAAATTTCAATGGGATTACTCCTGGGTGTTTTACTACCAGACCAACATACTTCCAGGAAGTGTTTGGGATGCAAAGACGACTCGGAATCACATTATAATGTAACATCAAAAATGCCTTTTTTACGAGTTAGGATTAAAAGAAGCAGAAAAAAGTCACTTGATATTTCTACAACACGTTCTGTTGAAACATTTGGTAAAAGCACATGTTCCTCTTTTGTTACGCCAGTCTATAGTACGATGGGGCTCCTCCACATTTTACCAAAGATGTTTTCAGAAACCTCAACGTAACATATGGACAGCGGTGGATAGGTAATGGTGGCCCGGTTTGTTGGCCTGCCAGATCGTCGCACCTACTTCATTATATCAATTACTTTTTGTTATTTACCTTTATTTTATTATTTTATAATTGTTCTGTATTTTTTAAAATAAACATTGCTCGGTGGGGATAGTTGAGTTCAAACCAACTGGTAGCCACCCCCCCCCCTCTGGCTCAATCTGAATCTGTATGAACTTCTTCTGCTGGGGTCAAATGAAAAGTTGAATGTATGAGACTCCCGTACCGTCAGTGGAAGACCTCTCAGCTCAAATTCCAGTAGCTGCCAGAAAGCTATCCGAGATGTCAGGAATCTTTCAAAGCATGAGGAATTGCATACAACACTGCTGTCAAGCATATCCGACCTCTTCTGGACATAATTTTGGACACCTTTTGTAGTAAAACCCTTAACTAAATTGGTTCCTGCCACATTAACGTGTTGCTGTTTCACTACCTGTTTCTGTTGCTTTTTTCTGCTTCTTTTAACCACAACTCGCTAAAAAGGCATTTTTAACGTTACAGTCCTATGTGATTCCGAGTCGCTTTGCATCCCAAACATTTTCTGGAAGTATGTTGGTCTGGTAGTGAAAGACCCAGGAGTAATGCCATTGAAATGTCGGAGATGTGTCGGAAGCGCCATCTATAAAAAATAGAGACAAAAGAGCTGTAAGTCATTTTGAATATAATAACTACCAAGGGTATGACCTACAAGCAAACCGCAAAAAAATTGATTACTTTGTCAAATGTTTATGAGCGTTCAAAATACCCTCCTCTGTACACAGTTCAACTTTCGCTAGTTACCCGATAACAATGTTTCCAATTTTGGGCTTAAAATTTAAGTTAAAGTCTAAACTTTAGAATAATTTTAATGCCGTGCACAAAATAAGGGTAAAAAGCAGTTGTTTAATACTCTAAAGTCTAAAGCGCCCTCTATGGACAATTTTTGAACGTAACCTTTAAATTTTTTTCACAAACAAATCATGATATAAAGAATAATTTTAGCGAAAACCGCAAACGAATCTATCCTTTTTTCCATTTTTTATAATCGTTTGAAATTTTGGACCTTAAACTTTAATGGCCCCTAGCTCCTATGGAACACGTTTCCGCCCCATGGTTTCCGATTTAATAATGTTTGTCTTCATGTCTACTATCACACCTTAAAGTTTGTCGGTCTGGTAGCGAAACACCCTGTATATATATATATATATATATATATATATATATACAGGGTGTTCCGTTAAAGGGGTCCAATATTAATAGGGGTAATAGAGGAGATCACATGGAGCATAAATCAGTATATAAAGCCTGGTCGGATCTCAATAGTTTTCAAGTTACAGCAAATAGAATGAAAATTCGGAAAATTGTAAAAGAACCCTCATTTATAAACTATCGGTAATGCTACATAAAAACGAAGCACATATTTAGAAAAAGCAGAAAAAAACCTACAAAATGACATCAATTGTATTAAAATAGCAATATTTATTGACGAGTTACAAGCCCTGAAACAGTGAAAAAAGTACGAAATCCAATATACATCAAAATAGTTAATCGTTCATTCCAAAAAGACAACTCTAGCTACAACAAGGAAAATGTAGTAAAATTTGGTCCATTCTGAAAGCTTTCGAAAAAGCTTACAATGAACCATATCGGTTTAATTGTGTGAGAGAAATTAATCAGTTTCTTAGTTACAACTCCGCTTTCTTTGACACTAGCAAAGGTTAAACTCCGCCCATCACGACTGGAAACACCGCCTTTTTAATTACTCTCAACTATACATTTTCGATTATGCTTCTTCTGAGATGCAACATTTTTAATTATTCAAGAGTTGAATGAACCAGAATAACTTTACAATAATAATCTACATTTTAAAGTGGTCTTTTATTGATATAAAGCTTAAGTTAAATTCTTTAAAATTAAACTGGTGGTGAAAATTCGGAAATAATTAACAATATTGCGATTTGTAACTATGCAAGAAGTTTCAGTACATGTTTTACATGGACAATTATTGTATGTATATGTGCATCATAATTTATGATAGGAAATAATAACAACAAATTGCATAATAATTTTATTAATTATAAATTTAAAAAAGACACTAAATTTTAAATTAATTCATACAAACTTTGTAATTTTCAATTTGAGTACACCACAGTCTGTGACTTACAAAATATTGTGCCAAAAAGTGTTGAAAATAAAAGAAAAATGACAAATAAAGAAGTACTTTCCACGTACTTTATGACATATGTGAAGCATAGTCTTCTGGCCTGCGCTGCACAGTTCAATGTCGGAAGGCAGACGAACGGACATTATTATAAAAGGTGTTCGAAGTTGCGCCCATTAACAGAATCGCACAGCCGACAGCGACGTCGTAAAGATTGGCGAACACGCCGAAAAACTCCGATGGAGTTGGGAATGTCTCCTGCAGCGACAACGATTCGCGCTAGTAAATCCTCCGGTGTATCCACAGGCGTTTCATACACCAGCGATTTAAGGTGTCCCCAAACAAAAAAGTGTAACGGATTGAGGTCTGGAGAAAGTTCAGGCCAAGCAACAGGTCCACTGCGTCCAATCCATTTCCCAGGATATGTTGAATTGAAGTGATTGTGAACACCTATAAAAAAATGTGCCGGTGCGCCATCGTGCATAAACCACATATTGTGGCGCAATGTTACTGGCACATTTTGTAGTAACTGCGGTAAGATATCCCGTAGGAAAACCCAGTACGTACTACCATTGAGTACATATGGGAGTAAATATGGTCCTATGAGATAATCGCCGAGGACACCTGCCCATATGTTCACACTGAACTTTTGTTGTGCGTTCGACGGGAAAACAGTGTGTGGATTTGTATATGACCATGTGTGCATATTGTGCGTGTTTACCACGCCCTCTCTCGTAAATGTTGCTTCATCAGTAAATAAAATATTTTCCAGAAATTGTGGATTATTTTCTGTTACATTAAGCAACCGGCGTACGAAATCTGTCCGCTGAGCACAATCTGTTACTGATAACAGTTGTACCCACTGCACATGAAAGGGGTGCATGTTTTCTGCACGCAGAACACGCCACACACTTTGGTGAGAAACACCGACTTCAGACGCAGCAGCTCGTGTACTCGTGGAGGGGTTATCTTTAAAAATATTCAGTACATCTTCTTCCATTGCAGGTGTTCGTACATGCCGAGGTTTCCCTGCATCAATGCTTACTGTATTAAACGATCCAGTCTCCCGTAATCGTCTATCGATTTTTATGAAGAGTTTCGAACTTGGGCAACGTCTCCTTGGAAATTGCTCACGGTACATGCGCTGTGCTAGACATGCATTTCCATGAGCTTGCCCGTACATCAGATGCATGTCCGCATATTCTTCGTTAGAGTATTCCGGCATAATTATTATACATCAACTTACTACAATCCCACTTACAACAGCCTCCCTTTAACATAACGCCCACTGATGACTGCTGTTTTATTACACTTTTCTTCCTATACACATAGAAAATTTGCATAAAAAGTACTTCTTCTTCATCATCCTGAAAGTTCATGGAGGAAACGCAGCAGTCACGGAGTTTGCTTTAAGACAAGGCGAGAGCTGCACAATATGTCATTCACTTGACCAGACTGAATAATGAAAGGGTATTGATAGAGGTTGATCAGAAATGTATAATTGAAATATATTAAAACGGGATGTTTGCAATCGTCATGGGAGGAGTTTCGCCCTTTCCGAGCGTGCAACAGTACAGAGTTGTAACTAGGGAACTGCTTGATTTCTCCCATACAATTAAACATATATGGTTTATTGTAAGCTTCTTCGAAAGCTTTCGGAATGGACCAAATTTTATAACATTTTCCTTCATGTAGGTAGAGTTGCATTTTTGGAATTAACGATTAACTATTTTGCTAAATATTTGATTTTGTACTTTTTCACTGTTTCAGAGCTTGTAACTCGCCATTAATTCTCAATATTCTAAAACAACTTATGTCATTTCGTAGGATTTTTTCTGCTCTTTCTAAATATGTGCTTCGTTTTTATGTAGCATTATCGATAGTTTAGCAATGAGGGTTTTTTTTACAAATTTCCGATTTTTCATTCTATTTGCTGTAACTTGAAAATTATTGAGATCCGGCCAGGCATTATATGCTGATTTATGCTCCGTGTGATCTCCTTTATTACCCCTATTAATATCGGACCCCTTTAACGGAACACCCTGTATATATATATATATGTATATATATTAAAATTTTACTTATGTTTTCGAATTTTTTATACATGTTACCTTAAATCAGGAATAAATTTTCTTAACAATATACATGTTGATTTATTTAAAAAAAAATTTTGGTGATAATAATTAGAATTTGGAGTAAAACATGATAATTGACTTCCTTGAAAGAATTTACTAGTTTTGTTTTCACGAAATCTTCAGTTAACTACATCTTTATATTCAGCTGTTTTTTTTTTCATCTTTGTACGCTATTATGAAAAAACATAAATAATTTTTTTTAGGTAAGTGTGAATAACTTTTGTTTCTGAAATTCAAAATTATTCAATATACATATATAAGACGCACATTTTTTTACAAAATAAAACTGCAGAAAGAATCAGTCATAAAACATCAGATGTTTACGAGGAATTAGTCTCAAATATCTTCGTTAAAGTAAATATGTATATATATATATATATATATATATATTATTGATTATTTCGAATTAATAAGAATACATAAATAATATATAATGTAATGCATATATAGTTAAATTATGTATTATCCGTTGCAAATTTATGTATGTTTCAATATATTTTGTATATTATAGTTTTCATAGGTTATTCAAAAATTTTAGATGTTCCTATTAAGAATCATAATTTTGAACGTTTACAACTTAATGTTAATTTTAGAATAATTAAAAATATTTATTGATAAAATAATATAACTTAAAAAAAAATCATATTTTCAAAAGTAAATAGTTTTTCAATTTTGCCCGAAACAAAAGTAATGTAAAATAATAAAAATGACATGTATCAAATTTGTACTTTTTTTTTAACAATTCTTAACTTTTATTAAGGTCTGCATTGGACGAAATTTTCAATCCCGATCTGGACCAATCCGTATTAAAATCACTGTCTCTGACTGATCTAATACGTGCATGAAAAAAGTAAAAATTGTTTCAATCAAAATTTTTACGAAAACCACATAGATTTTAAAATCGCTTTTATTTACAAATAAATAAATAAATAAATAAATAAACTAAGAATAGTATATTTAAATGCTAAAAAATTAAAACACAATAAATAAGACCAGAAAAAACTGCCTATGACGGTATTTTGTCTTAAACAGAAAATGAGTTGATCCATGCAAAATGAATACAATAATACCTGAGAAAAAATAAACTCCATTTAACCTTCCTAGGAAGGACACTTATCTATTACGTATTTTTTCTTTCCTATGTGATTCCGTCTTATAAGGTTTTACTGTATAACATTTTTCAAAGTCTCCAACGCAGGGGATATGGATTTGCAATATTAAAATATAAGTGAAACATTTAGATATAAACAGAGATTTATTGATAAAATAAATATATCACAGACTTTGGCGCTTATTTGATAATAAAAAGTATAAGTATAAAAAACGAAAAGCTAAAAAAAAGTATTTTTGGTCAGAATTCCTCCCCACGAAACAATTTTTAACTACACTGAAGTAAAAATTTATGTAGAAATTGGGGGGTTATGTATAATGTCAGGAGTTTTTTTACCGTATTTTTTTTTTATTTTAGTTCCAATTTCAAACAATAGGTGGCCCTGATGGCGATTGAAGGCTAGGTGATCAGTGCTGAGTGAGGCGTCGACCTGGCCTTCAATCGCCGCCAGCGCCACCTATTTTTTGAAAGTCGTACTAAAATAAAAAATTGAGGTAAAAAAACTCCTGACATTATACATAACCCTCCTGCAAAAAATTTTTTAATAGCTGTCACCGTTTGCAAGTTATTGAATTTTAAAATCCATCAGTCGTTTTCCGGACACCCGGTATATATATATATATGAAAGTTAATATTACCGGTCTTCACAAAAAGAGCATTTAACACGATTATTTTTATGTTTTAAAAAACAAATATTTAAAAAAATAAATAAGTAAAAAAATCTGACATACAAAAAAATTTATCGATTAAAAATCGCCAAAGACCATTTGACTCGGAAACAAACCTGACAAAAACCTACTCAAACATGAAAGTGTGTTGTTCCTATAAAGGAATTTTAATTGAAGACAAGGTAGAAAACGAGATTTCTGTTTTCTTTTTAAAAAAAATAATGCACGGGTTTTGTTTGTAAAACATTAAATACCTGTTTTTTTCATAGAAAACGATAATGCATATTTTACGTTACTTCTATCACTATTTTTGTTTTGTTATTCTTTCAGAGAACGCATTTAACGCCTATTTTACCATTAAAGAATATTTTTGACCATGGTTGAATTTTGCCATCCCGGTATCTTTTCTAAAGAAATATACTACTTAGTTTTTAAAAGGATATTTTATGTATAAAGTATATAAAACAAAGATACGAATGGAAAATAATTTTAATGTCGAAAAATAAACTTTTTAGAAAAACAATGAAATCGACGTTAATGCATTGTTTTTGTTTCATATTGGATTGATAATTTGTTGTTTACACTTTCCAAGAAACTTGAAAAGTGTTTACGCTTTCGATATGTGCGGCCGCGCTCTAACTCTCGTAAATATACTCGGATTGCCATAAAATGTTTGGATGTTATTGACGTTTACTCTAGAATACCGTCTATTGAAAACGAAATTTTCAACACGATTAGTTTATTTACAGGGAAAATCACAATTTTTCCGTTATATTACGACCTATAGGGTTTCAAATGAGTTTTAAAGATGTTAACCCTTTCAAACACATTCAAATTTCTATGCATCTACGATGTGCACTAAAATGTGAAATCTGTAAATTATGAGTGAAACGCAAAGTTCTTCTTCAGTTACAAGGCCGCACAAAAGAATTCTACTACATAATAATAAAGGAGGGAATTGTTTGTGACATATTTTAATTATGATACACGATTTCATGAATAATCAAACAGATATAGTCTCCGAGGCTTAGTATGAGTTATTTTGCTCTTAATACGAAGTGCATAGCACCCATTAGTTTGGTAACATGTTACAATAACCTAATAATTTTTTATCTCTTTATCAAAGGATAATTTTTTTAATTCGCACTTTTGGAAATCTTTTTTTAAATTTAGGTCATTTTTATAGATGCTGGGTACATATTTGTAGGTAATGAACATTTTTTTGACTTTTGAGTAATGTTTTGCATAATTTTTTTCTTTGAAATATTAATATCTGAAAAAGGGTCAACCTCAAATTTAAAATATACAGTTAAAATTTACAAAAAATCAAAACAAGTTTTCGTACTTCAGCAGTGGAGGCAAGAAAACACAGAACAGTATTCAGGGATGTGATTAGAAAGAAACCGGATCTTTTAAAGGACCCTTCACAAAATTTTCTATCTCAAAACAGGACCCTTCACGTTTCTTTTTTCCCTTAAAAGGACCTTTTGCAAAATTTTTCACCTTCAAACACGAATATTTACAAAACTTCTTACCCTTCAAAAAGACCCTTCTCAAAATTCTTTGTATTAAAAATATACCTTTCGCGAATCATTTCCCTCTCCAAATTGAATTTTTGAAAAATTAAATTATTTAAAAGTAAAATATGACGTGTCACTTTTACGTATACATTGAAAATATATGTTTTTTAAATTCCTATAAAGTTTTAATAATGTATAAACAAAAATTTGAATATAACGATCATTTAAAATTCACAAAGTTATGACTAGAGTTTTCACAAATATAAAAAAATGTCCAAAATTTCATGAAAATAAGACCCTGTTTGAAACGTAAGATCCGCTGTATTACATATTTCTTTAATATTAGAGTCTATTTTCAACATGATTCTTCAGTTACAAACATATCCCCATTTGACATTAAAAAGAGATGTTTCAATATATATATAAAAGAGACCAAATTAGAGTAATTACATCCCACTGTTTATATTTCTTCAATGAACATGGTTGATCATATTAAAGTAAATGTTTTATTCTATTTATTCTCAAGCACTTTTTCTCATTTAAAAGTGCTTTTCGCTTTTTCTAAAACGCTTTACTATTTCATTTATGCCATTTATCAAATAATGGTGATAGAATCAGCCAGGTGCCGTGCGAAGACAAAACTCCATCCTGGGCAAAGTTTCGATTTGGCAACCCCCCCCCCAACTTATTCTTGTTTCAGGCCAAAACATTACATTGGTAGTATAAATTTGGCGCCCCCTAAGTTTTCGTGCCTGGATCAATCACTCCCTCCACACACCGCCAGTGGTATAGTCCTAAAAAGTAAACGTGGGGTATACGCCCAAGGCAGAGAGCTTTCTTGAGAAACACAGGGTATACGGTGGTCCTTTAAAAAATCCAGATGTATACGGCGTATACCCGAGTATATCGTCCACTACATCCCTGCCCGCCCCCTCATATCGAACGAAGCTGTGATCAACTGAATATTATGGGATATACAATGAATTATTTAAAATAATTTAATGAAATCTTTTAGACCTAATTAGCTTTAAGGCAAAATTTGTTAATCAAAAATTTCCATTATCAAAATTATACAAACAAGTACTTTTTAAAAGTCGTTTTCGCTTTCATATTTACAACAATGATATTTTTTCCAAATTGATTAAAGTATTTTTTAAATTTTAACAAAAAGCTCTATAAAATAAGAATGCCATTGCTTTATTAACATTAATTCAAAAAAAAGGTTTCTAGCAATCATAGTTATGACATAATGTGCAATAAATAAATAACTAAATAACTTTACCGTTGCCGCCCGTCGCATCAGCATACATATCTTTCAACACGCAATCGAAAACTTACTTTACATCACCTTAAAACATCTCCAACCACAAAACAAACGCGAAATTAACTTAGTAGCTACCTCAAAATATCACCAACCGGTGCGCGATTCTGACTTAAGAGTTATGAAAAACCTTCCTTTTTCTCTCCACAACATAAAAATCTCAGATTCAAATAGTACCAGTCTTAGTCTATAGACGTAAACAACGTATTCAAACTTAAAACAACAATTAAGTTTTAGAATAATATAATTGCTTCATAGTTATATATTAAAAGTAAAAGTAATCTCTTAGGAGTAATTAAATGTTTTATGCATTGAAATTGAAACAAATACAGTCGAATGCTGGAACGGAATATAATATTTGAGCATTTAAGAGTTGGTAACGAATATTTGATGCAGACAAATAATCAAAATTAATTGATAATTTTATTCCTAACAACAGAATCAGGACAAAGTTTGCAGTAAATTTTCCAGGAGTCCATAGGTTCACTAGTCCAGACTGGAGACAAGGCAGATGCATTTTGCAAGGACGCATCTAATATTGTAGTAGGGGTGGCTAATGAGTGAAATGAAAGTGATTTTGATTTGCGAATTTTCTTTTTATTTCATACGACGATTGAATGCTTTAGGGGTTTTTTTTTTCTCTGAAATAGAATTTACACGACTCGTTTGAAGATAAAATTTGTTTGTTTTTTTCGTTTTTTATTAGAAGATGAATAAAAGCTTAAAAAAGGGTCTTGCAATATTATTTTCATTACAATAACAAGTTAAAAAAAAAAAACATTTTTTTTTAATTTTTGCGAGGTATGTGGAGAAATCGTAATAACATTAATAGGGATTTTTATTACTAAAAAACAAACTTCAAAGCAGTAACAGTTTTTTTAAACTGTTATGTTAAATAATGCCCACCTCTAACACAGAAACAAAAAAGATTTCCAAAAAGTAGTACATTGTATTGGAAGTACTGCATATTATGACTGATGATGGTTGAATGGATGAAATGCATTTTAAAATTATGATTTGCGATTTTAAATTTCACTAAATGTATGCACATTATACGATGTGCATAAATGCTGATAGTTCCACAATTTAGATATACAGGATTTCACAAAAGATCTCGCAAAGGTAACTGGATATTCATTTACAGGGCCACAGAGAAGAATTACATCGCATAATTCCATTAGTATAAATTTCCATCGGTTTGTCTGTCGTCTGTCCACACTCTAGCTCATATAATAGACACTGATTTTCATGCAATTGATAAAGCGTATTTAAGATCACCAAAGCATCTTTGGTATTGCGTATGAAGTATGTATGATTTATTTACTGGGACATTCAAAAGAATTCGATTACATCATGGTATATTGGAAGAATCACTTGGATATATTTATTTTAATGGCACTACGCTATTTTAAATGCATTGAAATGGAAATTAATCACAAAATTTCACTATGATCATTAAAAAAATATATATTCATAGCATTTTTATAAATTTACAGGAGTACAGAAAATAATTTGGTTATAGTGCTCGCTTTGCGTATTAATTGCTACAGAATACGTTTTAAAATTCGGTACGCGCGTTTAAATTTAATTAGTTTTTTTTTTCGTATTATTAATACATATATAAATCCTATACCTCATATACAGGGCTGAACAAAAGTCTTCATATACCATTTTCCTTATTTGAGGATATTGGAGAAAGGGGAATTTTCAATTAAAATATATATATCTCTTTAATGAAATAAATTTTGGAATGCATATTGTTAATACAAACAAATCTCTATATCATATACAGGGGTGACAAAAATTCGAATACTTTTTCCATTGTAGATAGAAACAACTGAAATTCGGTTTTTAAATGCGTATACATCTGAGACATAATATTTTAATTTTTTAAACTGTGAAGTTTTGTTATATTATTCTGAACGTGTATCATATTGTATGCTTGATGCATGATTTTGTTTCTTTCTTGTTCTGAATGTCACATGCAAGTTTCGTATTTTTTCGAAAAAAGAGAAAAGCTTTCAGCTTATATTTGTTTTTTCTCATTTTATCAGCTATGGTTTTCTCAACAAATGAATAATTTTACTGCTAAATATTTCTTTTGCCTTCGGATATATCTTTAACTGAATAATAAAGTTTAAAATCCATAAAATATAAAAATAATACTTTCACTAGTTCCTTTGAAACGCATTTTTTTACATTTTGTTTCGCCGTTTTCATGCTGAAATTCTTGTTTTAGAAAACAGATGTTTTTGAATTCTACATTCCTTTCGGGGATAGTGCAAGATCTGTATTGAAATCTATGTTTTATTTAATTTTCATATTATTTTATTAGGATAGACTTTAATTTAAGAGCATAATATAACATTATTTTAAAATAATATTTTTAAATAACGCACATGATTTAATAACTTAATTTACCATTGAAAGCGATTATTTTCATTTTTTTTTCATTTTTAAAGCATTTAGAAAAAAAATTCAATTTCTCTACGGAATGTCCTGAAAGGTGTTCCTTTCACAGGTAATTAGTTAATATTAAATGTAAAAGTGTTAAAAATCTCATAGATAATTAGATTATGTTTATGATGTAATCATATAATTTTTTAAAAGATGCCACTTTTTAAATTTATACGTTAGTCGGCTTTTGCAAAAAAAGCCAGATACAAATTGTTTTTCTTTTTCCGTAACAAAGACCTTACGAACAAATTATGCTTAAAGAGATCATTAAAATCTTATCATTAAAAAATGAATTAAAACAAAAACAGATTTTTAACACATTTCCATATCATTTGTTAAAATAAGGGCCATGAAAATATACAGTAACATTGTTTGTATAAAAAATGTATTGACAAATAAGAAAATAATGCATTTTATTTATAACGAGATAAATCATTGTAAAGGCGGAGATCCGCAAGAAAAGTGTCTCGACAAAAAAGATATATTTCACAAGGGCCAGAGAAATTTCACATGTTTTCACTTCAACAAAGAAGTATAGCATTTAGCCTTGCATATAGAAGCAGAGAAATGCATGCGTAAAACATTTGAAAATGAGGACGTAGGTGGGATTCGAAGGGATAAGGATTTTTACTTCTCCATACAATTTTTTCTCCTTCTATGGACACGAAATAATGTATAGCATAAAAAACCAGCTTTCAGGATAACAACACTTATGAAACTTTTCCTGTATGCACCGAGATATATATATTTGTGTATCAAAACGCAAAAAAAAAGTTTTTGTAAATTGTGACACTTTTTTGAGTTTGGACGATGAAAGGAAAAATATGTATTTTTCAATTTTAGAAATATGACTTCAAAAATTAATCACGATGTCTTTCTTCTCAAGAAGGTCTCATTAATCTTGACTTCATATCTGAGGTAATTAAACAATGATATTGTACTTTTTTGGGGGGGGGGTGTAATTCTTAGCCACTATAAGTTACGCTAACAAAAACTTTCTTCTGTTTAGTATACGTGCATGAAGCATGTCCGGAAAAAACTGACAGAACTGCAAAAAATTCATTTTGTGCAATATTCGCACAATCTACTTAATTACTTTTCAAACACACCTATCTTATCTACTGTTACATAATGAATTTGCCTTTCGCTTTCTTCAAACAGCTTAACTGCGCAGCAAGTTGAGTTATGTTTTAAATCAATCGAAATCCGTTAACGATGAAATAATATGCAACACCCTGGATTAAGATAATATCAGGTGTATCATTAAGAGTAAACTTATCACGATGAGAAAGGGCAATAATGCATCGTGTGACAAGTTACATCTCGTAAATTTTTGACAGCAAGTATATCGCTACTTCTATCTGCTTATAGATATCAACTTGAATTCCTTCAATCATAGCGCTCTATTATAGCTATTTTAGGGATTATAAAGAACTTTCAAAACACTTTGAAATAATATTTGTGAAATAATATTCCCAGTATTTTTACTTTAACATGTTTCATTTATTCCTCAAAATAACCCTACTTCCAGAGAAAACAAACTGTTTGCAGGAAGCCAGAGACATTAGCATACATTGGGTGATTATTATACAAGTATGTCTACTTGAAGATTTCAGTAGCTGGAAGGAATTATCCGAATAAAACCAAAATTGGTGATATTATTGTTCGAGCATAGAGAACAAAAATGACCCCCCTACTCCCCAAAAATGCAATAACTGATAACGGATGGCACAACGAGCCCTATTAGTAAACATTCAGCTGTATGAATAGAACAGGCAATACGCAGAACTACAAAGTAGGTGTTTTGAGAGCCACTAAATGTTATTCTCGATATACCCTTCAACTCTCTAAAAATCACTGTGCGGTGTGGCTTTTCCGCAAGTTTCATTCTTGGTGTTTGATGTGTTTGAGTAGTTATGGTCAACAAACCTTATAACGTGTTCGTTTACAGCACAAAAATACCTGCCCATGTTGGAAATTTTTATATTTCCTCGACTGCAACTAAGACAAAGCCTTTCTGAAGCACCTTTCAAGCAAGATGAAACCGTTCGATGTCTTAAGTGAGCCGAAAGAGTCGTTACGGCAGCATTTTATAGATCATAGAGTAATTATCTGATAATTTTAAATGAGCGAGCTTCACTATCTCCTGCTTTGACGCCATGTGTATTTTGTCTTCGAAGTTCCTTAAAACCTATTGAGTACCATAATGGTGACACAAACCTCAATGAATTAAATGATCGCTTAATACAACATAAGCGAAGCATCATTTATTGTGCCTTACATTCCACAGTTGACCTTGTCGTGCACCGCCTGTATTAGGTCACCCAGCACAATAGCTATGTGGAACCTGTACTTGATCAGCCCCGTCGGTCGCGCCATTCCAAAGCGTCACCAAATTCACTATTATATTTTCTAATAAAATAGGTATGTTATTCGATTTTTCACCTTTATTGTTTGTTCCTGTATTTCCCAGATTTTTTTAAATGTTAACAATATTATTTTTTAAAAATGATGCAAGTTGTTTTTTCAAAAATCGTATACTCAAAAGTAAATATTTTTTTTTTTTTTTAATTTGGCGAAACAAAATTAATGTAAAATGAAAAAAAAGCAAGTTATAAGTTTGAATTTTATTTCTTTAACTATTGAGTTAATAATTTAAAAAGGAGAAATGGTAAACAAAAAAAAAAAAAAAAAAAAAAAAAAAAAAAATTAACACAAAAAATAGAATTAAAAAAGTAAAAATCATCATGCTAATAAAATCTTTAAGTACTTTTTATAAATTTGCATGTGAAAAAGTAACTTTTTTTGTAGCTTAAAATTTCAATACAGTTTCACTTTTACCATTTCCATCTGTTTTCTGTGCTATTGAAATGTCCATCAGTTAAATAGGAAAAAATAAAGTAAAACCAGTAAAAACGAATTTGCTTATGACACAATTCTGTCTTAAATGGTAAATATCCATGCAAAAACAATATAATACCTGAGAAAAAAATATTACATTTATATATCCTAAGAAAGGAGCTTCTCTACAACGCATTTTTCCCTATAATATTCCATCTTAAAAAAATTCACCATACAGCAAATGATTTTAAAGGGAATGTGAAAGAGCTACGTATAAACACAGATTCATTGATAAAATAAATGTATCGCAAATTTTTGCGCTTCTTTAAAGGTAAAAACTATAAACATGCAAAAAAAAAAAAAAAAAAAAAAAAAAAAAAAAAAAAAAAAAAAAAAAATCAGTCAGAACTCACCCGTGCAGAATAATTTTTAACCATATTGTTTAAAAAGCTATGTAGAAATCCAATTAGGCCGAACCGGGCACTGATTTTAATTTTTTAAAAGCCGGGTCGCATTTTTTTCTATGGGTTGGTTCGGGACTGAGCCTAGCTATTTCGACCCATGCAGACTATAGTGCAGACTATCAGCATATCTTGAAAGCTGACTTAACGTAAAATCTGTATTTTTTTTTTTTTTTTTTTTTTTTTTTTGTGTGTGTGTGTGTGTGTGTCTAAGAGAGGCACTGTCTTAAATTGAAATTTAATAACAGACGATTTGTGGATAATTCCTTTCTTGCTTCCAAAATAAGTCAATTCGTTGAGAAAAGTTGTTTCAAAATGAAAACCCGTTGTTTAATGGTTAAGTGGGGTAGGTCCTGAATTTTAAAGAATTTTAGATTTTAATATATATTTTTTTATTTTATTTGTTTTTTTAATTTTATTTAACGAATCGATACAGAATAATTTTCTTATTGGAAATTTTGCCCTATGGAGGCCGTATAAAAATATGATTTTCGTATTTTTTTCAAATAAACCCCCATCGAGTCTTAATTTATGTCATCAAATTTTGCACCTTTTTTAATAAAACTTTGCATTTGGAAGTATTGTTCCCAGGGGCAATATTTAAGGAGATATCATATTGTTTCGAAAATTATGACTCACCCTGCATAGAAATTACTATTTAACGCGTTCAAAGTTTAGCGTCCTACTAAAAGAAACTTTAATTTCATTCAGTACGATTTGTCTTTAGCAATCAATTTTATTATTATCTCAATTCACTAATAAAAGCATTTTTATTCTAATGATATCATGTGCATGAATGTTTGAAAATGTTTTTCTAAAATCAGCCTAAAGTCTCTTTTGTTCTACGCTGTCTATGCATTGAATAAAAGTAACAATTTATCTATTACAAGAAGTAACTGCTTGTAGGAATTTAAGGTGTATGATTTACGTAAAATCTTTCATTAAAAGGAATATCAAGTAATGTTATTTTGAATTGTCATCTAATTAGAGTTCTAACTAATTAATAAATCCAAAGTTTCAAGATATCTAACTGAAAATGTAGTTATTATATGCTTTACATAAATTTTCAGTAATTTTCTACAAGTCACACTTATTCGATTTATTTCCTTTAAGTGAAAGTAAATATTGATAAACATGACAGCATGAACAGCAAAAATGTAGATTGAATTGTACAAACGTGCAAAGTTAGCAACGGATTTCCGGGAACGAAACTCTTTTCCACCAGCCAGCTGATACGGGAAGTTATGCTCACAATCTCGAGGCACGGGAAGAAGTGGTGTTAGACGTTATTAACCCTTAACTGCTGTTAGTGGTCTCAGAGACCGCTGAGTTTTAGAAGTTTCATAGTTTATCTTGTAATTTTTAGTTTAACTACATATACTGATCAAATTTTGTTTCGTTTGGAGCCTTATTACTACCTCTAGATACTTTTAAATAGCTGAATTTCATATATAATATTCTTGTATACATAGTTTAATAAAATAGTCTTCTTAGAGTAGATGTAATATTTTATTCATGTTTAGATTAAGGGAACTGACAGTCCGTTCACAGTAGTTATATGGCATATGTTAAGTGTTATGGCAGTAGTTATATTTATCAAAAGGCAATTAATCATTCAGAAATTAAATAATGCATATATAACACATAATGAAGGTAAAGTTTCATAATTGCATGAATAAATCAATTATTATGGTTAACACTCACTTAATCCTAGTTATGAAGGAAAATGAAGGAAAATGTTATTTATTTGAGATCATTCATACAACTTTTTATTTGCGACTATGATTGATGATATCTCTATAATTAAACTTTTGTTTTAAAAATGCTTAATGAAAAATATCATAAAACGAAGCAAAATTTATTGCTAGATTTTTTTCTTGTACTTGAAAATCACTGTTGCTGCTTTTTTTTCCTTCTAAATTTTCTTCCACATTCATTTATCGTTTCACAAACACTATATATTTATTTTATATATAAAACTTATGTAACTTTTTTTATAAGTATATTTATGTATTTATATTGATCAGTTTACTTCTTTAAGATACTTATGTAATTAACTAACCACACAAAAATGTTCTATTACATAATGCTATTGGGTAAACATTGTTTAGGGTGCGTTTTAATTATAATAAACTATCTAACCTTTTATGAAATTAATATAAGTTGCTAAGGTTTACAATATGTTAATTCCTTCATAATAAAAATTCTTATAATTTAGTATTTACGGGGACATGCAAAAGTTTTCGGATACTGTATTTTTCCGCAAGTATTGTGTATTTTATAAACTTCGTTATCATACAAATGTGCCTCGTTTGCTTACGTGCAATTTCCAACTTGTTTTAATACGAGGGCCTCTTCATAAGTCCATGATTTTGAAATGAAAAAACTAATACCAAAATGCATTTTATTTTTTGACATTATCTCCTTTCATAATGATACACGAAATTCAAACGATGTTGTAACTTTTTTAATCCTTCCAAAAAATAAGATTTCTCAAACTCGTCAAAATAGGATTTAATGGCAATAATAATTACTGGGAACCAAGTCAAGAAAGTAGGATGCATGAGAAAGCAACTCATATCGGAATTCAACCAATTTAGAAGCTGCGATTGCAGACTAGTGCAGACGAGTGAAAAAAATTTCAGAGAACCTAAAAAACATACGAGCAAGGCATTTTCATAAATTTTGTCAGGATCTGATAGCACCTGTGCTAAAGAATTTAATGTCTACTCTTTCTCTATTTGAATATTTTGTATGGTATGGTTGTGTACAGAATTTCCAAGGTGACATTCCTTCTTTGTGGAAAGGGGAATTACCAGATAATCCTTTACAGGTGGTGTGTTAGAAAAAGGAGAGAGCTGAGAGGCATGTCCATCTGTCAGTGAAGTATGCGGAGGATGAGCAGATTAGCAGCATGTCACTAAGCAAGAAAAGAATGGAGTATGTGTCCAATGAGGAGGCTCAAAAGGGGTTTATGTTGGGGAAAGCAGTGATTTGGAGAGGGCAAGTTTGCCTCAGTTCAGTCATTCGGTACCTAGGTTTCGGATCTAGAGGTTGCTCTGTGTGGAAGAGCGTAAAGTGTGCGTTTTCTGGTGCGCAAAGGACACAGACGTCCTGGTGTTTAGTGCTCTGGGCTAAGAAGTGCAGGCCCAGTATACTTATGTTGGGAGACTCAAGGTTGAGCTCCAAAAAAGTGAATTTAACGTGTATTGAGTGTGAGGTGGAAAGTGTAATTGGAATAGTACACAACCAATCTTTACGGTATCTAATTTAATGTTGAACCGGATCATCTATATCCGAGTTGTAGTTGTATATATTTGTAAATAGCGTATTTTGTGTGAACATATATTCTTAATAAACTGATAATTCAGTTACTAGCGTAAGTCTTCATTTACACCAATCTCACAGTGGGTGACCGATATCACCTAGTAATATCGGTGGTGGCAGCTATATCTACCACGGACATTCTTCAAAGTTGTGTGGACTGAGAGGAACGTCCGACAAATTGTTGGCAGCGTCAGGATAGAATCGCCTGAAACCAGTGACCAGCGAGCCGTGTTGCAGTCTGTTAATGCCGGAGTATCCAGTGGAATTCTTGTGTGGACGTGCCGTATCGTCGAGTGTGTGCTAAAGTATCGTGCCGGGTCGTCGACTGTATGCTAAAATGTGCCGTATCGTCGAATGTGTCCTAAAGTGTCGTGCCGTATCGTCGAGTGGGTGATAAAGTATCGTGCCGGATCGTCGAGTGTGTGATAAAGTGTCGTGCCATATCGTCTAGTGTGGACTAAAGTGTTGTGCGTATCTTTATTAGAAAGAACTAAACTGAACTGTTGTGCCATATTACCGCTACATCGTGGAGCTACCTGTGATTAGAAAAGTACCCCAGCAAAGAAAGTATAAGGTAAGGTGTTTTGATCATATCTTTCTGCTGACATCTCGAACCAAAATTTGTTGCTGTATAATTAATAGTAATTTAAGTAAATTGTCTATATCATTTATGTGTTTTATCAATACTCCCTACCTATAAAGTGTTAATAACCATATTGACTATTGTTTTAAGGAAAGGTCATAATAACTTGAGCTAGTATTGATTGTCTATAATTTTTTTTTACTAATTGTGGTAATAGTAGTTGGAAGGAATAATTAAATTTACTTAAAGTTAAATTATTGTTAAAGTAATATTTAAATGAAGCAACATTTTTTTAAGTTTGAAGAGTGTACATTGTACACTCTTCAAACTTAAAAAAATGTACAATAACATTTCCTTAGAATTCTAATTGACAATAGTAGTGAAAAAAAAAGGCTCAAAAATGAGCCATAGCGGAAAAAAGGCCCAAAAGAGAGCCATAGTGAGAAAAAAAACGCCCAAAAGAGAGCCATAAAAAAATAAAGGCCCAAAAGAGAGCCATAGAAAAAAAAGGCTCAAAAGAGAGCCATAGTGAGGAAAAATAAGAGTGAAGATTTTCAGTATATTTGTTTTAAGTGTGAGAACCAGTACTAAATTTGGAAATATTTTAGTGAGGATAATTGTAGAAATTTATATATGCATGTTTTACAATTTTTCTTTATGTGGAATTCTTGATTGACACCAATACTTCTATTCAATTTCAACATATCAGTATTATTATGTAAATTGTATGTTGTTATCTAAGTATATAAATTGAAATCTATATTGCATAGTGGTCAAATTGAATTACTGTTTTATCTTTTGTTTTATTGGAAGTATATTGTGTGATATCAATGGTTGAGAAAAATTAGAGTATTAAATAGGTTAATTAAAAATAAAATATATTGATTATCTGAAGGATATTAATTAGTATAATAAGTGGGGTATGTCCGTACTAAGTTAGAAATTTAGGAAATATTAATTTGGTAGGTTTAACTATTCTTGTGGGGTGGTAATAACAATCGGTGAAGCTATGGCTTTCTTATTGAAACTAAAAAAGGTTGATCTTCAGGGTATAGCCGAAGAGTTGGGTGTTGAATTCACGGAAGATGGTACCAGAATTCAGCTTAAAAAAAAGATAATGGACAGAGATGAGTATGACGAGGGGGTCATTAAGGAAATATCTGAAGCTATTGTTGCAGAACGATTAGAACAGGAAAAATTAGAACGCGAAAAGTTAGAAAAACAGGAAAGGTTAGAGCGTAAAGAAAAACAGGGAAAATTAGAGCGCGAAAGAATGGAACATGAATTAGAAATGGAAAGGCTAAGAGTTCAAGGATCGGCAAATAATTTTAATGGGTCTAGGGAATCTAATAATGAAAGTAATATAGAAAAATTGATCAAAAGCGTAAAAACTCTATCTATCAAAGTACCAGAAGGGAATGAGGGATGGAATATATTTTTAACAGCTTAGAAAGGGCATTCAAAACTAAAAATGTACCGGAAAACCAGCAGGCCGAAATTCTACTAAATATGTTAGGAGATAAGGCGGATAATTTGTTAATTTATACCACTACGGAACAAATGGAGAATTATGAGGAGTTAAAGGAGTTAGTTCTAAGGGAACATGAGCTGACACCGAAGGCGTGTTTGGAAAATTTTAAGAAGGCTAAGAGAAACCAGAATGAAACTCATCTATTATATGTATCGCGTTTAATAGCGACGTGGGAAATTTATTGTAAGATTAGAGGTGCCGACTCTTATGAAAAGGTCAACCAGTTAATAGTTACGGATAAATTAGTAAGTACGTTAGATGAGGATACCGCGTCATATATTGGGTTAACTCACCAGGGTAAATGGTTAGAAGCTTCTAAAATTGCTAGAGAATGTGACCATTATTTTGACCATAAAAATAAGTCTTACGCCGGTACGTATAAAAGTTGTAAAGGTAAAGATAGGCACGTAAACAATGAAAAAATGAGACCGAGGGAGGATAACAAAGTTAGTAATAATTGGAGGCAAAACGGGAATAATGAGACTAATTCTTTTTCGGATAGGAAAATAGATTTTAAAAAACCTAGTGATGCTTCAGCACCTAAATGCTTTACATGTGGTTTGAGAGGTCATTACCAACGTTTTTGTAATAAAGTGGGTAATGAGGGAAATAATGGTAATAAAGGGAGAGATCCGAAAGCGGGTGTGCATAAGGTTGTGGTAAAAGAAAGCAAAGAGTTACCTAACGGAGCTATTGTGGCGAGAATATCGGCAAAGACCGAACAGAGAAATAACGTTATTGGTGAGAAATTAAATAAACTTGAGAAAATTGAAGTTAGTGTGAATGGGCAAAAAGCAAATTGATTGGTTGATTCTGGATGTGAAATTAGTGTTGTTCATAAAGATTTGGTACCGGAAGAGAAATTAAAAGGATCGGGTAGTATTTATTTACAAGGGTTATTCGGTGAAGCAGTTAAATCGCCGTTGGTTAAACTACCGTTAGCTATTCCGCAATTCGGACAAACTAATATAATTCATCAGGAAGTACTTTGCTCAGTGACTGATAATATTAATGAGCAAGTGATTTTACATCCCGAAGTGATTAATGAGTTGTCAGGTGTCAACCGCGAGGAACCATTGCTAGAGGCTCAAGAATTAGAAAATTCGGAATTTATTATTGATAACTTGAGTGAAAGGGAAGGTATGAATAACGATAGTTGAAATGTTTACGCAATAGAAGCGAGTTCGCAAAATGTACAAACTCAGAATACGGAAAAAACGGAAGTACAGAAAGGTAATAAAGCTATTGTTAGCAATTCCGATATGTTTAGGGAATCCCAATTAGAATGTAAAGAGTTAGAGAAAGCTTGGGAATTAGCTAAAATGGTAAGGGGGATTATTATATTCTAAATGGCTTACTATATCATAAAGAGAAATTGTTAGGCGAAACTATAGCGCAATTAGTAGTACCCAAAGTCAGAAGAGAAGAAATCTTAAAATTAGCGCATAGTTCGGTATTTGGAGGGCATCATGCAGCTAAGAAAACTTTACAGAGAATCAGGTATTCATTTTATTGGGAGGGGATGGCGAAAGAAACTAAACAATTTTGTGAGTCATGTTTAGAGTGCCAATTGACTAGAGGGGTTAAAGTAAATGATAGAGCTCCTATTTCCCCAGTGTCGCGTCCGGAACTTCCATTTCAGGTAGTTATTGTTGATTTAATTAGGCCTATTGATCCTAAAAGTTCTCAAGGGCATCAGTATATACTAACCTTAATTGATCAACATACCAGGTGGGCGGATGCGATCCCTCTAAAAAGTTTAACTGCTAAAACCGCGTGTGATGCGTTACTTCAAATATTTATGAGGACAGGAATTCCAAATATAATCGCCTACGATAATGGAACCAATTTCACTGACGACTTAACAAAAGAATTTGAGAAAAGGTTAGGTGCTAGTCCAAGATTTTCGACCCCACATTATCCACAGTCTAACGGGCTTGTGGAACGATTTAATCAGACCCTTAAACGTATGTTACATCATACTATTAGAGAAGAAGGAAAAAAGTGGCATGAACAAATACCATTTGTATTACTTCAAATATTTATGAGGACAGGAATTCCAAATATAATCGCCTACGATAATGGAACCAATTTCACTGCCGACTTAACAAAAGAATTTGAGAAAAGGTTAGGTGCTAGTCCAAGATTTTCGACCCCACATTATCCACAGTCTAACGGGCTTGTGGAACGATTTAATCAGACCCTTAAACGTATGTTACATCATACTATTAGAGAAGAAGGAAAAAAGTGGCATGAACAAATACCATTTGTATTATGGGCGTATAGGGAAATCCCAAATTCTACGACGGGAATCGCACCTTTCCAGTTATTATATGGTAGAACGCCGGAGGGTCCTTTGTCGATTCTCAAGTCATCCTGGGCAGGAGAAAATAAGGGGGCGCAGTTAAATACTACGCCGATTCATGAGTATCTGAATAAACTTAGAGGACGTTTAGAAAGAGCCGCAAATGAGGCAAAATTATCGTCCGAGGTGCAACAAAATAGAATGGCGTATCATTACAATTTAAGGTCAAAAGAAAAAACATTTGAAGTAGGCGATAAAGTAATAGTGTTAATTCCCGATTCAACTAATAAATTATATTCTAGGTGGCAAGGGCCGGCAACCATAGTCGAAAAACGAAATCAGCATTCGTTTATAGTTGAGTCAGCCGACTGGAGTAGGAAGCATGTGCACCAAAATAAAATAAGAGAATTTATTGCTAAATGTAGTATAGTTAATATTGTTTTCGAGGGTGATGAGGAATTTGGAGAAGTTGGGGAAATTCCTATTTTGAACCGGGATCAGGAAATAGAACGAGATATAGAAAGGTTCGAAATAAAAGGGTTATCTAATAGTCAAGTCAAAGATATAAAGTCTATTTTGAGGGAGAATAAAGAGGTGTTTATGGGTCCTGTACGACCAGCTGAGGTAGGGGAGCATCGTATTGATCTGAAACCGGGGGTGGAAAGGAAAAAGCCAAAGTTATATAGTGTGCCGGTAGCTTATAAAGAGGAAGTAGATAGGCAGATTCAGGAGTTATTAGAATTAAATCTAATCGAAGTGTCAAATGCTGAAATTAGTCATCCAATTGTTTGTGTGGCGAAAAAAGACGCAACTGTTAGGCTTTGTATAGACTATAGAGCTTTAAATTCGGTAACTCAGGTTCCAACCTTTCCGATGAAAGATTCTCAGGAAATCATGTATACCGCAGGGGCGGCTAAGTATTTATCGTCAATTAATTTATTGAGGGGTTATTGGCAGATTAAAATGGCAGAGGAGTGTAAACATTTGACAGCATTTACAACGCATAATGGAATTTATCAGTGGCGTACAATGCCTTTTGGATTATCAGGGGAGGCTGCGACGTTTCAAAAAGATATGAATGATGTTCTTCAAGTTCATCGGAGGTATGCGGAAGCATATATTGATGATGTCATCATTTTCTCCGACACCTGGGAAGAACATTGTGAGCATGTTAGGGCTGTCATTGAAGAACATAAAAATAGAAATTTTACGATTAGGCTAGACAAATGTAAATTTGGAGAGAAATTGACTAAGTTTCTAGGTCATGTAATTGGGGGTGGAACGCATGCACCTGATGAGGAAAAAATAGGAGCAATAAAGGATCTAAAGAGACCAAAAACTAAAAAGGAAGTTAGATCTGTTTTGGGATTAATGGGATTTTACCGATCTTATATTCCAAATTATGCCGAAATTGCTTATACCTTTAACCGAATTGACTAAAGGGAAGGTTAAAAATACCGTACCATGGGATGAAAGGGCAGAAAAAGCATTTAATACTCTTAAAGATAAGTTATGTAAAGTGACGAGTTTGGCTACACCTATCGGAGGCCGGGAATATCAGCTCCACGCAGATGCTTCCGACCTGGCAGTAGGATGTTGCCTTACTCAAAAAGATGAAAAGGGTCAGTTTAAACCAATAGCTTTTGCCAGTCAGAAATTGTCAGGTGCTCAGCGTGCTTGGCCGAGTATAGAGAAAGAGGCTTGGAGTGTTCTCTTTGGGTTGCGAAAGTTTGAAAAATGGACCTACGGATCTCAAATTGAGATCATTACGGATCATAATCCATTAAAATTTCTCACCGAAACAACCCCAAGATCACCCAAACTCACTAGATGGGCTCTTGCCTTGCAACGCTGGAACCTGAGTATTTCTCATCGTCCAGGAGCTCAACATTTGAATGCTGACGCAATTTCCAGACTACATAGAAAGAGCTGGGAAGAACAACCAGTTGTTAGCCCATCAGCATCAATGACCCAGTAGTGGACAACCTTAAAGGGATGTCGTCACACATTTAATTTTTTTTGTGCATGTGTAAATATTTTTGAATTTTTGTGTTTATAACATTGTATTAACATGTGTATTGTTTATGTAATAATAATATTAGTAAAGGTTCAATAGAGATGTCAGTAGATAGTGTTCAGACACCTGGAAATACCTATGTAATAAGCATAATGAAGAAATCTGTAAAGAGACTATTGAACTCTTCTGCGCTATTACTATATATTTGGGGGAAAATTAGCCCCTAAAAGGCATATTTTCCGCTAAGGTGGGGGGTGTCAGGATCTGATAGCACCTGTGCTAAAGAATGTAATGTCTACTCTTTCTCTATTTGAATATTTTGTATCGTATGGTTGTGTACAGAATTTCCAAGGTGATATTCCTTCTTTGTGGAAAGGTGAATTGCCAGATAATCCTTTACAAGTGGTGTGTTAGAGAAAGGAGATAGCTGAGAGGCATGTCCATCTGTCAGTGAAGTATGCGGAGGATGAGCAGATTAGCAGCATGTCACTAAGCAAGAAAATAATGGAGTATGTGCCCAATGAGGAGGCTCAAAAGGGGTTTATGTTGGGGAAAGCAGTGATTTGGAGAGGGCAAGTTTGCCTCAGTTCAGTCATTCGGTACCTATGTTTCGGACCTAGAGGTTGCTCTGTGTGGAAGAGCGTAAAGTGTGCGTTTTCTTATGCGCAAAGGACACAGACGTCCTGGTGTTTAGTGCTCTGGGCTAAGAATTGCAGGCCCAGTATACTTATGTTGGGAGACTCAAGGTTGAGCTCCAAAAAAGTGAATTTAACGTGTATTGAGTGTGAGGTGGAAAGTGTAATTGGAATAGTACACAACCAGTCTTTACGGTATCTAATTTAATGTTGAACCGGATCATCTATATCCGAGTTGTAGTTGTATATATTTGTAAATAGCGTATTTTGTGTGTACATATATTCTTAATAAACTGATAATTCAGTTACTAGCGTAAGTCTTCATTTACACCAATCTCACAGTGGGTGACCGATATCTAGTGATGGGCGATTCTCGAAAATTTCCTACTCGATAAAAATCGTAATCGTAAAAAAGCGCATTCGATAAAGTCATCGATTAATTTCGAGAATCTACAATCGAGATGTTTTTACAATCGATTATTAAAATCTTTGTTATTACATGTTTAAAAAGCGTAAATTAATAAATTCATGAAACTGAAAACAAATGAATTTAAAAAACAACAACAAACCAAAAGGATGTTATAATGGAGCCGCAATAGTAGAAAAGTCATGTAACGGCGTTCCTTGGTTTCAATAAGTTGTAAAGTCGCGAGTAGCAAAATGGCCAAAGAAAAAATAATCAAAAGCACTCCTGGTGAAAGAACATGAACTAAAAGGATATTAAAAGTGATCAAAATCTTTTATTGATTTTTGTACATATACTGAGATGCGATCTACAATTCTCCCATTATTAGAAGACTCTCTATTGAAATTCATTAAACGGACCACTCGGGGGGAGGGGAGTAGTGCAGGAGCAATGAAAATGCATAATATAAGTGTCGGACGCTCCTCTCAGTCCACCAAACTTCGAAGAATGTCCTAGGTAGTTTTAGCTGCCACCACCGATATTAATGGGTGATATCGGTCACCTGCTGTGAGGGTTGGGTAAAATAACACTGACGCTGTTAATGAACTGAACTAACAGTTTATTTAAGATATAGATATGTACACAAGAAACAATATTTACAACTATTTACAATTACAACTCGGATATAGATGATCCGGTTCAACATTAAATTAACTACAATAAACGTTGGTTGTGTACCGTTCAACTTATACTTTCTTCCTCACACTCAACGCACGTTAGATACGCTTTATCAGAGATTACTGCAGAATCTCCATACACAAGGGTACTAGGCCTCACTTCTCGGCCTATAACACTATCCACCGGGACGCCTTGTCCCACGCTCAAAATATACACTATCCAACAGGACCACAAATCCTGAGCGACCTATCGGTCTCAACGCCAAGCGAGAACTGTCTCCAACCTCTCAGTCCAGAGTTGACCTTGTCAGAGATCTTCCTTCCCCCAGCAGGGCCTCTTAGAGTTCCTCCATTGGTTCAATTCCGCACTCCAACCTTGAGTCATGACATCTCCTGTTTACACATCACTCCAATAGCTAGATGACAGCTGAGGCACGCCCCGCGGCCATCACTTTCATTCATCAACGAGTGCGTCATCTGCACACCTGTGTCAACATCTGTCATTCGTTATTATAGAAAAGAAAGAAAGGTATTTCGAGCTTCACGGATACACAACCCACAATACATAAAATATTCAGATAAGGAAATGTCATTCCTTTCTAATTCAGGGCAGATGTCTTCTAGGAACCTGACACCCCCCACCTTAGCGGAAAATATGCCTCTTAGGGGCTAATTTTCCCCAAACATATAATAATATTACGGAAGAGTTCAATAGTCTCTTTGCAGATTTCTTCATTCTAAATATTACATAGGCATTTTCAGGTGTCTGAACATTCTCTACTGACATCTCTACTGAACCTTATACTAATACTACTATTGCATAAACAATACACATGCTAATTTACTATTATAAACACAAAACTTAAAAAAAAATATTTACACACACACAAAAAAAAATTAGACATGTGATGACATCCTTTAAGGTTGTCTACTATTTTGACATTGATACTGATGGGCTAGTAACTGGTTGTTCTTCCCAGCTCTTTCTCTGTAGCCTCTAAATTGCATCAGCATTCAAATGTTGAACTCCGGGACGATGAGAAATGTTCAGGTTCCAGCGTTGCAAGGCTAGAGCCCACCTAGTGAGTTTGGGCGACCTTGAGGTTGTTTCCGTGAGAAATTTTAATGGATTATGATCGGTAATGACCTCAATTTGAGATCCATAAGTCCACTTTTCAAACTTCCGCAACCCGAAGAGAACACCCCAAGCCTCTTTCTCTCTGCTCATCCTCCGCATACTTCACTGACAGATGGACATGCCTCTCAGCTATCTCCTTTCTCTAACACACCACTTGTAAAGGATTATCTGGCAATTCACCTTTCCACAAAGAAGGAATATCACCTTGGAAATTCTGTACACAACCATACGATACAAAATATTCAAATAGAGAAAGAGTAGACATTACATTCTTTAGCACAGGTGCTATCAGATCCTGACACCCCCCACCTTAGCGGAAAATATGCCTTTTAGGGGCTAATTTTCCCCCAAATATATAGTAATAGCGCAGAAGAGTTCAATAGTCTCTTTACAGATTTCTTCATTATGCTTATTACATAGGTATTTCCAGGTGTCTGAACACTATCTACTGACATCTCTATTGAACCTTTACTAATATTATTATTACATAAACAATACACATGTTAATACAATGTTATAAACACAAAAATTCAAAAATATTTACACATGCACAAAAAAAATTAAATGTGTGACGACATCCCTTTAAGGTTGTCCACTACTGGGTCATTGATGCTGATGGGCTAACAACTGGTTGTTCTTCCCAGCTCTTTCTATGTAGTCTGGAAATTGCGTCAGCATTCAAATGTTGAGCTCCTGGACGATGAGAAATACTCAGGTTCCAGCGTTGCAAGGCAAGAGCCCATCTAGTGAGTTTGGGTGATCTTGGGGTTGTTTCGGTGAGAAATTTTAATGGATTATGATCCGTAATGATCTCAATTTGAGATCCGTAGGTCCATTTTTCAAACTTTCGCAACCCAAAGAGAACACTCCAAGCCTCTTTCTCTATACTCGGCCAAGCACGCTGAGCACCTGACAATTTCTGACTGGCAAAAGCTATTGGTTTAAACTGACCCTTTTCATCTTTTTGAGTAAGGCAACATCCTACTGCCAGGTCGGAAGCATCTGCGTGGAGCTGATATTCCCGGCCTCCGATAGGTGTAGCCAAACTCGTCACTTTACATAACTTATCTTTAAGAGTATTAAATGCTTTTTCTGCCCTTTCATCCCATGGTACAGTATTTTTGACATTTCCTTTGGTTAATTCGGTCAAAGGTATAGCTATCTCAGCATAATTTGGAATATAAGATCGGTAGAATCCCATTAATCCCAAAACTGATCTAACTTCCTTTTTAGTCTTTGGTCTCTTTAAGTCCCTTATTGCTCCGATTTTCTCCTCATCAGGTGCATGAGTTCCACCCCCAATAACATGACCTAAAAACTTAGTCAATTTCTCTCCAAGTTTACATTTGTCTAGTCTAATCGTAAAATTTCTATTTTTCAACTCTTCAATGACAGCCCTGACATGCTCACAATGCTCTTCCCAGGTATCGGAGAAAATGATGACATCATCAATATATGCTTCTGCATACCTCCGATGACCTTGGAGAACCTCATTCATGTCTTTTTGAAACGTAGCAGCAGCCCCTGATAATCCAAAAGGCATTGTACGCCACTGATAAGTTCCGTTATGCGTCGTAAAAGCTGTCAGAGGTTTACAATCCTCAGCCATTTTAAATTGCCAATAACCCCTCAATAAATCTATTAAAGATAAATATTTAGCCGCCCCTGCGGTATACATAATTTCTTGGGAATCTTTCATCGGGAAGGTGGGAACCTGCGTTACAGAATTTAAAGCTCTGTAATCAATACACATTCTGACAGTTGCATCTTTTTTCGCAACGCAAACAATTGGATGGCTAATTTCAGCATTCGATGGTTCGATTAGATTTAATTCTAATAACTCCTGAATCTGCCTATCCACTTCCTCTTTATAAGCTACCGGCACGCTATATAACTTTGGTTTTTTCCTTTGTACACCCGGTTTTAGATCCATACGATGTTCCCCTACTTCCGCTGGTCGTACAGGACCCATAAACACTTCTTTATTTTCCCTCAAAATGGACTTTAAATCTTTGACTTGACTATTAGATAGCCCTTTTATTTCAAACCTCCCAATATCCCGTTCTATCTCTTGATCCCGGTTCAAAATAGGAATTTCCCCAACTTCTCCAAATTCCTCATCACCTTCGAAAACAATATTAACTATATTACATTTAGCGATAAATTCTCTTATCTTATTTTGGTGCACATGCTTCCTACTCCCGTCGGCTAACTCTACAATAAACGAATGCTGGTTTCGTTTTTCGACAATAGTTGCCGACCCTTGCCACCTAGAATATAACTTATTAGTCGAATCGGGGATTAACAGTATAACTTTATCGCCTACCTCAAACGTTTTTTCTTTTGACCTTAAATTATAATGATACGCCATTCTATTTTGTTGAACCTCAGACGACAATTTTGCCTCATTTGCGGCTCTTTCTAAGCGGTTCTTAAGTTTATCCAAGTACTCATGAATCGGCGTAGTATCTAACTGCGCTCCCTTATTTTCTCCTGCCCATGACGACTTAAGAATCGATAACGGACCCTCCGGCGCTCTACCATATAATAACTGGAAAGGTGCGATTCCCGTCGTAGAATTTAGGACTTCCTTATACGCCCATAATATAAATGGTATTTGTTCATGCCATTTTTTTCCTTCTTCCCTAATCGTATGATGTAGCATACGTTTAAGAGTCTGATTAAATCGTTCCACAAGTCCGTTGGACTTTGGATACTGTGGAGTCGAAAATCTTGGACTAGCACCTAACCTTTTCTCAAATTCTTTCGTTAAGTCGGCAGTAAAATTGGTTCCATTGTCGCAGGCAATTACATTAGGAATTCCTGTTCTCATAAATATTTGAAGTAACGCCTCACACGCGGTTTTAGCAGTTAAACTTTTTAGAGGGATCGCATCCGCCCATCTGGTATGCTGATCAATTAAAGTCAGTATATACCGATGCCCTTGTGAACTTTTAGGATCAATAGGCCCAATTAAATCAACATTAACAACCTGAAATGGAAGTTCCGGCCGCGACACTGGGGAAATAGGAGCTCTATCATTTACTTTAACCCCTCTAGTCAATTGGCACTCTAAACATGATTCACAAAACTGTTTAGCTTCTTTTTCCATTCCCTCCCAATAAAAAGAATACCTTATTCTCTACAACGTTTTCTTGGCTGCATGATGCCCTCCAAATACTGATGAATGCGCTAATTTTAAGATTTCTTCCCTTCTTACCTTGGGTACTACTAATTGCGCTATAGTTTCGCCTAACAATTTCTCTTTATGATACAATAATCCGTTTACAATATAATAATCCCCTTTTTCCTTTTTAGCTAATTCCCAAGCTTTCTCTAATTCTTTACATTCCAACTGGGATTTTTTAAAACATATCTGAGTTACTAACAATAGATTCATTATTTTCCTCCGTTTCAGTTTTTTCTGGATCCTGACTTTGTACATTTTGCGATCTCGCGTCTATTACGTAAACATTACAGCTATCGTTACTTACATCTTCCTTTTCATTCGAGTTATCAATAATAATTTCGGAACTTTTTAATTCTTCGGACTCTATCAATGGCTCCTCAAGATTGACACCTGACAACTCATTAATCACCTCGGGATGTAAAATTACTTGCTCATTAATATTATCAGTTACTGCGCAAAGTACTTCCTGATGAATAATATTAGTTTGCCCGAATTGCGGAATGGCTAGCGGTAGTTTAACTAACGGTGATTTAACAGCTTCACCAAATAACCCTTGTAAATAAATACTACCCGCCCCCTTTAATTTCTCTTCCGGTACTAAATCTTTATGAACAACACTAATCTCACATCCAGAATCAACCAATCCCTTTGCTTTTTGCCCATTAACACTAACTTCAATTTTCTCAAGTTTATTTAATTTCTCACCAATAACATTAGTTTTCTGCTCGGCTTTTGCCGATATTCTAGCCACAATAGCCCCATTAGGTAACTCTTGATTTTCTTTCATTATAATCTTATGAACACCTGCTTTCTGGTCTCGCCCTTTATTGCCATTATTAGTTCCCTCATTACCCACTTTATTACAAAAACGTTGGTAATGACCTCTCAAACCACACTTAAAACATTTAGGCCCTGAAGCATCATTCGTCTTCTTAAACTCTGTTTTCCTATCCGGAAAAGAATTACACTCATTACTACCATTTTGCCTCCAACTACCACTAAATTTATTATCCTCCCTCGGTCTCATTTTTTCATTGTTTACGTACTTATCTTTACCTTTAAAGCTTTTATGCGTAACCGCATAAGACTTATGTTTAGCGTCAAAATAATTATCACACTCTTTAGCAATTTTAGGAGCTTCTAACCATTTACCCTGGTGAGTTAAACTAATATATGCTGCAGTATCCTCATCTAGCGTACTCATTAGCTTATCAGTAACTATTAACTGGTTGACCTTTTCATAAGTGTCCGCACCTCTAATTTTACAATAATTTTCCCACGTAGCTATTAAACGCGATACAAATAATACATGGGTTTCGTTCGGATTTCTCCTAGCTTTCCGGAAATTTTCTAAACATGCCTTCGGGGTTGGCTCATGTTCCCTTAGGACTAACTCCTTTAATTCCTCATAATTCTCCATTTGTTCCTTAGTGGTATAAATTAACAAATTATCCGCCTTATCTCCTAACATATTTAGTAGAATTTCGGCCTGCTGGTTTTCCGGTACATCTTTAGTTTGGAATGCCCTTTCTAAACTGTTGAAAAATAAATTCCATTCCTCAGTCCCTTCTGGTACTTTGATAGATAGAGTTTTAACACTTTTGATCAATTTTTCGATGTTACTTTCATTACTAGATTCCCTAGATCCATTAGAGTTATTTGCTGAACCTTGAACTCTGAGCCTTTCCATTTCTAATTCATGTCCCATCCTCAATTTCTCCATTTCTAACTTTTCCTGTTTTTCTAACCTTTCGAGTTCTAACTTTTCGCGTTCTAATTTTTCCTGTTTCTCTAACTTTTCGCGTTCTAATCGTTCTGCAACAATAGTGTCTGATAATTCCTTAATAACCCCCTCGTCATACTCATCACTGTCCATTATCTTTTTCTTAAGCTGAATTCTGGTATCATCTTCTGTGAATTCAACACCCAATTCTTCAGCTATAACCTGAAGATCAACCTTTTTTAGTTTTAATAAGAAAGCCATACCTTCACCGATTGTTATTACCACCCCACAAGAATAGTTAAACCTACCAACTTAATATTTCCTAAATTTCTAACTTAGTACAGATATTTCTCCACTTATTATACTAATTAATACCATTTCAGATAATCAATACATTTCATTTCTATTTAACCTACTGAATACTCTAATTTTCCTCAACCATTGATATCACACAATATACTTCCAATAAAACAAAAGGTAAAAGAGTAATTCGATTTGACTGCTATGCAATATAGATTCCAATATATACACTTAGATAACAACATACAACTTATATAATAATACTGATACGTTGAAATTGAATAGAAGTATTGATGTCAATCAAAAAATCCACATAAAGAAAAATTGAAACACATGCATGCATAAATTTCTACAATTATCCTCATAGAATATTTCCGAACTCAATACTGGTTCTTACACTTAAAACAAATATACTGAAAATCTTTACTTTTATTTTTACTCATTATGGCTCTCTTTTGAGCCTTTTTTTTTCACTATGGCTCTCTTTTGGGCCTTTTTTTTCCACTATGGCTCTCTTTTGGGCCTTTTTTTTTCTCTATGGCTCTCTTTTGAGCCTTTTTTTTTCCTCACTAGTATTGGCCAATTAAAATCTTCATTTGCTTAGAATTTTGATAATGTAACTCTTAAAATTTAAACAGTATTGCTTCATTTAACAATTACTTTAACAATAATTTAGATTTAATGCATAATTTAGTTCACTAATATCATTATAAATAGCATATCATTATCATCTCAAATTATTATGACCTTTCTTTAAAACAATAGCAATATGGTTACTAATTCTTTACACCTATCTGAACACAATTATTTCATTGCACATAAATTACATAGACAAATTACTTAAATTACTATTAATTATACAACAATACAATTTGGTTCGAGATGTCAGAAGAAATGAATGATCAAAACACCTTACCTTATACTTTATTTGGTGGGGTACTCTTCTATTCACAGATAGCTCCACGATGTAGCGGTAATATGGCACAACAGTTCAGTTTAGTTCTTTCTAATAAAGATACGCACAACACTTTAGTCCACACTAGACGATATGGCACGATACTTTATCACACACTCGACGATCCGGTACGATACTTTAGCACATACTCGACGATACGGAACAACACTTTACACACATTCGACGCTACGGCACGACACTTTACACACATTCGACGATACGGCACGACACTCTAGCATACAATCGACGATCCGGCACGATGCTTTAGCACATACTCGACGATATGGCACGACCACACAAGAATTCCACTGGATACTCTGGCATTAACAGACTGCAACACGGCTCGCTGGTCATTGGTTTCAGGCGATTCTATCCCGACGCTGCCACCAATTTGTCGGACGCTCCTCTCAGTCCACCAAACTTCGAAGAATGTCCTAGGTAGTTTTAGCTGCCACCACCGATATTAATGGGTGATATCGGTCACCTGCTGTGAGATTTGGGTAAAATAACACTGACGCTGTTAATGAACTGAACTAACAGTTTATTTAAGATATAGATATGTACACAAGAAACAATATTTACAACTATTTACAATTACAACTCGGATATAGATGATCCGGTTCAACATTAAATTAACTACAATAAACGTTGGTTGTGTACCGTTCAACTTATACTTTCTTCCTCACACTCAACGCACGTTAGATACGCTTTATCAGAGATTACTGCAGAATCTCCATACACAAGGGTACTAGGCCTCACTTCTCGGCCTATAACACTATCCACCGGGACGCCTTGTCCCACGCTCAAAATATACACTATCCAACAGGACCACAAATCCTGAGCGACCTATCGGTCTCAACGCCAAGCGAGAACTGTCTCCAACCTCTCAGTCCAGAGTTGACCTTGTCAGAGATCTTCCTTCCCCCAGCAGGGCCTCTTAGAGTTCCTCTATTGGTTCAATTCCGCACTCCAACCTTGAGTCATGACATCTCCTGTTTACACATCACTCCAATAGCTAGATGACAGCTGAGGCACGCCCCGCGGCCATCACTTTCATTCATCAACGAGTGCGTCATCTGCACACCTGTGTCAACATTTGTCATTCGTTATTATAGAAAAGAAAGAAAGGTATTTCGAGCTTCACGGATACACAACCCACAATACATAAAATATTCAGATAAGGAAATGTCATTCCTTTCTAATTCAGGGAAGATGTCTTCTAGGAACCTGACAATAAGTAAATGGTCATTAGGCTTTCCAACAATACTTGGCATGATGGGTGTCGGTTAAATTTATTAAAGAGTTTTCCGCGGGAGCAAAGTGGGGCAGGATGAACGCGGTAGGTAAATAAAATAAAATGGTAGTTATAGAGCTTTCTAATGATATATCACGAAAGAGGAGTCAACAAAAGATATAAAAACACTACCCTTAGAATTCCAACTATTGCAACACCCGGAATACAGCCTGTCCTCACAGTTTGTGAATTTTTCATACATTATAAATTATATATTGGAAGTCTCTATAAAAAAAATCGGATCTGAATTCACAAAAACGAAATGATTTCAAAAAAGTTTGAAAAGCGCTTCTGTAAGGAGGCCAAATTGAGGAAAAGAGAACAAAGATTCATAATATGAAAGAGTGGTTTGAAAACTTCCGTTGATTTATCATATGACCGATCCATAAAAAGCTTCATATTTACTCCTCACTATTCCACTATTTTTTTCTACCCTGAATACATCCGGAAATCACGCAGCCTCGCCTTTAAATGTTTATATTTAATAAAATATTTTTACCAAAGGGCTCCATCAAAAAATCACATTTAAAATGAAATTTATTTTCAAAATAGCTACGATTTAAAAAAATTCACCCTCATCGCTCCCCTCCCCCCTGCGGAAATTCAACCCCAGGAAGAGAAACGTTCATAATGTGAAAGAGTGATTCGAAAAACATTCCAAAAATCAATCACATGAAGGGTCCAAAAAAAGTTTGGAATTTACTCCTCACCCGCAGGTTTAATTTTTCTTAACAGAATACACCCGGAAATCACGCATCCCCTACTTTAAAATGTTTATAATTAGTAATTTTTATTAGAAGGTTCCATCAAGAAACCACTTCTAAAATGATAGTTATTCTCGAAATAGTTATGATTAAAAAAATTCACTCCCCGTTGCCCCCCCCCCCGTCCTGAAATTAAACTGCAGGAAGAGAAAGGTCCTTAATATGAAAGAGTATTCCGAAACCTTTCCTATGACATATCACATAACGGATCCAAAAAAAGTTTGAAATTTACTCCTCACCCGTGGTCGTAATGTTACTTTTTCTTCCCAGAATGCACCAGGAAATCACGCAGTCCCCATTTTAAACTTTTGTATTTATGAAATAATATTTACCGGAGCGCTCCTCTGAAAACCACATCTAAAATGATATTCATTGTCGAAATAGCTAAAATTAAAAAAAAATCACCTTCTTATCGCTTCTCCTCCCCCTCCTGAAATTCAACTCCAGGAGGAGAAATATTCGTAAAATGACATAGAGGTTCGAAAAAATTCCGATGATACATATATAACATGACGGGTCCAAAAAAGAGGTTGAAATTTACATGTCACCTGTGGGTTCACTCATTTTTCCCAGAACACACCTAAAAATGACGTCCCCCCCACACTTTAAAATCTTTATATTTAATAAGTTATATTTACCGAAGAGTTCCATAAAAGAAACCTCCACATCTAAAATGATATTTATTGCCGAAATAGACACGGTTTAAAAAATTCACCCTCTTATCGGTTTCTCCCCCCCCCTTCCTCCTGAAATTCAACTCCAGGCGGAGTAGGATTCGGAAAATGAGGTGCCAAAACATTCCGATGATGTACATATAACATGACGGGTTAAAAAAAAAAAAAGTTTGAAATTTACATGTCACCCGTGGGTTCACTTATTTTTCCTAGACTACATCTAAAAATGATGCAGCCCGCACTTTAAAATCTTTATATTTAATAAATAATATTTACCGGAGAGTTCCATAAAAAAATCCACACCAAAAATAACATTTATTGTCGAAATAGCTAAGATTTAAAAAATTCGCCCCCTCATCGCTCCCCCCCTCCTCTACCCTACCCCTCCTTACCTCTACCCTACGCCCCTTAAAATTCAACTCCAAAAGTAGAGAGATTCATAATATGAAAGAATGATTAAAAGAGCTTTCAAATATGCCTCTCATTTCAACAAATTTCATCGTGATAATGTCAGGCATAACGAGAAAATCATTTCATCACGATGAAAATTAACCTCGATTGAAATAGGTTTATCGAAGCACTTCTAGATGAAATTTAACCTTGATAAAAGCGGCACTCCGAGAATCTTGTGGTTTGCTGATGAATGCCTTTTTCGATAAGGATAATTTTCGTTCTCGCTGAGAATAGAGATGGCGAGCTTTATCGAGGCGTTTTGTCGATGAAGCTTTGTGAAATGAAAGTTTTATCGAAAAACGAAGTACAGAAAGAAGCATGAAAATATACAAGTTATCTTGTGAAATGAAGACCTAATTTTCAAAGTTTCTGGTATTTTAGTCTTACCATGCTGTCACGTACGTGGTACCCCCCCAATAAATATAGTTTATTTAAAAAAAAATTCAAAGAGGGGGTTGGAGAGGGGACGAACATATGTTTAAAACAGTAGCGATTTCTACAATACTTATCAATTTAAGTGTGGTTTTTTTTCATCGAATCATTCGGTAATTATTTATCAATCGTAAAAAAAATTTAAATGTCTGCTGCAGGAAATTGGGAGCGAAAGGGTTGGACTGACGGGGGTCAGGGGAAAGGGACAATTTTCACTTTTTAAGCCCGTCATATTGTATATCATCTTGAAGATCTCGAATTACTCTTTCATATTATGATGCTTTCTTACCCCCCCCCCTTTCCGAATTTGGTTCCCACGGCGGGAGGGGGGGGGTTGGCATTTTTCGAAGCTTTTTGTGTTTTTATCATTTTAGATCGAATTTTTTAATTGAAAACGTCCTTAGGCGTTTTGGAAATTTTTTTGAGATGGAAATAAAAACCATTGAAGTAGACACATTGTTACTGTAACCTAGGCACATTGTTTTAACGTTCCCTCTTTGAGGACCTCTTCCAAAGGTGAGGGGCTTGACCCGCCTCCCCCCCCAACATACACTGTAAAATATTGCTCATTTTTTTCTCTACCAATTTTAACTTAAAAGTTTCAGCTATATGGCACAAGCGGGGGTATTGACCCCCCCCCCCCTGTTGATTATTCACCAACCTAATTTTGCTCATTTCTTCACTTCATTTCAATTTTTAAAAGGCTATAACTTTGTTTGTATGGGAGCTACAGCAGCGAGAAAAACTATAGTATAGCTAACTTTTCGTCGCCGCTCTTTTTGCAGTTTTACGGTTTTCCCCATAACACCGGGGTTTTTTTGTGGGGGAGGGGGACAGGGGGGGGGCGTTTTTAATTTTTTGATGTAATATGTTTATTGAAGGCTTATGCTTCATACATTACCAATTTCGCATAAAAAAAGTTTCTCCCGTCATTCTGGGTCACGTTACGGACCCATAAGGGGTTGAAATTTAAATTTCTCAAAATTCTTCGAAGTTTTCACTAAATCGGCATCTGGAAAACATCGTGCCAATGTGGTGCGTGTATGACATCTGCATCATATAAATATTGTTCACCACTGCTGGGACTCTGGCCTCCTCTCGAGTGTAGGCGTTATTTTACCGCGCTTACTTGGTTCTTCTATTTCCTGCACAATAAAATATTTCCTGACGATTAAAAAAATACACACGTAATTGTTCAGGTTTTGACTTCTGTCGGCAGTTCCAAAATGTTTTTTTTTTTTTTCCGGATTTTGCAATAAATAATATTTATAATATACATGGAATTTAGAAAATAAGGAAGTTGTTGTTTGGCATGTGACCACTTACTGATCTTATGCACCCGATGTTATATATTCCCCCCCCCACTACGTTACCTCGGGGGGGGGGCGTTTTCAAAATTTAACGTTCGATTCGAGCTTACGTTCGGTTGTTCGTTCAATTCGAATTTTTTTTTCTTTCTTTTTCTTTGTTTACAAGATTTTGCTGTGCGTGCACACCGCGTTTGGTATATGATGCCATATACAATGAGGACCCAGTTCGAGATTTCATATTAAAAGATTGCGTATAAATTGGATACACCAATGAAAGTAGGGGCTCACTAGCGAGTGAATCCGTCGTGTCTTTATTAACACCGACTCATTCACCTGTAGTAGACTCTTGATAAAATTGAACCCTGTATGGTATAAAAGCAATTGCAAACTGGAGTCATCGAGAAAAATTTTACACAATCGAAAGTTATCGAGATGTTCATACAATCGAGAAAATCGAGAAAAACTTCTCGTTATCGCCCATCACTACCGATATCACCTAGTAATATCGGTGGTGGCAGCTATATCTACCACGGACATTCTTCAAAGTTGTGTGGACTGAGAGGAACGTCCGACAAATTTATTACCTCTTTCTTTACATTATTTTATATTAATATAAGCTTCATAAAAACCATGATTCAAAATTGTTGTAACTTGTTCATTTTACCAATCGGAATGACAAAAATCAACATATTAATAATTAGAACATAACTTCGCGAGAAAAGACCCATTATTATACAGATATGCTGGATATGCAATTTTCCTATGATTTAAATTTTATTAAATCGGTGAGGTGATTTAATTACCTATAGTAAATGAATATTTGACTGCATTTTTATATTCAAATATTTGCATTCCTTTGAATGTTAATAGAATATTTAATTTTCCTGATTTATATTCTACCAAATTTTATTAACGGGGAATATTATCTCATTGAGCGAAACCTTAATTACTAAATAAAAGTAAAGAGCAGAAGGCAATCTTCGATTTCATTACCATTTTAATGTATACAGAAGAAAAAAAAATTATGCATTTGAAAAATAAAATATTTCTAAGAGTCATTCAATCTTGGTTGAAAAAAATTTGAAAGTTTTCCTTTTATTTAAAGTATCATGTAGAAAACGTTTGAAAATGAATAAATTTGTTTAAAAAATAAAAGTTTGCATAGTAATATACACATAAAAATAAGATTGAAAAAAGAAAGTAAATATATTACACACGTAAAAGTTCCAGAACATTTAAAATTTTTGATATGTTTTTCACTTTCTCGAAAAATAGCAAATGATTTATTGTCAATGTAAGGAATGTACTTTTAACATTAAATTAGAATGAAGATTCTATTAGAATGCCATTTCTGTAAACATCAATGGGAAGATTTGACCAACGTTTTAATAATTTTTGGACAATGCATTTAGAATCATTTTCCCATATAATCTCTGTGATAATTACTCTCCATCCTATTTAAATTTGTTTCCAAAAAAGTATTGATATTGGTATACACCTTTCTATATTTTTTAAACCTCATCGAACATGATATAACGGCTGTGTATTAGTGCTTTCGTAAATCATGCATAGCCACAGACTAGCTTGACATTATTTGTCTATCTGTACTTTCTTAAATGAATATTAAATCATCCCAAGAGTGAGGCAAGATATTTTTATAAATGTCTTTTCTTTTTATGTGGAACACTTGTAGGTATTATCACAAGTGTAACACATATTTTTCAGAAAATACAATAGTTTATTTTTTTCTCGAACATAAAAAAAAGTACGAGTTCTGTATGCATAAAATTCAGCGCTTTACAAAAAATCACGAAACTTCCTGGAAACTTTAATAAAGAAGATAAATATAATGCTAGATTTGTATATTAATACAGGAATTATTTCAGATCTTACCTATTAGCATTTCTGTAAAATATGTTTTTTAAAGCCAATAAACTAAAATACAAATGCATTTTTCAAAAAAAAAAAAAAAAAAAAAAAAAAATAGCTACGAACTACATAGCACAACATACGGCTAAATGCTAAATATCATATAAACGTGCATTTTGGATTTTTTTTTTTTTTTTTTACAACTTTATGTATGAGTTTCAATTTAAAAAAAAATAATCTTAGCCATTCTGAGTTTAGCAGAGATCAGTCATAAAGTTTAAAAATTTTACTAAAATTTTTAATAAAAGTAATTTTAAATTTTTTATTAAAATTTTAAAATTACTTCAATACTATTACAATTAAATTACTTCAATTACTATTTCAATAATATGTCACGAAAATGACGGATCACCCATAATTCGTTCTATTATTAAAAGCACGCTTTCGTTAAGCCTACATTAGCACGTTTCTTTTTTCTGATTCGCATTCTATATTAAAATAAAACTTTATTTTAAATTCTAAAATAATATTTTTTTTTTTTTAAAGCATCTTGAAAATGACAAGCAATAAACATACACACAGCGTATAAACAATAAATATACTATTACAACGTATCTATTTTTTATTTTCTTCAAACTTTTTCTGCCACAAGTGCTTAATGTAGGTTTCCAATCACCAAAATACTGTCATAATGAACAGTAGCGCCATCCTTTGACTATTTATGAAGTTATTTTCGCGTGTCACGAAAATCATGCATAGGCTTGCACACATACAATTTAATTACTCATGCATGAAAATGAACTGAATATTAATAAAAATATGTATTTTTACCTTTGAAAACAAACTTTTTTTTACAATTAGCAATTTTTATAAATATTATTTCATTTTTGTAAGAAGGAAACATACTTTATATATAGACATTTGGTCCTAGATACTGTCACAAAAGTGACAATTTTAAGGTTTAAAATTTTCAAAAAAATAATGAAATTGCAAAAATCATATATTTTTATTTACTGATTTTTAAAACAATAGTTCTACAGAATAATAATAAAATTTTATATATTATTTGCTTAAAATCAATAATAAATGTCTGAAACCCTAAAATACACATTTAGATGATATTCAGCCATAAAAATTTCAACCAAATACAGTGAATATTCGGGTAGATAAAGAAAATATATAATGAGTTACATATCCACTGCTGCCGAAAGCATCTGAATTTTAAGAAGTGAGTTATTCGTTGCATACGTATCAATGTAGCAATGTAAATTATGAAATATCAATAAATTAAATTTATGAAACACAATTTTTCAAATTTCTATGTAAGTTCAATTGGTACAGTTAAAAACTACAACCTTCGTGTTTATTTTTTAGCTTCAGATTTTCAGTATATTATTCTGAATTATTTTTTTGTTTTTTTAAATTTACGGTATACAAAATTTTCTGATCTAACAGCAATTTAATGAATTTTATTCTCGGCTTCAGTGATAAAAATTCACAAAAATTAATTAGGGGAAAAAAGCAAGTTTGCTTTTAAAAATCACGGTCCACCAGTGGCCGAGAGGTTCTGACCTCTAAAGTGGTAAACGGCAGATGCTAGGTTCGAGCCCGTCGTCGGACTAACCGTTTAGATTTTCGTGGTTTTCTGCGAACCATGAGTAAATACGGGTGAGATTCCCTTAGAAAGACCCCCACGAAGAGCATTCTTCCCCCTTGGCCTATATCCTTCGAGTAGATAATCGACCGACGCAAAATAAATCAAAACAAATCACAGCCTTGTGCTACCCTTCATTTCATTCTTTGTAGATCGCTGTTTTTGGAGAATGTTTCAGTTCATATACATAAATGAAAAATCCACTTGATGAAAAGATTTTTTCAACAGTCAGAATTCTTCTATTGCAAAATCCATGCGATACCTAATGAAATAAACAAATCTTTTAGCTTCTTCACTGAAATAAATATTTTTTTTCACTCAAGAAACTAACGTCTTTTCATAAGTGAAAAACAGATATAGTCATATATCTTCACCTGAGCATGCAAAAATATTTAATGTTTTCTCATTAAAATTTAACATTGGTCCGGTCAATTTCTTTAAGGTTGAATTATTTACGGTAGAAGAGAGGTAAATGTCTCAAAAATATGGCTAAAGTTCAATAAGTGTTGGATTTCCGATGAAATATGAAAATGTATATTATAAAAAATATATATTCCATTAAGTAACGACGATTCAATATTTAGGATGAGAAAGCTAGAACAACAAGTTTCGCTGTTGTTTAATTTATTTAAATGTTCTAAACTCTTATCGCTGAACTAAGGCACAAATATAAATTGAATGCATTTTTTTTAATTGTATTGCAATTAACCGACTTATTTTACTTCAAACAATTAATGAAATATTTTTCTCTGTCACGCATAGTTTGATTATAAACAACACTTGCTCTTAAAAACTTTTTTATAGCTGATATTCTGTCAAAGAATTGAAATTGTGCGAATAAATAAATAAATAAATAAAGTATTTTATCCCAAGTACAAATGTGAAAAGTATATACTCAAATTACATGCGTGAACCACAAAATTTAAAAGAATAAAAAAAAGCTGATGTAAATAGTGATTTTTGGCGATTTCTTCGAATATTGACTCTTATTATGTTAATCGAAAATATTACAATTAATAAGTATCAAAATTTTACGAGAAATTTTTTTGTATGTATTTTGTTTTTGTTTTCTTTAGTCGGTAATGTATAAATATATACCAAATATAAAAAATGTTCTAAATTTAAATTAATAATTGATTAAATCATGTTCTGGAACCCAAAAACTCCAGGTCGTTATCTCCGTTTTTTTTAAAAACGAAAAGTGAAACAAATAACATAACAAATAATAAGCCGCCCAATTAAAACTTCGTAAATACTTATGAATGACATATGTACGTAAAAGTTTGGAATGGCAAATAAAGAATATATCTTAACAATGTAATATAGTTCAGAGAAGTAAAAATGCATAAAATATATTAAAAGAAAATTTAGGACACGATTATATGAATGAAAGTACGAAATTAATCAATATGAAGAAATTTTTCTTTCCACCCTATATAATTACAATAAAAACTTACCGAAATATATTTTTTAACGCATTTTATTTTAAAAAATCATAAATTTTTGTTATTAAATATTATTTTTTTACCATTACGGCGAAGTGCCATTACGGTTAAATTCCAGATATTTACCTTGAGAAAATATGATCTAACTGAAACCAATTGACATTTATTCTACCTTTTGTGTTTGATATAACCTAATAATATATGCTAATGGTATCAAATTAAAATTAAGCGCATTCGCTCGTGGAACGAATTAAAACGTGAACATATTAAAAATATTATATTCTTTTACAGCTCTTACACAGTTTCTCTTGGCGGAGTTATTGAAAATACACAGAAACGGATGTCTTTAAACCCGTTAATATAAGAACTTTGCAGTAGTTCTAGAAAGTTCAAAAGAACTTTTAATAATTTGTGTAAGTTTCTATCTAGAAAAGAAAAAAATCGATATCCAATCTGACAAAGACATTACTGGATAGGAAAAATAAAACAATTTCTATTTCAACAACTATTACAGTTTTACCTATAAGGAAAAACATTTCTCATTTTCGTTTTCCTTTGCTGTAAATGAAAAGAAAATATTTTCCTTCGTTGTACTTCCTATCTGATAAATTCCATTTTAGATATAAATTTGAAAGACTCAAATAATCTAAAAATGTCCTTTGTGATATAAAAAATATATTAACTTATGTTTTTAGTGTTAAAAGCACCGTTAGAAGTAAAGGGATTTTTTAATAAAGAGCGTAAATAAATATGAATGATTTAAATAAAATATCACTATAGCAAATAAATGAAATTTCAAAAATATACATTTGTCTATATGTGTAATTTTATAGCGTTTATTCTGATTTAAATCTGTGTCAGATCAAAGAAATATATTTTGCGTTATGTTTAGATTTGTAATTAAAGGATATAAATATGATATTTGTAATAATCATTAGAATTTTTAAATATCCCGAAGGATCTGATCAACAAATGAATGCCAGATTTTTATTTTTATTTATAATTTTTATTTATTTGTTCATAATTTTTTTAGTTATTTTTATTATTATTATTTTATTTTTATATATATTAATGTTCTCGAATGTACTGTAATGAAGTTTAATGGTTAAAAAAATTTAACGGTAACCTCGAATTTTGTTAGAAATCTATAATGTTTAGCTTTAAAGCCCATACAGTATCGTTGAATAGAGAGCCCTAACATTAGAATACATGTAATTTTATAGGATTTATTTAAAATATTTTCCCAATCACTGAAAAAAAAGAATTCTTTTTTTTATATTTGAATTTCTGAAAAATTAATGAACAATGGATTATGTACTATCAGCGAGTAGTCAAAAACTGAATTCGAATTTTTAACCCTTATTTTGTCAAGTGTCTCTTAAAACAAAATGACTAATCGTGTAAAATAGTGGAAATATTAGATGCATTTAATATATGTAAAGCAGTAAAATTCAGTAAAAGTGATGTTCACATTGAAGTTTTTTCTGAAAACGGGGATCTTTTTTGGGAAGATGGACAATACTAACCGATAGAAAAGGAAAGCAACAAATAATAAAAATAATGTAACAAAATACTTTTCCACTCTGTTTCAATATCATATGATGTTCTTTTATTCATAATTTGGGGTGGTCTTAATAAAAATTTTCCCTGATATATGTACCCTTTGCAAAGTTACCACTCAACCAATCGAAACGAAATTTCAGATATAGTTGTTTGAAGGCATGCGCTCAAGAACTTGGTGATCTAAAAGAATAGAGTTCCCACGGTTACGATTAAAGTGAGTACATTTCGAGATTTTTGAATGCCAACACCATTTTTTTTCCTACTGAAATTCATCAGCGTATTGACAAACCAAAAATAGCGTTATAACGATATACATATGACTAAAATCGTGATATTGTGGCACTCAATTCTAATTTATTCCTATATAGCTATAAAACTCCGAAAACACATTTTAAACAAGTCTTACAATGGTACAGAAGTTCACAAGTTTTAAAAAAATCGATCGGCTATTGTAAGATATGTTTTGTAGCCACTTCTTCGTTCCTCACAATGATCATTTTCTACGCCAGCAATTTTCACTGCTTGTGTGTCATTCCAACGTAATTTAAGGTTTTTCAATACGCTGGTGAACTTTCGTATGAAAAATGAATGTGGCTATTCGAAAATTTGAATTATATAACCGTAACTGTGAGAACACTATTGTTTTAAATCATCCCAATCTCGAGAGCAAACATTCGAATAAATATATCTAAAATTTCTTATAAATTAGTTGAGCGGTTTGGCCGTTAGGCTTTCGCACATTGGGGAAGGTTTATTATGACCAGCCTGTTTGTCCATATCTAAGGCTAATGTCATATTGACGATGCGATGAACCAACAAAAATCTGTGGGTTTTGCTGAACCATTCTTAACATTTTAGCACTGTACAATTTAAATTTATCCTCGTCAATATCAAAAATATATTTTGAATTAATTTTTCTTGCAAACTGTACACTATTTTATTGATATTTTGTGTTTTTTAAATGAATTTTAAAGCATTTTTTAAAATCTGTCTCTATTCAGTAAAGGCTTATTACGAAAGATGCTTGCACATTATTAATTAGTTTAAATTGTTTTATTGTACGGAATATTTCGTAAAAATATGGATGAACGACAATTAAATATATATATATATATATATATATATATATATATATTCAGACATATACGTTCTTTTATTGAATTATATTAGTATAACTTTCATTTAATTAAAAAAAATTGATATTGTTGAATTTGAAAGTGTTTTATAATCCAATCCTACAGATTCTTTAATTCATTTTTTAATATCAAATTTAGAAAATCTGAACTACACCATGACTACATATATGCAAATAAAAATTAAAATCTATTGTTTTATTTAACGCGTAGAAATTGTTGAAAATTATGCAAATTATGTTTAAAGCACGTAGATTTTAAAATTTGACAGTATTATGATTCAGTGTACAATGTAAAACTAAAAACATGTATTTTTTATGCATTATATAAAATATCTCGTTAATTTTTGGCATGTTATTTTTTTTTTATCAAAATTCAAACTTGAATTACATTTTAATCTATTTGCTTACTTCGATGATTTTTGGGTTCATGTGAGTTGATTGCCCAAAATTCGTATTATTTTTCTTCTTCTTGACTAATACATAGATGAAGTCACACACTTTATTTGAAGTTCTAAAATATCCATTGGCCTGGTGATTCTGCTTTTGGTTCTATAAAAATTTGTTTCTAATAAACTGTACTCTTTTAATTTATTTTTTCCTATGTTGTTATGTGGTAATTTCTGTTACATTTAATTGATATATATGTCTAATTTATATATTATTAATGATAATTTTTGCTTAACTAATACTATGCAGAACATATAAAATGCAACAAAATGTACTTATTATATAAATAAAACATACAATTGCAATATAAATTTGGGGAATATTTGAATATGTATGTTAGAAATATTTATAAAATTTAATTATAAAAACCTAAAACTTTTAAATTTAAAGTACACAAGTAAAAAAGATTTTAAATTTTTTTTCAAAGGGAGACAGATTGATCTAACTTCCCCCTCACTGACAAAGACAAGATTCTAAACTGTAGATTTCTAAACACACGTCTATACTGTATATAAAAAAAAAATATGTCATTTAGGAAAATTGCAGGATTTAAAATATCGTTAATAGACGTTTTAATATTAATTTATGGAAATTATTAAAAAAATATATGATTTTTGTTAAAAAAAATTAACTGAAAAAGTTTTAATTTTAGTTATTTTTGGTCGATTGATAGCAGTATCAGAGTTTTTGACAAATTGTATTTTACTCCTTCAGAAATACAGGCATTTGACTTTGAGAATGTAGTCACCAAAGTACCTGTTGGGTGTTTTATATTTTAATAATCACTTTTGATTTTATTTATATGAAGAATTAACTATTAAATGAGATTTTTTCATGCTTATGTCATTTTTGTTTTTACAATAATTATGTATCATTTTTAATAAAAATAATTTCAATCACATCATCGAAATAGGGAAGGGGACAGTTAATTCTAGTCCTACACTCAATTTATTTTAATTTTATTTTGAATAAAAATGTCAATGCGGTATAATAAATGTGTAAAAATCTTTAGATTTTTTATGAGGGCACCTTAGAACATCATGATTCCACAGAATATCATGTTAATTAAATAATATTGTATAAGCTAATTTCATGATTATTATTATAATTAAAACCATAAATTATTTTAAGTGATTATGTTTGTAATTATACAGTTTCTTTTTTCTTGGAAAACTAAATTTTAAGACATAAAATGATCACAAATATCTTAGCATTTTTATAAAAATTAAAGAATAGGCATTAAATATTACTCAAATGAAGAAAAAAAAAAACACGCGCACATTTGAAGTACAATGGAAAATGACACTAGAATTTCCTTTAAACAGACTACAAGAATCCATTTTTTTCTTTAATTTTTGGGACTAGTACTCATTTAAAACAAATCTATTTATTTTTCTACAGCTTAAGGGATAAATTTTTAAATGTAGTGAATAGCCTTCAAAAACACATTAATTTTATGGCGAATTTAAAATAGCATCTAATAAATTAAAATAATTTATTAAAGCAAAAACCGATTGAAAACTGCAATTTGAAACTGAAGAGCCCTATTCAACATGTGATTTTTTTTGTTTCTTTGTTTAACCTTTTAACACAATAAATAAATAATGTTTTTTAATATAGGAAAACGTATACTTTTATATTAGTAGATAAAAGTATTTGTTGTGTTTTATATAAAATAATCTTTAATCAATATTTTAAAGAATTCTCTTTTTTTATCTGAAAGGAAAATAATAGACTTTTAAGTATGTTATTTTTATAATGTGATTATGCGGAACTAAATTAATGTAATAACTTCTTTTTAGTTAAACAGAATAATAATAAAAAAACAAGAATAAACACTCGTATCGATATCGATAAAAAAAATTCTTTATTTTTTTTCATTGCATTTTCTTTTTGCTGCTATAAACATATACTGCATCTAATCTGAAATTTTCCCTTAAGCTAAAATTTTACAAAGTATTTTTATTCCTTATATTTGGGTTTTCATTGTCAAAAGTTTATTGAAAGTGTCATTATAATTTTCACTCATGATATTAAAAATGTCAATCTTAAATTAGTTGCCATGACACATTCCGGATTCTAAATTTTATTTTGAGAGAGCAATGTGTCATAAGCTTTCTTTTGAAGCTTCAAGCGAGTCCATATATTGATTAAGAACTGCATTATTGTCGCTTTTGACAAAAGTTTAGCTTGAGACATTTTTTTTAATTACAGCTTACATTTATAAGAATAGTAATACATTTTTTAATAATAGGAAGTATTTTATAGATAGATGTACATAAGAGTTAATAAGTGTGTTTGCGTATATATGTTTTTCACACACGTGAGCATTAATGAGCACCATAAAACACATTTGTATCAGTAAAATTGTAATGAAATTACAAACGATAGCTACCTGAGTAAATTATTTTTGCTTTTCTTAGAGATAAATATGTGCTTTATTTTGAAATCTAAATGTGTGAAAAAATTCTGGTATCCGAGAGAGGAATAAAGTATACGGTTCTAAATGATAAAATTAACAAAATAACATGCATTTATTTCATGACAGTAAGATTATATTTACGCGATTAGAGCTCGGACGGACGGGCAATCTAAATAAATAAATAAAATTTGACAATTTTCGAAAGTGTTAAAAATATAAAATATTGAATCAATTCACTATTTGAAATTAATGATGATAGAAATTGAGTTTTAAACTTTAAATAAATAGGGAATAGTAAAATAAATATGTAACACATTCTGTTACACGAATTTTTGCTGCTACCATTTCAGAAAAAAATCTTGAAATCCTAGTTTTTCTACAAAATGCTTAGTAACTTTGCAGATTCTTTTTTACACTGTAGTTTTTGAAAAAGAGTTAGAAATCTCGTATCTTTACTAAAATTTATCTGCACACGAAAAAGAAAAAAAAAAGAGCAGAGTAACTCTACAAAAGCAGGTTTTTAAGGCTACGAAAACCTGTCATCTTTTAAAATTTTATCGTTATTTGAAGATAGTTACAGTGACAGAAAAAGTTCTAGACATTCCCTTTTTTTAATTATTAGTAATATAACACAATTTTTTCGTTTTACAATGCAAACGTGTACGCTGTAAAAAAAAAAAAAAAATCTGTGAAGTTGCTAATTTTTTTTAAAAAAACTGGCATACCTAGAACTCTTTATGTAACGACAACAGCAAAAAATGCATGAAACAGATAAATATTTGCATTGAAAAAAATTATATATATGCAAGATTGCTAAGTTTTTTTAGAAAACAGAGATTCCAAAAATACATTATAGAATTGCAATTCAGGTTACAGATAAAGTTTTAGAAATATAACTACAACTTTAATAGATCCGGTTGTAAAGTTACAAATTTCTGTAGCTTTGCAAAAATTGGGTTTATAGATTTACATTTTCTTTTTGTACAGTGTACAGAGAAAATGTTAATTAACCTTTCATTAACTTTATATTTGTAACATTACAGATTTTTTCTCACAGTATATATGTTTTACGGATATTTTTCGTCGCAGTTGAATATAAAGTTCTAGGCATTCAAGTTCGTACAAAAATAATTGTAGCATTATACAATTCTTAACACAGAGCGTAACTTGCGAAATTCTTGATAAACTCCTTTATTAGTTTAAAAAATAACTATTAAATTATCGATGGAAAGATCTGAAATTTTTTATTAGTATACTTTAGTATGTATTTTAGAAATTCATTTCTAATAACATACACTTAGGTTAAAATGAATTTTTTTTTCAATTTTTATCTAAATTTATTACATTTTCACACATTATATTTATAATTTCTTTAAAATTTATGTCGAATAAATACATTTTTTCAATTAATAAAAAATTGTGTAATTTAATTTATGAATAGTTGACAAATAAACGTTTATTCTTCATCATTATGATAGTGATGTGCTGGATTTAAATTGTCTGCGAAACAAAGGCTTAGTATTGCATGTTTTATTAATACTTGTTTTTTTCTTTTTTTGTTGTAATTTATATATGTTACAGGCCAAACCCGATTTTAGGCCAAACTAGTTTATCCTATCGCCCATCGGATAGACTAGTTTTTCCTAGACCAAACCGGTCTATCCTAACGCCCATCGGATAAACTAGTTTTTCCTAGGCCAAACCGGTCTATCCTATCGTCCATCGGATAAACTAGTTTTTCCTAGGCCAAACTAGTCTATCCTAAGGCCCATAGGACAATCTAGTTTTTCCTAGGCCAAACTAGTTTGGCCTAACTCTTATAGGATAAACTAGTTTAGCCTGGTGTTTATTGGTCTGAACTAGATTCTCCTAGGCCGATCTAGTTTATCCTAGGCCAATTCAATTTGGCGTGATTTTATTGAATTCAATGACCGCCACAGCACCAACATTCTAGTTTGTCCTAGGCTGATCTAGTTTATCCTAGGCCAATGTAATTTTATGTGTTTTTAGTTCACAGGAGTCAAAGCCTGAGAAATAATGGAACTCGCAAGTTCTGTACGTATGTACGCATGTATGTACGTATTTACGTGCGTATGTACGTAACGCGATAACTCGTGATAGAAATATCCGATTTGCTTCAAATTTTGGATGTACGTTCATTGATATAAGGTACTTTTCTGATTAATTTTGGGAATTCATTGGATAAGAACAGCGGGGAGCGAACGGGAGGCTAATCCCCCACCGTTAATTTAGAGAAATGGATTTTTCATGCAGAATTATCAGTTTTCATTTAAAATTTTAGATATAGGATCATTCTGACAAGGCGCCTGCATGATTAGTTGTAGATGTTTATTTTTTAGTGTAAAAAAGTCCAATGTAAATTACCCCCCATAATTTAGATAAATGATTTTTGACGCAGAATTTACGGATTTGCTTCAAATTTGTATATAGGTTCTTTCTGATAAGGGGATTCCCTAAATAGTTTTGGGGGTTTAATGGTTAAGTATGAAAGGAAAAATGAAGGCTTACCCTCTTACCTAGAAAAAACTAATTTATCCTATGGGCATTTAGATAAACTAGTTTGACATAGGAAAAACTAGTTTATCCATTTGGCGTTAGGATAAAATAGTTTGGCATAGACTAATCTAATTTGGCTTAAAATCGGGTTTGGCCAGTAAAAAACATATCTATCACTAGAATAAGTATAAATGTGTGTTAAGAGTCATTGCTTATAACACCAATACAGAAATTTAACATGGCCACCGTAGAGACATGATGCATCGGACATGGTGTTTGCTTATTTTATTTTTTTTTCTGCAGACTGGCGCCAACAGAGATCAGACTTGCATTTATTATTATTATTATTATTATTATTATTATTATTATTATTATTATTATCGCATATTCGGGCCAGATCGGAGCTGAACATAATTTGGAATAGAACAGCGTTTTCCATTTTTGAGAAATTAATTACCTAACGACATATAAGCTATTCTTGTCATGGCGTCAATTTTTTTTTTGTGAATTCGTAACTGGAAATTCGTTTCAGAACGTATCTTTAGTATTTTTTCAAAGATACACCGCTTTTATGAAAAAATGGTTTACGCCATTCGATTACATATTATCCGAATCTGTTAACCTTATGCATTTCCGAAAAAGAAGCAGTTCATAAATGTGTTAGGATGTAGCTCTTTAGGATTTAAGAAAAGCCTTAAGGAATGACAGAGAAATGTATTCACAAATCTACTTTTTACTGAACGGATTCAAAAGTTATGATATTTATGACTCTCATTTTTTTTCTTTTGTTCTAAACTACATTGATTATTTAATGAATGCCTATTTGAATATTGAAACGTCTAAGAATCTAGATAATCATTAATACATTGTGTATTTTCCATTCTGCGAACACATCATAATTTAAAAATACATTGTAAATTTATCCAATAAGTATATAAGCAGTATTTTTTAAAGAAATTTTAATTGTATGTGAAGTAAAACCTGAATTTTTTGCAGAAATTGAGTAGGGCCAGATCGAGTCGGACTGAGTATTTTTTCACTGATTTTTGTACAGACAGAGTTCTGCCTGTACAAAAGTAAATAATATTAATGTAAATAATAATAATTTGCTTGAATAAGCAAACACCATGTCCAGTGCATCATGTCTCATCATCAGTGCGCCATGTTAAAGTGAACATGTTAAATTTCTGTATTGATGTTATAAGCAAACACTCTTCACACACATTTATACTTATTCTAGTGAAAGATATGTTTTTTACCGGCCAAACCCGTTTTCGAGCTAAATTAAATTAGCCTAGCCAAACTATTAGCCAAACTATTAGATTAGCCAAACTATTTTATCCTAATGCCAATTGGATAAACTAGTTTTTTCTACACCAAACTTGTTTATCTAAATGTCCATAGGATAAACTAGTTTTTCTAGGTAAAAAGGCAATCGTTCATTTTTCCCTTCATACTTAACCATTAAATCCCTAAAGCTATTCAGGGAATCGCCTTATCAGAAAGAACCTAAATCCAAAATTTGAAACAAATCCGTAAATTCTGCGTCAAAAACCATTTATCTAATTTATGGGGGGGAGACGTTACGTACATTGTCCTATTCTTTACACTTAAACAATAAACATCCACAACTAATCACGGAGGCGCCTTGTCAGAATGTTCCTGTATCTAAAATTTTAAATGAAAACTGTTAATTCTGCATGAAAAATCCATTTCTCTAAATTAACGGTGGGGGATTAGCCTCCCGTTTGCCCCCCTTTATTCTTATCAAATAAATTCCCAAAAGTAATCAGAAAAGTACCTTATCAGAATGAACCTACACCCAAAACTTGAAGCAAATCGGATATTTCTATCACGAGTTATTGCGTTACGAATATACGCACGTACATACGTACGTACATTCGTACATCCATGCGTACATTCATACATACAGGACCTGCGAGCCCGTTATTTCTCAGGCTTTGACGGCTGTGAGCTAAAAACACGTAAAATTAAATTGGCCTAGGATAAACTAGATCAGCCTATGACAAACTAGAATGTTGGCGCTGTGGCGGTCATTGAATTCAATAAAATCTCGCCAAATTGAATTGGCCTAGGATAAACTAGATAGGCCTAGGAGAAACTAGTTCAGACCAATAAACAGCAGGCTAAACTAGTTTATCCTATAAGAGTTAGGCCATACTAGTTTGGCCTAGGAAAAACTAGACTGTCCTATGGACCTTAGGATAGACTAGTTTGGCCTAGGAAAAACTAGTTTATTTGATGGGCGTTCGGATAGACCGGTTTGGCCTAGGAAAAACTAGTTTATCCGATAGGCGTTAGGATAGACCGGTTTGGCCTAGGAAAAACTAGTCTGTCCGATGGGTGTTAGGATAAACTAGTTTGGCCTAGGCCAATCTAGTTTGACCTAAAATCGTGTTTGGCCTGTAACATATATATATACATATATATACATATATATAAACATATGTATATGTTTCAATCATACTCTGTTTTGTTGTGCAAATTCTGGTGTCAATTATTTTCAAAAACATTTTTTCCCACAATAAACTCATAATATTTTTATTTCTACTTGCAGTTTAGAACGTTCTTGATAAAAAAAAAATGTCGTCTTTTAATAAACTTTTAAGTTTCTATAATGAAAACACTTTTTTTTCAAAATAAAGGAGACATGTGTCACGAGACATAAGCTTTGTTTTCTTTACTTTTCTTCCGTTTGAAAGTAAAATAACCGTATATTATTCGTTTTAAATGACATTTATTTTGACCCATTATGTTTTAAAAATATTTCCGAAGGAATTTTTTTAAAAAAGTATTGTATCTTAAACAAAAAATACGCTGAATCATTCTTTAATTTTAGTAAGATGATTCTTATTAAACTGTATTTCACGAGGGAATCCCTGTCGAAAACTTGAAATCCAAACAAATATACTTTTTAGAACTTTTTAATATTTTTCTTGTTAATGATTTTTTACTGCGAAGAGTTTATGAGAGGTTATCAAAAATTCATTAATACTATACTAGTTTCTGTTGCGAACTCTTTTAAAAATTTATTTTACAGATCTTAATAAACATGTATAACAGTAATTTTCTATCTTAAGTGAAATGAAAAAATATATATTATAAGAAAATCCCACATAACACTAAAAATTTTGATAGTTTGCAAATGGGGCTATTTTTTTTGAATAATACTGTAATATATGTCGCGGCACAGTAATTAAAATTAAAATTAAAATTAAAATTTTAAAAATCTTGCAGAACAGCCTATTTTACTCAAATTTAATTTTAAAAACTCGACTTTAAAAAATTTCTACTATTGTATAAATTTGAATATTTTTGCTTTTTTTATTTTATTGTTATAATTTTGAATATTTTTGCTTATTTTTTTAATTTAATTTAAAAAAGCATGCATTGTTAATCTATAAATATTTGATAGATAAACGTTTATTCTTTATTATCATCATAGTGTTGTTCTGATCATATTTTAAATTCTCAACACAGCAAAGTATTAATAATACTTATTTTTTAAACACTAGTTTTTTTTCTTAATGGGAAAAAAATGCCAACCTTCTTAAGAAATTGCGAACAAAAAATCATGAGAAAAAAAGATGTCCTCGCATAAGACTCAGTTTTGTTGTGTAATTTTTTTTTCAGACATTTTCAGAAACGTTTTTCTTTCTAATAAACTCATAACAATTTTATTTCTACTTACAGCTTTGAATGTTTTTGTTCAAACAAATGTCATGTTTTAATAAACTTTTAAGTCGGTATAATGAAATACACTTTATTTCAAAATAAAAGAGACATGTGTCACGAAACATAAGCTTTGTTGTCTTTATTTCCCTTCCGTATGAAAGTAAAATAACCGTATATTATTCCTTTTTAATGCAATTTCTTTTTAATCATTATGTTATAAAAATATTTTCAAATATTGTTTTAATAAGAAGTATTGTCTTGTGAACTAAATATGCGCTGAATCATTCTTTTACTTTGATGAGTTGGCACTTATTAAAATATATTTCATGTGGGAATCGTAGTCGAAGACATGAAACCTCAAAAAACCATATTTTTTTATAAACTATTAAACATTTTATTGTTAACGATTTTTTTGCAGAGAAGATCTTATGATATGCTATTAAAATCATTCATATTATACTTATTTCAGTTTTTTTTTTTTTTTTTTTGTAAATTATTTTGCAGATCTTCATAAACATGTTTAACTGTTTAATCTTGTGAAATGAAAAATAATACATAATAAGAAAACCCCTTTAACACTAAAATTTTTGATATTTTGTTAAAGCAGTTACTGATAAAATAAAACTATAACTTAATTTCATTATATCTTATTATTATATTTATATATCTTAATAAAACATGCAATTAAAAAGTTTCGCAATATAAAATAATGTTAAATATATATATATATATATATATGTTACAGTCTAAATTAGTTTATCCTAACGCCCATTGGATAAACTTGTTTTTCCTAGGCCAAACCGGTCTATCCTAACGCCCATCGGATAAACTAGATTTACCTAGGCCAAACCTGTTTATCCTAACGCCCATCGTATAAACTAGTTTTTCCTTGGCCAAACTAGTCTATCCTAAGGCCCATAGGACAAACCAGTTTTTCCTAGGCTAAACTAATTTGACCTAGGAACTTTTATAGGTTATACTAGTTTAGCCTGCTGTTTATTGATCTGAACTAGTTTATTCTAGGCCAATTCAATTTGGCGTGATTTTAGTGAATTCCATGACCGCCTCAGCGCCAACATTCTGGTTTGTCCTAGGCTGATCTAGTTTAGCCTAGGCCAATGTAATTTTACGTATTTTTAGCTCACAGGCGTCAAAGCCTGAGAAATAATGAGTTCGCAGGTTCGCATATGTACGCATATATGTGCCGGGTGTTCCAAAATTAATCGATGGATTTTAAAATTCAGTAACTTGAAAACGTTGACAGCTATTAATATTTTTTTTCTGCAGGGGTGGGGGGTATGTATGATGTCAGGAGTTTTTTCGTCGTGTTTTTTTTAGTTCGGATTTCAAACAATAGATGTCGCTGACGGCGATTTTCGCTCAGTCGAAGCTGAAACTGACCTCACTCAGAATTGATGCAAAGGAAGGAGATTAAGGATATGGAGTGCATCTCATTCGATTTGATTTCAATGAAATGTATTTTTGCCATGAAAATAACAGATTCTGCGATAATGGAATACAGCGTTCAAAAATAGGTATAAATTTCGCAAACAGTATTTCAGTTTGCAGGAGATTTCACATTTATGAAGTTTTTTTTGCCAGGATAAGATTATTTCTTATGGCATGATTTAAAGATTATTTTATGCATCGTATTTTAAAACTACATTGTTAAAAATTTGAAATCTTTGCTGCATCATCACACCTCCGCTTTTATAGAAAATGATTACTTCACTGTATTATGGAGCATTCTCATTGGTAAAAATAGAGATATTCTATAATAGCAATGGAGTGACGATGTAGCAAAAGTTTCAAATTTTAACAGTGTTGGTGAAGATATTTTGCTACAGTCTTGCTACTAGGACCCAATTCTGAACTTATTCCATATGATTTCAATAGAATAATTGTTGTTGTCATGGAAATAACATATTCTTCCATGGTAAAATACAGTGTTTGGAATTGGGCATGAATATAAGCTGAATTCGAGTTTAAAGGCTATTTTACATTTATGAGTATTTACGGGCATTTTATCAAACCCATTTAGAAATTTAGTTAAAATTTCCAAAATTTTAGTTTGGAATGAAATTTTAAACTAATAAATTATAAAATTCCTAACTTTCCTATTGGAATTTTTAAAACGTTAATTAAAATATTTAAAATTTCTTAGAATATCACAAAAGTTATAAAATTTTTAACAAACGAACAAAGAAAATATTCTTTGCCTAAATTTAAATACTATGCATAAAATATTCTTTAAGTAATGCCATAAAAAGCTATTTAATCGGGCATAAAAAAAGCTTCATAAATGCAAAATCTCCTGCAAACTCGGATACTGCTTGCGAAATTTATGCCCACTTCTGAACGCTATATTCTACTATCGAATAATCTGTTATTTCCATGGCAAAAACGCAGTCCATTGAAATCTTATCGAAAGTGTTCAGAATCGGGTCCTAAGAGCAAGATTTTTGCAAAATATCTTCACCAACTCTGTTAAAATTTGAAACTTTTGCTGCATCGTCACTCCATTGCTATTATAGAATATCTCTATTTTGACCAATGAGAATGCTCCATAATGCAGTGAATAATCATTTTCTATAAAAGCGGAGGTGTGATGATGCAACAAAGGTTTAAATTTTTTAACAGTGTAGTTTTAAAATACAATGCATAAAATATTCCTTAAATCATGCCATAAGAAAAAAATTTTATCCGGGCAAATAAAACTTCATAAATGGTAAAATATCCTGAAAACTTAAATACTGTTAGCGAAATTGATACCCATTTCTGAACGCTGTATTCCACTATCGAAGAATCTGTTACTTCCATGGCAAAAATGCATTCTATTGAAATCAAATCGAATGAGACGCACTCCATATCCTTAATCTCCTTCCTTTGTATCAAAGCTGAGTGAGGCCAGTTTCGGCTTCGACTGAGCGCCAATCGCCGTCAGCGCCATCTATTGTTTGAAATCCGAACTAAAATAAAAAATCACGGCGAAAAAACTACTGACATCATACATAAACCTCCTGCAAAAATTTTTTTAATAACTGTCACCGTTTTCAAGTTATTGAATTTTAAAATCCAGCGGTTAATTTTGGAACACCCGGTACGTATATATGTACGTAAGGCAATAATTCTTGATAGAAATATCAGATTTGCTTCAAATGTTGGATGTAGGTTCATTCTGAGAAAGTACCTTTCTGATTAGTTTTGGGATTTTATCATTGGATAAGAAAAAGGGGGGGGGAACAGAAGGCTAATCCCCATCGGTAATTTAGGGAAATGGATTTTTCATGCTGAATTATCAGTTTTCATTTAAAATTTTAGATGTAGGATCATTGTGAGAAGGCGTATCCGTGTTTAGTTGTAGATCTTTGTTAATTGATTGTAACGTAACCCCCCATAATTTAGACAAATGGTTTTTGATGCAGAATTTACGGATTTGTTTCAAATTTTGGATAGATGTTCTTTCTCATAAGGTGATTCTCTAATCATTTTGTGGGCTTAATGGTTAAATTCGAAGGGAAAAATGAAGGATTGCCCTCTTACCTAGGAAAAACTAGTTTATCCTATAGGTATTTGGATAAACAAATTTGAGGTAGAAAAACTAGTTTATTCAATTGACGTTTGGATAAAATAGTTTTGCCTAGGCTAATCTAGTTTGGCTCAAAATCGGGTTTGGCCGGTAAAAAACATATTTTTCACTAGAATAAGTATAAATATGTGTGAAGAATAATTGCTTATAACATTAATACAGAAATTTAACATGTCCACCGTAGAAACATGATGCATTGGACTTTGCGTATTTTTTTTTTTTTTTTTTTTTTTTTTTTTTTTTTTTTTTTTTTTGTAGACTTGTCCGTGCTGAGATCAGACTTTCATTTATTATTATTATTATTATTATTATTGTTATTATTATTTGGATATTCGAGCCAGATTGGAGCTGAACATAATTTGGAATCGAACAGTGTTTTACATTTTTTTGAGAAATTAATTACCTGTCGACATGTAACCTATTCTTGTCACGGCGTCAAGTTTTTCTTTTCCGTGAAGTCGTACCGGAAATTCGATTCAAAAAGTAGCTTCAATAGTATTTTCTCAAAAGAAAAAAAAGAGAAAAAAAAGTCGCTTTTATAAAAAAAATGGTTAATGCCATTCGATTACATATTTTCTGAGTGAAGATGCCTGTTAATCTTTAACTTTTCCGGAAAAGAATTAGTTCATACATATGTTAGGATGTAGTTCTTTTAGATTTAAGAAAAGTCTTAAGGAACGATAGAGAAATACATTCACAAATCTACTTTTTGCTAAACAGATTCAAAAGTTATGATGTTTAGAACTCTCCATTTTTCTTTTGTTCTAAACTACATTAATTATTTAATAAATCCCAATTTGAATATTGAAAGGTCTAAGAATCTAAATAATCAATAATATATAATTGTGTATTTTCCATTCTGCGAACACATCGTTATTTAAAAATACATTGTAAATTTATCCAATAAATTTAAATGCAGTATTTTTTATAAGAATCTTAATTGTATGTGAATTAAAATCTGATTTTTTTGCAGAGATTGAGTAGGGCCAGATCGAGCCAGACTGAGCCTCTTTTCACTTATAGGCAGGGCTATGCTACAGGCAGGGCTAGGGGTGAACTTTTAATTTTTACACCGGGTCAAAGCAAAATAACTTTCCTTCGGGGAGGGCGGGGCCGGGGCCTCGAAATTCCGGCCCGTGCAAACCTCTAACATTCTAATTCTAAACCTCTATTCTACTACCCTTCCAATAAAATACATTATACAGGGCTGATGGCAAAAGCACTTTGCACAAGGTTAGCAAAGGAGCAGTAATCGGAATCAATATTCAAAAGAATATTGCCCAGTTAAACTGACGTCTTTGCAGTCGCAGGCTGTTTAGAGTAATTGTGCTCTTAGAGTTTAGAGTAATTGCAACCTTATTTTTTAAAGAACAACATCCTCGAAAAATAAAATAAGGGGGATTACCTTTTCCCATTTCCTCCAATTATACTTAAACATTCAACATTCGTAATAAACAGCCAATAAACCTATAAACATCCGCAACTAATCACAGAGGCACCTTGCCAGAATAATCTTATATCTAAAATTTTAAATAAAAACTGATAATTCTACATGGAAAATCCATTTCTCTAAATTAACGGTGGGGGATTAGCCTCCTCTTCCCTCCTATTCTTATCCAGTGAATTCCCAAAACTAATCAGAAAATACATTATCAGAATGAACCTACATCCAAAATTTGAACAAATCGGATATTTCTATCAATAATTATTGCGTTACGTACATACGCACGCACATGTGTACATACATACATACAGAACCTGCGAGCCCATTATTTCTCAGACTTTGAGGCCTGTGAGCTAAAAACACGTAAAATTACATTGGCCTAGGATATACTAGATCAGTCTAGGACAAACTAGAATGTGGCGCTGAGGCGGTCATGGAATTCAATAAAATCACGCCAAATTGAATTGGCCTAATATAAACTAGATCGGCCTAGGATAAACTAGTTCAGACCAATAAACAGCAATCTAAACTAGTGTATCCTGCAAGAGTTAGGCCAAACTAGTTTAGCCTAAGAAAAGCTAGTTTGTCCTATAGGCCTTAGTATAGACTAGTTTGGCCTAGGAAAAACGAGTTTATCCGATGGGTGTTAGGATAAACTAGTTTGGCCTAAAATCGGATTTGGCCTGTAACATATATATTAACTAAAGGGCATAAATAATTCTTCAAAATGAATTGAAACTTATGTAATATCTGAGGGGTATTCGCAAAAGAATGTTCCAGTTGTAAATTTTATTACTAAGGATTGTAAACTTTTGAGAGCGTTGTTTCAAAGTTACAAATGAATTTACATAAGCAAGTGGGCAAGTGTACCTTTTTTATTTAGAACCTTGCGATGCCACAAATACAAAAAATTCATTCCTAAGCATAAAATATTATTCATTAATAATAATAATAAATAATATAAATTATTAATAATAATTATTAATAAAAACTTTTATTTTTGCTATAAAGCGCTGCAGATGGTCTAAATTATGTATTTCATTTTTTTTACAGTGAATAAGTTAAATCTAGCATTTCGTTTACTTATCTAAAACTATGCAATATATTTATTGCTAGTTATTTAAACACTTCAACTATTATAAATGTTTTCATACGGTTTATTAAAAATATTCATCCGTCTTTATAGTATTTTGTTGTTATTGTTTTGTTCATTGCAAATTCAAAGAGAAATTGGTAATAGTCTAAAATCTCACTAATTTGTTATCAATCTGAACTTTTGCTCCGTTTGCTTTACATTTTCAAAATTTTTTCTAATAAATTATTATAAACTACTTTTTTTGAATTGCATGGAAAACTTTAATGGTGATCTTATGTTAATTTGTTTTAATTTTTCATATGATATCTATTTTTATAAAGTGTTTTTTATTAATTCACTACATTGAATTACATACGTTATTTAAATTTAATATCGCTTTACAAATGGGTACACACACTGGTTTTTTTATACCAGTTTAAGTATTCTCTAAAGCTTCTTGAGAAAACGAAAAAAAAATCATTTATTTCCACTACTGAATATAATTTTGTGAATTTGTAAACTTAGATATTATTTTTAAGCTGTTCAAAATACATTTTAGTAACTCACAATAATGGAAATACTCTAGATATTTCGGAAAAAATGGATAAATAAAGAAACAATACATATAGAATTTCGTATGAATTATATATTTGTATTAGTTAACATAAGTATATTATTTTTAAAATATTGCGTATAAAACAATATCAGTATTTCTGTGATTAGTTACATAGCAATAAATGTAAATTGCGTAAAATAGTAAAGGATTCAAATTATATTGAATATTATTAAATAGGATTTAAGAGTATTTCCATTACAAATTAGTTAAAAATTTTTGAGGAATATTAATATGAGGCTCGCACAACCATGTAGCTAATCAAGTTATAAGATGCATCAAATAAAATTTATCTATTCCCACAGTGATTCAAAGTCTAATTTCACATATTTTCTCATATATTGCATCAGTTTACAAACTTAATTTTACATATCTTCTAAATGGAGTATGCCATATTACTTTCAAAATGGATGTTTTGACCCTTTATATGTTAAATGGATATTTAATGCGAAATATTGATAAAGTGAATAATTGATGTACTCAGCATGATGAAATTTTTTAAGTAATATGTAAAAACGTAATTTACTCTTTGAGCTCGACGAATTATATTCACTCTCACCACTAGTGTTTCCCGGTGTTCTACGTTAAACGCCACCAAATGATCTGGATACCTGTATCTTAAGGATTTTTTAAAGTTTTAATTAAAAATTGCAAGTTGTTTCTCTATTTTTTTTTATTTTACCCACTTTTTGTGATGTTTATGTTTTGCTTCACGCTTCACAAGGCTATATTCCATATCTGGGCGTTTTGTATTTACTCGAAACACCTGAAATAACTAGTGGTCCCCTAGTGACTGAAAATGGTTAATTTAAACTCTACGTTTAAATATAAAAAAATAGACAAATTTAATTCGTTATTTTTTTTGTCAATAAAAAATTAAAGTTACTTTAATATGCGTTTTTTTATTTTTAATTTTACAGAATAATCAGATATTTTTTTTTATCTAAAAACTTTAAAAAAATTTCTTCTAAAAGTCGATTTCTATATTTTTAAAGTAATAATACATATGTCGTTTCTATTTTTATATTTATGATATTCACTGAAGCCATGCATCGCAACAAAAACTAATAAGATATTTTTATGACCCCATATAATGTCAAAAAGTTGTAAACATAAAATTTATTTTTATCCTTTCTTGGTTCAATTTCCGTAACTGATATTAAATTTATGATAAAATTGGATAGAAAGAAATATAAAACAATATAAAAAGCACTAGTTCTCAGAATTTTTCCCCATAAATTAAATTATTATATTGCAGGTAAAAAAAAATATGAAAACCACCAGGATTTTTTTTTAAATACAATAATTAAATTTTGTGTCCGTAATACTTACACAGTGATTGATAAATGGGAAGTTTAGATGTAGCTTGAAACAGCAAAATGAATAATTTTGTGGATGAAATAGCATATATCAAAGTTCTATTTTTATATACTCTTCTTCTTCTTCTCCTTCTTTTTCTTTTTTTTAAATTTGGAATACAGGGTGTTTCTTTCTTGAATCCAAACATAACTAAAATTGATTTCTTTAATAAATAAAGATAATTCAAAGCAATTTGAAAGAGGGATACCTTGCTTTACAAAAAAAAGTCATACAATTTTTATAAATTTCGTCGTACATTAATTATAAATTAAATTTCATGTTCGTAATACTTACAGAGTGAATGATAAATGGAAAATTCAGAAGTAGCTTAAAATGAATAATTTTGTTTTTAAGTAGCTTACATTTTTTTTTTTTTTTTTTTTTTTTTTTTGGAATACAGGGTGACTCTTTCTTGAATCCAAACATAACTGAAATTGAAATTTTTTAATAAATAAAGATGATTCAAATCAATTTTCAAGAGGGATGCCGAGCTTTACAAAAGAAGTGTCGTACATTATTTATAAAACATAGCCGTCTGTAAAATAAATCACAGGGGCATATTCAAAGAATCTACTTTAAGACTGTTTAAAAAAAATGGTACATGATTTTTTTTAAATAAAATAATTAAATTTTGTGTCCGTAATATTTACACAGTGATTGATAAATGGAAAGTTAAGAAGTAGCGTGAAACAGCAAAATGAATAGTTTTGTGTATGAAATAGCATACATCACGATAACGTCCCTAATTTCTTGTAGTATTATGCCTGATTTATAGTTCGGGAGGAAAGTTGCAGTTTTGCTATTAAATTTACAGACAATGATCTTGCTTTATCTGATATAGTCTGAGAGGCGGTATTATAGACAGTCACCACATCGAGATAACGCCTGAAAATCTAAGATTAGTTTAATCTTGATTCGTATATTAAAACTTAATCAGTCTGCCAAGTCGTATCTTGGTGACAAAGCCCTGTAAAGTCGATTTTAGCGGTTGACTCATAGGTTACTATTATATTTTCCTTTTCCCAATCCTCCATGTTTTTGTACTTTTGGGTACAGGAAGACACGATGGTAAACATACCACATAACTACTAAAATTGGCTTTTTAAGCGTTTTTTAGCAAGGTATAACTTGGCAGACCATACGATTGCATTTTAATATGCGTATCAAGATTTAACTTATCCTATATTTTCACCTGTGAATTCAATGAGATGATTGTGTGTGTTGCAGCTTGCCGGTCTAATAAATTTTCTCATACATGTAACTACAACTCAGCTGCCGCACAATCTGGTACCATTTTATATCAATTTCGAATACATTATTAGAATGTTAAAATAATGTTAACATGAATACTGGAGTTACCGCGATTATGGTAAACCACCAGTTAACGGGATTTTATTCAATTAGAAAAGAATCGTGAGAAGTTGCTTTTGCAACGATATTCGGAGATGTTTGATCGTACATGCAGAATCATTATCTGAGCAAACTTACTTATCAATTATGCTAAAATTATAGATGCTAAAATAGGTTGTTAAATTCTACCGCTGCATGCTATAATATTACAGTTCACACAAAGAAACTCCCGACGATTTTATATTTCTCTAAATTAGCAACTTTATTTGCATGAAACTAACAAGAAATCTTTACAAATCAAGTGACACACAATATATTTTTGACAGAATAAATAAATTGACCTTTATTCATTTTTGTTGTAATATGAATCCAAGAAAAGTTACTTAAATGGGTATATCACTGATTGTCCTACTTTAATAAAAAAAGCTTTTATCTTTGTAAACATGCTTTTTGTTACTAGGTAGGTAGGTAGTGGGGGTGCTTTGGGCCCTTTCAGCAACTAGGACTTTTTGTTGCTATTGTTTTAGAAAATATATAACAGCAAAATGAATAATTTTGTGTATGAAATAGCATATATCAAAGTTCTATATTTATATACTCTTCTTCTTCTTCTTCTTCTTTTTCTTTTTTTTTTTAATTTGGAATACAGGGTGTTTCTTTCTTGAATCCAAACATAACTAAAATTGATTTCTTTAATAAATAAAGATAATTCAAAGCAATTTGAAAGAGGGATACCTTGCTTTACAAAAAAATGCTTTTCAAAAAAAATGAATAATTATCTATTTTTGGGGGGTGAAATGGCTCTAACATCAAATTTGGGGTGGATAATAAAATTGAAGGATTGATGAAAGTTATTTTGGAACTCTAGCCCACTCTAGTCTCTTATTTGTATGTAACATATAAATGTGGTGTATAAAAATAAAGATTGAACTCTGTGCCGCAATTTATGCAATGAATTTCTAAAAGTAGACATCGACAACTGAATAAATTTTTTTGATAAAGTATGCAGTTTTTCTGTAAGATCGAGGTCTTATATATATATGTGACATTTTAAAGTTAGGAGCCAGAAACATCATCGCCAGGGTCCCCGTTCTTTGCACAGAAGTCATGGCCAGCGAGGGAAAAAATAAAAAAATAAATAAATGTAGAATATCCAATAAATCACTCATTGGTGGCTGTAAGTTTATTTATTCAACTGTAGTCATTATAGAGGGAAAAACCCCTTTTTGCAAACGATCTTTTACCGAAATGTCCAAAAAATATTCCATCATTTACTTCAACCAGCCGTACTCATCGACGAAAGAACTCCAGAATCTCTCTCCCTTCTCATCTGGAAACTTCCACCTTTAAAACTAAAAAGAAAATTCTAGAACTTTCTGTAATCTCAAACCATCATCCTTTTATGTAAACAGAATTCTTGTCCAGATACGAGACTATTTTACACAGACGATAAATTTATTTAAAAAAAAATATTATTTAACCAATTTATAATCGACTCATATTTCTTAGGCAGACGATTTTTATAAATGATTAATTTTAAGAAAAAAAGAAAAGAAATGAATTTATTAATGCACACATCAAAGGTTGACGGCGGAAAAATAAATAAATAGATAAAATAAAATAATGATATTTTTTTGAAAGGTATGATTTTGGAATAAATTTAATAAGATTTTCTTAAAAAGGGTTGATAAAAACATAGAAGAAATCAGTTTTATTTGGAATATTAAGAAATAAAGTTTTAATTAAGAATATTTTTAATTTAGAGCCATCTTTTTAAATAAATGTTTGGAAATATTTTTGGAATAATGTTTTTTAAGGCAAATTAAGAATTTATATCGTCTGCATACAGATTAACAGATTAGATCTAAAAACAAGATTTTAATTTAATAATGTGACGTAAGTATGGAACATTATTATAAGAAAATTAAGGTAGTATAAAGGTTAGTTTTGGCGAAAAATTTTTAAATTTGTAATATATATATAGATATATATATAAACCATCGAAAATTTTTATTACAAATTTAAAATTAAAAATTACTTTTCAACGATTCTCAGTTATTATTTATTAAATAAGATCACATATTTCTTTTAGTGCTTTCCCAAAGATCAGATCAATTTTGTTAAATATTACAAATATAGTTGTATAGTGTACTTTACAACAATAATACATGAAAAAAATAATATCTCAGTTGAAAATTATGTAAACTATTTTTGTATATATTTTAAAATAATATCATATTTTGCGAGGTAACTTTCTTTTTTATAATACTAAAGATATTTGAACACATATATTTAGGGAGTTTTTCATTGATGTTTTCGATGATTTATAAGATGGTACATATGTTTTTAATTAAACAAACGAAAACATTAATATATCTGTGAGATGGAAATAACATTAGTTTACGGCCTAATAAAGTTTATTTATTTGATTTTTTTGCGAATTTCAAATAATGATTTCAAAACAATTACAGGCGTTTAATTGATTATGCCCTTTAGTTTAAAAAATGTGAACCTTCATAGAAAAAATGTGCAATTGTTTTGAAGATTTTATCACGACAATGAAATTTCGTTATTTTTTTAATCAATTAAAATTTTTGTTTTTGTTTAAACATTGAACATGATTGCAGATATGCCGGTAATTTTTTAATCAATACATATATATATGTATATATATTTAATAAAATGAAATACATTTCGATCTTTTCCTTTCTTTTTAACTGTTTAATTGTTCAGCAATGAATTAATTTTTAATCTTGTTAATTAAAGAAACAACTCGCTACACCTAAAATTTTTTCTAGAAATAAACTTTAATTTACCGTGTTCTTGCTAAATGAGAAAATGTTTAATTTTTTCATAATCAGAAAAAAACACGGAATTCATTTAACTCCATATTAATAGTCTGCATAAATAGATTACAATAGACTGATATTAATTAAGCTGCATAAATTATCTTCCTTCGCTTGAATATACCATAAAGCTAGTTTCATTATTTTTAGAACTAGGTGTTACCTTTTTTCCTTAATAATGTTACTTTTTCTGAGAATTTCGTTTTCTGAAAATTAAACGTTTTGCATAGTTGATTATTTTTTGTGGTCTGAGTTGTCTGTAATTAACCGTTTGAACAACAATGTTCCCAAATGGGAACATTTCATTATTTGTAATAACAGAAAACATATATATTTTCCAACATTGCAACGATGTCCTTATTTTTTTTATATAAAATATTAGATAAATTTAAGCTTATTTTTAAAAAACAATTATGTTTAAGCATTTATCATAGTTATAACGAAAATGTGAATTAATTAATTTGCATAAGAAATATATTATTTGCATTTATCATTTTCTCTATATTACTTACATTTGACTGCTAGGAATCTAAATGTTTTTGGAATTTGTTAAAATATTTAAGAACAAGTTACAATAGAATGTAGCGGAAAATAATTTGTTTTATTTACATAGGTTGTCAATCAATAATCATGTTGCAAAATGCGAACACTGAAATTTAAAAAGCCAAAAAACTGCAGAAGCATTTATTTTGTTATTTTCAAAATTTGTACGCATAAATTAAAAAAAAATTAAAGCTGTAATATAGGAAAAACAAAATTATAATTACATTGCGATATTAATTCGGCATGTAAACGGTTAAAGATATTTATGCATGACGCAGTTTCCATATATTGACTTTCGATTTATTCCGTTGAACTGATACATTGTATCAGACCAGATTATATGATTGTTGAGGTTATTTGGGTGAAATAGTCCGCCAGTGTTCGTGTCCAGAATTGCTCAGTTGAAAGAGCATTGGCGGCTTCGGCCAATATATACCTGGTTCGAATCCTGGTCCGGACCTTTTTCACCCATATGGAAAATTTACGTCTCTTATATTCATGCATGGCTTGTAAAAAAGGATATACTTGTAACTTTAAAACTTGTTGCTAGGAATAAATCCTTAAGTGCTTTTAAAAGCTTGGATTAAATGAAAGAAATCGTTTTAATTTACTCTTTACTCTTTTATTTGAATGTCAAAACAAATAACTATGTAATCCTTCATATTTTTGGAATAAACGTATACATAAGCGGTGTATACGTACACAGTCGCGCGCACACACATACACACACATACATATGTATAAATATAGTATATAAATTTAAAATTCTGCTTATATATCTACTGTCAGAATTTGCACAAGACATCTTCGAATAAATATGTAGTTTAATTAAAAAAAAACATAAAATAATAAATATATATTCATGTAATATTACATTTAGTTTACTAATCTCTCAGGAGATAGCAGCATTAGTACATTTTATAGGACAACATTTTAATTTGGTGGTACTATAGAGGGCGCTGATCCAATTTAATCTTATTCTTAGGAAATATTTTTGAAGTTTTTTCGAGTTTAATACAGTTTTATGCGTCTGGATAACCACAAATGCGTATTATTTTGGTTTTTTCATAGCTGATACAAAGATGAAACCACATACTTTTATTTGTAGTTCAATAATGTTTGGTGTTTTAGGAATCTACTATGGTTCTACAAATTTAGATTATATTATTTTTTCATATTTAAAGGATGTATATTGTAGTATTATTAGTGGTTCTATATGTATATATATAAAGCTTTAATTAAGGTGCATAAAGAAAATAAGCTCAATGCATCTGGCGCAAAGCAGCTCATATATGCACAGAAGTTTATATAATTTTTATCTGAAAATATAAAAATTATGAGAATAATTGATAGGGGGTGCAAAAATATTAACAATGAGATTCCTGCATATTCATTTTTGCTTAATATTCAGTTATTTGTGATAATATATATATTGTTTTTTTTTTATTAATTTGAAAGATAGTTGTAATTTTGTCTCATGTTAATTTTATGTTTTCATTTTGAGTTTATCTTTAAACTAATAGAGTATATAGACTGGCCATGCCTTTCAACACCTCTGAGGATACATTTCTAAAATTTTGATACCTGTCTCCTCCACTTGTCGTCCCCCTGCAGTGAGCTGTTAATTGTTATTGTTCTCGTTCAATCGTTTAACAAGTTCTTTATTTTTCTGTTTAGCACTATTTTTCCCCAATTTACATAATTTTGATATTTCCAGAAAAAAATATATACTTGTAATTTTATAAATTATATGTAATTTATATGCAAAGTTGTAAATTTTTATGTTATAGTGCAGTGTTTGTATATATATATATATATATATATATATATATATATATATATATATACACACATATATATATATATATATATATATACTTTTATACATATAACCAAAGTAATTCAGATATTACCATAACAATAAACCAATGAAACCAGTATTTTTACAATCATCTTATTAAAATCATTTGAAGTTTAAAGTGATATACAAGGCAGATTACCAAAATTATGAAAAGTAAATGATATATATATGTATAATTATGTATAATATATATATATACATGTATGTGTACGGGATGGTTTTTAAATGATTATCTGTGTTATAACGTCTGAGTAGCATTTAAAAATAAAGCTTAAAATTATAATTCATAAAATGAAAGAGCAACTCAAACAGTTTTTTTTCTACAAGCTTGCAAGAGTTCAACATGAGCAATTTTCATTACACGACACACATCGAGTGGATATCTAAGCTCTTCCCAGACGTTGATTAGTGTTTGTTGGGTCATTATTACAGCAGCTGCAATGATCAGCTGGTTGTGGAGACACATACCTCGCGATCCTTTATCAAACCACGCAGATAAAAATCACATGTCGTCAGATCGGGGGAGCGGTAAAATAGAACTTCTTTATTAATCAACGTTTGGAAAGAACTTAGACTACAGACTTGATGTGCACAGAGCGACGAAAGGTAATCATATTGAACACTTGTAAGCTTATAGGTAAAACTATTGGAGTTGCTATTGCATTTTGTGAAATAATTATAATTTTAAGTTTTACGTAATAAATACAACTCCGATATTCATTTAGGAATATATGTATATATGTTCCAATATAAGCAAGATTATTAAATACTACTTATTAGCAGTTATAAGTTATTTTCAGATAGTGAAAATTCGTATTTCCATGTTTTTTGCAAATGAAGCGTTATATATTCGATCTTACATTCAATGTAAATTGTTATGCTTGTGATAAATTTGGGAATACTAAAAATGTATCTTTATTAGTACTAACTACTTTTTTCTTAATTTTGGAGAACCATAATTGTTTTTACTTTATATTTTTTCATTGTAATTTCTAATTTTACAATTCATCTTCTTTTGAAAGTGATATGGCCTATGAAATTTAAGCATTTTGGTATCTCTTTCCTTATTTAAAGTTCGGCTTAGTACTTCTTAGTAGCCCATATAAAAATTTTATTTTGTAGAAAATTTTTAGAAATCTTACTTTGCTAACCTAAAAAAATGCAGAATATTCAAAATGGCAAGAAAGAAACTTTATAAGAAATATAACAAACTGCAACAAGATAAAGCAAATGCCGAAGTCATCACATTTTTAATTTGCAGCTAACTTGTCGTGCAAGTTAAATTATTGCTTTATCAAATTTATTTAAAATAACGGGGAAAAAAAGACAATTTATCGTTCTGCCATGATTAAATCACTGCAAATTCTTTGCAAGCTAGTAGAAAATGTAGCTTTATTTTGTTTAAAAAATTCAAATTTTCCGCAAGTTAGTAATTTTTGTCCCATTATAAATGTAACGCTTCCACTTTTTACTTTCATAATTCTTCTTAATACGCTTGCATATGCAGTAATGTATGCGTCAAAAGGTGCATTCCTTGTTTTTATCCCCATTAACGATTAAAGGCCACGTTTGTTTACAAAATTTCAAAGTAAAACAAGTTCAAAAGCAAATTTTTAAAAGTAATCTTTTTTTTTGTATTTGACAAGTATAACTTTTAGAAAAATGGTGATAACCGAATACAATTTTCGAAAATGATGCGGTACCCAAAGTGATGCTGCAATTATACTGCCATAAAAAATCATCATTAGCCGATCGGGGGAATATTATGTTCTACATACATAGCATTCTCGTCTGAGCAGTCTCTCTTAGGCATTCAAAATCGTGAAGTACTATTAAAGGTGGACTAGTTTCAAGGAGTACGCTCATGTTTTTAAAATGAAAACTTTTGATGTAATGCGTGATTTAACTAGCAAGGGCAGTAACATGTTAGTTTCTCTAACGACTCGCTCACATGACACCTGTTGGGATTTTTAATGAATTAACAGAGATTTTATTTATTTTAATCAGAAGAGAGATTTTACCTGCGGAACATTCGTCGTTGACGGCATTCACCAGTGCCCTTTTCGTTACTTCAGTGACAGTCTTCGATTTTATGAAGTATTGATTTCTTGAAATAACTATTTTATATTTTGTCTTGATGCTTATATAGCTTTTAATGATGAGGTTTTCACGCACACACAAAAAAAATAATTGGTTGGGATTTGAAGAGAGATTTAATAACATAACAACAGAATTGAGATTTTTTTTTTTTTTTTTAAACATCCTTAGAATCAAAACATTTCGTTCTCACCAATCATCCCGCAGTCAGCAACAAAATAGCAGGATAAAAATAGAATATATCTACAAAGATGAAATACAGATGATTAAATGCAATATATATATATGAAAAAACATATTAGGAATTTTAAATTACAAATGAGTTAGAAATAATGAAATATACTAATTAATTAAAGTCAAAATAGTCTCGTCTTGTCAGGAAAAAATTTTAGTGCTGCCATCTAGTATCTTCTTTCAGAAATAATAACTAGTGTCATTTTCTGAAGACTCAACAACACCTTTTCATTTGAAAGTTGAAAACTCTGCCGCAGTATTAGTTAGTCATACATACCCTTTATTTACGTGCATAAGTCGATTCGTATATAAGCCGAGTATGCGAGTTTTAAGTAAAAAAATCGTCAAAAATCTGAAACCCGTGTATAAGCCGCTGTTAAAAAAAATTAGCGAACGAAGATTTAGCATTATTCTGTACAAAGGCAACAGGTGAATTTATTAATATCTCATATTTGGGAGCGTAGTCAACTCTTTTTAATTACCGGTAACACTAATTTTGATATTACTTGCCCGTTCATAGAAATAAAATACCTTATTTTCAAATTGAATTGCCAAAAGAATGATCCTTTGATCTTTCAAAAAATGACGCTTTAGTAATGCAATAGATGAAGCTAAACACGCAATTATTTTTGAAAAAGATGGTTGGGGATGTGATAATGGTGAATTAGACAACAGTCAATTTCATACGGATGTAACAATGAAATAAAGCGATTTTAATGAGTAAAAAATTGTGATTATAATTTGAATAATGAATGAGGATTGTTAACGATTTTGACTGTCATAGAATGGAGTTTTAAAGTATTTATCACAATTTGCACATTTTTTTTTTAAGTTTTTCATACATTTACCGTCTTTTCATTCTCATTTTAGAATATCAGTTTTTAAAAATTGCTTATATTCGTTTATAAACCGAATTTATACTTTATTAACTACATACCTACATATCTATATATTTACATGAGTACTCAAACATGTATGTAATGTTATCAAAAGTTAATAATATTGGTAAGCTGTTAAAAAATAAAAAAAATACTCCTTCTTTAAATTGCTTTATCTAGGTCAGTAAAAATGAGTTACCGAATGAAAACAGTTGTATCCCGTTTCACTTGTCTGATTAAAAGGAACATAAAACTACAGATGATTTAAATGACACACTTATCATTTTATGAATAAAAAAAATTACGTACAAAACATTTACAAATGTTTGTCCTGTTGCACTCAAATCGATATTCATTAAAGTTTTTTTTTTTTTTTTTTTTTTTTTTCCAAATACATGTTTAATATTCTTTAATAGTTGATCTATTTGGCTTTTACTATCAATTCATTTCAATTCTATAAATCATTAATTATTTTTTTTTCTACTCTAATAGAAAGACTAATACAAGAACTGAGTCGCTGAGTGTAATATTTTTGGACGAATTCCGCGACTGTAATGACAATTGCTTTGTGCAAAAAATACAAAAAAACTCAGTTTCTGCTACTGAGCACAATTTTATCTTAAAACGGACATATTGATTTATTGTAGTACACTAGACATTGATAAATGCATGCTGTGTAGGGCTTCTTTTCCGAACATTTTTGTTTTTAAAATTTGTTTTAAATAAAATGATAAGCTTATTATTTGTATGATGTATAGCTTTAACTCCATCACATCCGAAGAATTCGAATTTAGTAAATTTTTTGCTTATCTTGTTGTTCTTGATTTAAAATAATAGTAATAATTTTTGAGATTCGTGTACACATTAACATTTATAGTTATATAAATATTTAACAAAAAAATTTTAACTTTCTTTAGAAAAAAGGAAAAAATGAATATTTGAAACTTTAAAATAAAAAAGTTCTAGCTGATGACCACAAAGCAATATGGACGTTTTACGAAACTAATTGGTTAGACTTAAAACAATCGAGTTGAAATTCATTTTAGAAGTGTCATTATTATTTTTCTTTTCTTTTTTTTCTTTTTTTTTTTTTTTTTTTTTACTAAATTAAAAAATATAATTTTCTACCGCGCATTTTTTATGGTTTTTATCAATATATAATACAATTATTTTTAATACATAATAAGAAAATTGTTCTTGAATGATATAAATTGTAATTAAGTTTAAGCTTCCTAAAAAAATATCCTCTTACTTCTCTGTCTGTAGTGTTAAAAATTCTGACTGTAATGTTAAAAACACAAAAGTCTTTTCGTTGCTATAATTGACTCTGCATAAACTATGTTACCACAATTGACAATAAATTAAATTGTGATTCATTAGAAGCGTCTGTCTTTGTATATGCTTGTTTTTAATTAATAGTTATTGAGCTAGTTGCAGACCGAGTAATGAAATTATGCACGAATGAAATAAATTGCAATTTAGTTTAATTTTCCTAAGAAAATGTTTCATTGATATTTTAGTCAATTGTTAAAAAGCACAACAGTCATTTAGTTAGATCTTAATCGGCTGCATAAACAATGATACCACAATTGACTATTAATTAAATGATTCGCCATATTTTGGTACATTAAATATCTTATTTCATTATTTTTGTAGAATAAATTGCTAATCAGTAATTTTATCGCCTTCTTTTGGAAGAAGATTACTACAATAAAATACCAATGACATTTTTCTTTTTTATTGTAGACTTTTATTATATACTTTAACTAAACAAGAATGAAACATCATATTTTAAACTTATATATTAAATATGATAAACAAATGAAGAATTAAAAACTAACTGAAGCACTTTGCGTCGTCTAAAGTTGGTATAATATCCTTCAATGTACATAATATCAGTGTTGAATGATTTAATATATTACCTATCAAGTATATTATATAATCTTACAAAAAAAATCTAATGCTGATGAATCGAATGTCATATATTAAAATTAAGTTAAATAAAATGAACAGATGAAATATTAAAAACGAGTTGACACTGTGAACATTGAACGAGATAGATAAGATTACTTTAATATAAATAATATAATTAATAATTGATTGAATATATAACCTAGCAAGTACAGTTACGGAGGGAAAAAGTAAACATCCCCTACTAACTCCTCCAAAAATAATCGTAGAAGAAAGTTACTGGTACCGAACGACTGGAAATTTGCTTAGAGGGTATCTAAATACTAAAAAGAATTTAAATTATTAAATTTCAAAATAAATAAATAAATAAATAAATAAATAAATAAATAAATAAAATAAATCTTTTCTTTTTGAGAATTATCGGCTATAGTTATGTAACACATCTTTCTTAAAATAATTTCACATCTCCTAAATTTTGCATTAATGAAAATTAAATAGCATATAGCATACAGCACAAAGATTGGAACGCGTTGTAATTTTGTACAGTTTGTAGATACATAGATCATGTACCTCTGTGGAAAAATGTAAACACCCCCTACTAATTACTGAATAAAATTATCGCAGAAGAAAATCACTGATACCGAATAATTGGAAATAAATTCTACTTTTAAATGGTGTATATAAAATTTGCTTAAGGAGCCATCTACGTAACAAAAGGAACCCTAATTTTTTTTAAATGACGATACCCATTTTTAGCAAACTATTTCGGATCTTCGGTTCAAACTATCCTTAGACACCAAATGTCAATTAATAGATAAGTGTTTTTATTATAAAGATTTAAAATTACAAATTATAATCTACAATTTTTTGATGGATTTTGATTTATTGATTTTTACTTTATCTAAATCCAAAAGTTGAAATTTTTCTTTCAAGGAACTCAAATTATCCTTAAAAACAGCAAAATGAGGTTGAAGGAACCATCTACACTGTAAAAAAAAAAAATCTGTAAAAGTACTATACTTTATCTAGGAAACTGGGATTCCAAGAACTTTTCCTGTAAAGGTAACAACAAAAACTTAAGTTTTAGAATCGGTTACATGGATTTTTCTTGTTATCGTTACATGAAAAGTTCTTGGAATCTCAGTTTCCTAGAAAATGTTTAGTACCTTTACAGATTTTTTTTACAGTGTATGATAGAAGTGACGAAATATCTTGAAACTTCTTATGTTATTTTGTAATTTAACAATTTTAATTACTGCATTAAGTGACACCTAAGATGCCTTGATCAAGGAGGAAGCTATCTGCCAACAATCGAGTACCAAACTTTAATTTGGATATGAGCTTTAAAATATGCTTGATTAAAAAAAAAAAAAAAACAAAAAAAAAACTCGAAACATATTACACGAATCGCATGGAAATTTGTTTTTATGCTAACTGAAGGATGTAGAGTTAATTTATGCTGTCAAAATTACGTATTGCTATTAAAAAATTAAGTTATAGTTCGCTTTAATGTGTAGATGGCTGCTTTAGTCAAATTTGTATGCATCTTTTAAAAGTAGACTTTATTTCCATTCATTTGACGCCAATAACATTTTCTACAATTACGTTTTGCAAAGTTAACAGAGGGTGTTTACTTTTTATTTTATTTCCGTGACATTATATAACCTTCGAAAATGAATCTAATATTTGGGGCCTTAATGCGATAGCCAATTTAATCCTATGATTTCTTTTAATTTTTATTTAAAAACGAAAATCTAACTTGAATTCTCAATCGTAAAGTTATCTACTGTTTAGGCCAAAGCTATAAATTCTACCTATCTTGGAGTACCTATTACATTTTTTTCTAAATATAAACTTAAAATAATAATATTTATATGTATTATTTTTTGTACTATTTATTTCTTTCAACTTTTAAATGATCTAAAAACGAAGAATTAATCTTTCATGTATTTTAATTGTAAAGATATTCTTAATAGTTAATACTTGATCCCAAAAATCACGAACAATCATGAAATTATAGGTGATTGAAACACAAATTAACATTATTTTTACTCTACTAAATAAAATACTAATTTATCTTTTTGTCATTATTGTTAAAACACAATAATTCTATTTAATCGACTGAATGAACAACGATACCACGGTTGACTGTTAATTAAGTGATTTTCTTTTAATCGAATGCATGAAAAGGCCATTTTCTTTACGTTAATCAAATACGATACTAATCATTATTTTTTTATTGTGCTTCTCTGAAAGAAGATTGCTTAATTAGAAAGAAAAAGATTTATTTTCTGATAAAAAATTGTTTAGGGAGATAAGCCTTCACTAATCCTGGATTAATTTTACGATTTTGATTTTTAATCAAAAAGCAAATAAATAAATAAATAAATAATAATAATAATAATAATAATAATAAGCAAGTAAAATATTCCTTCAAAAATAAAATATTCGTTTCAATTTTAACTTTTTTGCACAGTATGACAATCATGAAAAATGTTTGCCTCTTTATTAAGTTCATCTAAAAGTAAATATATATATATATATATATATGGAGATTCTTCTTTAAAAAGTTCTTTTGAACACATAAGTAAATAAACTCGGAGGTAAATTAAATTCTGATACCGTTTTTAAACTTTTAAATGACTTATATTAAACGTTAATATTTACAAAAAAGATATTTACATAAGACTATTTACAAAGCAAACAATCATAACTCTAATTAATCAATTACATCTTATACGGGAACTCGTCTTCATCTTACGTTCTTTTTACACCAACTTAAAACTAAAAACATTCCATTCTCCTTTCTTCCGTTCAGTTCTTTTTTCTACCGCTTAAATCGTCTGGCTTCTTAGGAATTAATAGTTTCTTCAAAATCGTCTGCCTCACTGAGAGCCTGTTCATCAGAGTTGCGATGCGTAGAAAATAATATGCAGATCTAATAGTGGAGGAGATTTCCCATATTTCGGCCATACTGATGAAACATTCGTCCTCGAATGTATTCTTGTTGGCTGGAAACAGCAGCTGGATCATCTGAAAAGATAAAGAAAAAAAAACACAGCAGCATCCAAAGTCTAAATTGAAAAAAAGAAGTCATCATGATGAACATTTAAATAATCTCGTTCAAAATAAATTCGTATTCTTTTCTTTTCACGTCCTTTCGTCTTCTTTTTTCTTACGTCTTTTCGTCTTCTTTTACCTTACGTCCTTTCGTCTTCTTCTTTCTTACATCTTTTCGTCTTCTTTTATTTTACGTCTTTTCGTCTTCTTCCTTAATACGTCTTTTCATCTTCTTTTACCTTACGTCTTTTCGTCTTTTTCTTTCTTACGTCTTTTCGTCTTCTTTCATCTTACGTCTTTTCGTCTTCTTTCATACGTCTTTTCATCTTCTTTTACCTTACGTCTTTTCGTCTTTTCGAGAATAAAGTTAAAATTCTATTAGTTGTCAGTCCAGAGGTTTGTCATAGTTGGTATAGTGTCACAATCGGTGAAATTCTTTTTTTTTTTAAGCTTCGTCCGTCCACGGCTTCATGTACTCTGCACATGTACTGGTGACCATGGGTCCTTCGTTGAATCCAAGTTTCTTTACATTGTAGGTGTCATTATTTTTTACTTTTATGACTTTGTACGGACCTAAATATTTTGGTTTTAACTTCAAACCTGGACCTTGTTGTGTGCGTTTTATAGCAACCACATCATTAATCTTAAATTTGTTAGCTTTCTTTCGTCTGAGGTTGTAAGTTTTACGGTTCTCTTCTTGGACTTTTAAAATCTGTTTTTTAGCATTTTTTTCTCATATCTTCGCGATTATTTGTAAAATCAGATTGTATTTCAGCATTCAGAAGACTAGTAATTTCAATGTTATTTTTTAGTTTCATTTTAGTACCAAACATCAATTCAAAAGGAGTTGTGCTTATACTTCTCTGAAAAGTCGAATTTATCACCTGTTGGACGTTGCTTACATGTGTATACCATTTTTTAGGATTATCGACAGACAATTTAGACAGAACAGATATTATGACAGAATTTAGACGCTCAACTTGGCCGTTAGACCTGGGTAATCCAGTGGTAATCGGGATATGTTTAATATTTTCATTGATGCAATAATCTTCAAAAGCTTTAGAGGTAAATGCAGGACCTTTATCTGATATAATTCGAACTGGATTTCCAAAGATAGATTTTTGGATTTCTAATTTAGAAATTACTTCGGCAGCATCGGTAGATTTTGTGGGATACAACCAAACAAATTTTGTGAATGCGTCAATGACCGAAAGGATATGTTTGTAATTTTTATTAGTGCTTTCTAATGGACCTAAGTGATCAACATGGTACGTATGTAATGGAGCTTCTTCTTTTTCTATTGGGTGAAGTAAGCCTTCTTGTTTACCACATTTTCTATTAACTAAAATACAGGGAACACAATTTGCTATACATTTCTCAATTTTTTGTTTAACTTTTGGGATGTAAAAATCATTTTCTAAACTTTTCTCTGTTCTTGCAACTGCGTAATGACCTTTTTCGTGAGCGGCCTTGATTATATTCATTTGCATGTCTTCCGGTACAACTAATAAATCATTACCAGTAACACATTTATAAAGAACATCATTTTTAACTAGATAATCATCATAAGATTTCACCTTTAGGATTTCTTTTATTGTTTTAATATGGTCATCGGTTTCTTGAGCTTGGATAATTTTTAAAGTTAAGCTATCTTGGATTACCATGCAAATAGGATACCTACTTAATGCATCGACATGTCTCATACTGCTACCCTGTCTATGTTCAATAACATAATCAAAATCGGATAACATTATTGCCCATCTAGCTATTTTTGTACTCATTTCTTTTTTATCCATAGTCATTTTAAATGCATTACAATCGGTTACAATTTTAAATGGGATACCTAGCACATATACTCTAAACTTTTTCAGGGCTTCAATTACAGCTAAAACTTCTAATTCGTAACTAGTGTACTTCCGTTCAGCTTCGGTGGTTTTTTTACTTGCGAAATAAACTGGATGAAATTGATTATCTACTGGAGATTGTTGCATTAAAACAGCTCCATAGCCATCAATACTGGCATCACAATGGATTTCGGTCGCACTTTTGGGATTGTAAATTAAAAGTACTGGTTCTGACGACAAAATACGTTTGAGTTCATTAAAAGCTCTTTGTTCTTCTATATCGAATTTAAATTTTGAATCTTTTCTTAGCAGGTCACTTAACGGTTTAGCTATAACCGAATAATTTCTTATAAATTTTCGAAAGTATCCTGTCAATCCTAAATAACTTTGAACATCTGTGGTACACTTTGGTTCGGGAAAATTTATTACTGCTTTAGTCTTCAGTGGAGAGGGATACAATTTACCATTTATGATTCTATACCCCAAGAAATCAATTTCACGCTTCAAAAAATTGCATTTTTTAAGATTTAATTCTAATCCATATTCCGATGCAGTTTCGAGTACAAGTTTTAATTTTTATAGACCTTCAGCTTCGTTTTTAGCAGGTATTATTAAATCATCCATATAAATGACAACAATGTGATCTTTTAATAGGTTTCGAAATACATTATAAATATACTTTTGAAAAACACTAGGGCTATTGGTCAACCCGAATGGACATTTCAAAAATTCGTATTGTCCTTCATGAGTAACAAACGAGGTGTATTTCCGCGAGTCTTCTTCAACATCTACATGAAAGAAACCGTTTTTCAAATCTATGGTGGTAAATACTTCGGCAGAATGTAATTGGTCTATTACATCATCAATAACTGGCAAGGGGAAATGCTCACGTACTGTCTTTTTGTTAAGACATCAGTAATCAACACAAAGTCTTATTGTGTTATTTTTTTTCTTGACTAAAACAACCGGCGAAGAAAAATTAGAAGAACTTTCTCGAATTATTCCCTGAGCTAGCCACTCCTCAATTTGGTTTTCGACTATTTTTTTCTCGCATGGCGGTAATCTTCGAGGAGAAGAACAAACTGGGATTTCGTCAGTTAAATTAATTTTCATTTTAACATCTACTGTTTTAGTTTTAATTGGTACATAATTTTCAATTAAAGAGTATAACTCTGAACGTAATTTTTTGTCAGCAATGTGAGTTAAATCAATTTTAGGCTCATCTAAAACATTTACAATATTAACTAAAAAGTCATTAGACTGAACTTCAGCTTTAAACAGTTTCACTTTATTCTCAGAAATAGTTAATGTACCTTGATGAATAACATCAGTGCCAATAATTAAATCGAAATTAATGCAACTGTCCTTAACGACAAAAATAGTAACTTTAAATTTTGAACCATCTACTTCGATTTCTGAATTGAAACAACCTTCTGGTTTAATTGAGGCTTTTCCTAGACCGGTCAAAGAGATACTCGTAGGTTTTAATTCTACAAAGTTCTTCAAATTATCATAAATACTTTTCTTTAACCAAGTCTTTTGGCTACCAGTATCTATTAAAGAGATTAAACGCAAAGAATAAAGCTTTATCTCTTTCAGAATTAAATCTTGGGATGTAATAATGTTTACTTGTGACTGAGCATTTTTAACACTTGTATCTTTAGATTTATTACATTGAAATGATTTATGACCATAAGCGTTACAAGCAAAACAAAGCGGCCCTTTATCTTTATTTACACAGTTAATACTCTTATGATTATTCCCGCCACAATTAAAACAACGCATATTTGGCTTTACAGGCTTAAATTTGTTCTTAACTTCAACTTCGGATTTAATTTTAGGCTTAGCTCCTTCATATTTATGAAATTTTGCATTTTCATACTCCGATCTTATTTTTTCATAAATCTTTAATTTTTGTTTAAATTCAGCAATATTGGGACAACCATACAAAAAAGATTGTTTAGAAATGGGGTCATTAATTCCATTTATTACATACTGAATAAGGGCAGAATCTTCAATATTGCCTTTTGAGCATAATTGTTTCATATTTAAAAAAATATTCATCTAACGATTCATGTGGTCTAATTTTTCTTTTGGACAGCAATTCGTGTAATTCAGCTGAATTGCACGTTTGACCAAATTCAGACATGAGTAGGGCTTTTAATTTAGACCACGAATTAATATTTGTTTCACTTTCAAGAAATAATTTTGCTTTGCCTGTCATTCGGCGTTTAGCCAAAATCAATTTGTGCAAATCACTAACGTTAAATAATAAAACAATATCTTCAAAATCGGCAATCCATTTATTAATATTTTGTACTTGAGTACCTTCAAACATTGTAATCATACTTTCAATATCATTAATAGAAATGCTTGGTTTAATAACATAATCAGGAATCAGAATTTTCTGATTTTATTACTTTCACAATTAGAACTACCAGAATCATTTCTCATATTATTCTCAAAAACAGTTGAAATATTTTTAGTTTTATCTTGTAAATCATCATTAAATTCATCGGCACTCTCGTCATCACTAAGAGTACCTTCATCGGGTATCATATTAATTTTCAAAATACTAAAATCACATAAACTAGAAATTATTCTGGCAGCAATTTCATCAAAAGTTCCCGAATTATTTATACACAAAACATTGCAAATGGTTATTAAGTCGTTAACAGAAAAATTATCTTTAATTTCTTTGAATTTAGTTTGATATTCATCGGAATCTACTTCAAACGTAAACCCAGTGAAATTCCGAATTCTACGTCGATTATTTCTGTCACCGATTTCTCCAAAAATTAATTTGTGCAATGTCTTAATACTAGCTGATTTTTCAGTTTTCAAAGAAAACTCTAATTCCTTTAAATCAACTAATTTTTCCATTATTGAAAAGAAAAATGAAATAATAAACTTACTTCATAATCAGATGCTCAGCTTCACACACTTTGATTTCACTTTCATCGCAAAATTTTACCTCTTCTGAAATAGCTTTGTAGGCTTGACATTCCATCACAGTTCTAAAAAATATCGGCTTCCAAGATATAAAAAAAAATATATTTCCATCTCTGTGGGCGTGCGTCTGTATCTCACTTACTGAGACCAAAATTTATGGAGATTCTTCTTTAAAAAGTTCTTTTGAACACATAAGTAAATAAACTCGGAGGTAAATTAAATTCTGACACCGTTTTTAAACTTTTAAATGACTTATATTAAACGTTAATATTTACAAAAAAGATATTTACATAAGACTATTTACAAAGCAAACAATCATAACTCTAATTAATCAATTACATCTTATACGGGAACTCGTCTTCATCTTACGTTCTTTTTACACCAACTTAAAAACATTCCATTCTCCTTTCTTCCGTTCAGTTCTTTTTTCTACCGCTTAAATCGTCTGGCTTCTTAGGAATTAATAGTTTCTTCAAAATCGTCTGCCTCACTGAGAGCCTGTTCATCAGAGTTGCGATGCGTAGAAAATAATATGCAGATCTAATAGTGGAGGAGATTTCCCATATATATATATATTATTTTGTAAGACATTCTACTAATTTTACATAATAAGGATAGAAATAAGTTAAATGAAATTATTTACATAAATAATGTTTAATAATGTCATGTAAAAAAGAATACAACTATGCAAAAGATGTAATCAATTGTGATGCTTTGTAAAATATTCTACATGTATATACAATGGATTCAGCTATCTAGCATAAAAAGTTCATGGGTATGTTACGAAATATTTGACAAACGTGTGAAACATCTGTATGTTCTTGTTACATACATAAAAGTTTCGAAATTCATATATCAAGTATAAAATCTGAAGTAAATAAACCATTTTAAATCTCAGTTTATATTATATAACATTCCTAATTGTTACTGTTTTTATATATTGGAAAGTAAACATTGAGTTGATTTTTTTTAAACTCAGAGACATATTCGTCAGTTTTATTTCAAACATAACTTCCATAATAAACAAATACATATTTATAAAAAACTTTTGAATAAAATGTAAAGGAACAATTGCCGTGTATAAACGGACACCTTTTTTTGGTTCCATTGCAAGGGTTTGGCTTATACACGAGTAAAAAAAATTAAAAAATTTCTATGCTAAAATGTCAAAGAAAACAAGATAAATAATAAAAAAAATTAAAACTTCCAAATTTATATTTAAAAATACCCCAGACCAATTTCCCTTAATATTTTTCTGTGCATAGTTCTGTCCTTCGTATACTTTTTTTCACTTTTAAATAATCCTAAACACAGCAGACATGATTTTTGTAAAATAGTTGGTACAAGAATTCATAGTGTTGCAACTGTCGAGATATTTAGTAAATATTCCGTTTCCTCGTACTATGAAAACAGTGATTCATGATATTTTCAAATAAAAGAAAGAAAAATTAAAAAGAACTGAGCAAGCACACTAGGTATAAAACCTTTCTAACGCAAAGTTAAATCTTTTTGTACAGATTTTAAACTGATTGTATGAGCATTCTGTTCAGCACACATTTTTTGATGAATTCAGAAAGGAAATCTTGTAATTTCTAATGATTAAACTGCTTTTTAAATGTTTGTTAGTTATAATTATTTTATTTTATTTATATCCTTTATTATGTAGCTTATTTCTGATTTATTTATTTAATATTTTCATAGAAATTATAAATATTTTACTGTAATTGTGTTTTTATTGGCAAATGTATGTGAGCCCTTTATGTCCAAACAAAATTTTTTATATTTGGATATGAGAATTTATTTGTATATGTTTGAGAATTTATAATACGTTTTTAGTTGTTTTATGAGAGTTAATAAGGAAAAACACAGATAATTTTTTTTTTTTTAATTCGTTAAGTTTTGTGAAGTATTCAAATAATTAAATTTTCCCGCCACACCACTTACTTAAGGGTTAACGGTGAACTCACTCATCCTTTAAATGATTTTTTTCTTCTGAAAATCATTATATGTTTTCCAACACTAATATCTATCAATAAAAATCAACTGATGGAGATTACAAATTATTATAAAACTTACATTTTTTTTGTATGCTTTAAAACAGTAAAGATACATGATTAGCGAAATATTTTGTATGACGAACTTATTACGTAAAACAAATTGTTTAGCATTTTACAATATCTTAAGAATGAGTTAAAATATATTATAAGAACATTATTATAAACTTTTGCAAATTTCTGCATTTAAATTTGAATGAATTTCACTCATACTTGCGGAATAATATAACTTCTGGCAATGGTTAATAACTTTTATGCTTTATTACACAAAGTTTATTACTACACACACTTTATTACTATACTCCCTTCCATATGAGTTATGTCAGACGATAACACTCTTATTTATTAACCAATTTGGATAAGATTAAATGTATGTATAGTACATACCATTGTCTGGAGTGAGTTTGTTGCTCAGTTTTATCCGCTTTCTTGTTTCAAAATGGCGGCCATTTGACATTCTTAAAAAAATTAAAAATTTTAAAAAATGGTGAAAATAAATTGAAAATTGAATTTTATATATATATATATTTTGATTTTATATAAGAATTCCAGAGCATATTTTATTCTGTTTTTTTTGTAAAACATGGCGAGGTACAGCGAATTTTGAGAATGGCTGCTGACATTTTCAAACAATCTGATTTTTGTTTTGCTCTAACCCTTATATCTATAAACTTATTTGGGGGGGGGAATTATGTGTATGCATAGTATATACTAATGTTTAGACCAAGTTCGTTGGCCAGCTTCATCCGCAATATTGCTTCAAAATGGTGACCATTTCAACATGAATTGTCTGAATTGTCATGAATTTCAACATGAATCCTTAAATACTATTAATATCCGTTAGCTTCAAATTTTCGACAAGCTTGATGAAGCTGTATAGCATGCCGGGAGCAAATAAAAATAACAACATATATTTAAGAATTTTAATTAAAATTATTATTAGAAAAGAAAATAATTTACGTTGTCATTAATTTATTAGTGAAATAAGTGCAATTACTTTAAACACTTTGCTGTAAATATTAGATATAATTTCAGTTGTAGATGTAAACTAATTATATGCATATTTCGTTTTATAATGAAAGAAGCTTTTAATATAGTCAGTGTCATTATTTTGAATAATTTAAAAGAAATTTCCAGAAAACCGTTACTAGAAAATTTCCAAAAAATACTTATAATAATTATTTTTAAGAAATCTAATTGATTGAAAGTAGTTACAAGACCTACTATTGTTTAGATCACATCCGAAATACTACACACCATCAACAAATTTCTATGTTCTTAGGTCTCTAAAAGCACTTCTCAGACGACTCTCATACCACTGTTAAATTCTTTTATGCAGCTAAAAATAAATAAGTAAAAGAAATAAAATAAAATGAAACTGTGATTAATTTTGTATATTATTTGCTATACATGAACAAAAACAGAATTTGTTATGTCGACGGAATCTGTTATGTACTTTAAAAATTAAAAAAGCATTCATTTTTTTTGTTTCAGAGATCATATAAATTCACTATCTCAGACCACTTAAAATAACACCATGATTTTCCAAGTAACGAAATTTACTTTTTTTCTTAATACTAGAGGTGTTTTAAGGTAATTAAACAAACTTAAACCTTAAAATACTTGTCAGTCGAATATTACAATTGTTTATTACCTCATACATTTGCCTTATTTCAATTTCTTTGAAAAAATCTTTCCCTAGATTTAAAAAGAATATTTTAAAATAATTACAGGTATTTCATTGATTATGCCCCTTTTTAGTAAGACAATAAAATTTCGTTAATTTTTTTAAAACCTATTATAAAATATTTGTTTTTGTTCAAAACATTGATCATGATTGCAGGTATTTCAATTGTTTTTTAAACAATATTTTGTTAAATTTTTCATAAAATGAAATACATTTTTATTTTCTTTCTTTCTTTTTAACTGTTTCATTGTTCAGCAGTAATATTTCTATTTAAGACTCATGTTAATTTACGTAACTACTCGCTATGCCTAAAAAATCTAGAAATAAACTTTAATTTGCTGTGTTCTTGCTAAATGAGAAAATGTTTAATTTTTTATGATCAGAGAAAAAACACTGAATTCGTTTAACTCCATATTAATGGTCTGCATAAATAGATTACAATAGACTGTCATTAATTAGGCTGAATAAATTACCTTCATTCGCTTGAGTACATAATAAAGCTAGTTTCATTAAGTTTTAGAAATAAGATGTTACCTTTTTTTCCTAAACAATGTTCCTTTTTATGAGAAATTCTTTTACGCAAAATTAAACGTTTTTGCATAGTTGATTATTTTCTGCGGTCAGAATTGTCTTTAATTAAAGAAACGTATGGTTTGTAAAAAATGACATGCTTGTAACTTCAAAACTTGTTACTAGAAAATAATCCATAGGTTCTTTTAAAAGCAAGGATTAAACGAAAAAAATAAATTTAATTTACTTCTTCTTCATTCATTTAAAATTCAAATAACAAATAACTTCGTAATTGCTCTTACTTTTGGAACAACCGAATACACTATATTGCCATTGATTATGGGACACTTGCGATTTTAGACATTTTACTAAATATCTAGAAAAATACATGAGGAATCTTCTCGAAACTCTTAGTGTATAAATATAATAGTATAAGTCATACATCTCCGTGAAGATTTTTTCCCGAAACTCCAAAGGGGGCCGTCAACAAATTAAAAAAGAATGAATATCTTTTGAATAACCCTGTCAAAACTAATGTAGCAAAACAGCTCAAACTCTAGATTGTAATTGAATGCTTTATTGTAACAAGCCTTGTTAATTTTTATGCAAATAGCATGCATACTCGCAGAGTAATTAAGGTTTGTATAAAAATGATCCCAAATTTTTCCAAGTTTTTTCCTTATAATTTTCAGAGTTCTTAATATAAAATATTATTTTTTTCAGAAAATATGACAAACAACATTGCACATAGTACCCTGTAATCAGAATTAAAAAATAATGAAAATTGTATAAAAAAATGAGTTGGTTTACTAAATAATTTTTTACTGCGCATGCGTCAACGATATCAAAATTTCATTTGCATATTATGTTAGCTAAATGTATAGAGCAACTTTTGTGAAAGTCACAAAATCATAACTTGAAAATTCTGACAATAATCGTCAATTGAATAAGTCGAAAATCCGTTATTCTCAAAATGAAGCAAAAACAATAGGGGTTGTATCCATATATTCATTGATTAGTGTTAATATAGAATACAAAATATGGGATGTACTACTGCATTTGGATAAAATCCCTCATTTTTTTGCTTCATTTTGGAAACAACGGATTTTGTCCTTTTTCTATAGACGATTACTTTCAGAATTTTCAAGCTATGATTTTGAGACTTTTACAAAAGTTGCTCTATACATTTAGCTAACATAATATGCAAATGAAATTTTGATATCTTTGACGCATGCGCAGTAAAAAATTATATAGTAAACCTACTCATTTTTCATACAATTTTTATTATTTTTTAATTCTGATTACAGGGTACTGTGTGCAATGTTGTTTGTCATATTTTCTGAAAAA